>CM053624.1:282916864-282955994 GCA_028646595.1 Phalanger gymnotis
GGGGAACAGGGCAACCAGAGTGTACGCCATCTTGGAGTGGGGGGGTGGAAATGGGGAGAAAATCTGTAATTCAAACGCATGTGAAAATCAATGCTGAAAACTAAACATATTAAAAATAAATAAAAAAAAAAGAAAGTGAAGCTCAGTGAGGTAACCTGACTTTCCCAGAGTCATTTTGGTCAGTAAAAACTCAAGCCCAGGTGGTCTGACCCAAGTCCTATGCTCTATACCAGGCTACCTCCTTACAAACTAGTCTTTTCTCACGCCACCAAAGACAGGCTTATTGTAGAGGGGAGTTTTATTCAGGGGCTTGACTTGGCTGTATGGCATCTGCAGGAGGTCCCTTCTGATTCCAAAATTCTGTGATTCTTTAAATTCATAGATAAAAGAACAATAAAATATAATGAGCAAACTCACATAGACAAGAAGAAATGAAAATCTCTTCTAGATGCCATTAATCTACTACGCAAAATGATGTATTGCTAAGGCTCACAAATTACTTGATGAATCTATGCCAGTTTTTTCTGGTGATACACTGAAATACTTTGAGTAAAAAAAAGGCTAAAAGAAGAAAGTGACAGATGTAAAAGACTTTAAAAAGCTGATCTTAACATGCTCCTTGCTTTTCATTATTAGTAGATTTTGAAAGAGAAATACTCAACTTTCTAAATGCCTAAGAACTATATGAACCATAATAAGAGTATAATAGTTCAAGACCAGGATTTTACCAAGTTACCAATCCTTTTCATATGATTAGCCATCTTATCTTGATTTTTCTTTTTCTAAACTTCACTGAAATCTAAATTCCTTATCTGGGACTGAGATAGAAGATGTAGGATGGGAAAAAATATTGAGCAATCAGAAAAGAGATTTATTTTACTTCTTAGATAAAAACATTCTTAAAATAAGGTTATATTCACAACTCTTTCCAGGGGTCTAACTCCTTGTTATTCATTAATGATGAGATATCTTATTGATAGGAAGATGGATTTGTAGTAGCTCATTGACAATTATAAGAAGATTAATCCTCAAAACTTAAATCATCCTCCAAAAAGGAAGGGAAAAGAAGATTAGGGCTGAAGAAGCAAGAAAGCAGGAAAACTTTGCCAACCAAATGAGTAGCGCCTTTTCAAGAGATGGAAGGACATGAAGTCAAATGCTGCTCTTTTTAGTGACCAGTAGAAACTGCCAGTGTATCAGAACAGATGGTACCTTCCTCCCCAGGGAGATCAAATTTTTTACTACCAAAATATATCCAAAGGTACAAAGTGAAGCACCACAACCCTCTATCCCCTTTTAAAAGTCATAGCCTCTATCAAGGGCATGCGCCTTAAGAGAAATAGTGTCTAGTATGTTAAGCTCTTTTTGAAAATTATCCTACTAACCAATAAAACATGCATCTTTCTCCTCTTCAGAAAAAGATACTAATATATACAATTATATGACAGTCCATTTCTACTGAAGAATAGACCTTGGTTTATCACCCTAAACACCTCATCTGTATGTATTTGATTAGAGTTTTTGACTTTTCCCAGGTATAGATTCTATTAATTAGAAACGAGTGTGTGATTTTTTTAATGTAAAATTACTATTTTGATCCATAATTTGTGAATACCAATATGAAACAAAGCTACATTCATGAAGAAGGATTTCCTTTTATTCTTTAGTCATGAGCTCCTCCCTCAACCCTAAAATCAAGAACACAGGGAAACAAAAATAAGTCCAAGTTGCAACCACTTTTAAAAATTTGGTAATCTGCTATACAATGTTAAAAATGATAAATCTAACCCCTTATAAAGCTCAACAACATTGCTAGTTCTTCTAAAGAGGGACCTTGCTGTCAATCATTTTTCTCTTTTATAGCACAAATATGCTCTGCAGCTTTCACTTGTCACTCCCTTTATATGTAATGTAGGCAGCTTAGCACTAAATCAATTTAAGGAACTGCAGAAGTTAAATACATACATTATTATTATGATGACAGAAAAGGCAATGAATGTCTTGCAGTTCCATTTGCTTTCTTTGTTAAAGAAGAAAAAGCTAATTATCTGCAGCTGTCAACCATGAAGACCTAGACCTATTTAAGTCAACATTAGCCTTGGACAAACGAAAACATTTTTCATATTTTTCACTGATTTTTTTCTTTCTCAAAAAACAAATTCATTATGAAATATTAAACATACAGAAGGACAATGAAGCAGAAAGGTTTGAGATATATAGAACCACACATTTGTGTCCTTTTATATACAACATATTTTAATATTTCAAAGACCTAGATGCCAAATTTTTTGTAATATTCATTCTCTAATTGCTGCATCCAGGATTAAGGCAGCTATAACACCCTTCTTTATGAAAGCTAAAGTGTTTTTTTAAAAGCTTCAACAGGAAGCAGAGAAAGTATTGGTTATAATGCAAACAGAGATGATCAAAAGCAAGAAATATGTTCTTCATTTATAAAACTCCCCTCCAAGTCCAAAGATGTTCTACACACTGACAGATTAAGAATTCACATTGAAACTTTTATTTTTTCTGTTCCTACATTATTATCTTTTCCCTGCATATCTTCCTTCCGTTTTATAATCTAGTCCCATTAGAATCTAGAGTTGAGTTACTGTTAGCTTTGAATTTACTTTGCAAATAATTAAATAAAATGTTCCCCAGAAATATCCAACTTGTCAAATCTGATAAAGATGGAACTTTTTTTTAAAAATCAGGGAATGGGAAAAACTTATCTGATCAGAGACCAGATGAGACTAATAACATTGAAAGAGAAATATCATTTCACATGTCTACTTCACTATTCTTTCACATGTAATTATTTGGCTTCAGTTGTTTTTTCTTGAGAAAAAACTTCACTATATTAGAGACTCCCTAAATTTAATTCAAAAAACATGAAATTCCCACACAGAAAGCCTGTCCCCTTAAAGAAGTACATTTTTTTTTAAGTATTCACTTCCGGTTGTGTCCATTCCTCAGCTGCCTGCCAGGATCGTTTGCTACTATTAGCATTCCCTGGCTGTCAATTCTAATGTTACACTGTTTTAAATTGGCTTCAACATATCGTTGAAGCATTTCTTTTACCCACCTTGCATGAGACCAGTCTCTTTGAGTTTGCCATAACAGTAATTGCTTTGACACCCTGATGTCATCTTCCTTTCATCAAATGGCCAGCCCAGTGTAACTGAGCTCAAGGGACCATTATCTTGATAACAGTGGACAGAATGAATTCCAAAAATCTCATTATCAGAGATGGTACGACATTTTGTGTGAAGTGTAACATTCAAGCGTCAAAAGCAAATTTGCTTAGAAACTAAATATTCAGTTGGTAAAAGTTCCAGAAGTGGCACCTAGGTTTTTTTTTAATGATTAGAAAAGAACTGCCAAATTGTAACATTAACAAACTGAGTATTTATTTTATAAATCGCTCCTCTCAAAAGTCAAAAAGAAAGACCAGATTTAAGATCCTATTAAATTACCAGAAAGATAATCCTTTGCTTCTAGTTATTTGGCAAGATAGGCAAAAACATTGTTTCCTTTTGGCTTTCTCAGAACTCTCATACCAAAGTAGATGAGATGATGGCTCTAAAAACCTCTTTCATCTCTAAAACTCTAAGATTATACAAAAGAGTGTTTTTATAAAGTACCAACACTAGGATTTAGGAGGTTATCTAGTCAATAGCAAGGCCATTGCACTAAGCCCTAATCTAAGCTATTCTATAAATATGTAAGGAGTACTCAATAGGGCAGTCTGGTATAGTAGAAAGACTGCTGCTGGCGGAATCATAGCTTTATGGAGTTCACAATCTAACAAAGTGATAACATACAAACAGAGATAGCTATACTATGCTACACTATGCTATACTATTACTATACTATACTATACTATACTATACTATACTATACTATACTATACTATACTATACTATACTATACTATACTATACTATACTATACTACACTACACTACACTACACTATACTATATGTGCATCAAGGAGGCAAAAAGAGCTATGTAAGCTCTAAAGGGAAAGGCTATTACTGACTAGGAGATAAGGGAAGATTTCATGGAGGAGAGAGCATTGCAGTTGTACTTCAGAACAGCCAAAGATGGGCAGGGAGGGAGAGCATTCCAGTCAAGGGAACAGTATAAACAAAAGCACGGAAGCAGGAGAACACAAAGTTCCTTGAGGGGTCAGAAAGGAGACACTTTTGGCCAGAGTGCAGTATGGTGGAAAGTATTCATATGAAATAAGACTGGAAAAATTATAACAACTGCTGAATATGGAGCATAGGAGTATGAATTTTCTTTAGGAGGCAATAGGGGAATCACTTATTTTGGAGCTAAGGAGTAACATGACCTGAATCATGTATATTCTAGCAGTGGTAAGAAGGGCTGATTTTCGGAAGGAGAGACCAGAGATTGGAAGACCTGTTAGGAAGCTACTATAATAACCTATTAATAACATCTTAGATTGGTGAGCCTTCATTTCATTACACATGATTTCCTTTGATCTTCATAACAACCCTATTATTAGGTTAGTAATATTGCCCCCCCCCCAATTTTTACAGGAATACTTGGAGTCTTAGGGAAATGAGGCTTTGCCCAATGTCACACAGTCAGATAAATGGCAGAAACCAGATTCAAACCTAGGTTTTCTGGCTTCCAGGCTAGTACTCTTTCCATCACACACCTCTACCTTTGCCATCCCATGTTACAACACATTTTCTCTGGAATGGCCACTTGAAAATGGAAAATACAAAGGCAGATGCACTCTGGTCAGGCCCTGAATTGTGTATATGGAATAGCAACCATATATATAAACAAACAAGTACTAAGTATGCAACAAAGCACAAAAATGCACAATGAAATGATGTGGCACATCTCTGGATAGCCTGGAAGTAAGAAGGATGGATAGCTTGGTAAGCAGAATTACAACCAGGGTGGCTCTTTTCAAGCATAGCCTTTGGAATGAAACTTTAGTAGCATGATCACAAACACCAGAGAGGATAATGAATCAAGTACAAGTGAAAGGCAGAATATGGTTCTCAAAAAAAAAAATGCTGCATTTGCAGTCAGGAGACATGGATTTGAATCACAGCTATGGCTATGAGCCAATTTTACCTTCTCACACCTCAGTTTCCTCATCTATAAAATCAGGATAACACTCATACTACCTACCTCAGAAGGATTTTTGAAAACTATTTTGTTACTATTAAAATCAATCAATCAAAAAATCATTCATTAAGTGCCTACTATTTGCCAGGCACTGTGCTAAGTGCTGGGGATATATAGAGGCAAAAGATAGTCCCTGCCCTCAAGGAGCTCACAACCTAATGGGAGAGACAACAAACACATACATACACATAAGCTATATACAGTATAGATAGGAAATAATTAAGAGAGGGAAGGCACTGGAATTAGAAGGATTTAGGGAGCCTTTTGGTAGAAGGTGCAATTTTAGTTGGGAATGAAAGGAAACTAGAGAAAGCAAAAGGCAGGGATTAAGAGGAAGAGTGTTCAAGACATGGTGGAAACCCAGAGAAAATACTCAGAAATGAAAAGATGAAATGCCTTGTTTGCCAGGAGGCTGGTGTCAATGGATCAAAGAGTATGTAGCAGGGAGTGAGGTATAAGAAGAGTGGAAAGGTGGGAGGGAGCGAGGTTATGAAGAATTTTGAATGCCAAACATAGTATTTTGTATTTGATCCTGAAGGCAATAGAAAGTCACTGGAGTTTACTGAGCTGAGGAGTTGGGAGTGTGTGACATGGTCAGATCTGTGCTTTAGGAAAATAACTTTGATGGCTGAGTGGAGGATGAAGTGGGGAGAGACTTGAGGCAGGCAGACCCACCCACAAGCTGTTCATAATAGCGCATGTGTGAGGTGAGGCCCTGTAATAGAGTGGTGACAGTGTCAACAGAAAGAAGGGGACATATTGGAGAGATGTTACAGAGCTGAAATAAACAGGCCTTGGCAACAGGTTGGATATTGGGGGAGTGGTGGTGAGAGAGAAGAGTCAATGATGCTTCTTAGGTTGTGGGCCTAAGGGACTGGGAGGATGGTGATGTCCTCTACAGCAATAGGAAAGGCGGGGGGGGGGGGGGAGAGGGGCGGCTGGTGGTGAGAATTAGAGGAAAGACTTTGTTACTCTCTTGAGCAGAATCCAGTAATGGTAATGAAACCCATGAGTGGTGATGAAGTCACCAAGTAGTTTAGAGGCAGAAGAGGAGATTGCCCAGGATAGAACCTTGTGGAACACCTACAGTTAGAAGGCATAATCTGGATGAAGATCCAGCAAAGGAGACAGAGAAGGAGCAGTCAGCTAGGTAGAAGGAGAACCAGGAGAGAGCAGTGTCTGGAAAATCTAGAGAGAAAGTATCAAAGAGAAGCGAGTGATCAACAGTGTCAAAGGCTGCAGAAAGGTTGAGAATGCTGTTGTTGTTCAATTGTGTTCAACTCTCCCTGACTCCATTTGGGGTTTTCTTGGCAAAGATACTGGAGTGGTTTGCCATTTCCTTCTCCAGCTCATTTTTACAGATGAGACAGAGTTAACTGACCTGCCAAGAGTCACAGAGCTAATAAGTATCTGAGGCTGGATTTGAACTTATAAAGATAAGTATTCCTGACTCCAAGCTCAGTGTTCTATCTACTATACCACCTAGCTGAGGAGAATAAGGAATGAGAAAAGGCCATTGGCTTCGGCTACTAAGAAATTACTGGTAACTTTAGAGACAGAAATGTGGGTGGCATCATGAGGTTAGAAGCCAAATTTTAAGGGGTTAAGAAAAGAGGAGAGAAAATGGAGGGATCTATTGTAGATGGTCTTTTCAAGGCGATTAGTCTTGAGAAGAAAAGATATAGAAAGATAATTCTACAAAAGTGAAGTTACTTTTTTGGAGGGGTGGAGTGGGTGGAAGGGTCTAGACCTATAATTGCATCATGTCGAGAGAACTCCCTCCCAATGAGAGTAGCAACCCCTCTGTAACTTACACTTTTAAGAAAATCAGCACAAGAGGCAATGCTGGGTTAACTTGCCCAAAGCCATAGCTAAGATGTGTCCCATCTCTTCTGACTCTAAGACCATCCTTCTGTTCACTATGCCATGCTTCGACTCTAAAGTAAGTTGCTGTTATCATTATGCAGAGAAATGAATTTTCCTGGGATTTGAAGGGTGTACCCTTTGTATGTCCTATTAGGTAAGGACAGAGTCCAAGAGATGTAAGGATAAGGCTTTTTCAGGTGTGATTGAATCATTGCATAATTTGTAGAGGGTCTGGGGCTATGGATAGCTTATTTGCACATAGAAAGGCCAGCAGAGACAATCAACTTTCCCCCATAGCAAACACAGCCTTGGTATCCTTTTCCTAACCAGTCATTTGCACAGACCAAGAAGAGAATATTAGAGCTTAAAAAACTAGGGAACCCTGACCCTCAGAGCTATCTGGCAATTATAAGGCGAAAAGTTCATTACCTGGTTATGGCATAGCCTATAGAGATGAAGATTTAACTAGTGTTCTGGATGGGTACTATAAGTTAACGGTAGGTTATTCACTGAGCTTTGAATCAAGGAGAGGGTGTACATTTCTTCTCCCACTTCCTGCTTGTGAGGTGAAAAACCTCAGTCAAGGCCTTGGGGGAGCAAAACTGAAGAAATTTTTCCCATTCCTAGGCTAAAGGTCTCTGAAAGTGGAGGACAGTACCCTGTTTGAGAACTGCTGTTGATGGGAAGCTAGGGGGCACAGTGACTAGAGCATGGCCCTGGAGTCGGGAGGACCTGAGTTCAAATTTGGCCACAGACACTTGACACACTAGCTGTGTGACCTTGGGAAAGTCACTTAACCGCAATTGCCTTGCCTTTCCCCCTCCAAACAAAAAATTGCTGCTGAGCCTGAAGCTGGAGATGGAGAGACTAGTTACCAATTAAGGTGAATAAGAGGGAGTCAAACAGATTGGCACAGCCAGAAACATTTTAGAATATCTAAAATCAGACATGGAATGTCAAATCTGAGCGCATGGGAAAGACATTCTGTCTGAAAGTGTTAAGGGAAGGCAGAGAAACTGAATGGGGAGTGAGGGTCACAAACAGGATTAGTTGGGACTCTTGAGACAGTTAAGTGAAAGCATATTTAAAGGAAAACTATGATTATATATTATCTGACAATGAATTAAGAAGAAAAGATATGCTAATCTTTCTAAAAGCTTAGAAACCAAAATATCTTGAAAGCAACAATAATAACTTTTGAATAAAGCACTGATAACTTCAATATCTTGAAAAGCTAAAAGAGTTTCATCAGGTAGATTTAAGTTTAATCAAAATAATGTCTAAAGGTCCCTTCTAGTTCTAAGATTCTGAGATAAATCATAATTTTAAGCACTAGTCAGGAGGATGATATAATTATTCATTTCCACAAAAAATGACTTGCTTGATGTTCTGATGCCATTTTAATAAATTCCACAGCACGTAAATATACAATTTAACTTTTCTTTTATAAGATAATGTAACCATGCTTCAAACTAACTTGTATGAGTATTGCGAAAACTTAGTAGCAAGACAAATATGGGTTGTGAACCTGGGTAATTGGAAGGAAAGTGGTGTTGACTAGAGGGGAGCATTTGGGGAAAAAGATAAACTCACTTCAGTATTCTATCACCGTACAATAGGGATAACAATACTTGCAAAGGGATGTGAGGAAATCATTTGATAAGCCTTAAAGTGCATATGCAAGCGGTGGCCCACACTTGGGAGGGCAGTGTAGCTTTATAACAGAGTAATCCAAGGGCACTGCTGTCCCTTCTAGCAAAATGTGTCCAAATGTCAAAATCAACTGCCAAAATACTATGATGAGGAAGACTATGAAAAGCTTATGAAATGAGCAATGCTGAATAGGAGGGCAAAGGAATTTAATTCTATGTTCTACTCTTATCATACAATGAAGGAGCATATGGCTGTAGCTGAAAGTACACTGATAGCATAGGAAGAAGAGTAGCTATGAATTCAAGGAACTTTGGTTTGAATCCCTTCTCTGCCTTGTTATCTTGGGCAAGTTAATTCTCTGGATCTCAGTTTCCCATCTGTAAAGCAAAGGGTCTGAACTAGATGACCTCTGGAGAGCCTTCTTTTATAGCTCTAAATGCATGATCCTGTAATAGGATACTATGAGAGAGTCTGGAAAACTGAGTTCTAATCCTAGCATGTGTCTTAGCTGGATGACCCCAAGTACATCCTTTCAATTTTCTAAGCCTCAGTTTTCTCATCTATCAAATGGAGATGCTATGAAATAACAAGAATTATGTATAATCCAATGTTCTAGGTTAGTATTATACTAACTTTACAAAAGAGATATACTATTCTTCTAGATGTGTACTGGAGATTGTTGTTGTTGTTCAGTTGTTTTAGTCATGTCCCACTTTTGTGACCCCATTTGGCAGAGATACTGAAGTGGTTTGCTATTTCCTTCTCTAGCCCAATTTACAGATGAGGAAACTGAGGTAAATTGGGTTAAATGACTTGCCCAGGGTCAAACACCTAGTACATGTCTGAGGCCAGATTTGAATTCAGGTAGATTAGTTTTGCTGATTCCAGGCCCAGCCCTCTATCTACTATATTGCGTAGTTGCCTCTATATTGGAGATTAGCAATAATAAAGAATTATAGTAATATCAAAGGCCACAATAATTATTTAAACAAAATCTGCCTAAGAGTTTTTAGAAAGATCACATAAAAAATGCCTATTGAAATTATTTTTTAAAATATAAAGCATTATAAAAAGTTAGAGTACCTGATGTGATTCTAGTGAGAACACTCGATATTTCTATATTCCTTTCTCTACTCATGAAGTTGTGTTGTAATAATCATAAGTAGCATTCATAGGCAATAAATAACAGTAATAATGTTGTAGATGATGAGTTAATAGTTGCACAAAACTTTTTAGTAAATACATGGAACACATTATGCAGTGCACATAGTAGGTGCTTGACAAATGTTTGCTGAGTCAAATTCTTTCACACTTTTAACAATAACATTACAGTGGATATATGTAGTTGCTAAGAGCAATTCATCTAAAACATTTAGATACTAACTGCAGCTCTGAGAAAATTTCAAAATTGTTTTTCTTCAAACATTTATGTCTCTAGGAAATGTGCTAAAATTCTTTAAACAAGAAATATAGCTTGAAGTTGAGAGTGATACCAAGTGAAAACACATTTTATTACCCCCATCCTCTGAGATAAGGCTTAAGAAAAATTTCAGAAGGAGTCTGAACAATGGTCGTATGTGTATCTATGTTATACATCATCTGTATTATACTACTTAAAATATGTAATTCCATGTACAACAGAGATTTAAAAAATAAAATGGGGCATTTAATAAATGTTTATAAGCAGGAAAATATAATAGGAACTGTATTAGTCAGTCGACAAGCATTTATCACACATTTATTAAGTTCTAGGAACTGTGCTAAACAATGGGGTTACAAAGAAATGCTCTCAAGCAGCTTATGTTCCGGTGGGAGAGACAACATGTAAATAACTAAGTACACACAAGCTAGATGAAGTATAAATTAGTTGGAGATAATCTCAGAGGGCTGGTGCTGTCTTTAAGAGGGATCCAGAAAGACCTCTTACAGAAGGTAGGATTTGAGCTGAGTTTTCGCAGCAAAATAAAGAGGCATAGATAAATAGGGAGGGCATTCCAGGTCTGGGGACAGCCAGTACAAAGCCACTGAGACAGCAGATGGAGGGCCATGTGAGGGGAAAAGCAAATGGACCAATGTAACTGAATCATAGAGGAGATAGAAGAGAACAAAGTATAAGAAGCGTGGTAAGGTAGGATAGGGCCAAGTCTTGAAGACTATTAAATGCCAAAAAGAGGACTTTATATTTTATGTTGAAGGTAATAAAGAACTAGTGGGGTTCAGTGACTAGGAGGGTTCTAGTCAAATCAACACTTCAAAATAATTACTTTGGTAGCTGAGTGTGGTAGGGAGAGGCAAAGCAGGGAAACCAATTAGAAGGCTATTGCAATAACCCAGAGGAGGGCCTGAATATGTGAGGTGAGAGTGAGATTCAGAGCGATTCTGACATTGTAAGTTTGGATGAATGGCAAGATAGAAGTGTCCTGAACAGTAATGGCTGGTTAGAGGTGAGGATTTTGGAGAAAAGATAGTAAGTTCTGTTTTAGATGTATTGAGTTTGAGATGTCTTGGAAACATTTGGTTTGAGAGTTTCAAAAAACAGTTGGTAATACTTGGACTTAGCTCAAGAAAGTAGCAAAGTCTGGTTGATAATTGATAGAGATGATGAGCTCACTAAAGGAGATAGCACAGATGGAGAAGAGGAACCATGACAGAGCCTTGAGAAACATTCAGGGCTAGTAGGTGAAACAGATGAAAATCCAGTAAAAGAGACTGAAAAGAAGCAGACAGACAGGTAGGAAAAGGACTGAAAAAAGTAGTTTTATGAAAGCACTGAGAGGAGACAGTATCCAAGAAATGAAAATCACAACAGTCTCAAAGTGAGATCATGAAGGATTGATAAAAGGCCAATAGATTTGGCAATTAATTATTGGCAATTAAGTAGTCTCTGGTAACTTTGGAGAGGGCAGTTACAGTTGGATGATGGGATAAGAAGCCAGACTGCAGAGGATTTAGAAGCTAGTGAGAGAAGAGAAAGTGGGGGTGCTTAGGGCATAGATTTTTTTTCAAGGAGTTTACTGGGAAAGAGTCAGAAAGATATTTGACAATACTAGTAAGGATGGTAGAACCAAGAGAGGGTTTATGGCATGAAAATTTTTCTTTAGAAATTTAAGATTTTAAAATTGATCTGAGTTCCATAACATTATCACCTTTGGTATCATTTGCTAAATTAACTTTGGAGCACATCTGCTTATTTCCCTTTCACGCTTAGTAAACTAGTAATTCTCCATTAACTATGAACAGATTATCCTCAGGAAATTTGCTTTCAAGTTGAGATGCAAAACTTTAGGTAGAGGTGATTTAATTATTTCCTTGTGAAAACTCAGTTTAACTTGGTAGGGCAGTAAAAGCACTATGCATGTGATTACTGAACCACTCACGGTCAGGTTTGAAAGCTCTTGCAGAATAGGAAAGATGCCTCACAACTAAAGAAAGAGAATTGTAATCCTAATTTTTTAAATGGGAAAAGAATGGTGTCTGTAAACAGTCACTGAGTTCACATCGATTTCTGGCAAAATTTTAGAATACATTATTGAAATGATGGTTAAGGAATACCTAGAAAGGTAGCGATATAACACAAAAATTCAGGGTGGCTTAAATAAAAAAAAACAGGTAATGCCATAATAACTTCCCTTTATTTTTTAGCAGGATTATTAAACTGGTAGCTAATCAGGGGAATGATACAGATATTCTTTAAGCAAAACATTGGACAAAATCTCTCATCTTATTCCTGTGGACAAGGTAGAGAACTAGTCAAATCCAAGGAATAGTCATTGGTAGTTTGGAAAGTGGTCTATAGAAGAATGCCCCAGGCAAAGATCTGTTCTTGGCCCTGTGCTGTGTGATATTTTTATCACTGACTTGGATAAATTGTTAGATGACATGCTTATCAAATTTGCAGACAACACAACTAGAGAAATAGCAGCTAACATTTTTGGCTAACAAAGATCAAAAAAAGTAAATAAGCTAAATCACTGGGCCAAGCCTGATAAAATGACATTTAATAACTAAAAATATAAAGTCTTACACCTGGGTTCAAAGAGCCAACTTAAAAGTATAAGGGAGATGTGGCTACACACCACTGTGTTTGAAAGAGTTTTGAAGTTTTAATCTGCTGCTGACTCAATGTGTGATATATACAGTATGATACAGCAGCCAAAAAGGCTAATAGTCAAAAACCTCATTAAGAGAGGCACAGCTTCCTCACTAAAAGTAGCTGATAAGTAAGTCTCATTCACTCTATTCTGGCCCAGTCATACCACATCTGGACTTTGTTACATTTTGGGAAGACTATGAATAAGCTGGAGAGTGTCCAAAAGGCGGTAACAAGAATGGTGAAGGGACTTGAGTTCATGCCATGAGGACAAGTTGAGGGAACTAGAGATATTATAGACTTAGGACATGATAGCGGTGTTCAAATATCCGAAAAACTATCACATAAAGCAATGTTCTTCACACTTATTTATAAATCCCTCACCACTACCAGTAAAAAAAAAAATTTAAAAATTTGAGCATGTACTCCCAAAAGGGTTTATTTACTTATATAAAGATTATATATATGCATATATACATACTCAGTTCTCATAATTATTTAGATTGTAAACTAAAATAAACTATAAATTTTAAAAGGGTGACATAAAAATGAAATAATATTTAATCCTAGGGTCAACAGGGAGCCATTTGAGTTTAGTGAGCAGGGGAATGAAGTTGTCAGATCCACACTTCATGAAAATCACTTTAGTGGCTGTGTATAGGATGGATTGGAGAAGGAGCGATGGAGGCTACTAAAGGAAAGAGGTAATGAGGCCCTACACTAGGGGGGTGGCTGTGTGAGTGGACAGAAGGGGACAGATGTGAGAGATGTTAAGATATAATAACCAAATAGAAACTAATTAGATATGTGGAGTGAGGAATAGAAGATGACACTGAATTTGTGAATCTGGGCAACTGGAAGGATAAGGAAATTTGAAAGAGGGGTGAGTTTGGGAGGGAAGATAATGGAATGAGATTTACAAGATCACATCTCATCCATGCCTGCTCATCCTGTATAATTCTGTCCCGCTAGAAAGGGAGAGAAAGGGCTCTTACTCACTATGCACCGAGCAATCAGAGGAGTGCCAGGAAGGCAGTAGGTACTCTGATATAGACAGAATACTTTTCCCGTTGTCACCTCTGCAACAGCTACTGCTAGGCAGTTGTTAGGTTACAAATGCCCAAGGAGGTGACATCTGGCTCAGAAGTTTGGAGGGTTCAAAGTAGCAGGAAAGGGAGAAGTAGGGAAACACTGTGGAACTGGGGTAGATATAAGTGTGTTGGAGACCAAGAATCATGATTGGCTGTTAAGGGGAGGATGGGAAGTGATCTGTTCATATTTCCACCTTCAGAATGAGCACATATACCCCTTGGGGTCAGACTGAAGGGTTCCACCCCCCCAGAGAAAGGCCAGCACCCCGCAGACCACTGATGTCAAGGATGAATTCAATTTGTTCTTGGCTCCAATGGGCAGAACTAAAAATAACCTGTGGTAATGGAAAAAATAAGATTTAGGTTAAGGATTTGACCTTCCTAACGGAGTTATCCAAAAGTGAAATGGTGGTGGCGCTGGTGGTGATGATTTCCTCCATCACTAGATGTCATCAGGCAAAGGTTACATGACCACTTGTTAGATTAGGAATAATGTACTCATATTTACACTTCATATACCTTGAGTTCCAGTAGAGAAATTTGAAAATCCAAATATTCACTTAAATTTAATAAAGGAAAAGTTCATCTAGGCTGAGATTTCCTTAGATTTCCTTTGAGACATAAGCAAACTCAACTACTAAAGGGGTTGCAGGAAGAAGCTGATAGAGGTCAGGACAGGGAACCCAGACTTCTTTCTAGCTACAGCTGAACTGGATGTTTGGGGACAAGGGGTGGTGGTGGTGGTATTTCATTATTTAAATTGAATCTCCTGGGCATACAAATTTACATCCAAAATAGACATCATAAAAACATGGCAAAGCCAAATGTAAATGATTCAGGGATTACCTCCTATGTTTGATAATACAAGTTTCTGCTTCCCCTCAACAGAATGAGAATAACTGATCTCTGACTACAGAACATGCATGCTAAGAGGGTGATTCTGCCCTACTGCTCATTTAGGGTTATCACCACACCTTCATTTTGTTAAGTTCCAACAGCTTCCCCAGGGATCATTACAGCAAACTCAATAGTAGCAAAGATACAGGCTCACAGAATTAGAGCTATGAGGATGTTGAGAGGATGTTGTTCTCTTCTGGAAGATGAAAGTTGCATGGTAGGAATGCTCCAAACACAGTTTCTCTACCACAAGTCCAGGGCCCCTTCCACCACAAATGCTTCACTGAGGCAGCACAGTGTCATGGAGAGAGCACTGGAGTTGAAATGAGGAAGACCTGGTTTCAAATCTTGCTTCAGACACTTACCAGCTATGTGAAAGTGGGGCAAAGCCTTCAACTTCTATGAGCTTCAGTTTCTTCATCTGTAAAAATGAGGGGAGGATTCCAATTGAAGGCCTTTGAGGTCCTTTTCAGATCTGAATTTATGATTCTCCCAAGTGGATGTCAACCTATTAATAATACTCTTAGGGTACAACCAGTTGATCAGTTCTGAAAATCCCTAACTCCTGTTTATCCCACTCATCTCCATCACATATCCATAAGGGAACCTAGATAAACACTCTGACATACTCTTCATAATAATCCTGTCAAAAAACAAAATTATTTTAGCATGACCTATTCTATATATATATATGATATATATATAAAACATTAAATCTTTCCCAATTACATTTAAGAAAAATTTTAATAATCATTTTTAAAAGTTTTGAGTTCCAAATTCTTTCCCTCCCTCTAACCTCTACCTACTTCTTGAGAAGGCAAGCAAATTGATTTCAAATATACATGTGAGGTCACAGCCTACCTATTCAAGATAAAGCCACACAGATTTGCTATCTCCACCACTTTCTCTTCTCCAAAAGAATATAAAAAAGCTTTTCAACTTTAAGGTTACAATGAGATTTTTTTCAGACTCCATCCCATTGCTTTATGGCTCAAATAAGGAAAGGCAAAACACAAAACAACTCCTATCCAAGAACCTGATTCCAAGTGGCCAACCTTGTGTGCAGATACAACTTTGCTTGAACACTCAGTTACTAAATGTATATATCTATTTGGTTAATTTTTTAAGTGATCTTGTACTTTTCTTCAATCTTCCCCAATTCCCACTCAGTTCCTATGTAAAGAAGGATTTGGTAAGTTCAAAGGAGTAAACTAGGAGGCACAGGAGAGTAAACTAGAAGGAGTAAGGTGAGAAAATGAGCTACAAAGGGCCCTAGGAAAGCTATAGAAAAAGGAGGAAAGGAGAGGATGGGAGTGAAGGAAAAGATGAAGAAAAGAAGCTGAAGAAGAGAGAGAGGGCAATTATTTACTGAGCAGCTACTCCATTATGCACTCTTACTAGGCAATGAAGAATAGAGGGATGTCAAACACATGGCCCACTGTTGTGACACAATCTTCTGAGTGTTGCCTAAACCAGATTAAAACATAATGGTCATCTATCCATATGCAGCTAGGTAAGGATCCTCATGTATGATTTAGCATCCCCCATTTCCATTTCAGTTTTATACTACTGACGTAGAGGACACAAATAAGAACAGAAAACACATGCTCTGTCCTCAAGCAACTTATAGTCTAGCAAAGAAGAAACAGTAATACATACAAAAAAAAGTAAACTGCTAAATTATTCCTAGTGACTATAAAAATTCAGGAAAAGAAAAGGTAGTATAGACTGGTACAATCAAAGAAAGAGTCATTAACAACAAACAAAATGGTCATAGATGAATGACTTTTCTAATGACAGAAATACATAAAAATAATCTGCTAAATTGTAGAGGGGCAGAAATCTATATCATCCACTTGGGAGGATCCCCCTCAAAGGCTATCAACTAGAATCTTCTCCTCATTTTTAGAGTTGAAGAAACTAAAGCTCATAGCAGAACCTAAGTCTTCTGATCCCCAAACCAGAACTCTTTCCATTCTATCATACTACTACTACCATTATAGTCATAGTCATAGTAAATAGCCCTGGCATTTGGACCTAACTCACTCTACAAACAGTAGGAAAACATAGAAACTGATTCATAGGTATAAAGACTGACAACATGACTGAGAGAGATCAGGACTAAAGCTGATGGCAAAGAAGAATTTTTCATGAATACTAATCCATTCCTATGTTCCAAGAATATCTTAATATCTGAAGTTCAGGAAATATTTTTAAGCTCCACAAACTGTGACTAATCATATACTAAAGTGACAGAAAAACACACTTAGTACATGACACGGAGGGTCTGCCTCTCTTAGACACACCACAAACCCCTGTATCATCGAGATTACATGTATTCATAGGATGGAAGATCTGAAACTGCTGGGGAGAAAGAAAAGAGAATATAGCTGTCTTCTTTAGCCAGATAGAATGAAATGGATAGAACGAATTTCATGGAAATTCTCAGCTAATTCTTCACTTGCTTTTCCTTAAGTATTTTAAAGACTCAACAAAATCTAACTTACTTTATCTCTAAGGTTAAAGCATTTTAGGTATTTTTAAAGCCTATACCCCAATTTTAACTGCATCAGCAATTTTTCTTACATTTTTTTCTTGTTTAATCATTGTGAAAATGGTAAGCATTTTTTCTGCACTATTTTATGTCTAATAGTAAGAAAATTCCATTAAAGTGTCCCTCAAATGCTTTAACACAGGGTGGAGGGAAGCCTGGATTCTCAAAGGCTGTGCCAGCTGAGTGCAAACTCTATCAAGTCCTTCAAAACTAGAAAGCTTCTGAATACACATCTAGCCATAAGCTGTGTGAGGATCATCCTATTTTTAAATTTATTGAAGCTCCTTGACAAAAGGCCAGGGATAAATGATTTTTTTTTTAATGACAGAAATACGTGAAGATCATCTACTAAATTGTAGAGGACCTGCAATCTACATCAATGGAGGAGGTGCTCAAACTGATAAAAATCACAAATCTGAGCATCAAAGTAATAGTAACAGCATATTTATAACACTATGGCATTAAGTTTTCAAGCTGTAAATACCGTAATTATAATCAGCCTTCCAAGCTCAGAAAAAAAACTTCAAGTGATCAGTTACCCATTTCCTAAATCCAGGCAGGCAAGGTCATAAAAGATATGAGTCCTCCACTTTAGTCCTAAAGATTGGCAATGATATGGATCCCAAAACAATCTTCAATAGCCTGTCAGTAATTTACTGAAATTGAGGTCCAGAGAGGTCAACATATAGGCAATGGAGAACTCAAGTCAAACACCTAGACAGTGAAAAATCCAGGCCTCAAAGTCAAATCTTCCAATTTCAAGTGTACTGTGCTAAACCACTACACCATACTAACTACATTACTGAGACATCTTGAATCTTTACTTATTTCCAATGTCTGGCCCTACTCTGGTGCCCTTTTCAGTGCTCTCCAATTTCCCCATATTCATTATTAAGCTATGGGGACCAAATCCAAGCATAATACTCTAAAATAAACGTGTTCAACATGTAGTGTAGGAGAAACAGTATTTCACATCCCTTACATATCAAATTCTTATATGATGAAATGCTTTTAGATTGACTAAAATTCTGACTCACATCCAATTTGAAGAACACTATGATCCCAATCTAAATAGTCATTGAATCTTAAATATGAGTAATTAATTCGTATTTTATCCTTACTAAATTTCATGATGGTTTTGATGGAATAGTAATGGGATTTATTTTCTATTTGCTGATGAGTATTTAGAAGTAATTGCACAGCCTGATTCAGTGCACTAAGAATGAGCCTTATGTTCACATATGGATAAAACATAAACACACATTTTGCAATTCAATATGATCAAGGACCCTGAAATTCTGTAATATGAATCAATCCTAGAAGACATTATGGCTCCTCATCAAGACTATCACAAACTAGAATCTTCAGGATTTGCAAATAATTTGTATTATATGGACATGACTTAAAGAAAAAATACAATTCCTGAAGAGCCTGCTGCTTAGAAATCAAGCAACATCGCAACCTCTGCAAAGAAATGTGATTTACTAATGTCATATAATTCAGAAGACAAGCAATATTAAATCTGTGCAATTTATATATGATGCATCAAGTGAAGTCTGACCACTACCTTTATGGTAGCCATTTAATTTTAAGATCTCTTACTCTCATTTTTAATCTCATCTTCTAATTCCTTAGTGAAGATGAATATGTAGCAGACACTTAATAATGCTGTAATTAGCCTGGATCTGCTGAAGAAAGTAACATTCTGCTACATTCTATCTGACTGCTTCAAATTGCCAAGAGAGAAGTACATCATGATACTTTGATCTGATGCAGTACAAGTACTTAGTAATGTGTCTTAGAATACCAAGTGTATAACAAATAAACTGGCTGATGAGGAGTGGGGTGGGTACAGGAAGAATCTAGGAGTCTGATAGTGATACCATTTAGTATCTTGGGTTACACACTTAGGAGGAGGAAAATACCACATGGTGTTTAATGAAACCTAGACTCCACCACTACTAACACTATAAAAATTCATTAACAAGAAAAAGAATGGCAGCTTACAATCTCTTAAATACATCATTACATATGGTATTCATGCAGTACTGCCTTTATATAAATTCTTCCTTTTTCTATTTTATATCAAATTTTTACTATCAACTTTTAAAGCTATTTCCATATTCCATATAAAGCATCCTAAAACATGAAGGGTGTTCAATGAAGAGTGAAATACATAGTGTAATAATAAATGGCGGGAAGTAAGAGATGAGAATATTAACCTCAGGTCTCACATCCTTAAGTTGTTTTTCAGGCACCTCTACACTCTGTTTCTACCACAACTGCCTAACTTATCTTTAAGGAGAATTCTTTACTTCACTCACTGCACTATCCCTCTGATGTCATGCTATTTGTAATACACAAAGTTGGAACTTGTAGATATAATTGTTATACCACTCTGGGAAATTAAGGAGAAAACAAAAGGTGTCGTAAGACTGGAAATCAGTGTGCATCATGAAAATTTTCAAATAAGGGGAAATTGTAGATCTCTCAAACTATTGGACAGTGAACTTGATATTTATTTCTGGCATCATTCGAAAAAAGATTATTAAAAACAGGTTTTTAGCACTTAGTAAAGGAAATAGTGATAAGTATAAGACAACACAAGTTCAATAACAACAAGTCATGCCATATTAACCTCATTTTCTTTTCTGATAGATTACAGCAATAGATTAGGGCTGTGTCATAAACACAGAGAGCATGCCTAGATTTTAACAAGGTATTTGACAAAGTCCCTCACCCTATTTCTGGCAGGTCATGTGAAGAATGGAGAGATATGGGATAGAAGACATTATGAATAGGTAGATTCTGAACTGATTGGACAACCAGACACAGAGTGGTGATAAAGTGGATTGAGGCCTCTGGGTGAAAGGCAGCTTGTCCTAGTCAACATTTTTAAAAATCACTGACTTTCTGGTAAACATGATATGATTATCTATTCTGCAGATGAATATGAGAAGAACAGCTATTACGCTAGATGACCAAATGGGCATCTAACAAAGATCTCAAAAGTCCAGAACAATAGATTATGTCTAATAAGATTAAATTTAACAGAAATATAAACAGTCTTGAGTTAAAAAATCAATTGCGCAAATACAAGATGAGGGAGACATGATTAGAAAACAATTCATGGAGGCTAGGGGAAGACATGGAGTTGATATGACTCAACAATGTGATTTGGAAGCCTAAAATACTTATGTGACCTTATGATCATTAATATGATAATAAATGTCCAGAATAAGACATATGATAGCCACATTTTATTCCATCCTGCTCAGACCAGAGTTAAGGTCAACAGATTTTAAGAGGATTTTGATTATTTGGAGGATATTTAAAAGATTGAAAATGTTATAAGTATTAGTTAAGTTATATTCAATGAAAATCAAAATTCAAGTTTAATTAACACTGGTAGTTCAATTTACATTTTAGGAATTCCTTGTTATAAGTGTTCATCCTATGAGATGAGTGCCATCTTGCTTGTGGTAGCAGTGAGGCTCAAATAGGAAAAAATTCCTAACAATTAGAATGGTCCAGAAATATATCATTTAAGAGGTACCTCCTCCAGATCATCAGATGAAGACTAGGTGACCAGATTTAGAGATGTTGTAAAGGGAATCAATTTCATTGCAAGTATAACTCAACTAAAGGACTCTTAGGTTCTTTACAACTTAGGGTTTTATGGATATCCTGAAAGTATCAGAGATGCTTGTGAAAAGGCTGTCTATTAAGGCCTATGCTATCTTTACACTGTATTATAGATGAAGTTGGGCAGGTAGGTGGCACAGTGGATAGAGCACAGGGTATGGAGTCAAGAAGACAAGTTCAAATATGGCCTCAGACACTTACTAGCTATGTAACCCTGGGCAGGTCACTTAACCTGTTTGCCTAAAATTCCTCATCTGTAAAATGAGCTGGAAAAGGAAATGGCAAACTACTTCAAAAGAAAACTCCAAATGGGATCATGAAGAGTTGGACACAACTGAAACAACTGAACAACAACAACAAATTATAAATGAGGTTATTCAACTAGTTGACAACAATGATAATCAAAATAGGGCTAGGTGGTATTCTATAGAGTAATTTGGAACTATTCCCAAAGGTCTATAATGCTGTGCATACCCTTTGATCCAGCAACACCACTACTAGGTCTCTATCCCAAAAAGATCATAAAAAAGGAAAAAGGACTCACACGTACAAAAATATTTATAGCAGCTCTTTTCATGGTGGCAAAGAATTGGAAATTGGGGGGATGCCCAACACAACTGGGGAATGGCTGAATAAGTTGTGGCATATGAATATAATGGAATGCTATTGTTCTATAAGAAATGATGAGCCGGCATATTTCAGAAAAACCTGGAATGACTTGCATGAACTGACGCTGAGTGAAGTGAGCAGAACCAGGAGAATACTGTACACAGTAACAGCAACATTGTGCAATGACAGACTTTGAAAGACTAAGCTCTTCTCAGCAATGAAATGATCTAAGACAATTCCAAAATACTCGTAATGGAAAATGCTATCTATATTCGGAGAAAGAACTATGGAATCTGAATACAGATTGAAGAATACTATTTTCTCTCTTTTTTTTCTTTCTCATGGTTTTCCTCTTTTGTTCTGATTCTTCTTTCACAGCATGACTAATGTGGAAATGTTTAATACGATTGTACATGTAGAGGCTGTATCAGATGGCATGCCATCTTATGGAGGGGGGTGGGGAGGGAGGAAGGAAAAATTTAAAACTCCAAATCTTATAAAAGTGAATGTTGAAAACTAAAAATTAATTAACTAAAGAAAAAGAAAGTACTTTATCTGAAATGGCTAAGCGATATTTCCCATTTCTCCTGAATCTCTTTCCCTTAACTGGTAGCCTATGCAATTTCTAAGAATAAGACTCAGAAGATTTTCCAAGATACTTCTTTAATAAAGAAGGTATGGGATACTAACAAAACCAACAACTTATGCTTTGGAGTTGACAAAATACTTTACATATGTTATCTAATAATTGAGGCTCACAACAACCCTGTGAGGAGGTTATTGTATTATAATCCCTATTTTACAAATGAAGAAATTGAAATTCAGAGAGGTGAAGTCAAGGTCATAGACTTAGTGAAGTGCCAAGGAAGGAACCTTGGAAGCAGGTTTCTCCTTACTCTGGATAGAACACTTAGAAAGTTGATCGAGGGGAAAGGGGCAATCAGAATACATGCCATCTTGGGGTGGAGGGAGGGTAGAGATGGGGAGAAAATTTGTAAGTCAAAATCTTGTGGAAATGAATGTTGATACTAAAAATAAATTAAAAAAAGAAAAAAAGAAAGTTGATCAGGCTTAAAGATCTAGAGCAGCAAGGGCCCTTAGCATTCATCAAGCTATTATAATTCCCTCACTTGAGAGATAAGGAAACAGAGGTCCAGAGAGATGAAATTGACATGCCCAGAACAATACAAGTAGCTAAGTGGAAGGAGTAGGGTTCAAATGGTGGTGCTGGGACTCTGAGTTAGGCCCTCTTTCCATTGCACCACATTGCCATAAATCAAACTGAATAAGAAGAGACTTGTGTTTGCTCCCTAGTGTAGTTTGATAGCTTCTACTTCATTTTCACACATCCGATCCCTAGCTGGAAAAAAAAAATGAAATGTGCCCAAAAATTAAGAAATGCATTTAAAAATTTTTAGAGAGAAATCACAAGCACTTTAAAATTTAAAAATAACCAGATCACATACTCTTAAGAAGTAAATAGAATTATCTTAGCATAATACCATTTAAAAATCACAGGTTTCTTTTTTTCAATTATGACCAATAATTTATAGAATAATGCCCCCATTAAATGAGCAGCAACACAAAGACACATTATAATAGCAAAGCTTTGTCACCATTAAATACATGGGCTCTTGCACTTAAGGAACCTGAAAGGCAAAGATGAAATTTGAGGAGTGCACACAATCTTAAGGATCAGAGTTGCTGTCTACATGTACTCACTGGCACCATCCCCATCCCTCTGATGATCCTTGTCCTCCTATCTTCTTTTGGACTTTCCAAATACCACTGGACAGCTCCTCTTTAAAAGGCTATTCAAGTGGAACCATAAGCTCACACACCTGCTCTCTATATAATCAATCCATTATTAAGTAGTAGAATTATGACATCAGAAGCATTCTGGCCAATTATTCTACTGAATAAGTTGATTTCACTGATTTGCGTGCTACCATGTCATTGGTTAAACTATCTGAAGACCAGTTTCTACATTTGTCCATTCCTTTTATTCTGAATGTGACTGATAAAAGACTTGATGCTTTTTTTAACCTTTGAAATCCTGAGCTATAAATGTACATGTAGTAAATACATTTAACTGACCTTTTTTAGAATGTAATGTGATGCCTGGGCTACATGAGAGGGTAAAAAATATGGGTTCCATGAATACAGAGATGAGATCAAGGGCCAGAGGCTCCCCTTTGTGATGTCTTTAAACTACCCTGATGGTTAGGTAAGTCCAGTTTCACAGGAATTGTGTCTTACTATTCATCATCAGGCCCTATGCCACCTGAGAAACCTTTCTTTAAAAGGTATATACTACCCTGTATTTACTATAAATATCTTCTTTCCATCATTAGTGTATGAGTTCCTTGAGGGAAAAAACTATGTATTATTTATCTGGTATCTCCCAAAGGCCTAACAGTGCCTCCTTGTACATAACATCTCAGAAGAAGTAGCATGCTGCAAAGCAAAGAATCAGAGTAGATTTACAGTTAGAGGACCTGGATTTGGATTCTGGCTCTCTACTACTTGTGTGAACTTGAGTAACTTAAATTCTCTGGGCCTCAGTTTCTTCAACTAAAAAATGGGAGGAAAGTGGGCTGGATGACTTCTTAGCTCTCTTCCAGCTCTAAATTATGAGATAAGTATTTTTGAATAAGTTTTAGACAAGTAAATTCTGCTTGATAACCAAGAATGGGAGGTATAAAAATTAAGTTCTATCAAATGATGCTTTTAAACAAATGACATTTCAAAATCAACTTGTCCTGAGAGGCTATTAAAAACCATAAAGAAGGAGCAGAAAACAAACCAAAGAAAATTCTTAAAATAAACAAACAAAAACTCCTGAAGTGTCTTCTGCCAATGACTTCCTTGACAGTAAAAAGTTTTAAAAAGTCTGTCAAAAAGATAGGACCTAACACATAAAAACTAACTTAAAAATACTTTTTTCTATTCCCACCTTCACTTTCGGTTATTGTGCTTTCTCCTAAATGCTTTCCTACAAACCTACTATGAGGACCATTATTTTCAAATGCAGTCTGTCTTTAATTCCTGCATGGGGTAAAATTCTTTTGCAGTTTCTGTGGCACCACAAAAGCTAAAGGCTATTTGAAGCAGTTAAAAATATGAACTGTAACCACATAATAGTGTGAATAACAGTGGTGCTGTTTTCTTTTGTACAAATGTGGTAGTTAAAAAACAATCAACCCCTTCTGTAAATTAATCATAGCTTTATCAAGAAAAAAAACTATTTTTATAATTTATCTGAAGGAAAAAGTTACTGAAAACTCTGACAATAGGTCTCATATTCGTCTTTTAAAAACTATCCCTGATTTTATATTCATGCAGTTCTGGATATATATATGTATATATATATATATATATGTGTGTGCGTGTATGTGTATACATATATATGTATATATATGTGTGTGTGTGTATACATATATATATATGTGTGTGTGTGTATACATATATATATACATATATATATATAAAACATGTGACCAAATTACTTGCAAGTATTCTTTCCACAAGCCAAACTGTATAATGCATGCATAACCATGAAAACTCCAGAGCCACCAACTTGGCATAAGAATATTTAAAACAAATAGTTTTTTTAAGATTAATAAAATTATTCCTTAGTGGTTAAAAAATATTAACTTTTGAAGAAAGCCACTGAGCTCTTGGAAGATATATAAATTAATATCTATGTAATATATTATTTGATTTGATTTCTTTTCTGAGTAAAATGTTATTACATTGCATTAACTTACTCTCAAAATAATAAAGTATAGACATTTTAAATTATCACTTTGCCAAAATACATGAATCTATTTGCTTTGTTTTTGGAGTGAAGACTTCACATTTCTTCAGAATTCAAATAATAAATAACATGAGAAATCCTGAGGAATAGAAGTGATCAAAAGTACATGCTTTTATAAATCATGAGGTAGAAAGACAGAAGAAGGGAGTATACAATACCTTCACTGACTTCTAGATTTAAAACACTGAAAGGGAAAAATATAAAAGCAGTTGGCATTACATGTTCACATTCCTTAAATATAATTAAGTGGGGATTGTTTCTGAAAAATAAAAAGCTATGGAGAGCCAGTTCACAAAGCTTAAGAAATTAATCAGATATTCATGATAATTTGACTCTTGTGGAGATTTAAGACAGCTCTTCAGTTAATTGGAAAAAAGAATAGGTTATTTTTAGCCTTATAATTTTTACTGGTGGCCATTAATTTAATCTAAAAGTACTAATGACATGTATGTATATTTGTTTGCACTTGTACACAAACTTTGAAAAGTAAATCTGATCCATACCATAATAGTTCAATTTAGTATAGATTAATAGCAGACCTTACCATTTTTGTAACTATAAAGTTCATCTCATCTATCAAGCATACTTTAGTTCACATTTGTTTTGTAATGTTTTGCTGGGAGTAGTGACATTCTCATACATTTTTAAATTACTCATTTTAGTTGCAAGAATAACACAGCAAACAGCCATAGCTGAGTACATATGAACAAAAAGGACTCTAAATATACACACTTAAGGTAACTTGAAAAAAATGGGTGAACCTTAAAATAATCACAGATGTAGTCTGTGTATTTAGGTGATTACAAGGCAGATAAAGCAAAAAATGCAATAATTTGCAAACCATCCTTTTCACAAAAAAACTTGGCAGTTTCAACTTCTTAATATGTTCCCAATAGACACCTATATGACTGAGATCTTATGTTCCCATGGCCTTATCCTCTTTGTAAAATGTACATAGGTGAGCTTTCCAATTATATCATTACATAGGACATTAATTTTATTAAGATAAGTTATTATTAAGAAGAGAATATTCATTTCCTTTCATCGTGTTTTTAATTTCCTGTGCAGGGATCTATATACTGGCTTAAATCATGACATTACCATATCTGAACATGAATGGACCTGCAAATTAATCCTGACAAATCTATACATTTGTATAGACTATTACTCTAACTCATATTCGACAACTTCATGTCAGTGGTTAATGGCCTCATCTGCCTAGCACCCCAGGTCAGGAACCTTGGAATAATCCTCAGTTTTACTTTGTTCTTTAATATAAGTGCTCAATTGATTGCTAAGTCCTGTCCCTTTTCTACACATAATTTTCTGCTGCCAACTGCCTTTCTCTAATAGCTCTATTGCCTTACACCAGCTACTCAACATTTCTTGAACTATCTCGTCTTCAGAAACCACAACCCCTTACCATCCCCTCATCAACCTGTCTTTTCTTTTCTCCCCCCCGACCCTGTCTTTAATGATACTAACCAAATGACTCCCCCAAAAAATCACTCGCTCCTCATTTCCATACAAGTCATGTCCAATATGCTTGTCCTAAGTTCCAAATCCTTCATTAGAGTGCTCCAGATGACTATTTCTCGTCTCGTCCTATATTTCAAAGTTACTCATTCTACATATCTCAGGAATAACAACTCAAAAACCCCTTTGTTCCTCTCATTTCTTTATTCTAACATGTTTCAAAGCAGAAACATAACATGTCTGAAACATTTTTTTTTGTTCCCAGATCAAATGAGGTAATATTTGTAAAGCACTCAGCACAGTGCCTTGCACATAGACTTAATAAATGCTTGTTCCTTTCCCCAGCCTAACAAGCCATTTCTTCCATCATTTAAGTAGTTCCTGCAATCTCTGTCCTTCAAAATATCTTGGATTGATCAGAAAAGGAAAATTGTCCCTTTGTCTTAGTCATTCCAAATGTGGAATCTAGAACTAGAAGGGCCTTTAGAGATTATGTAGTACAACCTTATTATCTTGAAAATGAGGGAACAAGTCCAGAGAGAAGTGACTTTCACTCTAGATTGAAGTATCCTGTAAAAACTGGAGTGGCTACTCTCCTTAATTTCCAATCACCCTTAATAAGGACTATAATTTATGATATACCTTATTGATCATTCTTATGTCTGCTTAATGTTTTTTTTCTCCCTACTGTCTGCATATGCTTTATGTACATATATGAATCTCAGCTTATAAATTTATGGAAGGCAAGCTTTTAGGCCTGTTGAAGTCTTTATCCGAAGCTTAACATAAAATGAGTTTCAAAATGATGATGGCTTTTATTCGTGATCTCCATACAGCTGCTAGTCTTTTTTTAAATAAATTTATTTATTTCTAGTTTTCAACGTTCACTTCCATAAGATTTTGAGTTCCAAATTTTCTCCCCATGTCTCCTCTCCCTCCTCCCCAAGATGGCATGTAATTTGATATAGGCTCTACATATACATTCACATTAAACCTATTTTCACATTAGTCATGTTGTAAAGAAGAATTAGAATCAATGGGAGAAACAAGAAAGAAGAGTGAGAGAGAGAGAGAGAGAGAGAGAAAGAAAGGAAGGGAGGCAGGAAGAGAGGAAGAGAGGGAGGGAGGGAGAAAGTGCAAATAATATGCTTTGATCTGCATTCAGGCTCCATAGTTCTTTTTCTGGATATGGACATCACTTTCCATCATTAGTCTTTTGGAGTTGTCTTCTGCTATTCTTTTTAACATTTGATTTTACACTATGAGATTGTCTTAAATGTCAGGGAGGACCTATGTGGCACAATCAATGCCCATCATATAAATCAGTACACTAGCTTAAGGAACCATTTCTAATGGAATCATGTTTTATTCCTTGTATCTCAACAAGTAATACTGGAAAAAACTGACTATAACATCAAACCAGGAGACTTCTCTTTACACATTAAGTACCAGTTACACAGTATGGGCCAGTTATCTGGTTAACCATATCATTAAGTTTGAATGCTATGTACTTGTTATGGATAGGCTTCCTCTAGATATTTTCACTTTTAGAGCTCTTTAATATCAATTTAGATAAGGATTTTAGTAATCTGTGAAAACTCAAGGCCCCAAGTAAACACTTTATAACTTTAAATTGAAGCCCACTAAAATATCACAAGGTAAAATTGAAATATTTTCCTAAAGTCATTCTAATACCAAGAAGCAGTCAGTAGGTCAGTTGGTCAACAAGCATTTATCGAGACTACACTATGTGCCAGATTCTATGCTAAGATCTGTGAATTCAAAGAAAGGCAAAACCAGTTCTTGCCTTCAAGAAGTTCATATTATAATGGTGGAATAACACGTAAATAATTAAGTGCAAGCATGATACACAGAGTACGTGGAAGGTAATCTCAGAAGGGAAGCTGGAGCAGATGGGAGAACGTGCACAGGTTTCCTGTAGAAGGTAGTATTTGAACTGATTCCTTAAAGAAGCCTGGGAAACTAAGAATATGAAGAGGGGAACACTGCAGGCTATCTAGTCAATGCAAAAATGGGAGAGACGGGAGATGCTGTGTTAATATGCAATGGATGGCAAATAAACCAGAACAGCAGGATTGTATGTGGAACATAGTAAATATGGTGAGGGGTCAGGTTTTGAAGAGCTTTAAATGTTATACAGAGGACTTTATATTTGATTCTGGAGGTAAGAGGATACCACTAGAGTTTGAGGAAAGGATTAGACCTATGCTTTAAGAAAATCAATTTGATACCTGTGTGGACAATAGATTGGAATGGGGAGAGACTAGAAAGGGAGACCAATTAGGAGACCACTGCAACAGTATAGGCAAGAGGTTGAGAACCCAAAATAGGGCAGCGGTTGTATGAGTGCAGAATTTAAAGAGATGTGACATGGTGAAAAGGGTGCAGATACTGGAATTGGGAATACCTGTGTTCAATTCTCTACTCTAAGAGTTATTAACCTTGTCAAACTCTCTGAGCCTCAAACAATTCTCTAAGACCAAGTTAGAGATGAGTTCTGATAAGTGGAAGAAGATTCATACACAGAGTTCCCACAATGAAGAAATCATGAGTCTTTAATAAACTTGACTAAGTTATAAAATGAAATTAAGTGAGTGGAATTTCAATACAGAACTTAAAGTTTTCTTCTTGTAATAACTAAAAATGAGTTCAAATGAAAATCTACTAAATACTCCAGCAACAGTATGCCAGGAGAGTAAAAAGAAAGAACAGGAGGGAAATTATTTGGATAATTCAGGAACAAAGAATCCACAGAGGATGGAATTTGTAATAACTAAGAATCTGCATTGCAGACCTACCATCTAATTTTTCCCCTTGAGGAAACATAATTAATTAGGATCAAATAGTGATTTTCTTTAAAGACAGCTCTCATCACATATCTGACTACTCATTCTGTCTCTATCAATGGCTCCTCTTACTAAACTATTAATGTTGATGTTCTCTAAGGTTCTTCCCTTAGCATTTTACGTTCTATCTTTTCCCTTGAAACTTCATCCCATGACTATAATTCCTACATCAATAAAGATGGATCTGAAATTTCTAGGCATATACCCCAAGGAAGTCAAAACAGAAAGAGTTCCAATATATACCAAAACATTCATACCCACACATTTTGTGGTAGCAAAGATTCAGAAACCTCATTGGTGCCAAGAAACTGTGACAACAAATTATATACAATATTACAGAAGAGTAAAAAATAATGACCACTAGAAATTCAGAGAACCATGACATTTGTATGAACAGATAAAAAGTCATATAAGCAGAACCAAAAATATAATATATGCAATCATTACAATAATATAAATGAAAAGAATATGAAACAGCTCAATTTTGAGTAATCATAATAACCAATCTTGGTCCTGGAGAACAGATATGAATCATGTCTCCCTCCTCTCAGCAGAGAAGCAAGGAACAGAGGCAGAATGTTACATATGTTGTAAGATATGGTCCCTACATGATTGTATTTGTTTAACTATTTGTCTTTTTCAGAAGGGCTCAATTTTGGTGGTAGGGGATCAGAAAGGGGTTATATCTAAAAGGCTGTAAGTAAAAATTAATAAAACATCTTTTTAAAAAAGAGAAAAAAATCTCTAGCCCTGAAAACTATAACGACCAGATCTGAATTTCCAAGAGCTGTCTGGTTATCTCTACCTCAAGCTCAAAAGTTCTAATACAGAACTTATCATGCTTTCAAACCAATATTTCCTTCTGGTTTTATTATTCTCTTTAAGGGCACATTCAAAACACCAATATTACTTTCAATTCTTTCCTCTCTGACCATCATCCATCACATGCCAAGTCTTGCAGAATGTATCTTCAAAAAAATTCTGAAATCTGCAGCCTTTTATGTTCCCACTTCCACCACTCTAGTAATCAGGCCCACACATATTACAATCAGTATGTATACAACAGCAACTTCCTAACAAGTCTTTACACCTCCCACTCTCATATTCATCCATACTTCAGGTGCAACAGATTAGGATTCCTTATGAACAGATCGAAATCATGCCACTTCTCAGACTCTACAAAATCTGGCACCATTCTACATCTTGAGCCAAATGGGCATCAAAATAGCCAACCATCAGTTAAGCATCCCTAGCTTCTTTGCCTTTGCTCTTGCTATTTTCTTCTTCCTGGAATATCACCATTCCCTGCCATCCCCTATGCCCCTCTACACCTCGGTTTCTAGGACTACTGAAATCCTTTGAATCATTCAAGATTCAGATCAAATACTACCTCCTCCATGAAACTTTCCCTGATTTCCCCCGTTGAAATCAATCTTACTCTACTAAGCCTCTGTACAATCCTTTTTTTCTTTTACTTCTTCAATGTTTGTATCATGAGGTATCTGGTAATATAGTTTTATGTGCATATATTGCATTCTATAAGTCTATAACCTCCATGAGGAAAGGAAGTTCTTGTATTTGTGTTTCCCACAGCACTTAGCATAGGGTTCTACATTTGTCTGTTTAGTTGAAATTAATGAAATTAAATTTCCTAGTGGAAAGTGAACTTGACTAATAGAAGATCTAAGTTCAATTTCAGTTACACAGCTATCTAGCTTTATAATGTTGGTCAAATTAAATAAGCTGTATGTCTGTAATAAGTTCATACCAGCACTATTATATGCTATGAGCTAGGAAAATGGTAGAACTCTAGTACTAAGGAAGTAGCCCTTAATCTGTTTTGTGGTTTGGGCCCTTTTGGCAATCAGAATATTGCTTTTAAATGCATAAAAATATAATTATAAAATTTAAAAATGTGACAGTGTCATAGAGTCTCTGAAATTTATCCAAGGACTCCTCAGAAGTCTGTAGACCCCAGGTAAGAACCACGGATCTTGAAATTTTATATGTCCCTGGGGAACAAGGGGATCCTTTGGGGCAGGGGAGTAGTTTATCTGCATATGGACAAGGATACGAGTCTCTGATTTTTTTTTAATAAGAGTAAATTAAAACTTGTCTGATAATCATTTGATCTTACGTTAGTCTAAGCACAAACATGTGAATTGAGTCTTTCTCTTTTTTCTTGCCTAGACACTGACAAGAGGGACTTCTGATCCTTCCATAAGACACCTTGGTTGAGGGTTTAAGCCAAAGAACATAATTATGGAGAAGCCTCTAGTAATCACCTTTGAAGAAGGACATTAATGAGATGAAGAACATCCTAAGGAGGTCAATGAAGGGCCTTGAGATCATGTGATATGTGGTTCAGTTGAAAAAAAACGCACTAGAAAGTATTAGATAAAAGATTTGGAGAAGAGAAGCTGACATGATTTCTATTTTCTAGTATTTGAAGGACTTCCACATGAAAGAGGAATTGGACTTCTGCTTGGCCTCAGAGGTCAGAACTAAGAACAATGAGTGGAAGCTGCACAGGGTATATTTAGGCTTGATGTAAGGGAAAAGTTCCTATTAGAGGTGTCTAAAAATGGAATAGGGTTCCTCTGGTGTTACCAAGTTCCCCTTTGTTGGAGATCTTCAAGCAAAGGCTGAATGAAGCCTTGTTCGATACATTGTTGACGGGAGGCCCTTTCCAACTCTTAAGGGTCTGAGATTGAATCTGTTAAAAGCCATAGCTTTGATTACGGCCCATGGGTTATATTTAGTAGGTCAACAGGTCATATATGGAACGCACACACAAACACTGAATAAATACATAGGACTTATATTAGATAAGCAAATTAAAACTTCACTAACTTGAAGTAGAGGGAAGCTAGGTGGTACAGTGGATAGAATACCAGGACTGGAGTCAGGAAGACTCATCTTCCTGAGTTCAAATCTGGCCCCTCATACACTTTGTAGCTGTGCGATTCTGTCTAAAAGTCATTTAAAGCCTGTTTAACCCAGTTTCCTCATCTGCAAAATGATCTAGAGAAGGAAATGACAAACCATTCCTGTACCTTTGCCAAAAAAAATCCCAAATGGGGTCACGAAGATTTGGACACAACTGAAATGAGTGAACAACAAAAAACCCAAAGTAATTTGGTGAAGGGTCAATCTGAATTAGTAAAAATTCTGGATTACAGTAGCTAGGGAAAATGTATTTTGTCATTTTTAAATATATTAAGAAGCACATACATGGATAAAATAAGTGCTGCCTACCAGAGTTCTAATAGGACAACTTTAATTAGTTACTTGTGCTTAAGTCATATGGTGCTTATATGCAAAGGAAGGCAAGCATGGTGCACTGGAAAAGCATTCAGAGTAAAAGAACTTAGATTTATATCCCAGTTCAATTATTTACCACTTATATCTTAGCAAAGTCACTGAACTGTACTGGGCCTTAGCATCTTCCTCTATAAAATGAGAGGGTTGGACTACATGACCTCCAAGGTCCTCTCTAACTCTAAATTTATGATCCTGATGCTAATAAAGTGATGCCAGAATAGTAACCTGCTCCAAGTGGTTAAATAGGATGTATCTTTGCAAGATAGATTGTGTATTGTATTCTCAGGTAGAATATAGCTCCCCCACTCCCCATATACAATCTCATTTATAATACTAATTTGATTCTCTTTTTCATAAATGAAAGTTCAGAAATCAACACAAAATTGTTAAGAATTTCAAATTACCAGGCTCCACACTAAGGTTGTGATGCATAAAATTACTCTGTACTTTTCTTGCTTTAATATTTGTCTTATATTTGTAATCTGTATTGTAATTACTTGTGTACCTTTCTCAACTTAATTTTATATCACTTTAAAGTTACAAAACCCTTCATATACATTACCTATTTGATTCTTGAAAAACTATGAAATGCTTACTGAAATATTATGTTCAGATGGAGAAGCGGAGATCCAGTGATTTACCTAAGGTAACAAAGCTAGTTAGTAGTTAGGTAGAATGGGGATTCAAATCCAGGTTTTCTCCAGGATTCTTCAAAGCCAAGGCCAGTTAGTTGGTTCCCTTCCCACCACAGCCCCACTGAAATCAAGGGCCACATCTTATTTTTATAAATCCCCTAGTGGCTATTACAGTGTCTTGAACATAATTTTGGCTATTAAATGTTTATTTAATTATACTGTTATTAGTATTATTCACTAATGGTAAAAGATGACTTGATACTATTATCTTTTGAGTAGAAGTGCTTCTGCTTTGATGTGCTCTGAAACATTGCAGTTGAAGTAATCAGTTACTTGAGAAAAGAATTATTTTGTTTTAAACGATAGGGACAGGCTTCCAGACTAAATCTGTGGTTTTATTAGTTTAGGGAACTTCCAGGCAAGGAAATTTCCTTGACCAATACAAGTCAGCACCTCTATGACAGAGTGTCTTAGAGTTACTAAGTTGCCTAGGGCACTGAGAAATATTAAGTAACTTACTCAGGGTCAGAAAGCCAGTACATGTCAGGCTGAACATGTACACAGGACTTCTTAGCTTCAAGGCAGGCTCTCTCCAGTATGTTGTGATGCCTTTCAGAATTTGAAAGTATAGACAACTTTCCTTCCACCACAGAGCTACCCTTTCACTGTGTTTTTAGTCACAAAGATTCAGTTATGGCTAGTGCGATACTGGACAATAATACATACACATACATGTATGATTCTATCCAATTTAAACACCCCACTAGTTACTGGTGATAACTTAAACTCTTAAGACAGTATTGTGATAGAAATGACATGCATAATGGCCTTTGTATGTGCGGGCATACTTTTGGAAAAGCATTCCTTTTCCATGTTGGCCCTGATTTGAGATGAAACAACAAAACAAAAACAAAAGAAAGCAATTTCAAACTCAACATATCTTAAAACCGCCACCATTTTTCTTTTTCTTTTTTTTGCAGGGGAAGGGCAGGGCAGTTGGGGTTAAGTGACTTGCCCAAGGTCACACAGTCTGTCAAGTGAGTGAGGCAAGATTTGAACTCAGGTCTTCCTGACTCCAGGGCTGGTGCTCTACTCACTGTGCCACCTAGCTGCCCCAACCACCATTTTTCTACCACAGTTTCCTTTATTTTTCTAATTTTTGTCATCATTCTCACAATTCTTAGTTGTCTAGTGATCTCCCCATGGCTAGTTGGTCACCAAGTCTCTTGATTTGTTTTCTGCTTTCCCCTTCAGGAATGGACTTTTCTCTTTTTACTGCCACCACTTCAGTTCCAGGCACTCATCACACAGGACTGCTCTTAACTAGTTTCTCCATTTTCATTTATTACACTACTCCCATAAGCTACCCTGAACATGTCTGCCACATTAATCTCCCTAAATTGTTGCTCTCTTCATTTCAATGCTTTACTCTGCTTTAAAACCTAACAAATGTTTCCTACTTGCAGAGCAAATCCAGACTCCTCAGCCTATAATTCAAGTCACCCCATAAACTGATCCCATCTTACCCATCTTGCTTTATGGTCTCTGAATATGCCCAAACATAACCTTTGCTTCAGGCCATACTTCTGTCTTATTCTGTGTCCATTCTTTCCTAATGCTAGCTAATGAGAACTCAATTGTATTACACTCCTATATTTCCTTATAATTGTCTCAACTCCTCACTCCCTTGCATTCTTGGCTTAAGATTCTATGATGCCACTGAAACTGCTAAGATTGCAAATGATCCCCCTTAATTGCTAAATTCAACAGCCTTTTCTCAGTTCTAATCCTCCTTTTGAGCTTTCTATAGCTTTCACCACTGTTGACCTCCCCTCTTCACGGTGTATGAATCTCTCTTCATGTGGCTTCCATAAAATTGCTCTCTCGTTTCTCCTCTTACCTCTTCAACTATTGCTTCTCAGTCTCCTTTATTGCTGCTGTTATCCATGTTCTGCCCCCTACGAGTATGCTCTAAGTGTGCATCCTGGGAAGACTTTTGCTTTCTCTATGTGATTTTATCTGATCCCATTGGAACTCTCATAATGAAGCCAAATAGGGCTAGGCACTGGATCTGTAATTTCATTGCTTTAAGGAACTCCCAGCTGAGTAAATTCTCTCTACCAATGCAGGATGTGACCTTCTTTACAATGGATAGTCTTAGATGGTTTCCTAGAGCACTGAGCTTTTTTGTTTTTGTTATATATTACAAATGTATCAGAGGCAGGACTTGAACCCACATCTTCCTGGCTTTAATACTAGTTCTATATCAACTCTTCTACACTGTCTTTTTCACCAAGAGATGACTTACACACTTACACAATGAGTTTTAATCTCCTGACGTCAAGTCCCACATTGCCAACTCCCTGATGGACATCTATACTTGGATTTCTGACTAGAAAGTGAAGTCCAGTATGTCTAAAATTGGACTCACCAGCATTCCTCCTATTGACACTTCTTCTAAACAGCCCATTTGGGAAAGTGTCTTAAGTGGAGTTTAAATGTTGGCTTCTTGACTGATGAGACAGAAGGGGTCCTGAGCAGTAAAAAAAAAAAATTATTGATGAAAAACTAGCAGGACAGTGTCTCCACTGAATAAATTAGGTCTGCAGGGAAAAAACTACATGAGAAAAAGGTTCAATTTTGTATATGCAAAGTGGGAGATGATAAGAGGGAAGGCACTAGGGTACAATGAAATAAGTGATAGATTTGGGGTCAAAGAATCTGGGTTCAAATCAAGTGTCTGACACTTTCTGCCTTGTGTCATTTCTGGAAAGTCCTTTAAACTATATGGACTTTAGTTTCTGCATCTGTCAAATAAGTGGATCAGACATATGACCTGTTAAGTTGCTAAGTTCATGAGTGAGCTCCCTAAAGGAGTGACTGTAGAAAGAATAGGGTGTTGAGACCAGGGGTCTCACTGCCATTCTCATATCATCTTCTACTTAGCTAGGTGGAACAGTGAATAGAGTGCCAGACTTGGAGTCAGGAAGACCTGAGTTAAATTCTGATACCAGACACTTTCTAGCTGGGTTATCCTGGGCAAGTTGGTCAACCTGCTTAACTCAGTTTCCTCAACTTTAAAACAAGGATAGTAATAATAGCATCTACCTTGTAAGGTTGTTGGAAGATCCAATATCTGTAACGTGCTTAGCACAGTGCCTAGAACACAGTAAGTAGGTGCTCCTTAATTCTCCTCCCTCTCCTTTCCTCAGCTAGTCTTTGGTGCATAATAGATATTTAATAAATATTTGTTCACTTAATGAGTAACAATTTTGGAGAAAAAATTACTTAAAAAAACCACAAAGCAGTAAAAGCATCACATACAGTAGTTATATACCATCATCGTCATTCACATTTACAGAAATTTTTTTAAAACCCTCATAAGCATCCTATTTTGTTGTTTCTCTCCTTTAAGATATCATTGTTAAACTTACATTTTCACACATCTTGTATTCCAACATTTAGATGACATAAAACACATTTTCCCAAAATTAATTTTAAAAATTACTATTCCTCAAAATGAAAGTGAAGAAAGACTTCTTTTTTAAAAAATTGACTCCCAAAAACATTTGCTCTAAAGCAAACTTCAATCACTTAACAAGCGCTCATAAGCAAGGTAAACTGTGAGGGTAGGAAAAACAACTAACAACAGTATAATTCAATTTTGGGAGATAAAAGAACTATCCTGTGCTTAGAGAACATAAATTAAAACATATTCCATTTAGCATAAAAAAGTGCATCCTTCATCCTAATTATATTTAGATTATGTCACTACACATATAAAATAAAAGGTCAGTGTTAACACAGCCACTGAGGTCAATATATGCTTTTACCAGAAAACAATTCAATTTTAAAACATTTCATGCTAGCTTATCTCAAATCAATGCAACTTTTAGACAAGAAATATTTAACTCTGTATTCTCAGGTAATTAAGCATCAAGCACAGATAGCAGATGCTAAGTGAGAGTGGAATTAAAAGACTTTCTGAAGAACCCAAAAGTTAATTTCTTTAGCTCCAAATACTGCTTTAGTCTGGTATTTCTCTCAGTCTCAAAATGCCCATGCAGTGATCAGGATATTCAATACCCTTTTATTTTCCTGAACCTTGACCAAAATTACCTCCTACAAAATACCAAAGGAAGGTATAACTAAAACCTGAACCTGTTTATCTCAACTATCTATTGCAATTCTTTATAGTTTACCCAATTTCTATACTCTTTGCAAAATTATTCCTCTTCATAACCAAATGCATTCAAGAATCATTCAGTGTAAAATGGATACAATGACATTTAAGATAGAACAGATTTCATATCTACCAAATAGATGAAATTTTCTTTTAAAAAGGTGTATGGTGGGGCAGAGCCAAGATGGTGGCTGGAAAGCAGGGACTTGCATGAGCTCGCCACCACATCCCTCCAAAAACCTATGAAAGTGGCTCTGAACAAATTCTAGAACTGCAGAACCCACAAAATAACAGAAGGAAGCAAGGATCTTGCCCAGAACAGCCTGGATGGTCCCTGGATGAGGTCTATCACACACCGAGTGGAGGGGAGCTGAGCTCAGCGTGGGCGGCGGCAGGACCAACCAGACCAGGAGACAGGTGGAACAGGCCCTAGTGTCCTGAATCAGTGGGCTGTGGCAGTTACCAGACTTCTCAACCCACAAATACCAAAGACAACAGAGAATGTTAGCGGGAAAAGTTGAGGGGAACAGAGTTCGCAGTTTGGCCACCACCCCAGAGGCAGCTACCAAACTACTGAAAAAAATATTGAAGAAAACAACACTTTAAAAACTATACTAACTCAAATGGCAAAAGAGCTCCAAAAAGCCAATGAGGAGAAGAATGCCTTGAAAGGCAGAATTACCCAAATGGAAAAGGAGGTCCAAAAGACCACTGAAGAAAATACTAGCTTAAAAATTAGATTGGAGCAAGTGGAAGCTAGTGACTTGTTGAGAAATCAAGACATTATCAAACAGAACCAAAAGAATGAAAAAGTGGAAGACGATGTCAATTATCTCATTGGAAAAACCACTGACATGGAAAATAGATCCAGGAGAGAGAATTTAAAAATTATTGGACTATCTGAAAGCCATGATCAAAAAAAAAGAGCCTACATATCATCTTTCAAGAAATTATCAAGGAGAACTGCCCTGATATTCTAGAGCCACAGGGCAAAACAGAAGTTAAAAGAATCCACCGATCACCTCCTCAAATAGGTCCCAAAAAGAAAACTCCTAGGAACATTGTTGCCAAATTCCAGAGCTCCCAGGTCAAGGAGAAAATAGTGCAAGCAGCCAGAAAGAAACAATTTGCGTATTGTGGAAAAACAATCAAGATAACACAGGATCTAGCAGCTTCCACATTAAGGAACTGAAGGGCTTGGAATACGATATTCCGGAAGTCAATGGAGCTAGGATTAAAACCAAGA
>CM053624.1:282956494-283000201 GCA_028646595.1 Phalanger gymnotis
AAACACTTTTGAAAAGGGACAGGGTCAAGGGAGAAAATTCAGTAAAGGTGGATAGGTTAGGAAGGAGCAAAACATAGTTAATCTTTCATAACGTGAGTATTGTGGAAGGGTTTTACATAATGATACGCATGTGGCCCATGTTGAATTGCTTGCCTTCTTAGGGAGGGTGGGTGGGGAGGGAAGAGGGAAGAGAATTTGGAACTCAAAGTTTTAAAAACTGATGTTCAAAAACAACAACAAAAAAAGTTTTTGCATGCAGCTAGGAAATAAGATACACAGGCAATGGGGCATAGAAATTTATCTTGCCCTACAAGAAAAGAAGGGAAGGGGGGATGCGAGTGGAGTGGAGTGACAGATGGGAGGGCTGACTGGGGAATGGGGCAACCAGAATATATGCCATCTTGGAGTGGGCAGGAGGGTAGAAATGGAGAGAAAAATTTGTAATTCAAACTCTTGTGAAAATCAATGCTGAAAACGAAATATATTAAATAAATTAAATTTAAAAAAAAGGTGTATAGTCTTTCTTTCACAGTGGGGGCTGCCACTATTGCCTTCCCATATTTTCAAGAGCAGCCTCACGCTGATAATGTATTGTCCTATCAGAAGTTTAGAGAATTAACCCATAACTTGTTAATCATTATTATGGTATTTTGAACTGCAAAAAAATATATATGTGAATATATGTATCATTCAATATATCTGACTACCAAAATGACTAAACATTGCTTCATTTCAGAATACTCATTTCAAGCAGGATAACAAGTTTATTTCATTTGATAGCATGAAAAATACCTGATTTTTTTTAAGTTTACAGTTTGCTTGGGATGGGGTAAAATTTTGTAGGTAAGGAATGATCTAGAGTGTGAATCTGTGAACTATGTCAGAAGAAAATGACTTACTCTAGCAAGCACTTCCTACTTTTTTTTTAAAAGCACCACACTCAGTTGCCAGTACTGAAAATAGCTTAATTGAACCTATTCTGCACCATTTCCCTTTGTACAAATAATCTGAGTTTTGCCTGAGTATGCCTAGTTCTACTTCATCTTTGAAGTCACCTCCTGCCTCTCATTTTTCATCTTGCCATGGTGACTAGGTGGAAGAAATAAGGATTCATTTCTCCCTTTAGTTCTGATAATTTTTCATTTCCCTGAGAATCTACAACAAATGTATTTTTAAAAAGAAAAAAATTAAAACATAAAAAGCAACTGAAATGGATATTTTCCCTACAAAGATTGACTAAGAACAAATATAACAATGCTTTACAGTTTGCAAAGTTCATTCACAAACCTGACTTGATCATTAGAACTGCTATAGCACTGATAAAACAGGTATCATACCCATCTTACGGATAAGAAGTTAAAGCTCGAATTTGGTCATTAATTGCTAACGTTCACATGGCTATCTAGTGTTAAACACAGGGCAAGAACTTAAAAAAAGTCTCATTATTTCTAGACCACCCTTCTTTTCCTGAACATAATATTACTTCTCGAGAAGAGCATATTCAGGTAGCTTTAGTGATGTCCGTATTATGAAAGCTTTAGTCTATGGGTCCCCAAAGAAGCCTCACAATCCCACACTGGTCATGCAAAAGTCCTTTATTAACATTGTATATATTCCAAAAGGAAGTTATAATCAAAAGCAGTTAAAAGGATAGTGGGCAGCTGGGGCCTCTCGTATTTTCTTCATCCTAGAACATTCACTTTCAAAAATTAGTTATGATGTGAAATACCTATGTGGATACAGATACTCAAAACTCTATATGGCTAAATTCCTAAAGAACAAGGGTTTTTAAAGCTCTACTGAGGAAAAGGGATGGGGTGATTGATAACAGACGAAGGAGAGAAAGCACAACTATTCAAATCATGTTTTGTTTCTGTTTCCCCTGACAAGAAGAAGGATCTTTGGACTAGGAAAGGTAAAAGAAAAATGGCTAACAGGGAGTTGAAAACCAAGGTAAACGGCAAGGTAGCAAGAGACTACTTAGTTGCTCTTGATAAGCTCAAGTTACCTGGTCCACATAACTATAGCCTATGGTACTAAGACTGGCAGATGTGATTTCTGAACCACTAGCAATAATCTCTGAAAGATCATGAGGAATAACAGAGCTGCTAGAGGACTAGAAAAGAACAAACAGTAGATATTTTCAAAAGGAAAAAGAATAGAGTCTACAAAACATAAGCTAGTAAGCATGGCCTCTATCACTAACAAAATTCTAGAACGTAGCAATGTATTACTGAAAGGAATAGATAGTGAACAGTGATCAAATGTCTTCATCAAGAACAGGCTATGTTAACACTAACATTTTTTGTTTGTTTTTGGAGGGGAGAAAGGAAGGTAATTGGGGTTAAGAGACTTGCCCAAGGTCACACAGCTAGTGTGTCAATTGTCTGAGGCTGGATTTGAACTTAGGTCCTCCTGACTCCAGGGCTGGTGCTTAATCACCTAGCTGCCCCAAGACTAACCTTTTTTTTTAGACAGGGTTACTATACTGATAGATTGAAGAATGATGTATATATAGTTGACACCTGGATTATAACAATACATTTAGCAAAGTTCCTTATACTAGTCTTGTAAAAAAAAAAAAGATGGAGTAACAGGGGGAAGATAGTATAATTAGGTTTATGTAGAACTAATGGAATAGCTGGACCAAAGGGTAGTCATTAATAGTTCAATGTCAACCTTGAAGAAGATCTTCATTAGAGTGCTCCCAAGATCTATGCTTGGCTCTTTACTATAAAACATTTTTATCAGCGTCCTGGATAAAGCATAGATGGCGTACCTATCAAAATTGGAGACAACATAAAGCCAGGAGTGGTGGTTAATAAGTCAAATGAAAGAATCTAAAAAAGATCTTGTTAGGCTTGACCATTGCTCAGAATCAAACTGAAATTTAATAGGAATAAATGTAAAGGCTTACATTTGGATTTTTTTAAAAATCATATGAGATGAGGGACGCAGGGTAGACAGCAATCTTTCTGAAATAAGATCTGAGGGCTTTAGTGGTTAGCAAGCTTATTATGACTCACTACTACAGCTAAATATACTAACATAATATCCAGGACAAGAGATGTTATAGTTCAGTATAACTTGCCTTAGGCTACATCTGAAGAAAAGTTATGGGTACATTTTAGGAAGGACATGGATAAGCTTGAGAGGGTGAGGAGGGTGAGCAGGATGGTGAAAAGACCTTGAGATCAAACCACTATCATGAGCAGCTATTTTGCTTGGAGAAAAGAAGACTTGGGGAGTAAGGGGGACAGGATAGTCATCTTAAGGTACTTAAGATCCTCTATATGGAAAGAAAACAGATTTGTTTTTCATGGTTCTAGGAGGCAAAATCAGAAATAATAGGCTCAGGGAAGGCAGAATTATGCTTGATGCAAAGAAAAAAACTTATCAAAAATATTAAATTAGCTATCAAAAATATTAAAAAGTATTTTCCCCTTCATTGGGGGTCCTTTAGCAAAGGCCACGTGATGATCTACTTATCACGGGACTTTTGTTCAGCCAAGGGTTGGACTGATGGCTTCTAGATTCCTTTCTAACGCTGGGATTCTGTATGTATGACAATTGTGGTGTACACTGACTCAAATTAGTAAATGAGAATATACTAAAGTTGTAATGAAACTTAAACACAGCATATAAATTTAATAAATGTTAAACTTCAATAATACAGAAAGTTACATTTATTGTTGTTCTGTAAACTGCTGTAGCTGCATAAACTGACAACTTAATAATGCTTTATTTATATAGCACTTAACAGTTCACAAAGACATTATCTGATTTGATTCTTACTACAAAACTCCGTGAAGTGTACAAGGTAGGCTTTGTCTCCATTTCACATAGGAAGAAACAAAGTAACGGAGATGACTAGATACTCAGTCAGGTCACATATCAAGTAAGTGATAGAGCTAGGACTTTAACCTAGATATTCTGATTTCTAGTCTAACACTCTTCCTGCTATGTAGAACAGGTTAATGAATCACAAAACTTTTTCTAACTCAAAATGTGGAAGAATTAGTTATAAAGGTAATTCTGATGGTATACTTTTATTAGTTGGGTAGTATACGTACTTAAATTAGGAAAATTTAGAATGATTAACCATTAAAAATGTTTCAGAAATTGACATGCCAGTGATAACTTCTCCTAAAGCACTGTACTTTATCATTTAAAAGTATTTACATTAATCTTTAGAATAATTCATCAGACAGAAAAAGCTTCACTGACAATACATCTATGATCTCTGATCATAAAATTCATAATACAATTCTAGAGAAGGAAGCTGTTAGGATATTAGGTGGGTGTTTTAAAAGATCTCAATGGGAAAATGCACTGCAATCAGCCTATTATTACAGGAATTCAAAATAGCACCTGAAATAATTAATAAATATATATACTTAAAGCAAATTTATTTTAAAAGTAGCATATGCTATACATACCATTTAGTTGTTCTTTGCTATGCACTTACTTGAGAGATTGATTTTACCTTTAGCTAAAGCTGTGTGTTTTGTAATCTGTTTAGGGCAGCTGTCAAGTAATCAGAATAAATGGTGCCATTTTAATAAGGAAGTCTTTTAATGAAATATAATAGGTCACAAATACCTAATTTCTGTTCTTTACTGTAATTGCTAGTCTTTACTTTAACTGCCACTTTAACAATCTTTTCCAAATGCTTACACAAAAGATGAACAAATCAAGGGTATTAGCATGTTTGTATATTTACAGCTTTACTGCTGTCAATGGCTGTATTTCCATTCCTAACCCAAGCTACTACATCAAGATCTATTTCTGTTGATGTCATCATGTCTCTGGTTGTAAATGCATCTGAATTATTCTTCTATTCAAACTTATATTAAAAAACATCTATGGTCATATGACAAGACCATGAGAATTTCTGATGAAGTTCCACTTTGAAAAAACAGGTTGATAAGCATTAATAATGTCAAACATTGCCTTCAATTATAGGTTAAAATACTGCAAATCACTGATGGTTTCATTATTTTAATGATATTTCAATTCTCATTAATTTGTAACGACAAATTTCATAAATTGTTGTTTACATAAATTCTTAACTATTTTATTGGTTAAAGAATAGACCTGTTTGTAGTAAGCATTAGTTTTTAACAAACATTTGTATTTAGAAAAAAGCAAGGATTAACCTGGGACTATAAATGGACACAAAACTCAAATGAAGAAATTGGGATAAGGAGACCCAAGAAAGGAAGAAATAATATGCTGGCTCATTGACTAAAAAACCTCAAATATATGGTACTCATTATACTACAATAATATTTTTAAAATGACATATGACTGAACAAATTCTTTAGGTGTTTTTCCTTAAAATCTCTTTACATGATAATCCTTTCCATTTTTACCTGCAGCTTTCTGATATATTACTTTTTGGTAATGGTAACCTTTTTATACAGTACTATTGCTACTATTTTGATCCCAGAAGTCCTGTGCACAAGCAGCCTTAGTTTTGCAAGTTTGCCATCTTTGAAAGGCAAAGCTCTTCCAAGTCAGACTAGTTTACTCTGAGAAGAAAACCATGACAACTGTTTGTACCTCTTGCTTTATTATTACATCTGGCCTGGTCACTCTTAGAAATTCAATCTATTATGGTTGCTAGGAGTCTGTTGCTGTGCAACCTAAAAGGGTATGCCGTGCTTTCAGGCTAAGGAGTGTTAATAAACCTGTAGGCTTCCCTTTATGAGTCTGACCAGTATGTTTAAAGAGCTTAATACTCTTCTAGAGTGATCTGCCCACAATTCAAGACACATCCTATTAAAAACAAGTCACAGTGAGAGATTTCTAACAAAGGAACAAAATGCTAAACATACACAAATATTCAAAATTTATCCACAAAGTCCCCAACTAATTTGGTAAAACAAAGAATAGATCATGATCTACATTTCAATGATAGATTCTAACATCTGTTTTTTTTTTTTAATTTTCAAATCACTCTCTAGGGATATAAACACAGTGGGAAAATTTCAGGAAAATGAGGCTCTTGAATACACTTAAATAATTTGATGACAATTGTATCCTCCAGTACTTTAACTTTAGTAATACTAATGGAAGCTAATCCTGTGAACAAAAGGTCATGAAGTCCTCAAAAGATGAAAATGAAGCTCCCCAGAGGTTGAAAAGCATAAAAACTATAAAACTATAGTGATACATAAAATCTTCTATTGGATTTTAAAAAACTCTAGATTTTAGAGTCTAGTGAAACATCAAAAAAAAAATTTAAATTCTTAAGATTTCCTAATTTCATATGAAAATTCAGGGAAAGCTGAGATATTGCTATGCTTACATTTGAATTAAGACATCTACAGTGATCTTTTGATGAGTACAGGCTGCTGTATCTACTGGTTTTTATCTTTATCAAAAAGTTAAAAAAAAAGCAATTTTTCAATCAATTAAAAATGGATTGTCTACAGGTAAAAGGTACCCATCATTTAACAATAACTACCTTCTCCATCTGTATCCTGAGATTTTCCAAGAATAGTCCAGCTACAAGGACATTATCATGCAAGTATAGGGAAGTAAAAAAAAGAAAAACTTCAGGGAATGCCTCTTTTCCTTTATGCACATGACAAAGTTCAGAAATCCCATTAACTACTCTGACCAAAGGGCTCACTTTAAAATACCCTGTCACTTTTTGGTGATTTCTTATTATCTGTGCTTCAGTGGCTGCCTCTAATGTCCTCTTCTCTTTAGACATCGGGTGATGCAAAGTTTAAAAAAATAATGGTCTTGATATTTACACAAAGTACCAAAAGTAGAACTATATAGGAGGGAAGCTGAGGTCAAATAAAGAACCAAGAAATCAGATGAGGTAGAGACTGAGAGATAAAAAGGCAATATCTGATAGAAGTGGGTGTGAGGGGGAGAAGACAGAGAAAAACTGAAATGCCCTGAAATTTGGATGAAATCTGAATAGAGTAAAGCAGCAGATAAAAGTGAGCTGAAAAGAGACACAATACGAAAGAACATTTGGAGAAGGTGATGTAGTGGCAAAAACACTGCACTTAAGTGTTACAGGGCCTGGAATCAAGTCCTTGAAGCAAAACTTCCTAGCAATCTCACTTCTAGGCAAGTCCGTTCACTTCTCTTTTCCTCATTTTTTCCCCCTGAGGGGACAGGAGTGAGGAGAATGTTATACTAAATGATCATGGGTTTTGTTTTTTTCCTGGCTCTAACATTCTATAATTCTGTGAACATATCTTTGGACTGTGAGATAATAAATATTATTCATTTTAAATACAAGGAAAAAGAAAATATGAGGGAGGAAACTGGACTAAAGAAGACTGTTTAGATTTAGTAATTCTATTTAACATCTGACATCTCATTTCCAATATGCCTACTCCTTAGAAAAGTATCTCACAATCTGGTGTTCTGGGAGACATGGTAAGGTTAAAATCATGCTCCTGATGCATAAAGTCATTTAAAAATTAAATTTAATTTAAATTTGAGATTTAATTAAAGATTGAGGATACTTGTAGATTTGCATTGAACTAATTTACAGACTTTTAAAAAATCAAAGTAGCAACACAAATAGTACAAATAAGGTTCTACTTCTTAAGTATACTACCTAATAACATAGAAAATTCTGTCAAAGACTATCACTTAAAAAAAAAAAGACTATCACTAAAAAGTCCCATTAATTACACTAGGGATGTCTAGTACTATAAAGTACAGAATGTCTCTCTGCTTCCAATGTCCTTTGGGATCTAGAAGCTAACTAACCCCTAATAATACTATCTATCATGTGGCTACACTGCCTATGTTAGACACTGGCAGAATCTATGGTAATAGAGTGATACTTTTAGAAAGGAATAGCTTATTTACCAATAGGATCAAACCCATGAATTAAAGCAGCAATTTCTAAGTTTCTTGAACTGACAAACTTTAATTTCATTTTGAATACACCTATCTTCCTAAAAGTGCCTTAAGTATGCATTTAAATTAACTTTATTTAGTGAAATTGTTGACATTTAAAAAATTTTGAGAGAACTCTCATTATCGTTTGGTATCATAAAATCAGAATTTTTCACCAGTATGGGATGTCAAATTTGATACAAGCTTATTAGCAGATTAGTAACATATTAAAGCATGTGTAAAACATATTTAAAAGGAATACTGAAAAATTATTTCAAATATTCTTCAAGTGAAAAATGATTGTTAAGCAGCATTCTATTCACTAATATTATTTTCCTTGCTTTTAACCACATTCCATATGTTTTAGATCCAGTAGTACTTCATTAAAAATTATATTTTAAAACTATAGTTTATTCATGAACAACTGAAAATATTTTGAGGTATTCTCAAGCAACATTGTATATATTATTAATGTCTAGTCCTCCATCATAAAAAAGAGCTTCACTGACTTATATGTACTTTGTAATTTACTATAAAATATAAACTCCTAGGAATCTCTTTATAAAGTATATTCAATTCAATTCAATAGTATTTATTAAGCACCTACTTACTCTTTCTCAGATACTGTACTACGTTTGTGGTAGAGGGGATGTAAACACAAAAAAACTTAAGATACAGTCCCTGCCTTCACAGAATATATGTTCTATAACAGAGAGGCACAAAACCACGTTTTTGAAGTATTTGTTTTCTCCCTTCAGAGTTACAAACACAATCAATAAACCCTTCTCTTATACCTAGACAAAATATAAAAGGTAATGCATAATACAACCTCAGAATCTAGGATTCTCGTTTAAACATCCTGAAGTCAATAATTCAAATCCTGAAGTGACATTTCAACATTAAATTCGAAAATTTTCATTCTCCAGTATCAAACTCAAATAGATAAGGATCTCTGTGTCCTGCATACTGACTCTGAAAATCACATATTAACATTATGTATGTTTTACTGTATTTTTGTTTTTATCATTTATGATTTTATTTGTTAAATATGTCCCAATTACATTTTAATCTGGTTGGGGCAACACTTGGGATTGTTGTGGGCTATGTATCTAACAGCTCTGCCCCAGAGGATTTGAGCATTCAAAATCTATAACATTCAAATGATTATTTATACACAAAGAAATAGTTCTCAAATTTTTGAATATTTAATTTAGAAAAAGAAGTTTTAAGTAGGGACCACAGTGTCCAAATACTATTAAGTATGTTAACAGATTATCAAAAAATTCAAACTTCAATTCAACAAACCCTTATGAGTACAACAGGCAAAGCACTGTAAGGGAGGTACACATTTAGTTTAAACCCTTTCCTCATAGAATTTGCAATTTGGTAGTTATTCATCCTTTACTCAAGATGAGTGCCTCAAAAGAAAAAAAAATTACATAAATTCCAGTGGAACTTCTCTAATATTAAAAATCACAAATATTAAAGTCCACTTATTAACTTTGTATTCAAATTTTCAACTAATTAGGCCTCTTTCTGGGTCAGGTTGACAATCTATTCAGTTCCATTATTGTACGCTGCAATCGCACCACATTTAGAAAAATTGGAGGCTGCTTCAGAAAGCTAAACTGCCATCGTATCATGTTACTAAAGGGACTTTGTTTCTTCTTTATTACTAACGTAGGTCTATAAAATAAATTAATTTGTTAAACTGCACCACTGATAATGGGCTCTTAACAGGGTACTTTTATAGTCAAGCACAAGTTTTAGAACTACAGGAAAGCAACGAATTACTTCAAAGGCTAGAAAACACTCAGTGCAAAATAATATTAGTGTATATACTTTGAGCAATCAAGAATAGCCATTTATTTTCCAATTCAGCCAGTTTTGGTTTGTTCAGCCTCTGCCAAGGTTGAAGACCTTAGTAATCATTCCCAATTAAAACTCTACTACTAGTAGCCAAAATGGTGTTTCTATGACAATGAAGGGTAAGAAATGCAGTTTAACCAAAAATGCAACTAGGGGCATAGAGTACATCCTACAAAAAGGCAATAATGGGGGTCATTTTTATGGTTTCTTTTTATAGACTAAATAGTTTTATTATAATGAAATAACACTCCCCTTGGAACGTAAGTTTATATTTTTTGATCAGTCACACGCACTGCAATGAAGTTTGGTCGAAGGCTCTGGGTGGGGGGTAGAAAGGTGAAAAGGAAAGGGAGAGGGAAGGGCAAGAGAAAAGGGAGAGACAGGAGACAGAGAGACAGAAAGAGAAATAAAGACAAAGTAAGAAAGAGAAACAGAAGGGAGGGTAAGTGCACAATTTTGAAAACTTGTTTGGGCATAGTAATTTTGAAACCTTGACTCTGAGCCCAAATGAGGTATTACAAAAGAGCTTCACCATTTTCAACATGTATTTATAAGTAGATTCTCTCTTGAGTATTGATAGTCCACTACACTGAGGACAAGAAATTACATTTACATAACCTTTAAGATTTTTAAAGTGCTCTACATACATTATCTCATTTGACCCTTGCAACAACATGGAGAGTTAAGTACTGAAGGTGTTATATAATAATACCTGCTTTACGGATGAGGAAACTGAGATGCAGAGAGGTTAAATGACTTGCCCTTCATCATATAGCTGATATCAGAGGCAAGATTTAAACTCTGACATTTATGACTTCTAATCCAATACTTTGTCCCCTATATCACATCGTACAATGGAAAAAACAGTAGACTGGGAAACAGAATTCCAGTCCTGACTCTACTATGTCTTGGGTTTAAAATAAGAAGGTTGGGCATTATAAGTTCCCTTCTAGCTCTAAAATTTTATAATTTAGATCAAATGTCGGGTTAATTAAGTTGATGGAGTTCCAAGTCATGAAAAATATGGAGGTAGAGCCCAAATATTTTATGTCCCAAATGGCCAGATATTTAGAACCAGAGAGTAAAATAAACTATGGTCCACAATTGCTAAAATGAGGGCATATCTAACTAACCTCAAATATAAAATAACTCAATATAATGAATTAAGGTTTGCAAAGAGCTTTTCTCACAATCTTCTGATATAGAACTGGACATGCATATTTCAGTTCCTCAAGAAAACCTCGGCTTGTAGGTATAGCAGTCAGAAATGGAAATAAAGGTATGCAATTATACATTCAAGAACTAAAAAAACACAAATCATCATCTATTTTTTGATAAAAGTTTTTGAACAATTTCACAATGCTTAAATATTTGTTAATATGTTATATATTAGCACTTTTCTGGGTAAAGTACTCCAATATAGGATGATAGCCTCAAATCCTGTCAAACTGTACATTGCATAATGGATGACAGGCACAGAATGCTGAATATTTGACACTAAAGTGAAATGGAAAATATGATTTTGACATTAGTACACTGAAAAATCCATTCTAAAAATATCAGCATGACAATCTATTTGTCAAAATAACAGAATTCAAGGCAATTTGCCTGCATTAGTGTGACTTTTATTTATCTAAATAACCTCTCATTTATGTCTTTTTGCATATACAATCTTCTACAAATAAATCCCATTCATATAAACTCATGATTAAAGATGACTGAGCAATGACAAATTTATGTATGTAACAAATGTTCTATTTTCAGTTCTTTTAAAAGATATTTATGAAGTGTTTTAGTCTTAAAAGAACAAGAAACTACCATATTTAAGAATTCTTTCTCTAATTTAAATTGTTCATACTCAGAAAACTGAGAATATAACTTGTCACACTATTACTTAGGGTGGATAGGTAAAGAACCTAGGAAGCAGGCTGGCTAGTTCTAACTGCTGTTTGTCTAACTGTGACTTAGGGTTCCACTTCCTTGTATGTAAAACAATACTATTCTATTTCCATGGATGTACTCTAGCATCAAAGAGAACTTCAAAAATAAAATCAGGAGAACCTCAAACTTGTGACTTCACCTGCGATGGAGAATCCTAAAAGATGTTAGTTTCTCCTCTTCTAACCACAGGAATGTTTAAAGTCCATTTTTCTGTACCCTTGTGCAAGGCAGTGATACATTCATAACCAGGATAGCATTATACATTTTGGTTGTTAAACACAAAAAAAAAATGTTATAACGGTACTGATAAATGTCCAGAGAAGGACAAATAAAGGGATTAAGAAGATGGAGAGAGAGTAGGGAGGTATCATGTGAGAACAGAGGGAAAAGGTTGATTCTTCAGTCTAGAAATATGGATAAGTGAGACTAACATTCAAATCTGTCAAATCACGAATAGTATCAGAAAAGATAATAAAGCCTACGATCATTTTATCCTGGAATACTGTAATAAAGGGCAAGCCCTTAAAGTTTTAAAGAGCTAGGTTTAGGACAAAAGGAAGTATTACATCAGATGATGAACAGCACATTTGCAGACAATTATACCTAGACATGTTAGAAGGCTGAAAATACAGATTCAAAAATATTTAAATATTAATGGATGATAGATCCATAATTTGCTATTAATGGAAGCTACAATATTTTAAGGTATACCTAACTTTTGAGATTGATATTAAGGGGAACAACTTTATCTTTCCAAAGTGCACTCATTAGTGAAGCTGGATTGAACTGTAAATTTAATGTGTGCTTTACAGCATACTACATGGAAAAGAGTAGATGATTCAGAGTTAGAAAATGTACATTCACATCACAACTGGAATAGTGCTTAACTGCACCTCAGAGCAAGTCACAAGCTCTCACTGTCACAGTTTTCTCAATAAATGTGGGTGACATACTTACAACAATGTTTTCTTCATGAGGCTGTAGTAAGCAAACTATATTGTAAATCTTTAAAACTATATAAATCTGAGCTCTGATTATTGTTATTGTAGGCACTTAATAACTGTTAACAGTGAATAAAGGCAACATGGAAATCCTTATGTTTATGCATTCTTCAGCCACTTTTAGTAGCTATACTGAACTGACATCTGATCCCATGACCTACTTCTACACTGTGAAAGTCCACCAAGGTCACTGAGAAGACAGAGCAATTCAACGATGCTGCAAAGTGGAGCAAGACCTGCACTAAGACAAAATTATTAGGAATCTCCAAAAAGAGGTTGCATGGTCTTTCTCTCTCGTGGTTTAGGACCCTTGGAATAAGCACCAAGGTATTCCCATAGGCACTCCATTTGAAGGTATGAAGAAGAGCATTCACATCACTGCCACCATTCTAAAATCTACACGGAGAATTCTCATAATTCTAAGTCCAGGTTTTTACCAGGAATCAAGGGACTCAAGTCAAGCACTCAGAAACTTCAAAACATATATGTATGTTGTATGTATGTATAAACCACTCACAAATTTGAAAAGGTAGAGAGGAAGGGGTTTTGAATAAGCAATGGGCCAGTGTCAGCTACAGGAAACTTTGGGAAGGAAATAAGGGAAGAGGAGGTGAGGGAAGGGAAGGTGAGGTAAGGAAATAAGCATTTATACAGCACCTGCTATCTGCTAGGCACTGTGCTAAAGGCTATCTCATTTAATCCTCATAGCAACACTGTGAAGTAAGTGCTGTTATCCCTATTTTACAGGTGAGAAAACTGAGGCAAACAGAAATTAAGTGACTTGCCCAGGGTCACACAGCTAGTTAATGTCTGAGGCTGGATTTGAACTTAGGTCTTCCTGATGACTCCAGGCCCAGCACTCTATCCACTGCACCACCTAGCTGAAAAATGCATAAAATACTAAATATTCATTTTAAAGAAGCAAAAAAGAAATTATTCCTTAGCAGATATATTTGGAAGACAACTCAATACACTAAGTTACAAAATAGTCATATTTATTTCTATAGTGTGCTGCTTTCAATGAACCCCAAACTGCTTGGTATTACAAAAGCCCATCTCTTTAAACCACCCCAGTGATAATACGCGATTGTGAATCATGAAACACTGTAGCCTCAGATGAAACAAAATTATAAGTGACTCAAAGGGCAAAGTCAAGATAAATGATGGGAATAAATAGGCTGCAAGTTACTATCAATGATGACTTCTGCACAAGGAAAAGAAAAATCATAATTCAGAACATGAATAAGCAGAAAAAGAGGTGAGTCATGTGTCAAGAATAAGAACTAATGAAGAGACCTTCTGAATGCTGCATTCATATTCCTAGGCATTAAAAGTACAAAAAGATGGCCTCTAGTACACTGGGTAGAACCTCTATGGAGGATTGATGGATAATAATCACAAAGGATTAAAAAGCCTAGAAGTGTCAAAACCGCATTTGTGTCCTAATTGATGAAACTACAGATTCTTCAAAGCATCAAAGTAACTTAATTATGAAGATCAATAAATATTTACGAAGTGCCTACTAAGTGCAAGGTGGCATACCTGGCTCTGAGTGGTATTCAAACAATTATCAGGCAAAGTCTTATCATCTGATTGGGGAGATGAAACACACACACACACACACACACACACACACACACACACACACAATACAGGAGGTACAAACAAGTGGTACAAAAATAAATACTATGAAAGTTTGGAGGAAGGAACAAATTTTTCCATGTGGTCAAAGAAGGATTCGTGCAGGAAGCAGTATTTGCACAGGTTAAACCACTAGTAAAAGAAAGGGCATTCCAGGTGGAAGGGACAGCGTGAGCAAAAGTGCAGCAACAGAAAAGAGCAGCAAATTCTAGAAATAATGAGTAGACTAATTTGACTGTATGGGAACTAACATAAGGTAGTATGTTCTAAGGAGAAGAAAAAACCTAGTTAGAGTATATAAGGAATAGTACAACAGCTCTGAGAATAAGTTAAATTAGTATGGCCATAGAGAAAAATGTTAGAAAAAGTGCGGAGGTCTCTCGGTTGAGGCAAAAAGTCTCAACTTTATCCAATAGGTGGCAATGGAAAGCAATGAAAGGTTTTTAAGCCATAAAGTCTACTAATTATTCTAACAAAGAATACTTTTTAAATGTATTCTATTAATCTCTATTTAGAAACAGTAACAGTGAAAATATTAGCCAGTCTTAATACATAAAATATTAGTACCACATTCCATTATTTAGATCACCTCTTTCTACAACCAATAAATTTAGCATTCTAGTATTTGGTTACTCTGGTAACTGAATCTTAAAAATTGTCACCTCTGTTTAAGTCCTCAAAGTATTTAGTACTTTCCTTTCTGCTGACTTATAAACATGCTTTTAAAATTTGATTTTCTTTTGGCTTCGCACGTTAGTACCCATGCCAGTAGGTCAAAGGTGTAATCAGTCTAAAAGTAAATGAATAAATTCTTAATAATACTCTACTTTACAATTAGCAGAAAGCAGGATAAATTTAATTCACTCTGAGTTCAGAGCTTTTTTAAACTCAAATGGAATAATGGTATTAAATAGAAAATTATAACCATGAAGAATAATGAGAATAAGGAACTTTTAGGTAAAAATGCAAGAGCTCACTAAAATTTCATCATGCCATTGTTTATCGAACCACTTTTTTTAAAAAAACTGAAAGTCAGGACAAATCCAAAGGGAATAGTTTTGCAAGAAGGGTTTGTCCATAGAGATTTCCCTGTAGAGCAAAAGGCAAATGGATGCCTCCATAGGCAAGCTGTTTTATATAAATGTATCCTTTCATATTTGTTACCACAAATGAGGCTGCCGAGAGCATCAAGTTACTCTGGGAAAATCCTGTTTCATCTTCCTATTCTCTTTTAAAATATATTTGTTTCAAATAATTAAGAGTCTTAATGCTCAGATCACTGATTCTTAATTTTCTCCAACCTGGTTACAAAAACTAAATTCAAATTTGACTGAACATTTTGTATTTCTTCTAATCGTTTTAGGAAGAAAACAAAAAGATACAACCTCAGCCATAAATTATTCCTTCTGTAGGCATATAATATTAATCAGGAAACATGATGACTGGAACAATCTACCACACCAAAAACTCAGAACTTGATAAATAATAAGAAATACAGCATAGCTGCTTAAATTGCTTCTTTTCTCTAAGTAGTAAAGAGCAATTTCTTTCAATAAGACACCTTCTCTGGGTTCACTTTTCTTAACAGTGGGGTACAACACCTTTAAGACACCAGACTAGACAAGCTTCGGCTTGTGCTGGTTGCATTAGACACTAATATTTACTTTTGTTCCAAAAGCATTACCTACAAGAACAATTATTTTAACATATATTTTACTAAATACATTTTTGTAAACAGCCCTCCATATGATCAAAATCATCCCTCCTCTCCTCAAAAAAGTAATCATGTGAAAGCGCAAACCTGTGAATTCTCTTTGCTAATCATGAATATCCAGGACATATATCTCCAACATTAGATAACACTTTTTTTAAAGTAAGTCATCTCCCTCTATTTTATATGCTTGTGGATGTTGACGTTATTGAATACTCAAGATTTCCTCCATGCCATGCCATGTGTATATATATATATATATATATATAATATATATTTCAGAATTCTATATGTAAAATATTCCACAACTGAATAAACTAAATATTAAGCAATGTGGTAGTAAGAACAAAATTTAAATATAAACTTTGATTTTTAAAAAAGGTAAACATCAATTTTCAAAACTTTCTATTTTTTGTCTTTATTATAGGAGGTGGCTCTCTGGGAGAAGACAGGGAAAGAAATATGGTGAGAAATGCAGGGAATGTAAAAAAAAATTATGTTGATTTCTTTTTTTAAAAGCACAAGGCACTAAATTTATTTTCTAGAACAAAACAATAAAATTTTGTAAAAAATTATATGTAAGACAAATTATTTTTAAATAATAAAGTTAGGGGTGGCTAGGCGGCGCAGTGAGTAGAGCACCGGACCTGGAGTCAGGAGGACCTAAGTTCAAATCCAGCCTCAGACATGACACATTTACTAGATGTGACCTTGGGCAAGTCACTTAACCCCAACTGCCTTGCCCCCCCAAAAAAAAACCTAAAAAAAATAATAAGATTAGTACTATATCCCCAGTTCTTTATGCCTTTTCAGAAAGGTATTCTATAACAGAACATTTCTAACATAAATGTTGCCACAGTAAATAGTAACACTTCCTTATGCACATGTGATACAAATATCTATATTCTATCACACATATGAATATGTAAAAATACAGGCACTGCATAGTTTTCTCTTAGCCCAGTCCAGGAATCATAGGTTATTGCTAAGTGGCTAATGGTGCTAGGCTATAGACGTGAGAAGGACAGGTATGGCAGGCCATGAGGGTGAGGACCATAGCAAAGAAACAAATGAAATATATGTATGTATAGATATACAGAAAGCCACTGGCAAGAATTAAAAGCAACAGGAAAGAAAACTCTGCTATACTCTCCTAGTCAGATCAGAACGGCATTAATAAACTGGAAGCATCGAGAGAGCAGCAGCCAAGATAATGAAGGACCATGAGATCTTGACATCAGCAGATCAGTTGAAAGTACTGGAAATATTTCATCTGAGAAGTCAGGACTTTGGAAGGATGAGACAACTGTAAAGTAGTTGGAAGTAGCTATCAGAAAAGAGATAGTTTATTATAGTTGGCCATAGAGGGAAACACTAGGATCAAGGAGTGTTAGTTGCAAAGATGCAGTCAGTCAGTCAATAAACATTTATTTAAGTGCCTAGTAGGTGCCAGGCACTATGCTGAGCAGTGGGGACCCGCCGCAAAAAGGGAGACAAAATACAGCCCCTTTCCTCAAAGAGCTAGTAATCTAATGGGGGAAAACAAGTAAAAAAAAAAATGTACACAGACATAATATACATGATAGAAAATAACTAAAAGAGAAGGGACTAGAATTAAGAGGAATTGGGAAAGGTTTCCTGTGAAGGTGAGATTTAAGTATATTTAGGCTTGATATAAGGAAAAACATCCTAAAAATCAGAGCTATCAAAAAAAATGAAAAAGGTTGCCTTCCTCACTAGAGGTTCTTCAAGCAATGGCTGGAGAGCTTCCTGGGTATTTCTTAATAGGGATTACTATTGCGATATGAGTTGAACTAGTTGGTGTCTTCCAGTCTCTTACAGCTACCTTCATTGTATGAAGTAGGCTATGGAAACTAATTTAAAAACTGATATTAAATCTATATTCAAATGTATAAGGTCAAGACAGAAGAAGTTTTAATTTCATGACCCAGGGAAACCCTCCCTGACATCTCAGTTAAAGAGTTCATTCTCCAAAAACTGACTTGATAAGGACAAATGATTTACTTTCCTAAAGAATAAAATCCATTAAGCTGCCTCAATAATATTATTTTTCAACAAAAGTAGCATATTTTAAGTCAAACATAACAAATCCTGAGGACCATGCAAGGTATAAACTAAAATCAAAACCAGAACAAAACAGAACAGACTTCTATCCAAGTAATGAAGAATGAAGTAATGAAAAAACACCAAATTAAGTGAGAATTTAATTTACTTGATTTTAATAGTCCATATTATCTGAAAGGGAAAACTATTTTCAATTCTTTCTAATTCAATGTTACTTCAAATCGGTAAATATATGTGTGTATATATATATATATGTACATGTATACACACATATATATGTGTGTGTATGTATATAAGATTGCTTTGAATATTATAAAAACTAGCATGTACAGTATTGAGTTGTTTGTTTCTATTAATCTTTTCAAAGATTTTGTTTGACCGAATACACCATATACATTTTTTTTCTTACATATACTGCTTTTACTCTGACTTGTTAAAAATTTCACAGTATATGAAAAGGTCATATAAGCAAGATTATTTAGCTAATTTCTAATTATAAAATGAAGAGGGCCTTTGGTTACAGAACTTAATTTGCAACATAAAATCACTTAGTATATAATTTCTAGTTATTCTATATAATTTTCCCCTTCTATTTCATTAGCCATATTATAATGAAAAAAAAGATCACTATAGAATATTTTATTTAGTAACATATGCATTTCTACTCAACTTTTTAGATGTCAGAAGTACACATAGCAGTCAACTTTTTTCATAAAGGTATAGTTTCTCTATATCTGTACATGATATTAGATTCAAATAGGGAAGCATTTAATTTCCTTTGAAAAAGAAATTAGTTCTTAATTGTCTTCATTATTAAAATGTCATTTATAAGCATTTGTGAGATATATACACACATAGATGTGTGTATATGTGTATATATACATACATGTGTATATATGTATGTATGAGGATGTATATATACACATATACACATACATTCATATAAAATTAGTCTGTTCACAGAACAGTTTTGAACATGAGTAAATAAAGTTCTTCATCTACTTCCCACTCCCTTTTCAGTTATAGCCTTAAGCTTTGAAAAATGAGCTTCCCTCACACCCACCTGACCCCAACCAAAGGAACCACCTTTTCCCCCAAAGGCAATGTAACAAATTATCAAACTGTCTTGATGATGTTAGGTCATCAGACACATACCTTTCCTTGTAATTTACCATATTTCTGCCTTTTCCCAATTAGTTTTTCTCCCTTTCTCCTTGAATCAAGACTATTTCACAAATACATCTCCAACTCAGTCCTTAACAGCTAGTTCTTGTTCCTTATCACCTCTCAAAATGGGATCTTTTGAATACTTACCACTTTTCCCAATCTAAGAAATAAAAAGAATTATGTGCCAAACTTTAAGGCAATGAGTGTGGTTAACTAAGGAAAACTTTAATTGGTGAGAGAGAAAAAGGAGACTACTATAAAGTTTTAACAAAGAAAATAATTTTATATTATAAAAACATCTATGGCAATTAGTTTCAGTATTTGTGGCCTCTATTACAAGATTTTTAAAGAATTTCTATTCACTTTAAGATTTAAATTCTTAAAAAATATCAATTCTGCTTTCATTCTGCAACCAACTAAAATAAAGCATCAGAAAAGATCCTTAAGTTGAGGCAACATGCTTTTCAAATAAAATGTATACTGATTAAAATCCTAAAAGACCAAAATCTTAACATTTAGAAATGCCTTCCAAAAGCTAATAAAATTATTACAGAATACAAAGGAGAGAAGCATTTCTATGAAGTCTTTTTTACAGGGATGATGAATCTTCTTCGCACCAATGTCACCTTTGTCAAATCTCAAAACAATTTTTTTCTTCTGTATTTTAACATGGATTGTTGTCCTTTTGCTTGCTCTCTTTTCAGTAATAGGTCAGGTTTCAAGTACTGGAATCTGTAATTATTAAGCATAAGACTTGACCAACAGTTAAGAACAAGCTTCCTGATTAAGAAACATTATGCTGATAAAAAGAAAATCAAACACTTGCAATATTTAACTGTAATCATGACACAAGTCAAAACAAAGTGGACTTCAAACATAATGCTAAGTATTGTTTTTGGTACAAAGTAGGTTCAATTTGATATTTATCTGAATGTAACACAGTTTAAAAAAAAATTCCTTTTTATTTCAATAGGCGAGGTACTTTCAAAATATTTAATTTTTACAGTACACAGTTTTCCAATGATTAAGTCTTTAAGCTATAACGAAGCTTGAGATAAAATTAAGATATTTCTAGATTAACTAGATATCCCCAGTGACTAAGAGTATCCTAAATTTACTAAATTGTGCCAATATAAATTTTCAATGAAACACATCTCCATTAAATATTTCCTTGTGTAAAACATTCATATTTTCCCCCAAATATAACTAGTAAAGGTTTATAAAAAGGATAAATATCTTCACATAAAAAGTAGTGTCGCTAAAATACTATTATAATAATCTCATCAGCTTCTCTTGCCAGTCAGTCCAAATAACTACAGTCAAAATAATATTGTTCTTCATCTACCATTACTTCCCTCCTCAGACTTTTTTAGTCATTCTTCTTTGCCTTCTGCAGTATGCCTTACTGCTTATCTTTACTGCTTATCTGTTCAACTACCGTGGCCTTATAAGTATCTTTTCACTAATTTCTCATTCCTTTTTAGTCTACTTGTACTATTCTCATTCTTCCCCTGTCTTCCTCTGATTCTTACTCCATCCTTTCAGAATAAGATACTATTGTTCTGGATATGCTGTGCCATCTATTGGAATTACTAAAGGGCTTACAAAGCAAAAGGTAATTTGGTGCATTCCAAAGCTCAAAGTACCATGAATCATCAAGACTACTATAGGATTTGAAAGATTCCAGAATGTAATGCAAATTAATACAAGCACAACTCAATATAGGGGCTATCGCATCAAAGACAAGCTGCCTCTAGCTCCACATCTTCATAAACTCAGAACAGCAATAGCTATTGAGAACAAAAAGAGGAAACAGGTAGAATCACCACATTTCCCTGTTTGTGTGAATTCCTCTCCTTCCTAATCACAGTAGCTTTGGAACTCTAAACTCTCTACCAAAATAAATGCTATCCCAGTTTAATATAATCAAAATTAATGTCTATTCCCCATTCAAAGCAACCTCAACTTGCTCTCAAGACCTAAAATTTTAAGTGAATTCCGAAATACAAGTTCACTTCTATTCCAGTACTATGTCCATCCTCAAAAAAAAAAATAAAAGCAAGCTACTTTTCCATTTTGAAACTATGGTTACAATCCAGTGGTCCAATATTTTCATCTACAGTAAGAAACTAATAATTTCAGCCCTAAAGCTTATGGAATTATTTGCTACAAGTGCCCTCTAAAAAGTTTGAGCCGAGATTGAATAACTTCCCTAATTCACATAACTGTAACTCTGAGAACAAAAATTGCTCATGTGTCTTAATTTTACCCTATTAACAGAAATAAAAACCCATGCTAGAAGTTATTCATGTCCCAAGTATTCGTTCAGAGAACTGAAGCATAGCATGTGGAAACCAGATATATTTAATAGAACATACAACTTCTGGTTTTGGTAATGTGCAACTTCATATAGACATTTCTGAAAAATGTGGAAATTGATTTTCTATAACTGATTTATATTTTAAAATACACCGGAGGTAGCGTATACAACAAATCTTGTTCCAAAATGAAGTTTCTATTTGTAATGCAAATATAAGTACCCCAAATTTATCTGTTTTATAACTGAATTTTTGCATATTGGTTTTTCATTAAGACATCCTTGACTACTTAAAGCCAGAAATTTCTGTGCATTAATTATATATTTTGAAGTGGTAAATTTGCAAATCATTTAATAATGTCCTATCATTTAATTTTAATGGGGCGAGGGACTCTCCTAAACTAAGACTTTCTGAAAACCATTGTCTAATAGTGTCATTAGGTATAATTGGCCGTCAATCAGACAAAGCATTATTAGGAATGGGACAGGCTACACTCTTTTGTTCCAAACAATGCCAGTTCAGAACACAAGCAGGAAAAAAACCTGGTCCAATCACCAAACACATCCACAAAGACAACTCAGAATTTCCCACACAGAGCAGAAGGTAGGGAACTGAGTTAATCCATCATTTTTATTTTCTGGCACATAAGCAGGATTTTCTCTTCCCTCCTTTCTATGCATGTTTAATTTAGAATATAATCTCTACAAAGTGATGTCTCTATTCATTATCAGGCATATTGGCAGCTAAAAATATTTGTGTCCATTAAATTCACAGAAAAAGGTGCAGTCTGTCCTTTACTAAAGTCTAATTCTATGGTAGTGAAGAACAAGATCTGGAAAGTCCTACACCAAGTTGGAGAAACACTGAACACAAGCCAGCAATGTGGACAATGTGGACTGTCTGTCAGTGAAAGACAAGCTAAATATGGTAATAAGGCTCATCACCAGAAGACTGGCTTTCAGGTAATTATTTTTTTTTTTTGGCCCAACAATTCATGAATTGTAAAGGAGTTGTGATCAAATTTGGAGCAAGGGAAGAGTAAATAACCATAACAAGGAAAATCATAAAATAACAGCTGGAAACTAGATGTTTCAATAAAAAGTCTTTCCATTCTTTATGCAAAAACTGAGAGTACCTAGAAAGCTGCATGTAGGAAACATTAGATGATTCCAGGATCTACTGGCAACACTCGTTTCTTTCTCTTCTCCCTATTTGTGGCCCCAAAGGCATGAAATGGAGGTATTGTACACTCTTAGCACTTTCAAGAAAAGGCTGTATGTTATGACAGTTATATTACCCTGTAAATGAATCTGATGCTGCTTATAAGATTAATTTTTGATGCTTATAAGATTTACCAAGCATTTTCCTCTCAATAGCCCTGTGAAAAAGGTAGTATACATAATATTATCTCCATCTTGCAGAAGAGGAAACTCAGACACAGGGAGTTGAAGTGACTTGCCCAAGGTCACACACCAAGTAGGTATCAGAACTTATATTTGATCTCACATCTCCCAACTCTACATCCAGTGCCACTTCCTCTAGAACAGATGCCTAACCGGCAGATGTGGTATAGTCAGAAGTTTAAGGCCCATTTCTGTCACTTCTTCAGCTAAGTAAAGACAGATATAATTCATGCCTATTTTATGAGAGGAAATTAATTCACAGATAAAATGTGATAAACATTTTAAGAAACTGGTTATATTACTCAATAAACAGAAGATTCAAAAAAATTAGGAACAATAAGAACTTTCATTGACATATCTTTTTTAAAAATTCATGTTAGATTTCTGCAAGTATGAAATGTAGTAAAAAATACATCTATTCTTTTAAAAAAGATTAACTAGAAAATCATTAAACATGACTGTTTTCATATACAAAGAAGGCCAGGAAATGGGGCTTGTATACAAAATCACCAATCCATTATATGGCTTATTCTTTTCAATATACATTAAATTTAACTTCATGGTACTAACATTGGACTGCTTGTCTGTCCCCCTCTGAAATCTACTCTTGTTCTTAAAGAGTAATATATATTTTCTTGATAGAAGGTGTAAATGCTACTTCACTGTATCCTGCTAAGCATTTGGGGATTGAGGTGAGGGGTAGGAAAATGCATCCTGAACACATTAGTAAACTTAAGATAAAGTCATGTGGCTAACTTTCAATCTTTAGATCCTGCACTTTAATAAAAGTATTGATGTGTTAATAAGCACCTCCCCCCCAAATTATCTCAAATAAGGAAAAACTTCTGAGATAAAATTATCATAGAAAAACAAAGAACTTACATCCTTGTGACTTATGGCATGCATTAAACTGGAGCAGGGCCCCCAGAATCTCAGGAATGCCTCTGGCCTTGTAGTTCTCTACACACACATTTCTCTACCACAACATTTTTAGATTCTTTGATAAGCTTTATCCTAATCCCATCCCACCAAAAAAAAAAAGGGAGACATGAGAAGAAATTCAAGGAAAACTTAAGAAATGAGACCAATGGTATTCAAAGGAGTTAATTTTGTAGTTACTAGTAATGATAGCCTTATCTCTACAGGTACTTCACATCCACATTATTGCTTGGGAAATGGCATTCAGGACTTTAGCTCCTCAGAGGTAAACCAGGGGCCTCAACTAATTCTCATAATATTGCTCAGGCTGAAAATCCATCTCTAGGACTGAGTGACCTCTTGAACTGTGGGTTGAGAAGTCAGTGTCCCTGCCCACAGCTTACTGTAGAGGCCCTGACCTGGTGGATGATTCTGAGAGGATGCCATAGTGGTGGCCTATTCCCTCAACCTAAAGCAGGTTTCCCGTTGGCTACTGCCTAGCTATGGAAGAAGCACAAAATGTTGGGTCTGGAAGGGCCCTTAGAAGTTAACTGGTCCAACCCATCTGTTTCACAGATGAGGAAACTGAAAACTAAGGGATATTAAGTGACTTACCTAAGGTCCCCCAACTAGTTAGTGGCAAAAATGAATCAAGAACTGAGTTTTCCAGACTCACAATTCGTTATTTCGTCTTTTGTCACCATTTTTCATTATTAATTTTCTTGTTGGTTTTCCTCTACTCTCTTGCTGACTTTTCATCCCTCACTCAAACTTTTATCTCTACCACTCATGGACTTAAGCCAGTTGCAGGCCAATTGCCTTGTTCATCCTAGGTTCCTCAAGCTACACTCCTGTTCACTCGTTGTCCATCCTTTCTTAAGTATGTGTCAGAAAAAAAATGGGAGAAAAGGCCTAAACTAGACTAATCTGAGGACTGACCTGTGGTTCCAATGGTTAGTGGTACTAGCTGTGTAATGCTGCTTCCCGTATAAGTAATAAGAAAGATGAATCTAAGAATTATTGGTCTGGAGAAGGCTCAGGGGGGTAGGAAAAAGTGATTGTCTCAGTATGCCAAACATTAAAATCCATAGAATCATAAAATGTTAGAGCCCAGAGACTTCAGAGATTACCTAGCTCCAACCTATCCCTTTGCAAATAGAGAAATTGAGGCTTGAAGAGTTGAGGTGATCAAGTCAGAAAGCAAGATGGTGAAGACGTTGTGAATAGAACTAAAATCTGACATTTCCAATGTATTGTTCCTTGGTACTATATCACAATGTTAGAATATTTCTTGAATTTAAAATAGCCTATTGTAAAACTAAAAGTACAGTAGTACAATGCCAAGTTAATGACTTACAGACCAAAGAGTCATCCAAATATGTAACACCACTGGCATGACATGCGTGCATATTTTATTGGTGTGGAATAAAAGAAAGACAGCCCATCAGGTAGTCAGGTAGATAAAGATAGTAAGAAGGAGGTTTATCCAGCAAAATACAGATAAAAGTTATAAACCATCATATCTAAGTAATATTTCTTGGCTTTCTTTCTATATCCATGAAGAATACATGCAAAATCTATCTTCAAAAGGAAAAGAGGGTCAGTGGAAAGGTATTAAGAGTTATGATTCTGCCTAATTTATGTGCTAAGTATAATTAAATATACCAAACAGAAGAGAGATCCCTTAGAGATAGTGAAATTCCTCAAATGTTCTGTTTGTGGATGGCCTTGCACCAATTGCAGAGAGAATGGGACCTTAACAGAGCCTCATCAATGAGATCCAGGATGACTAAATGAAAAAAAGAAAACCTAAAGTGGATCCACAATGTTACATGCAAATGAATGACAGCCCACTGGATTAGTCTGTTTGTTTATATATCTTGAACAGGTACTACTAACGACAATAAGCTAGATCTAGAATTGAATAGAAGGAAGAATGCAAGCTAGACTGCATTTAAGAAATTGTACAGTGCTGTCAATAGTCCCAAGCTGCTTACTGCCACAACAGCCAATCTTTTTAACAACATTTTCCTGGTGCCATTATATGACTATGGATCACAGACCCTCATGACCTCTGTAGAACCAAAACTGCAGGTGATTGAAAGAACAATGTAAAATGAATATGAAGATGGCTGGGATAAGACTCCTCTCCCCCTACCAAAAAAAATTTGTTTAGATGGAATCACAGACAAGCAGGACAGTTTTGAAAGCTACATGTTAGATACATTATCTGCTGAAAAAGAAAGGTAAGCTCTAGATTTAAAAAAGAAAGCTCAATGATAGGTATAAATAGGCATGGCATTACCAAAAATGACTTGTACATGACAAGTAAGGTAAAAGACCTCATTAAGGAAGATCACAGGATCATAGATTTGGAGCTGGAAGGAATCTAACAGGCCAACTAATACAACCCCGTCATTTTAAAGATGAGGACACTGAGCCTCATAGAAATTAAGTAGCTACTCAAGGTCACATAGATGTTAAGCGATGGAGGCAGGTTCTGAACCCAGGTCCTCTGAATCCAAAGTCAGTGCTCTTTCCACTGTACCATTCTGCCTCTCCAAGGAGAATGACTGACTAGTAGTGAGAATGAGGAATAATAGGCAGGTACCATGAATACAATATTAAAAGAAGCAAAGAAAGGCCCTTTAGTGCAATGGGTAGATCCTCTACTGAAAAACTTGAACAAGAATCTCATAAGGTAGTACGGAATACCCAAATCATTAAAATAACTCTTCCAGAAGAAGTGTTATATATATAAAAAAAAACAGAAGAGAACATATAAACCCAAATAGAAATGAGAACCACTAAACTGTATATAAGAATCCCTGCAGGCTACATATTGACTCAGACACCCACATATTAATATTATCTATGTTTCATTATACTTTTACTTATTGTTAAATATACCCCAATTACATTTTAATCTGATTTGGGTCCCACTTGAGTGTTGCAGGTTGCATGTTTGAAACCTCTGATCTAAGCAATATGAAAAGGCAGGTCTCAATAGAGATAAAACATAAAGCTGGAAGAAATTCTCCATAAAATTCAATTTAAAGAGCAAATAAACTATCAGATCAACTTTCTCTAGAACAAATAAATCAGGTTGATTTGGGAAAAGAGAAATCAGACATAGCTCAAGCAAAATTATAGGAATTTATATATATGACCTTAACTCCCAAGTAAACACTTAATTTCTACAAGACACCTCAAAACACAGAAATACAATAAAGTACTGAACAGCAACTTAAGAGATGGTACAAAGTGTCTGTTGAGAAAGAGAATTCTTATCCATTCTTTAGCACCCTCAGAGAGCCAACTATATAAAATTTGTCCTTTTTCATGTTTATATTTTATGTATCTGATATTTCAAGTTCCCTTAATAGACCTAAGAATAAAGTTAGAAACTAACTATGCCAAAATTACCATTTGCTGCATGACATTTTATAAGATTTTACTATTATCTCTGTGAAATTTTTAGAAGTTAACTAAAATATTTATTTCATTGATTCTTAAATTTTATTCTTCTATGACATGTAGCTAATAGTCCCTAGGAAATAAACTGAGGAATCATTTCCTGGTGAACCCACCATTATACAAATAGGTAGACTATCCACTGTTAAGGAATTTTTATGACTTAATATAAGGCTTAGAAATAGTTTTGATGAAAATATACAGTTGACTTTGATGTATAGAGAAAAAATTCTTCAGATATGGCAGATATGAAAAAGAAATTACATTCTGATAGAAAGACGACAATGACGAATCATGATTGTGTGGTTATATGAGTTTATATCTATCTAGATAGATGTTATACGACTACTCATATCACAGGTGTTGACTTTATGTTAACTGCTTAAAATACATAACTTACTCTAAAGAATATTGACATATGATTTGATTTGGGGTAGTTAAATATGCGTTAATTACATCTTACTCTTTGAGTATAATATTTCAGAGGTTAGCAAAGTCTTTCAAACAAAACATTCTGGCCTGTCATGTTTACTGTGACAGGAAATTTGGGGAGGAAATCTGATAAACAGAGGAGTGGATATATAAATGATCTGAGATGGGGTAAAGGGGCTGAAAAATGATTTCACTGGTACAGGGAACTTCCAATATGGAAATTCATCCCACTGATGCAAATAAGCAATTGGACTGTAATTGATATTCTATAGTTACCTGGGAAGTTGAGAGGTTAAGTGACTTAATAATAATTATAGCTACCATTTACAGAGCACACAATATCTGGAAAGCACTAAGGGCTTTACAAATATTATTTAATTTGGTTCTCACAACAATCGTGGAAGGTAGATATTATAATTATCCCCATTTTACAGTTGAGGAAACTGAGACAAAGAAAAGTCAAGTGACTTGCCCAAGGTCACACTAATAAACTTGCATCTGAGGTGCTATCTGAACTCAGGTCTTGTTGACTCCAGGCCCAGAACTGTAACAACTGACCACACAGCTAGTAAGAGAAAGGACAAGGGAGGAAAAAAGAGAGCAGTTGGGGAGGGGAGGGGAGAAGAGGAGAGAAAGGAGAGGAGAAAGAAAGAGACAAAGTACAGTTGATTAAGTTCTAATTCTTTTGGAGAGAAGAAAACCAAAAAACTCTTAAGCAAGCCTGACTCATCTACTTTATTAAGATGAGGAGCATTGCCACTCACTACCTCAATATTCTTGGTTGTTACTTCTCCTTCTCTGAGTCTCATTTTCCTCATTTGTAAAATCAGAAAACTGAGCTAAGATTTTGAAGGTTCCTTCCAGATCTAAACCATGGATTTTGTATGTGTGCAGCATGCCCTAGTGGAGAGTGCTGGACTTGAAATTAGGTGACTGACAGACCTGAGTTCCACTAGCTGTATGACCACGAACAAGTCCTTTAACCTCTCAGAGCCTCAGTATGCTGGTCGAAAAAATTGGGATAACAAAGTTGTTATTGTGAAGAAAGCACTTGGCAAACCTTAAACCCCTAAGGAGAATATAAACTCCCTGAAGACTGAGGTATTTTCAGTTTTGTATTTGTATTCCAGCATCCACTGTGTCTAACCCTTTAGCAGACACTTAATGTTTGCTGAACTGAAGTGCTATATAAATGAATTATTATAATTGGTAGCTTTGATATCTATACAGTATTCCCTGTTAGGACATATGTAGCTCTATGATTTAATATGAAATCACTTTCAGGAATAATTACAGTTAAGAGATGCCTAGAAAAACAATGACTAATAATGATAGTTGATGTTTATATAGTACTTTGAGATTTACGAAGCATTTTCCTTATGATAACTCACCTACATGGTGAGTAATGCTAGTCTTATTATCCCCATCTTACTGATAAAGAAACTGAGGTTCAAAGGTGTGATTTCCTAAGGCCACGGTTAACTAAACTAGTTAAGAGTTATGGTCAGGGGCATGAGGCTAAGTCTTCTCATTCCAAAGTCAGTGATCCTTTCACAGTACCACAACTACTTGCATTTATTTAAGAGGCAGTTAAGTTCAAATCCAGATCCAAGTTCAAATTCAGTCTCAGACAGTTTGTAGCTGTATGACCCTGGGTAAGTCGCTTAATATCTATCTGCTTCAGTTTCCTTGTCTGTAAAATAGAGATAATAGCACTTGCCTCCCAGGGTAAAATGAGGCAATATTTGTAAAGTTCTATGCATATGTTAACTATTATTACTATTATTACCAATACCAGGCTCTTTTAGCCCACAATGCTGTATATTTAACTTAATAGTATACAACTCTGATTCTCTGGTCCTCCCATGAAACTTCTCTTGCTTATAAAATCATACCCAGAAGGCAATGCAAAATCCAAAACCACTCTTCCGAATCAATATAACACAAAGCAAGACAGAGGTGACAATTTTCTAGATAACTATTAATAGTAATTCACAATAATGCTTTAAGGTTTACAAAGAGCTTTTCTTACAACACTCCTCAGAAGTGGTAGAATAGGGATATTAACCCCATTTACCCAAACCAGATTAGTCAGAACCAGAGTGAATTTGGAGGAAATAAATTCTCTAGTTCATTTACATTAATTTAATTAAACTGAAATAATTAAATTTTCACTTCTTTGGTACAGCCTAATAATAGCCTTAAGTCATTCAATAAAAAATAAAAGCACAAATTTCTAACAAAATTTGATTTTATGATATGTTTTCAATAAACGTGAACAATATTGATGTGTATTAACAAATTTAGAGGGCAATATATTGTGAATGCATACTACAAAAGTGACATAAATTTCAAGTTAGGCAAACTAGTGGAGACAAAGATTAATGTACTAAAAATCAGTGTGCACTCTACTACACAAGTAGGTTAACATTTTCAGATTCTCATTTTGAATTAAATAATAAGGATTTGATGTTAATATTGGTATATGTTGTACTGACATATATTATCAATCATGAAATGATATATTTTATACAGAACTTCTAAAAACTAAATTATGCTCAATTTTCTTACACAATCTCAGGCCAATATAAGCTTAAAGACGCCCATAATTTTTTAAAGATGTCTTTTTTTCCATAAACTAAAATTCCAACTAAGTTCATGTTGCTTGGTGACGGCAATCCAAATAGCATAGCACCCTCTGGTGCATTTACTATAGGAAATATAAAATTTCCACAATGAAGATAGCACTGAAGGGGACCTTAAAGATTAACGGGTGGATGTGGCTTCATTTAGTAGCTGAATACAAAATTTCATTTTGGAAACTTATCCTAAAATAATTCTTTTTAAAAATACTCCTGAAAACTTTAATATCTGTTATTAAGATGATTTAAAATGTTTTCATCCATAAATTAGTGAAAAAGATGGTATGATAAAACTACTAAAATTTTACCTGTTTTAGATACAAAATGTTCACATATAATATGCTAGATTAAAAAAATATGACATCATATGTGAAAGTTAGAGCTCACTTGTCATGGTAACCAAATTGTATTCCATTTTCAACTACTATGGCTTCTTGCCCTGCTAAATTACCTCATTATTTGAATTGCCAGATAACTTTTGAATTGGCTTTGTGTATTCAAAAAGAGTTAAGCAATATTATCAAAAATTAAATGCCTTACAAAAGGATTCATGTTATGCTACTTACGAAGATATAAAAATGAAATGTGTTTGGTAACTACAAGAGTTTTAAACTATTTAAAAAACACTTATTAAAAAGTACCTCTTCCTAGGAAAATAATTAGCTCTGAAAGTAGATTTTACTAATGACAAAAGCAAAGGATGCCACCTGCTTTAGACAGCCCTTTTGTGAGCCACTGGAAGTCCCAACACAATGCACTAGAAATGAAAGTGACACCTGTTTAAAGAAGCCATCTGTCCCTAACAAGCTAGATTTAGGCAAATCCACTTAATCTTGGATTTCCAAAATATGGGAGCACTATGCACCTGTGAGCAGAGAACTCAAAATGTATTTTGTGGTGACCATTCTAAGGATGTACACATAATACCAGTCAGCAAAAAAAAAAATCCGTTTGAGGAATTTTAAATACTCATTTTTAAAGCAAGGATATGACTTCCTTTATCCCCATACTTGGCATACAAAATGATTATATGATGCTATTCATAATTTTAAGTTTATCATTTCAGTAATCTAAGTACCTACCAAATGTCCTTATTTTCTGTATAACTTTACCAAGAGCAGCATTCCTGTTGTATTATTCTAAGTTTGCTTTTACTCTTCCTACACTTCTGATGAGCTAGCTAACCATTTAACTAAGAAAAACACACATTCAAAATCTAAAGAAGTGAAGTCTCTATATTCCGCCTACAGTATGTTTTTTTCTGTTAGAAAGTTCAGATGAAAGCACACTCCAGTATAATTTTAAAGAATGATTAAAAAAATGTTACCAATATGCAACATTTGCCAATATTTAAATAAAGCAGTGAATTTATCTTTGATAGACTACCACATTTATTTTGAATCTCTAGTTTGTTTCCTAAAAAAAAGGAAAATAAATTTCAATGTTTTAAAAGTCATGTTATTAATGTAATAGGGTATAAAGTACATCAGACTGAAAGGCTGCCACATTTAAAAACTTTATGATTATAGCCTGTCTATCTGAATGATAGAAAAAAGGTACAGTATTTATTATATGAAGTAGGCCTAACTTTCCTATTTCATGAAAAGATTGAGGAACTATGTAATGAATGGATTTTGGTTTAATACTTATGAATGCATGACTCAAAAAGTATCGATTTTCTTTTAATTCAACTAATAAACCAGGACAAATACTGCAAACAATTCAGAAAGCTCAAGATATGTATTAAATGTATTTGGGCATTAAAACACAAATTAAATCATAAATGTTCAACTACATAAAACAGATCTATAAGTGAGTATTTTTATTGTTTTTCCCCCAAATCGCTGTACTTTCAAAAAATGGTAAGCATCATCACCACTTGCTAGGTCTAAAACTTAAGAACAAATATCTACTTACAGAACCTTCCCAAGGAGCATTAAGACAGAATAATCAAAATGATAAACAAAATCATTTACTATATTAACTGTAATTATCTTTAAGGCTAACAAATCTGCCAGTATCCTCAGTATTTAAATGAAGTTGACTCACTTTTAAAAGTAAATAACCTTCTGTGGGTGTAACTTTACCAATAATCTCTTTTTAACTAATAGTTTTGCTACACCTATGAAACTTCTGTGCTTACGTCAACATGCCACCAATTTTTTTAAACCCTAAATCTGTGTGCAGTGGTTATAATTTCCTTAACATGATGCAAATTCTTGCATCCTGAATATTAAAATACTAAACCATAACATTATACCATAGTCTACTGATAACCCCATTATGCAAATGACAAAAATCTGAACCTGTATCTAATGAAAGCAAAAGTCCTATTAACTTTAGTGAGAGTTTATGAGACCCAGGAGCTTCAGCATCAGAAACCATTGAGGCATTTGACATTCCTCTGAGCAAAAACAGAATACATGGCAGGGTTATAGATTTGACATCCAGAAAGATAAACCATAAAGGTATTGGGCTTCTTTGAGAAAGACTGCTCTCAGACCAAAAACATCGGTTCACTTATATAAAGCATTCACAGGAAATAAAACTTAAGGAATAAAACTTAGAGAAACACAACTCTTATTTGGCAAAAGATTAGTCCTACTTAAGCATTACAATTATTTAACCTGCTTAACATTTTACGATCTCAATACTGTCACATTCTTCAGTCTGTCCTATCACTTAAAGTTAAATCAATGTCTTTTTGGTTGGGGTTGTTACAAAGTACCAAGAAATTCTCAAGTCATGATTTAACAAGTTCCAAACTGGAAAACAAAACATGCGCAATTAAAATAGGAAATTACATTTATTTCCACAAATATACATTAACAAAACTAATACTACTTTCCTATTAATTAAAAGTTACACTATACAACATACAAATTTAAGGAGTTTGCATTGTAAAACTGGGTTAACTCTAAAGATCAACCCAATCGGTTGAGAGCTAATCTCTTATATCTACACAAGTAAACCAAATATAAATATAAATATTTCAGAAGTAATAGCCCTTTAAACTGATAGAGTATTAAAATAAATTTGATGTCTAGTGAAAACAAAAAAAACTAAACACAAAGAAAATGTTTAAGAAGTCTCTAGATCTAAACCACAGAGTAAGGGAAATATACACACGTTTCAAGTTGAGAAGCTTCATACATTCTTTATGAACAACTTGACTTCAATTTCAACTCTCAAAGGAAAATGAACAGAAGAGGGGGGAAGAAAGCTCAAAGTACCATAACTCACAAATAACATTATAAACTGAATTCTCTCAAAGCTTTCTTCTGTCCTATCTCTGTTTAAAACATAGTCTTATAACCTCAGTGTAAATTACTAAGACCTTCTCCACTATTTGGAGGTTTATCAAAGTGAAATGGAACCTCACTACCACCCCTCCCATCTCCACATGAAGATAAAGCTCTGTCAATAACTACTAACCGAACTATCACAGATGCTCTGCATCCGGTTTAAAGCACAAGCACAAAAAAAGACACTTTAAAAAAATCTCTTTCTCCGAAGCAAGAGCACAGTTAAGAGGCCCCTGGCTTCAGTGTGTGTGGAGTGGGGAGGGAGTATGGGGGGGGGGGAATAAAGAGAAGGGAGAAGAGTGCTGAATGGATATTAAGACTGTTTGCAGCACAAAGAAAATACACTTTTAAAAGAAAAAGAAAACAATGAAACTGCTGGTGATTAGAAGAATACGCTATTTATCACAAAGCAAAGAGAGGACAGAATGAAGGAAATAAGAGGTGGGAAAAGTTCACCAGTGTTTGAGGTTAAAGGGAAAAAAATCCATACCAGGCCCTACAAGTGCACAACAACAACAAAAAATACCTCTGGCTCCTCCTGCACATTGTAATCTATTTCGGTTTTGAAAAAAAAGCAGGAAACATACAGGTTTTAAAAGGAAAAAAGAAAGGGGGGAAATTTTCTGGTTTCTCCACCTGACCCTCCTCCTCAACCTTGAGATCTGAAATATTCCACAATACCAATCAGAAAACTGTATTTCCCTCTCCCACTCCCCACAGACCCCCCAGATCACACTCCATCCCTAAAGTGCAACCAGAGAGTGGGGGGGGGCAGGCTGAGGGGCGCAAGACGTACACACATATCCAAGTCTATCGATATAGTTAGTAAATATAAATTGTAAACAAGCTCCAGCAAGAGGAGAAGCCTCAGCAGCAGCAGCAGCAAGCAGCAAGCAGCAGCAACAAGCAGCAGCAGTAAGCAGCAGCAGCAGCAGCAGCCCCCGGGGTGTGAGAAGCAGCAGCAGCAGCTGAAGAGTGAGACACACACACGCGCGCGCACACACACACACAAATACACACACGCACGGACACACGTGTACACACACATCCACACGCTCCCACACACATGTAGATATAGAATAATATTCACCTTGGCTGTGGATTATTGTGGTGTTGTTGGTGGGTGATGGAGATGGTGGTGGTGGGGAGGAGGAGGAGGAAGAGGAGGAGGAGGAGGAGAGGAGTAGTTGTTGTTGATGGGTAACAGTCGCCAGGACTACGGTGACTATGGCGCTTGATTCACAAGGCAACGGTTGCTATAACTCACAAAAGAGAGAGAGAGGGAGAGAGAGAGAGAGGGAGAGAGAGAGGGAGAGAGAGGAGGGAGAGGGAGACACACGGGGAGGGGGGGTTGGGGGAGGGAAGAGGGGAGGAGGCAACCGAACCTGAGAGCCGCCGCTGCCGGAAGAGGCGGGCTCAGGGCCCGGTGACTGACACTTCACTGTGGGAGTGGGGAAAGCGGGGGAAGTGGGGCCGAGATGGGGGGGTGGGGAGGAAGATAAGCTAGGGAGTCAAATGATTGGAAGCGACCCGGGCGTGGGGGAGGGGGTCGAGAGAGAGGGAGAGACCAGAAGCTCCTTTCGAACAGACACCTGCTTCTGCAGGCCAAACTAGATGAGGGAGACGACACTAGAAGGTAGCTTGACGAGTTTGGAGATTTCTTGTCTCCAAGGATAAAAGACTAATGGCTCAACAGAACAGCTTTGAAGGGAGGGCCCCTGCCACCCTCCCCTCCCCACCCTCCGCTGCGCCCCAAACGAAAGAAAGGGTGGGGGAGAAACCAGTCACGGTAGAGGGCGGCGGGACATGGCGCTGGTTGGGGTAGGCGGTAAAGCGAAACGGGCGCTTCGGAGAGTGGCCGCCCCTTCGGGCACGTCACTTCCGAGGGGGCCAGGAGCCCGGATGTTACCGCCTCTCCTGGAATTGAGGCGCAGGCGTCCCTAACTGCTGCTGCTCCTCCTCCTACTCCTCCTCCTCCTTCTCCTTTTTCCAAGTCGTTGAGCCGCTTGGCGCTCTAGGGCTCCCTGGTCCCGCGCGGGACAAGAGTTTTCTAGTCTCTTCCTCTCTCGTTCCTTCCCTCCCCCTCCCTCACTCTCCAGCCTCCTGCTCTCCTAGTCTCTTGCCGGCTCCCAGAGGGCACAGAGCGGAGGCGAGCGGCGCTGAGGGGGTGTGTGTGTATGGGGGGCGGGGGGAGAGGGTTGGAGGGAGGCGAGGGGAGGCGGGGGGCGGTAGAGAAGGTGCGCGTGCCAAGCTCGCGGAGCCGCGGCCGCCATTTTAAAAGTGAGCGAGAGACCCGAGCGCGTGGGGGAGGCGGCCCCGGTGGAGAGATTTGATCCAGTCGCCTCTGCTCGAGAGGAGAGTCAGTCAATCGCCTCCCTCAGCTACCAAACTGGGAAAGGGTAGAACTATGGAGCGGCACAAACGGCACCTGCCGACACCCAGGCCAGGAGTGGAGGAAAGGCGAGGGAAGGGTGTCCACCGGTCCCCATGTCGACCCAGCCCGGGAGGAGGACACCCGCTCCGGGGCCCAGCGTAGTGTAGACCCGTTATTTTGGAGTCGGACCGTTTTATTTCTCCCGGGACGTGAGCTGCCCATTATGATAGGTCGGCTGCTATCTCATGGCAAAACCAGTACAAAGTGGGCCCAGGGCAGTGCCCACATCGCTGCCGGGGAGGATTGTGGCATTCCCTGGTGGTGCTGGTCGGGGGGCATCTCGAGGATTCTGGCCTTCCTACCCTTGGCTCCTCCAAATTCTAAGCGGATAACTTGGAGCGGCCCCTCTGGACCTGGGCTTCGCTGCTTCCAGCTAGGTTGGTTCAATGATGCCATACACCAGCGGGGAAGGGGGTATCATGGGGAAGGCCCTGAACACCCGCTAAAATGTCATATAAGGTGACAAATGAGAGGGTAGGCAGTATGGTGCGAAAGGGACTGAAACTAGTTGTAGGCTTGTAGCTTTAGAGGGCAGCGGAAAGGACCTTAAAAAGGCCTCTAGTTCCATCCCTACAATTCCCCCCAACCACTCTTCATTTTACAGATGAGGAAACCAAGGCTCAGAAAGCTTTAAGTAAATGAGTGGCGTTTGATCCTACACTCCAAATGCCAGCAGTTTTTCCACTGCACAGTCTCTAAGCAAATCTTGTGGCCTTTGAGCAAATCATCTGATCTCAACCCCAATTAGTCTGTAAAATAAAATAAAAAAAATTACATAATCTGTAATAGCAGGAGTTTGAGAACAGATGATATAGGGTCACAGTTTTAGAGTTGGTATGGACCTTAGAAGGGCAGCTAGGTGGCACAATACATGGAGTGCCTGGCCTAGAGTCAGGAAGACTCATCTTCCTGAGTTCCAAATCTGGCCTCAGACACTGTGCAAGTCACTTAACCCTGTTTGCCTCGTTTCCTCATCAGCTTTGAGTTAGAGAAGGAAATGGCAAACCATTCCAGTATTTTTGCCAAGTAAACCCCAAATGAGGTCACACATCACTGAAAGGACTCAACAACAAAGGGACCTTAGAAGCCATCTAGTCCAACCGTCTCATTGCCCAGGATCCCATATATGACTTAGTATATGTCCCAGACAGTATTTGAAGAAACCCTCCTTTCAAACATAGTCTACCACACCTTTCCAGGAAAATTGGGAGAACCCGCTCTTATTAACCACAAGTCCAGAATTCTTTAAGTTCAATGATAATTCTGAAGTTTTTTTTTTGTTTCTTTTTTTACTTCTAATAGTTAACAAAATGGATCCTAAGTGAAATTCCTGTTATTTTATACCAGTGTGGAAAATCTCTCTGGTTAGCTCTTTAGTTTCCTGGGGGCATTGAGAAGTTAAATGACACCTATGATCATACAGTTTGTGTTTATCAGAGAAAGGCCTTTAACACCAAGTCTTCCTGTCTTCCAAAGTAGTCTGTATAGCAGCAAGCATTTATTAAGCACCTACTACCTGCCAGCCACCGTGCTAAAGAAAACAAAAAAGCAGTCCCTACTGTTAAGGGGCTTACATCCATTAAGCTGCACAGCTTCTTCTACAATCACACCTACAATTTGTGAGAACAAAAATTGTTCGTTTTAACTTTTGGCAAGATAACATTTAGTTTGGTGACTTAATATTTTGTGACCAAAACTGATTTTACACACAAGGTAAAGTCCACAAAAGTTAAATGACTTAAGTATTCAAGAACCAGGATTTTAGTAATAAAGTTGTACTTGAACTCAGGTTATGTGATCTGCAGTTCTCTTTCCACTTTCCCCCTGTCTTATATAGTGCTGTTTCTACCACACCACTGTTTACCATACTGTTCTATGTGATGTAAGGATTCTGCTAACAATGTTAATTTTTTTCTCAAATATAAAATTATAAAAAAGCACATTTTTTTTCCACTATGAAAGTAGTCTTTTTGTCTTTCCTTTTCCTGTTTCCTAAGGGTAGACTTCCTAGCCTTCCCTTTATCCTGGAATTTTTCCAGATCCCCAGATCAACATTTATGGGTTCAATCAGTGTATTTCAAGTCCAAAAGTGTTCTGTGGCCAAAATATTTTGGGAAGTGCTGCACTACACCATGCTGCCATCTGCTCTTTCCATTATTCCACACTTTCGGAATGCCTGCTTCTTACAACCCACCACCTAACCCCCTTTAATTGCTGCTTCTAACCTCATAGCACTTTATCTGGAACTTTTTCTTTTTACATGTAATTTAAAAAAAAAATCCTTGTATCCTTAGTGCCTTAAACGTTGTAGGACCCCCTGAATTGAATCAATTTTAAGTAGACTTTAAAGGAAAACATGTTAAAACCTAGTTGAATTGAATCTAAAAGAATAGTAAACCCTGATATTAGCTTTGAATCAGAACTAAATTCCTTGATTTCTGAGGTATTAAAATTGTGTGTAACCCAAAATGAAGTTTTGGGCTTTCTCTGTATCCTCAGTGCTTAGCACCCTGCCTGGAAAATATAGTAAGAGTTTAATAAATGCTTGTTGACTAATTGACAGTGTTAAGAATGTCTTCAAAGACTGCACAATTACTTTTGAAGTCAGATCCCTTCCTACTTTGAGATTCTTTGACTCCTATGAGTAAAATACAGGGACTTGGAAGCATTTTTTCAGTGATAAGCTAATTGGTTACAATTGGATAGTGTGAATTACTATAACAAAAAGATGTATTTTCAAAGTTACAGCCCTAGTGCAAATATCCAAACTCTTGGCTCAAAATTATGACATTCAGTTACATGCAGTACAAATGTTTGTTACTGTATTTTGTGGCAAAATGCATACAAAGTTTCTAACTCAGGTTTCTCTTTGAATGCTTTGTTCAATCTGGTTACATTGTTTCAAAGGGTAAAAACTACTTATTGAGCTTTGTGGAGAATGCCTAATGTTGACAAGTGACTGCAGCTTATTCCAAGGAAAAATTTGTAATATGTCTTGTGTTTGGTATTGCTATAGGCTCTGTGACAATATTTTTTAAAAGATGATTATAAATGCATCTTTTAATTTTTCATAGATACGTTTCAGAAATCTTTTTTTTTTAAAGACCGGCAGAGCCTGCCCAATAAACTCTCCAATATAGTGGAATACACGCAGTGGGCCTGCTTACCAACTACTAAAGAGAGAAGACAAAATAATCCCTTTTGTTCCTTGGGCAAATCTCAGCTCCTCTTGTCACTTAATAGATATTTATAGAATCACAGAATAAAAAGAGACCTGAATCTGAAAAGTCAAATGATCCTCTCCATACCTGAACAGGAATCTCAAAACATTCCCAACTAGTATTAGCTTTAAAAAGAAATCTTCTAGGAAGTAAGGAACTGATTACCTCCCAAGAAAATCATTCCACTTAGGGACAACTTTAATTATCAAGAAATTGTTCTGACTTTGAGTCAAAAAGCTGCCACTCAGTTCAACAAATGTTTGTTAAATACTAAACACTAGGGGATAGGCAAAGTTCAGATAAGACAGGGACCCTGTCCTCACAGAGTTTACAGTATTAAATACAGAAATAAGACATGCTGTTTGATTATTCTACCTTTTCTATAAGCTCAACTTAAATGACACCTTCTTACTGAAGCTCACATAAAATTTTATTGATAGAGAACAATGTAAACAAAACCCCTCATCTATCAGATGATTTTTGCCACTTTTTTCCTATCCCTCTCTTACATAATGAAGTTGTTATTATTCTTTATTCCTTGCCAAAGTTAACTCTTCTACTTGTTGAAATGATACCATTCCATCCCATCTCCTCCAACAGATTGCCCCCTCTGTTACCCCACTCATTCACTTATTTTCAATCTCTTTCCTATCTACTAGCTTGTTTTTACTCCCAACAACGTGCCCATATTTCCCTCACCCTCACTTGATCATTTCATCCCCGCTATCTATCATCCTATGTTCCTTCTGCTCTTTGTAGCTAAACTGGAAAAGTCTGTCTAAAACAGGCACCTCCACTTTCTTTCCTCTCTTCTGGTTGTTGTTCAGCCATTTTAGTCACGTATGATTCTTTATGATCCGATTTGAAGTTTTCTTGGCAAAAATACTGGTGTGTTTTTGCCATTTCCTTCTCCAGCTCATTTTACAGATGAAGAAACTGAAAGGAAATGGTTAAATGACTTACCCAGGGTCACACAGCTAGTAAGTGTCTGAGGCCAGATTTTAACTCACGTCCTCCAGTCCTGGTGCTCTATCCACTGTGTCTCATACTCCATAGGTTTTTAGGACACCACTCTTTCCTGATTTACCTCCTTACCTATCTGATCACTCCTCTATATGCTACATGATATTCCAGATCATGCCCTGTAAACTATGAGTGCTCCTCAGGGTTTTGTGCTGGGCAATTTTCTCTTTTCCCTCTATGCTACTTGTTGATCTCATCAGCTCCCATGGATTTAATTACCATCTCTATGCTGATAATTCTCAAGCAGAAGTCTATCTTGCATCTCCAACTGCCTTTCAAACATCTCAAACTGGACATCCAGTAGACATCTTAAACTCAATATTTCTAAAACAAAACTCATCCTTCCCCTTAAATCCTCCACATGCTCTAATCTACATTTCCTATTCCTGCAGAAGGTAACACTATCCTCTCTATCCCTCAGGTTAGAAATCTAGGAGTCATCCTGGATTCCTCACTATCTCTAGCCCTCTTCTCCCATAAATAATATTGCCAAAGCCTGTTAATTTCACCTTTGCAACATCTCTCCTACACCCCCCCCCCATTCTCTGTCACCACCACTACTCTAATACAGGCTTTTATAACCTCATGCATGGATTATTATAATAGTCTGCTGATGGGTTGGCTAGCTTCAAGTCTCCAATCTATCATCCATTCCTCCACTAAAGTGATTTTCCTAAAGTGCAGGTCTGATTGTTTCACACCCCCCCACACACACACACACTCCACACACACACCCCCCAACACACACACACACACATCCACACCTTAATAAACTCCAGTGGCTTCCTGTTGCCTCTAGGATCAAATAAAAAATGTTGTGTTTGGTGTTCAAAGCCCTATATAACCTACTCCCTTTCTACCTGCCCAGTCTTCTTACATTTTTATCCCCAACATATACTCTTTGATTCAGTGGCTTTGGCCTCCAGGTAATTCCATGAACAACACACTCCATCTCTGGGCTCCAGGCTTTCTCTCTGGCTATCTTCCATCCCTGGAATGTTTTCCCTCCTCTGACTACTGACCTCCCTGGGTTCCTTTAAGTTCCAACTAAAATCCTACCTTCTACAGGAAGCCTCTCTAATCCCTCGTAATTACAGTGCTTTCCCTCTGTTAATATGTCCCACTTATCCTGTATATAGCTTGCTTTGCATACATTTTTTGTATATTGTCTCCTCCATAAGATTATAAAATCCTTCAGGACAAGGAATGTCCTTTGCCTCTTTTTTTAATTTTTATTTTTGTCCTCAACACTTAGGATAGTGCCTAGCACATACTCAAATAAATGTTTATTAATTGATTGAAAGATGTAGAAGCAGTAAAGCGCCAAATGTGTTCAGACACAAGTGATTAATCCAGTGTGTCTGAAATGAAAGTATATGGAGGGGAATGATTTAAGAAACTAAAAATGTTAATCTGTAACTACAAAATTATTTCATAAAAATACACTCATTTGTCATTAGATGTGCTCCTGAGATGGTAGTATGGAAAAGTTTGGAAAATGGAATCACTTAATTGCACGGGGAGTTCACTAAAACTATTTGTGGTGAATCTTCTATTAAACAATATCCTACTACTTAATCTGTTGTGATTTGGGTGTAGTATCCAGTTTCGTTAAAGCCAATTGTATACTCAGTTTGTTCATCTGAAAAGTGAAGGAGTTGAACTGGATCAGAAATGTCAAATTAAAATAGGACTGGATCCCTACAGACCTCATATTGCTTTAGAAAACCACAGATTAACATTATCAGCATTTTATTGTATTTATATATATTTGTTAAACATTTGCCAAATACATTTTAGTCTGGTTCAGTCTTTCCTCAGGAGTGCAGAAGGGCTCATGCATGGCCCCAAGCTTTGAGTTTGAAACCTCTGAACTAGAAGACCTCTAAAGGCCATTACAGCAATAAATTTGGATGATTGCATGCTAATTATCAGCATTAATAGGTAATCCCAAGCAACAGATAATTTCCCCAACTACTCCCAAAATATTTGCCTTCATTTACAATACAGTTTGTTTTCTCCTTAAGAAGTATTTTTAAAAACTATTTTCAGGAGTAAATTTTTAAAAAATTAATTACTATTTTACTTTCCTCTTCAAATAAAAGGAAAAATAGAATCTACTATTGAACAACAAGGAAATTGGAAAGATTCAGGGTTCTGGTGAGGTTGCTATTCTCCTCCATATATTCTATATTCCACTAGAATTACTATAATCTACTGGATTACTCAGGAGAAAGTCAATACTCTTGAGTCTGGCATTCAAGGCCAACCAAAATCTGACACTTTTCTGGATTACTACCCCAACTATTAACTTTCTTGAATATATTGTTCTACCCAAATCAATCCCTTCAATACCTTTGGGGAACTTTTGCTTAGGTAATTCCATTCATCTATACTTTCCTCTAAACTCTTCACTTACACAAGTTGTACTCATTCTATAAGAATCAACTTAAATCACAATTCCTGACTACTCTAGGCAAAGGTGGTCTCCCTCTAAAGTCCTATAATAATTTATTTGGAAATTTGGTAATTTCCTACAACTTTGTGACATTACATCTGTTATCTTGAACTGTTACTTATGTAGTTTTACTCTTAACGGTAAACAACCATTTATTAATCACTTACTCTGTGCTATTAGGCATTATGCTGTTTCAGGAAATTTGGGTTTTGATTCAATCTAAGTAGAAAAAGAAAGACAAGGGGGTAGAGCCAAGATGGCGGCTGGAAAGCAGGGACTGATGTGAGATCCTCGCCAAGTCCCTTCAAAAACCTATAAGAAAAGTGGCTCTGATCCAGTTCTAGAGCTACAGGACACACAGAGTAGCGGAGGGAAGCAGGGTCCAGCCCAGGACAGCCTGGATGGTTGTTGGGTGAGGTCTTTCGCACATGGAGCTGGGAACGTAACAGAGCCCAGCATGGGTGGCGCGGACAAGCTAGACCAGGAGCCGGGCGGAACAAGCCCTAGCGCCCTGAATCAGTGAGCTGTGGCAATTACCAGACTTCTCAACTCACAGACACCAAAGACAACAGAGAAGAATTGCAGAGCCCACAAAGTGGCGGAGGGAAGCAGGGCTCTAGCCCAGGACAGCCTGGTTGGTCTCTGGGTAAGGTCTATCCCAAAGTACTGGGAGTGGAGGGGAGCAGAGTAGAGCCCAGCCTGGGCAGCGCGGATCAACCAGACCAGGAGCCAGGCAGAACAAGCCCTAGCGCCCTGAATCAGTGAGCTGCAGCAGATACCAGA
>CM053624.1:283000701-283040256 GCA_028646595.1 Phalanger gymnotis
CTAATGTAAAAGTGAAATGAGCAGAGCCAGAAGAGCCCTGTACACAGTAACAGCAATTTTGTACAGTGATGAATTGTGAATGACTTAGCTTTTCTCAGCAATATGATGATACAAGACACTTCAGAAGAACTTTTCATGAAAACTGATATAGTCTGAATGCGGATCAAAGAATGCTTTTTTATTTTATTTTTTCTTGTCTTTTTCTTTCTTTTCTTTTTTTTGGGGGGGGTATGTGTTCTCTTTTACAACATGGCTAATATGGAAATATGTTTTGCATGATTACATATGTACAATCTATTATCAAAGTGTTTTCCTTCTGGAAGAGGGGAGGGAGGGAATTTGGAAATCAAAAATTATAAAAAATGAATGTTGAAAATTGTTTTTACATGTAATTAGAAAAAATAAAATAAAAACATTCTTTAAAAGAAAAAAAAAAGAAAATGAAGGATGACAACATACCTCCTTGTTAACTGGTGATAATCTTAGAATCATAGAATGTCATAGTACAAAGAGACCTTGAAGATCAGCTAGCCAAGCCCCCATCATTTTATGGGTGAGAAAAATGAGGCATAGAAACATGAATTTACTTGTTCAGTGTCACAGAGATAATGCATAGTAGAGCTAAGAATTGAACTCAGTTGTTCTAAATCCCCACCTGTTCTACTTTTGAAAGGAACAATATTCCCCAGCCTACTCCCAATCCAATTTACTTAAAGGGGTATTGAGACCATTCTTGAATCTTGCTTATGAAGGGTACTAAAGGCTCAAGTTGCCATGAGGAGTTCTGGAGATTCTCTTATGCTTAGCTAGTTGATGATAATGGGCAGTTCAAACAAGGGAGCTTCACTCAGTTGAATCAATTCAAGGTAGCTTCGGTGCCTATTCTTATTGAATATCTTTTTGCTATGCTTAAAGTCAATGTCCTCTTCACTGTTGAATGACCTACAAATGTGTCATTTCATTATAATATTGAACCTTAATGACCAGGGGACTGGCCTGAGTAACACATAGAATACCACTACATCATACTACCTAAACTTGTGCAATATGCTGGTTTCTCACACCCATCAATAAAACTGTCTTAATCCCCATTTGTTGGAGATTTTATTGTTCAGTCATTTCAGCTATGTCCAACTGTTTGTGACTCCATTTGGGTTTTCCTGGCAAAGCTACTGAGGTTTATCATTTCCTTCTCCAGTTCATTTTACAGATGAGGGAACTAGGGCAAACAGGTTAAGTGACTAGTCCAGGATCATACAGCTGATAGGTGTTTGAGGCCAGGCTTGAACTCTAGAAGATGAGTCTTCCTGACTCCAAGCCCAGAGCTGTATCCCCTATGTCATCTAGCTGCCCTGTTTTGTGGAACATTCTAGTACAAAAACCTTGGACCAGGCCTGCTACTAGCCCAATCTAGAGGCAAGGCCAATGATGAGCACAGTATCTCAGGTCTTTTTCTTATGGACTATTGTCTAGACACTTTTTCCAAATTTGTTACCTGTGCAGATGATTTATTTTAAAGCCCAAGTTTAGGATTTTATATTTTTCCATGTTAAATTTCATAATTCTGGTATTTTTTATCTTTTTTGGATCAGATTCTATTTTCCAATCTGTTAGGAATCCCTCCCAACTTTGCTATCTGAATGTAGAGGGATGCTCACAATTTCCAGTTTATCTATTGACCTTGGGAGGACTTAGCCCTTCACATTGCTAAAAGAAGGATCCAGAGAAGGAGAGGTCTAGTGAAAGGTAATGATTTTGGCAAGTTGAAGAGGAAGTGGCACAGAGGCCACTTAGCAGGCCTTTTCTGTCATTGTTGCCCAACCTTGGGAAAATGGGATAGGACTGTAGCTGAACTATAAGGCAGCTGCAGAGTGACTAAAGCCCTCCCCATTGCCAAGAAAAAAATAAAACAAACTGGTGACATGCATAATTTTCTTCACTTTAATTCTTGGGCTTTCACTGAGTCTTTGTTTTTCAAGAAACTCTTTGCTTTCTGGATTTTTTTGTTTGTTTGTTTTGTTTTTGCTACTGGCTTTCAAAGGAACCTATTTTCCCAAACTAATGTGTGTGATTATTGTATTGCTGACTTGTATGTGTGCCCTTTAGGATTAAACACTGTTGAGAGGGAGGCAATTCGGTGGTGAGGTATCTAAAAGAAGAAATTTATAGACATGATTAGAGCTTGGAAAAACTCTCTGGCAAAATATGGGGGCTTGTAATGAAATAGTGACTAGTTATTAGTTCATTTTTTTAACTTCCCAAAAGCAGAGAGAAAGGCCAACTGAATTGGGACCTAAAGTAACCTAGGCTCAAATGAATATAAAGCAGCCCATATGGAAGAAGAGGAAAAAGATCTTCCCTAGGAGGCAATTTGTCCTGGAGAAGATATCTCCTTAAATCTGTCTAGGTTTAAATGTCTAGAAAGAAAGACATGCTTAAAGAGAAGAGTTCATAAACAAAGTAGGGTCGAGGCCAGCTAAGAGGAAATAACTAGTTCTGTTTATTAATGTGCCACCTATGCCTTCATCTAAGTCACTAATAAAAAAGTATTTAATAGAACAAGACCTAGGGCAGAACACTGTAGCTAGAGGACTCCCTCAAATTTAACATGGATCATCTCTTCATGGGTCTCATTGTCTGGCTCTGAATCTGTCTAACTGTGTGCTATAATCCAGCCTATATGTCTCCATCTGGTCAAGAAAGCTATCATGAGAATCTTTGTTATACGCCTTGATAAAATTTGGATAGACTATTTCAATTAGTGTTCCCTGAACCTATCAATCTAGTGACTGTCAAAAAAGAAAATGAAGGTTTGTTATGATCTGTTTGATGGACCCATGCTAACCTGTAGTGGTCGTTGTTTCCCTTCTAACTAACAAACTATTCTTTTTTTATAATATATTCAAGAATTTTGCTTGAAGTCAAGCTCACCAACATAACTCTACTTAGCTTGCCCATTTTAAAAATTGCAACATTTGCCCATATCTCATCATAGGACTTTGAGCTAGAAGGAACCTTCAAGACCATTTACTCTAATCCCCCTCATTTAAGAAATGAGGAAATTGAGGACTAGAGGTAAGATGACTTGGCCAAGGCCTCATAGGCAAAAAGTAGCAGATCTGGAATTTTCATATTTTTATTTTTACGGTTTTTAAAGATCACACCCAGTAGTTCAGAAATTATATCTTCAAGGTTTCTCTCTCTTCCCTGCCCCTCCCCCCATCCTGGGGTGTAGTTCATTAGGGCCTGGTGACTTGAATTTATTAAGGGTAGTTAGATGTTTTCTTATCACCTTTTCCCTTATCTTGGATTCTAGTTAACTGTTAACTAATTTTGTTCCATGCTTCTCAATTGGCTGATCATTCTCTGTAGAGACAGTTTATGCCTATGAAGGAGCTTATCATCTAAATGAGGAGACAAGACACATGTAGAAAAGAATTCAAATTGACAGTATACATAGCAAAATTGTGATTATATGAGCCTTGGAATGTAGTGGAGCACTTATTTTGAAGAGGAAGTTTGAAAAGGAGGAGGTTTAGAGAGACAAAATAATCTTTTTTATAAATGTTTCATTTCTTTGAAACAAAGAAAAAGATTGTGGGTGGCAGTATGATACTCAAAGAAGAGATGTGTTGCAGGTAGCAAGAAATACAGCACAAGAGGCAAGGTGGGAGGTCAGGTCTAGAGATGTAGATCTAGGACTCATTTTGGTAAGTTAGTAACTTAAGCCCCTTTAATCTCCAATTTACATTCCCTCCTATCTCCGAAGTGGGGGAAAGTACCATTGTTATACTTGAAACCAGAGAATTGAAACAGAAAATATGTAATGAATGTGGAACAGTGAAACACTGTCTGAAGTAGGATTACAAAGGAAACAGTACATTCTTAACTCAATCTATACTTAACTGTGATATACTTTATTTTCTGTAGTCCATTATTTGCAAATACTTTGCTCCTTTAAAATATTGAGAATTCTGTTTTTCAGTTAATTAAAAACATTTTTTTATTCTGTCTTCTAGAGATTAACACATTTTAAAAGCAACTACTTCCCAGCCTTTTAGCTGTGATTAGGCCCATAGAGCAAGAAGACATTTTAGATCCAGGAGTTCTCAATGCCACAAAACACCCCACTCCCCTTTGGCCATATTCTGCTTGAATCTTCAGAAGGTCCCCAGCTGTGATAATCTTTGGTGTAATCTAGGGGTAACTTTTGGACCTAATTGTTAGAATTCTCTTGAAAAAGACTGAGCTCTCAGTAAGGAGTAAAACCTTATGGTGACAGTATCTGTTACACTCCCTTTAGCAGCAGGAGACTGTTAAAGAGTATTATTGGGCTTTGTTAACCCTTCTCTTAAAGCAACTGGAGAAAGGCTTAAATGGAATCTTTATCTTTTCCCAAATGTTCAGAATGGAAAAACCCAACCATTGGAGATATCTATTCCCTTCCCATATGGTGCCATAAAGGATATAGGAGCCATAGACCACTGTTATGATCATAACTGAATATAATTCACTGAAGAAAGAAAGCAATAGATTAGAGATCTGTCACTAACTCTCCTGTAGGAGGGCAAAGAATGACCTGTCATGCACATCTTTTTTTTTTGGACTACAAACAATTGCGGGCTTCAAGAAAGACTCATGCCTACATGCTTTCTTCAAGAAGTGATTCATAAGGTCTTATACATGATGAACCCCAAAAAGAGGAACAAGAAGAGGAAGAAATTGAAAATCTTTTAACATATAGGAATTAGCTGGTTAATAATATCAGAGTAATTTAAGAATCAGATAGCATATATAGTCAGATCATTGACTAGTTAGGGCAAAGCCTAAAATAAACATAAAACTAGAAAAAAAGATGATGATTAGGAGACATTGGAGACAATTAAAATAATCAGGCTTACTCAAACAAACTATTAATGCAAGAATAAGAGAAAATGGAAAGATATATTGCTTTTAATTATTGCCACTTCTGACAGAAGTTTAGCAAATGTAATCTCCATCATGAGGAGTCCAAAAAAGCCCAGAAACAATCTCGGCCAGGAAATACTTGATTTCTTTGCCAATAAGGGAGACATGAAAGCCAAAAGAGTTACATTGACTTAAAGTATAAATTCATTTATAAAATATTAATACAGAATAATAATTCAGAATAATACAGAATAATTACAGAATGAATGAACTTTCATTCTGGGAGTGAGATTACTTAGCTCAATTGAAGAAGTGTCTCAGACCTTACCCAAGGGGAAATTCCCCAAAGTTTCTAGCATTGTTAGCTGGAGATAGAAACATGAGCTGGTTCCTCAACATTGTGGCTTCTTCCTAGAGACTTTCTCTTCCCGTAGGGATCTGAAGAGAGTATCAAACAGCATGTCTCGTCTCTTAAAGCTGGAAACCAGAAGACCAGGATTTCTCCTCTCACTAGCTCTCTCTAATTCTATTTTTCATACACGTTCTCAGCAATGAGTAATCAATCTCCACCTAAGAGAGTCTACTATAGATAGGCATTGAGCCACAGATTACGTTCATCTCCTGGGCAAAATTTGTCTGTATTCCCTTGAAAAGATCAGCTGCAGCAAGCTTGAAACCTATAACTATATAATATAAACACAAATATCAACTCTTTAAGACAATAAGAGAGATTTTCTTGGTGTCCCAGGTAATCAACCAACAGTACTATAAAAGCTAAAATAAAACAAATGCACATTAACAGTATGTGCAATACACATGACACTAATGCAGAGCATTTCCTGAAATGGTAATGCATTGACAATATGCCTAGCTACATAGAGGACATAACACATGCACCTTTCTGAAATACATGCATATCTACAGTATACAGCAACAAATATAAACAACAAAATATATCTATTTAACAAAGCCAACCTAGCTAGCTGCAACAATAACACTATCAACAGGCCTATATAAAAATATAGCTGAATGATAAGCTTTAGCATACGTAATTATTAAAAATTAATGTGTAGATGTTCCCATAGCATAAGCATAATACAAAATATACTCAAATGAGCATAACAGCAAAAAAATAAGGTCACTTAAATGTGCAGTAATTCATGTGTACATCAATAAGCATATGCAATTACATGCAAGACACATTTAACATGGGTAATCTCTAGTATTATTGGCTAGATACATGTGTAACTATATCTTCTGGTTTACTTCTAATATCATAACTTAGCCTAATGACTGGTCTGACGGGTTCTCTTGTCACTGACTAATCTCTCTGCTCCTAGACCTGAACTAGTAGTTGGTATTGGCTGACTATCAGGAAAATTATAGAGCTAAACCAAGAGGCAGCTCAAATACAAGTAGCAGTTCTTGGCAGGAATGGAGTTGACTCTCGGTTCAATTCTTCAGCCCTGTAATAACACACAGTCTCCTTCGCTGAATGCATCACTTTCAGTGCCCACATCTGGGTCAGAAAGTTTTCATGTAATTGGTAGAGTCTCTTTTTCTCAGCTTTCACTGAGGTAAGTATCCATCAGTTCTCTCCACTTCTTAATTAGCAAGTCTGACTAATTCTCATAAATGTAAGTAGGTTGTGGTACTCCTGATAGTGACCCCTTCCATTCTCTAGGGCTATTTCATAAATGGACAAATTGCCTGGTCTCTCCATAACTTTGTATGGATTAGCTTTCTATTGGTGAGCTAACTTGGGAGATCCTTGAATGCAGATGTTTCTCAACAGTGCTCTGTCTTCTTGTGGCTTACAGTCTCCTTTTGGAATTCTGGAAAGACTGCAATAAGTTTCAATCAATGAGGACATTCTAGTGAGTATTAGAAACCTAGACATACCAAAGCCATAGCATCCACTCTTCTGTTGATGTTAAAAAACTTACTTGGAAAATTTCAAGTTTTACTTTGATGTCTTCTAGGTATAGATGGTCTTTTCCACTCAAATTACCAAGGCCAAGTACTGTCAAAGATATTTTCCCAAATATGTCATAAAAATATTGGAAAATGATGGTAACTTGAGATCTATTGTCCAGAAGAGCATTGCAGTCCACATTCTTATTTTCTACTATCACCTCTATAAGAGGTCCTATGAATCCAAACAGAACAAACCCATAAGAAATTCATGATGTCAGTGTGACTATCAGTGGGGCCCAGGATTACCTCCTTCCCTGGCCCTGCTCCACTTTCCTAAAGCTAGGCCAGAAGATTTTAGCTTCTGTATGGCCAATGTTGCGTTTTCTTTGCTAGTACACCCAACATAAGCATGGATATGGAATCTACAACTACAGCAAAAGACAGATCTCTTGCTCTGATGATTACCTGATGGAAGTGTTCTTATGTCAGACTTTCATGCCTACTACTCTCTCATTCCTCCACCTTTCCCAGATGAATAAGATTATGCACTGTTGCATTTCACACTTGATTGTCTCCATTCCTATATCTATACACTCCTGGTACCATTACCAGGCTTTGCTTCTATGGCACACACTCAAGAAAGTCTGGGGTCTGTTGAGGCTAAGTCCTAAGTATTATATTGACCTTTGAAGTTCAGAAGCGCCTGTCTCACATCAGACATTGTTAACTGTTGTGTCTATGTTCAAATAGTTATGATGCCATTGCTGTGAGGTTCAAGTGCCAAGCCTAGGCTTGATCTCCACAGTACAATTTTACCTGCATTCTCAGGATCCTCTACACCTATCTGTATCCATCTCTGCATATATCATTCCACCTTGTGGAAGAATTCAACAGGTTTTTCTCCTTAGTAAAGTACAGCATTAGAAACAAAACTATCACATGCTTCTTCTGATCTGCCTTCTTTATACCTCTCAGATATGGTATGTATATATGTATGTATACATATAATTTTTATATACATATGTACATATGTATATAAAGTATATATGGTATATGGTATATACTTTCGAGCTAGAAGACATCTGGTTGTGCCTTACTTAAAACTACAGTTGTGTCCCCTAGTCTCTCTGTCAGTTTCATCATTTTGTCTGCTTTGGGGAACTTCCAATGCCCCAGGCCCACTTTTTCCTGTCTGAACCAAATTTTCCAGTGGTGTCGTCCTGGAGAGTCATGTTCATGTCCAGAGCAAATGCCAAATTTTGGGCCTGTGTTATCTGTCTACCACGCTATGGACTAAGCCTTACTTATAGATGAAGTGTAGTTCTTGGATTTAATTGTACAATTCAGTTTCTTTCTAGGAATTCCTCCTTTGGTTTGAAGAGTTCCTACTTCTTTAAGCAATTCATCTTCAGAGGGTAGACTAATATAACATTACCAATAATACCTCTCTACCACAAATTTCTCAGGCGTATTTCCGTGATCAATATTATCAGAATGAACTAGAAAAATTTCCTGAGTTGTCTCATCTGCCTTAAAATTAGTGGCCTTAATTGTACACTTTTAATCTTTTCATTTTTTTCTGTGCAATATCCTTAAGATATCTTTTTTTCCTTATGGGTCTCTTCCTAATAGTAGGAGGCCTTTGTGCTTTTCAACTGAAAGAGCAAGATAGTACTAAAGTACCTTAGATCCTATATTTTCTAGCTGTTGCTTTATGTGACATTAAAAAAATATTAATGCAATTAATAAATGTACTATATTCCAGCAATGATAGTCTGTTAGATTAATATACCATGCTTAAGCAATGCAATAGCACAGCAAAATACATGAATTCAAATTACGAACATAGTAACAGTGACTTTTGTTATCACATGACAATCAATTATACATTCAGACTTTTAAGAAATACTCTATATCAATACATTCAGCAATTGCATAATGATATTTTCATGCTAACATCAGGTTAGAATGAAGCCAAGCCAGTTTGGATAAGCTTGTTAAACCTCAAAAAGAACCTAATAAAATAAAAATAAAAGTTACATTTAAAAAAAAATCCAGGGTACCAATTGGAAGAAACAAATTTATCTGTGCCTGTAAAGAAAATCTGCTTCTTGTGAAAAGAAAAATAATGCAAACAAAATGGCTTTTCCCAGAATGGGAGGACAAAATCCCCTTCTGAAATGAAATTGACCACAGCAAAAATGTCTGAAACTTTTTTTCTAGATCAAAGAAATTTCCTGCCATTTAGACTGCTAGCCTGAGGCAACAGCTATTTGAGTACAAAAGACTAGGTGAGGAATGGAGGTATAAGAGGTGTCCCTGGGATTTACCAGCATAAATACATACATACATGCATGAATACATAAATACATATATATGTGTGTGTATATATGTGTATATATACACATACACATATATATACTCACACAATCAGTCTTAAGAGAAAAATCTTTCCTTCAAAGTAGCTAGCAAAAAAATGCCAGCATACAAACTTAAATTGTAAACCCCTGCTGTTTATATAAAAAAAATCTAGTTTAAACTCATTCCAGGACAGGCAAAGTATAAACAAATCTAAGACAATGGGCTTTTTAAAATTAAAGGCTGGGGCTTTTAGAGTTCCTTAGTATGATAGCTTGCCCAGCCTGAGGCTATTCAGGTTAAAAACTCAACTGAAATACAGTCATTCGAAAAATAATGGGTAGCTCTGGAAGCAAAAGACTTCAGAACCTCAGAATGGAAAGCATAGAAATGTTACAGATTTAAAACAAACAAAAGGAACCCTCATACACATAATTTCTTGCAAAAATAAGTGGCCAAGAATTATTTCTATGTTCTTGTTGATGAGCTCCCACATTGGTGTGTGTGTGTGTGTGTGTGTGTGTGTGTGTGTGTGCACATACACATGCGCATGGCTCGTCTATATTATGTGAGTTCACATGGTACTAGTCTTCTCTGTCCACTCTTCTCCAAGGCAAACTTTGATTCCTGCTAGGAGAAGAAGCACTAAGTTGGGGTCAGAAGCTGGCCACTATTCCATTCTGCTTGGATTGATGGAGTTCCACCTAAAATTACATCTATTTGCTTCCCTCCCCAAATATTGTTAGTCTAACGGAAATAATATTTAGATTCAAGCTAAACTCTTCGTAACTTTCGCATAACAGAGAAGGAATGTGCCTGGCTATATACTCAAGGCTTCACTCTCTTCTCATCAAATACCATTTGTACAATTAACACATGTAGTAAATGGCAAGTTAAACCCATTTATCCAATAGCAAATGCAAATAGAAATAAAATTTCTAATAGCAAATAGAAATCAAAGAAGATATAAAAATGAGAATATACTAAAAAAACACATACAACAAATGAGCTCTTATGCTGGAATCAAGAAATCTCAGTTCAAGCAAGAGGACTCTCTAGTCCTAGATCTCACTCAAAGAGAAATGCTCTGAAATCTTTAATATAGTATGCTGGAGATAGAGACATGATCAAAACAATGGCACCTTTACATGTCAGCTTCTTCCCAAAGTCTTCCTGACTTTAAGTCAATTTGCTGCCTGTGCCAACTCAATTGAATGCTTGGTCAGCCTGTTTCTGAAAGTACATGATAGTATGAAATGTAGGGGTCTGACTCTACACTCATATATAGGTGTCCTGTGACTATGTCTTGTTTGCTGACTATGTAAGTGGGTCTTTTGTATGACTTCTGAACCATAACTGGAAGTGTATACGCAAAGCTCTAACAGAAAAAAAAAACTCATTCACTTTTCTTCCTGCTGGCCTTGAGGTCTCAGGATGACTTTCTGAGTTTTAGAGGGTTTATGGGAAGGAGGTGCCCTTTAACAAGCCAGCCTGTGAGTATATGACTTCCCAGAGAAACTCTTGTCTCATATGGGGCCACCTTTTGCTTGTGTCTTCTTTTCCTTTGCTCCATATCTTTGTGAGATGATGAAAGGCTGAAGAGTCACCAGAGGTCCAGGAACTGGGGGTCATACCAGAGTTTGCTGGTTGTCCAGTCCAGTGAGGAATGCAGCTTGGGACAGAAGACACTGTGTCCTGAAAGCAAGGGAAAGACTTTGTCTATCGAAAATGCTGCAATTTGAAGTGAACTTGGTGGGATAAATGCTTTGCAGTGACCGCTTTAAATTTGAGCTCCCACTTCCCAGGATCCCAGGGACTATCTTGGCATGTTTGTTTATTTTCTCAGTGAATATTCTTAATTGGTGTTAATTGTTTATTGATTGATATTAAGGAGATGTTAGACAGGCACTAAGTATTAGTATCAACGATAGAGAGGACAAGTAACTGGTGATTGGTGTTGGGGACACATGGAAGTGATGATGCAATCTAGTAGCATTAGAGAAAACTCCAAACCCCTTAAGGTTACCCTTAATAGTTATAGTTTTGCTCTATTTCTATGGTTACAGTTTTGCTCTATTTCCCCCTGTAATTCAATTCAATATTCCATTTGATATTTAGATACTACACCATTTGGTGCATATATACATTAAGTATTTATATTATTTAACTGTTTATGTTTAAGCATAATGTAGTTTCTCTATTTATCTCATTGAACCATGTCTCTTTTTATTGTGGCTTAGCACATTAAGTTCTGCTGTGGCTCCTCATTTTGTGTGTTTCTGAGAAGTGACTCTGGGAAAAGGTTAACATGTAAAGGAGCTGGTTGGCTTAGATCATGTCTCCCTCTATGTTCAGCATACTATATTAGATATTTTAGGGCATTTCTCTTTGGGTAAGATCTAGAACTAGAGAGTCCTCTCGGTTGAACTGAGATATCTCAATCTCAGCATGAGAACTTACATTGTTGGACTAATAATGTTGCTGGATTCTGATTTCTAATCATCCTGTGATCCTCTTCCATTTTAATGATGAGTTCATTCCATTCCTCATGGTAGAGCAGAGAGAGAGTTGAGCTTGAAGCCAAAAAAAAAAAAACCACCAAAAAACCTGGGCTAAGACCTGCCTGATTTTTACTGCTTGCATGAACCTAACCTTACACTTAACCTCCTAGTGAAGGAACTGGGATTTATTGATTCATTGAATGAATTAATTCATTGATTGATTTATTCTTTGCTTTCAACCACTGGAGTCACAGCACCATGCTCATCCATGATAGGGGTGACTATGGAACAGAATCATCTCTGGTGTTTCTAGTTTATGAGATAAGGAAAATGACCTGGAAAAGGAGCCTGTTGGGTACAAGCAAGCATGATTTTTTGGATACTCATCAGGAAAGACCATGATGGCAGCAAGTGGAGAATAATGCTTCAATCACCCTTTAATAAGGCACAAAGAGTATAGAGGTAAAGGGCACAGAGAGTACAGAGGCAGGATGGTATGGTAAAGGGAGTTGGGCAATATGGAGAAAAGAAGTTTGAGGTACCATTTTTATAAGGTTTTGGTGGTGGGAGATGGACTCTTAGTTCATTAACATATCAAGGTTATCTCAAAGGTATCAATACCACCTTAGAGTTAATTCATTTGCATAAGATATTGCTGGTTTTACTGTGTATGTCTGGAGCTTATCTGCAGCTTACAGATCAAGGGAGGTTAGCAGAACCGATGAGCTGTTACATTAGGGCCTATATGTCTTCCTCTAATTTAGCACATAGTCTCAAAATGTGGGTTCAGTTAATTTATGAGGTAGTTGCCAGAGGTGCCTACACTCCCCTAATTTATGAGATAGTTTGCAAGTAACTGTTATTCTCTCTTAATTTATGAGACAGCTCGTAAGTGACGTCTATGTTGTCCTTTTGTGATCTTACTTCCTACTATTACTTACTTCCTACTACCTTATACTAGATATTTACACACTTAGTATACTAACTGGGGGACTGGTGGTAGTCAGGCTGACCAGAACAAGATACAATTTCAATACAGGAACTCTCTAAGACTATTGATTTTAGAGAAAGTGCCATTCTGCATTGTTGAGGGATTTCCCTTACTCTGCAATACCCTCCACCAATGAAATCAGACTCTGTCCCTATTCTTCATCTCATTTACATTTAGTTATGATTTCTATTTGTATATTTGCTTCATGCCTCTTTTTGCTCCCATTTCCCTCTTTACAAGGAAGGTGTTAAAAGAGAAAATGATTAACACTAGTAATCTATAATTGAAGTAATTTGCTATTGCTCCACTGCTCCTCCTCTTTTCACCTAACCTAACTATGATTACTACTTCTTATCCTTTCTTTCTGTCCTTTTAATTCCACCCCACCTGTCATGCTACATGCTCCAAAGTTGAGATTTGTTTTGTTTGTGTCTATTTCATTCATGATCCTCCCTCTTAAACCCCTTACACTTCTCTTCTTCCTATCCCTGCCTGTTTCCCTGTTAAGTTTCAATACCCAGCTCTGCGTATATGTGTGTATATGTATGTGTGCACATTGTCAAAACTAAAAAAGGGTGAAATTTTTGTGATCTCTGCTTCTTCTAGTCCCTCCTCCAGGTTTGTATATCTTCTTGTGCACGCCAATTATGCAAAGAAGTAAATTTTACCTGCTTTTTTCTAATTTTGTCCCTAGTCTTTTCAAACTCTTCTTTCTTTCCTTACTTAAGACTATAAAAAGAGAAAAATGAATTTATCACCAGGCACCTTGTTTTTCTTATTTAACTCTTTTTGTGACCCATGAAGACATTAGGATCCTGAAGGGACACATATCTTCTCTCTCTGTTATAAGATAAGCACTTCATCATCATTCAATCTCTTGCAATTTCCCACATTTGTTTAGCTTTCTAGGTTTCTCTTGACTCCTGTGTTTGCATTTCAAAGTCTGAATGCAGTTCTTATATTTTCATCAGGAATGTTTGAAATACTTGGGTAGTATTTTCTACCTTCTGTTCTAACCTACTTATTTCCCTCCCAATTCTTTATTTTAGGTTTCTATTTTTATTTAAAATTTCATTTCTTAAACTTTTGCCTCATTTCTTCCAGGTTCTCCTGTAGTCCTTCCCCCTGTTCTCCCATCTGAGGTTCTTTTATAGTTCTTATGGAGTTATTCTCTTCCTCTGAGTACACCTTGTGTGTTTTTCTTGATATGTAATATTTCTTCATAGCATCTGGTATCTTCTGTTTACTCTGTTTCTAGCCTTCATTCAAGACAACTAGGTGATGCAGTAGATAGAGGGCCAGGCCTGGAGTCAGAAAAACTCATATTCCTGAGTTCGAATTTGGTCTTAGACACTTACTAGGTGTGTGACTTTTTATCCTATCTAAAAATACTATTTGTTAAATGGGATGACTTTCTTGGAGGGGAAGAAAGGGGAATACTTGGGATAACTATGATGAGATAAGAAACAGAAGAAATCAACAATAACTTATTTCAAAGGAAAATAAAATAAGGGATTGCACTAGATGGCCTCGGAGGGCTCTTCTAATTGTAAATCTTTGATTTCATGATCTTGCCTTTTTTCATTGTTACTCATTTTTCCTTTTGTGTTCATTAGTTTCTTTTTTGGGGTATTTTTGGAGGGGGGAAGCCAGGGCAATTGGGGTTAAGTGACTTGCCCAAGGTCACACAGCTAGTAAGTGTATCAAGTGTCTGAGGCTGGATTTGAACTCAGGTCCTCCTGACTCCAGGGCCAGTGCTCTTCTCACTGTGCCACTAGTTTCTTTTTTTGTGAACTAAGTTTTTATTTTGATTTTTCTCTTTGGCCCTTTGGTTGTTCTGCCTTTCCTTGGTACTCCAAGTTGCTTTTCTCTTTTTTCCCTCTATGCTTTTTAGATCTACCTCTTTCTATTGTTGCACAGACTCCCAAGGTTGGACATACTCATCTTTCTTGATTTGAGGGACTCCACTTATGTTCCTCCCTGTGTAGAGATAGAGAACTGGTCCCAAAATGTGTCTAATATCACTGCCTCAGGCAGGAAAGCTCTTCCCTCTAGCCCTCGGTCTGTGCTGCCCATATCTTCTACCCCCTGCTTCCTCCATGTTCTTTCAGGATGGCTGGTAAGAATCAAGATCTATCACCTTTTCTAGGATGAAGAGAGGTTTTGGACTGACTCTATTCTTTGGGAGGATGGCAGGGATGATGAATCAGACCATGAAACCCAGGACTGTAAGTGCTTGTGCTGCCTGCTACCTGGCATATAGAATGGGGAGGGAGAATGCAAAGTAGGAGCTTGAAGGATTTATGCTTAACAATGTTATTTTATGAGGTTTTTTTAGCTTATATAGTTTTTTTGACTTCTCGTCTTGTGGATTCAGCTTTAGTAACTGTACATCTGATTCATGATTCCCTTTTATTTGAGGTGTTTAGAGAAGTTTGTAGGAAGCAACTATTCCTCCATCATCCTAATCACATGGTCCCATATTCTGTGATACATATTATATTTATTATTATTATTATATATCACATATATAATTAATTCCCATATTATATACTTATTTGTATACATTTATATACATATATATGAATAAATTTTATAAGTTTTATAAGGCAAAATATAAACTAGCTGTTTGTTTAAGTTGAGCCTAATCTAGTGTTTTGCCTTAGAGGGGTCATCACAATCTAGGTGTGCAAATCCACAGACTTTAATGGAGATCAAATTAATTGGTTAGATAAATGACCAGAGAAAAGACAACTTCTAGTGAGCACATTTTTTTCATATAAATGAATGTTGATTTCACAAATGTTAGAAAATTAACTTTTATCAATAAGTGAAATATTCCCACTCAAATACTGATTATATTATTAATTTGATCAGGAAATATTTTTCATGGTCAATGGGAATCTGAATTCACATCTGGTGTTGTTTAAATGATCAAAAATTCTAAATTATTATTATGTGGTATGCAATACTTTCACAAAACCCTACTATGATACCTTATACTGTGGAGATGACCATGGACAAGTCACTTAACCTCTCAGTGTCATGGGAAGCTATCTAGATGAGTTGCAAAACAATTCCTGGTACTTTGGTAGATGGAGTTTCCTCACCACTAATTCCCTATGCCAACAAAATCACAGGCCTGAATCAACAAACAAATATTCCCTCGCACTGAACCTGGTGCATAGTAGAACCTTAAAATAATTATTGAATTGAATTGAATGTTACATATTTGAACAAATTAAAGGTAGAACTGGAAGGGAGGTAACTTCATCTCATCCTTCATTTTCTAAGTGGGTAAACAGAGCTCTAGAAACAGGAAATAGTTTACATAAGGTCAGATGGCTAATAAATGATAGTCAGCTATAAAATTCAGTTACCTCCTAGTATGGCATGTTTTATGCTACTCCTCACTTAAAATCTAATACTATACATAGTAAATATCAACGAAATATGAAAGCATATACATTCATGTTATACTTTAAATTATTGTATGTTATATAATATAGAAACAATACTCAATAAGAGGAAATAAAACCGATATTGTAATGGTTCTTTTTTTAAGGACATATCAACATTTATAGGAATAACTGAAATGTATGAAGTGAAAGCTAACTGCCTATTTAAGATTATCATGGAAAATAAAACCAGGATTTGAAACATTCAAATTAAAGCTTCCATAAATGAATTTTATTAGGAGTCCCAACAACCAGAAAATTCAACTATAAAGAGAGTCTGTTGTCAAATAAACAGGTGTCAGAATTTTTTTTTGGCATGTATTTGAGAAGTCCTAGAATGTCATAACACTGAAACAGTGTGGTTACAGGAAGAGACAATTTGTACAGATGGAATCATGGAAATGTCACCTACTGAAATAACTAAACAAGAGGTTCCTGGAGAAGTTAGAGCATTAGAAAGTATCATGCCCTAATTTGCTGAAGAATTTTTGGTACAGGAATCTCATAACAATAGGCACACATTAGAGGTAAATGTACAAATTAGAGGTATCTATGCTTGGTTTTATGACACCTTAAAAATTTTATAGAATCATATCAATCAACAAACAACTATCTCAAATTTCTTGAGACATCTTGCCATCTGCCGCTGCCCCTGCGCACCTTATCCCTAACTGAGACAGCATGCTCTTTTGGACCAGAGACCATGCTCTTCTATGAGCTTTGGAGCTCTGTCCTTGGGTTAAGCTGAACTTGACTGGTAAGTAAGTACTAGTTTACCTGAGTATGTATAACTTTCCTCAGGCTTTGTTTCATATCCATAACCCACGCCCCCCACCCCACCATCCCAGACATCTTAGAAGTATTGCCTTTTGGTCAACCTTATGTACAACTTGCCCTCTACCTCCTTCCACTTTCCATCTCCTATTTTGATAATGGTAATGAAATCAGCTTCTCACAATTGCTGCTGTGTAATAAATTCCCCAAGACTTCGTTCACCACTCTGGTGACCAAAACTCTCTTCCCTGGCTATCACTTCCCTAATATTTATTGTCTCTCCTCATTAAAATTAAGCTCCAAGATTTCAGGGGACAGATTTCAGGAAGTCAGTGAACTAATTTTTTAAATAACTATTTCAATATAATTAGTTTCCTTTGTAATCTTATGTTTTGTATTTAATGCATTTAAAACATAATTATGAGAATGAGTGCATAAAGCTTAAGTCTGCCAAAAGGGTCCAAGACACTGGGAAGGTTAAGAACTCCTGCTCTAGTCCAACTTCCTCATTTTATAGATGAAGAAATGGAGGTGGGAAGAGGCTGGGTGACATACCTGGTCAAAGACACTCAGTAAGTGATAGAGGATGCCAATCTAAGTTCTCTGAGTGTAAGGCCAAGGGCCTTTTCACTCTGATACTCCATCGAATGATGACACAAAATGCAGCCAAATATAAACTACAAAATTGATAGATAGGAAAGGAAGTATTTTCCAATCTACATATAATCAGTCTGGGAGGATTGTCAGCTCTATTCATCAGCCTATGAAAAAGATAAGAAATATCTTTGAAAATGAAAGCCATCTACAGAGATCTCCAGTTACATGTGATAATTGTTCCTTTGTCTTTTAGAAACACTAAAAAGGATAATACTGTTAATTAATGGTGAATCATGCTTTGGTGATCTATTCATATTCTCTGGCATGTTGCTGTGGAGGTGGTAAGCAATGAAGTGTTGATAGCTATATTGAATCAACTTGGAAAGGGATTAAGAATCTCAGCATGACAACAAATATGTATTTTCCTGTTATAGAAACAGATCAGTCTCCTGTTTAAGAGCCTACCATGGCCTTTTATATTGATTCCAAACTACCCTGCTTAATTTTCAAAGCCCTCTACCAATTCACACCCTACCCTCCTCCATTTTACCCACCAGATTTCTCATTACTCCTTTATATATATTCTTCTCCAGCCAAGAAAATCCATTTGCCATCCCCCTCACTTCACTTGCTTATTCCCATCTCTCAGCTTTTATACATGCCTTTTATCCCCTCTTATTTTAAAATTTGTCTTATAAAAAAATCATTTCTTTCACTCTGATTAACACCTCCCACCTGTCCACTGTTCTTCAATCATTACTTTGCTCATTAAAAGACAGCACATACAGAGATACATAAACCAGCCATGTGGTATAGTGAAAAGAACGCTGGATTAGTTTCTGGTCCCAGTTCTCTCTTTGACTATGTAACTTTGAGCAACTAACTCCTTTCTGGGCCTCATTTTCCTCAACTAGCTTGCCCTATGAGTCCAGCAATTGTAAAAAGCATAGTAATAGACATTTGGGGAAAAAAATTCTGGGAATAATGTGAGAAGGTATGTGTGGCTGGAATTGGCTTGTGGAGTTTTCTGGGAAGAAGATGAGAGAGGCTCAGAGTTTTAGATGAGCTGGCATGTTCTCCATCTTGAGGAAGGGAAATAGGTGGACAAACTCCTGTTCTCCCCAGAGCCAACATCTAGGGAGACTACAAGATACTAGGAATGTGGATGGCACTGTGAACTCTTTCCAGGTGGGGGACACAACCCCTGACAGATATTTTCCTCTCCAAGGAAGCCACATGTAGGGAGAGGCATTGTGGAACTGTCCTCTCCCATATCTAAATAGGAATTTTTCTTGTTCCCCAAAGTCAGAGGATATACTGGCTGTCATTCTTTCACTCTGCTGACCATCTCCTATCCACCCACTCCCCATTAAGTGGTCTGTTCACTAACCCCCTTTTATGTTTTAATACTTCCTCTGTGATCCACAAAAACTATTTAACATGTTACCCTTGGCTCTGTAATCATTTAGGAAGTACAGGAGGTTGGGGGGGGCAGGGCAGAGAATGAAAAAAATACTGCTCTGTTCTTAAGATAGCCCCTCCATCAAAACATCAGGGAGAACAATGAGTTGTCCCAGGGAATGAGCCTGAGTGCTTTGCCCAAACCACAGAGTTTTAAGCCAATCCGTGGTAGAATGGGAGAAAGATAAATATTAGCTTATAGGCAAGATAAATGGAGGATCTCAGGAGACAATGGCAAAGCAACTGATAAAGTAGTGGTCCTTTTGTTGTTCAGTTGTTTTGGTTATGTTTAATGCTTCATGACCCCATTTAGAGTTTTCTTGACAAAGATACTGGAAAAATGGTTTGCCATTTCCTTCTCCAACTCATTTTACAGATAAAAAAACGGAGGTAAACGAGGCTAAGTGACTTGTCCAGAGTCACAGAACTATTAAGTGTCTGAGGCCAGATTTGAAAACAGAGAGATGAATCTTTCTGACTCTAGGCCCAGCACACTTAAAACATGGATGTTGTCTTCCATTTCACCAAAAAAAGATGTGGTCGACTTCCGCCTCATTCAAATTCTGTGCAGTCAAGAAGCCCAAGCAAAGGGCAGGCAATTCATGGGTGGGTTCTGAGGCTACCTGGGCCAAGGAAAGGGGAAGATAATGAGGCAGGTGCTTCAGGTGGTGGAGGCTCTTCTTAGGGCTGCCAGACATGGGAGAGCCCAGGGCCAGATGAAGGAGCTAAGGGAGTAGGATGCCTATCCAATCTAATGCCCTGTGTCTCTGAGTTACTCCACAGTAAGGACCTCAGTCCCCAGAGATAAATTAACCAATAACAATCTTGTCTTCCCTGAGGACATAGCACTGGCTCCAAATACTGACCAAAAGGAAGCCTGAATAAAAGAAAGGAGACTCTTAGTGACTGGAAAAATGTAAAGAAGCAGACGGGATTCTGGAAAGTCTGTGGATAGATTAGCAAAAAATGCAAGTGGAAAAGAGGGGCGCATTAATAGGGATGCAGTTCCCAAAGAATGTAGCAAAAGGTATGCCACTGAAGAGGATGGTCCTCTTCTGGGTTTGCAACCCCACACCAGTTCAATTGGCAAAGTAGGCAATTATCCCCTCATTGGAGAGGAGAGTCCAGGCTTTTCATGAACTTCTACCACCCTTCTACCAAAGTGGGAAGAGGATGTCTAATCAGTCATTTCTTCTTCCCTCAGTCCCACCATGGCACAAATACACTAGGAGTCTTTCTCCCATCCCAGCTGATCCTGGGAATGGGGCCTGGGTATGGGCAGCCCCCAACTTCTTAAACCTCTGCATTGAGTTGGAATGGGTATCTAGATACAAGAGTTAAGAAAAGTAGGGATTGGTGTTGCTGTGAACTTGTGTCTTCATCCTAAGCCCCCAACTAGGTAGATCATCCTGGCTACTGGTAGTTGGAGAAAGTAGGGCAGCTGGGACTCATGGAGCTACAACACACTAGCTTCTAAAGATTACAATGGCAGCATGGGGTCTTACTCCACCTCCTATAGAGTGGGGTATCTGATCGACATCAGGGTGCACTGAAACTATAAACTGCTAATCCTCCCATTTCACAGAAACTCTGGTGCACTTACTCCCTATACAGGATGAGGATAATGGTACTGTTTCTGTTATCCAGGGGCACCAAAAGACATAGGGTGTATGAGCACTCCATTCACTTCTCAATGGCAAGATAACTAATATAACTAAATAATAAATAATAATAATAATTTGCCCCCTTCTGCCACTACCTTCACAGATACTGGGTGTGGAAGAGACAGAGGCTCACAAAGGTGCGCATTAGATTGGTTCTGGTTGATGATGATGTCTTAAACTCCCATCTTCATGACCTTCGAGCCTTGTGGAGGATTCTAGTCATTTGCTAAGTTCTGTTTGGAGCCAGGCCTTATTCACTATCAGCAAAAGAAAGGGGAGACCTGGGTGCTTGGGCAGAAGTGTAGGTCTGAGGCCTGTGACAGGAGAAGGGTATTGGAAATCAATCTACCTCAACCACACAATATTCCATGGTATAGTTATAATAAGATCATATCCCGCTATATCCGCATCACATATTATGAACCTGTTACTACTGTACAATTCTCTTTGACACATGCATGGTTAACATAAGAAGAAAGAACATAAAATTAGTGCACTCAAAATCTACTTTTACATATTAAAAAGACAACTATTTGTGCACCCAGATGTTGCATACCATATTTACTCACTGTCATGGTTATCCTTACACGATTATTTTTCTCCAAAATTTGGACCTTTAAAATAAAAATGTGAACATTGGTTATTTGTTTTTCTGCTCTGGGATTTCTACTCATTCCTTAGAATGAAAGTGTCATTGTGATACTTATCTGTTGTTGTTTTTAAATTTAATCTCATCTCTTTTGTTTTTTATTCTGGACCTATGATTCCATCCAATCCAGAACCCCTAGTGAGGAAACTTATTCTATTAATGTAAATCAGCAACAGTTCTGCATTTCATAGTCTTAGAGAATTACCTGGGGACACTGTCAGGTTAAAAGATGTGCCTAGGGTCCCACAGACTGTATATGTCAAAGGTTAGCCAGGCCAACTCTCTATCCAATATCATATTCTGCCTGATATATAAGAGGAGATGGTGGGTAGGAATAGTACTCAGTCATTTTTAAAATACTGAACATCATAATTCAATTTCACAATGAATCCATGATCTTACTGATGTAGGGATCTCCTCCATGAAAGCAGATGACAACTAAAATCATAGATTCTTGGAGTTAGAAAGGACTTCAGAGGCCATCGTTTTTAACCCTTTTCTGAATGAGAATTCTCTCTATAACACATTTGACAATATACTCAGTCTTTGCTTGAATACCTCCAATAAGAAGAACCTACCTCCCAAGGCAACATATTCTATTCTGGGACAGCTCTAATGGTTTGGAAGTCTTTATATTAAGCCTAAATTTTACTTCTTGCCACTTCTATCCATTATTCCTGGTTCTACCCTGTAGGTCCAAACAAACCAAATCCAGTTCCTCTCTTATGTGAGGTCCATTTAAATACTTATTTTTATTTTATTTCTTTAATTAACAGAAATCTACTTCTCTCCCTCCCACCAGCCACCCCACTGGTGGTGGGGAGTGGGGAGCAAGATAAAAATTCCTGTTAATAAGTTTTCATGGTAAAGAAAAAATATCTGTTATTGGTCATGTTCAAAGAAATACATATTTCATTTCATGAATCCACCACTTCTTTGTTAAGAAGTATACAGTAGGCTTTGTCATCCATCCTTTGGAATCATGGATGGTCATTGCCTCTTCTTAGTTGCTAATTGTACTATACACTGATGTACAGTATAAATTGTTCTCATTCTGCTCACTTCACTCAGTATCAGTTCATACAAGTCTTTTCATGTTTCTTTGAGATAATATATTCTCTCATTTCTTATAGCACGATAATACTGCATTACATTCATATGCCACAATTTGTTCAGCCATTCCCTAATTGATGGGTTTCTGTTTAATTGCCTGTTTTTGATACTACAAAACAGCTGCTATAAATGTTTTTGCACATGTAGGACCTTTTCTTCTTTCTTCTATCCCTTCAGACATTTGCAGGTAACTTTCATATCCTCTGCACCCCTCCAAATCTCCTTTTCTTCATCTATCAATTGTGGATAAACCTCCATAGCCCCTTTGATTTCTATTATACTTTCCTGTCCTAGGTGGTTCTTGTCCATGTTCTCCCACATTATCTTTCAACAGAAGCTCTTCCCAACATGCTGGAGACCTTCCTTTAGCTCAGGGGATCTTAGCCTTTTGTGTGTCATGAACCCATTTGGGAGTCTGGTGGAGCCTACAGATCTCTGCTCAGAATGGCATTTTAAGCAATGGAAGGAAATGCTAAATGTCAGTTAAAAGTTTGTGAAAATATATAATTATTTACCAATTCAAGTTTATGGATCCCTGAAATCTATTTATGGACACCATCTTAAAGACTATTACTCTAAGGTCATTTTCATGGTTGCCAGTCAGGCATTTTTAAGTATCTGCTATGTACCAAGCACTTTGGATACAAAGAAAGACAAAAGATAGTTACTACTCTTCAGGAGCTCATAGTTTAAAGAGGGAGACAATGTGAAAACATCTATGCACAAGCAAGATATACATAGGACAAATTGGAGGTGATCAGCAGAGGAAGGGATTAGCATTAAAGGGATTAAATAAATGCTTTTTATAGAAAGTAGAATTTTTATTTGAGACTTATGGAAGCTAGGGAATCCAGAAGGCCAGGATGAGGAGGGAGAGAATTCCAGGCATGGGGGAAACCAATGAAAATGCCCAGAGTTGGAAGATGAATTGTCTCATATGAGGAACTGTAAGGCCAGTGTCACTCCACTGAAGAATATACAGGGTGAGGTATTAGAAGACTGGAAAGGCAGGAAGGAAGAATGTTGTGAAGGACTGTGAATGCCACACAGAAACTTTTATAATTTGGTACTGGAAATAACAGGGAGACACTGGAGTTGATTGAATGAGGGGATGACATAATCAGAGCTGCCCTTTAGGAAGATCAATTTGACAGATAAGTGGAGGATGGACTGGAGCGGAGAGAGATTTGAGGCAGGGGGACCAAGCGGCAGGTTATAGCAATAGTCCAGAAATGAGATGATAAAGGCTTGCATCTGGTGTTGGCAGTGCCAGAGGATAGAAGTGGGAATATACAAGAGACGTTATCACAGTAAAATTGATAAGCAATAAGATTGCATATATGGAATGAGAGAGAGTGAGGAGAAGAGGATGACGCCTAGATTGTGAGCTTGGATAGCTGGGAGAATGGTGGTGCCCTCACCTTGAATAGGGAAGCTCAGAAGGGAGGGAGGATAATTCAGTTTTGGATATGTTAGACTTAAGATGCCAATGGGCTTGAGATGTTCAACAGGCAGTTGGAGATAAGTCTAAAGTTTAAGAGAGTCGTTAGGGATGGAGAAGAAAATCTGAGAAGCATCAGCAGATGATAATTGAACCCATGGAAACGGATGCAATCATGAAGTGAAATTGTTCAGAAGGAAAAGAGAAGAGGGCCTAAGACTGCACTGTGTTGTTCATCTCTTACCTGTTACTCATGACTAGATCACAATTTTATTTTATTTTTTGATGACATTCCTTATACTATTCATTACGCATAGGTAATCTTTAGAGATATGCTACAGCCTACTTGTGCCCACCATCTGTTTCTCTGTTATCTTTTGGGTCATTTGAAACTTTGATTCTTTGAAGTTTTTTTGTGTTCTAGAAGTCAAAATCATACAACATCACCGGGTGAATAATTGCATGAAAAAAATGAGGTTTTGTATCAGAGACCTTCATATAAGTTTTCACAGGAAACGGTAACCAATATCTTTTCATTTTTTAATTTTTCTCTTTCTAGATTCCTTTGAACATATCTGGTTGACACCATTGCAGTTGTTTTCACTGTCTTCTCTTCTTTATCATTTCTTTTAATTTGATGTTGATCTTTATCTCTAAGCAGTTGGCAGTCTCATTAGACCCTGACAATTCCTTCTGATATACTTTCCACATAACCAGTAATTTCTTATCTTCTAAGAGAAACTTAATTTTTGTGTTGTTTGGTGCTTTCCATGTCCAACATGTTCTAACTCTACTCTAGGAGAAAATTTTCCTGATAACAAGGAGTGATGTGTTTGAAGTCATGTGACTTAAGTCAAATCTCTGCACTGCTACTAATGGACCAAGTGACCATGGGTAAGACACAGACTCTCTGAGCTTGTTTCCTCATGCGTAAAATGAAGATATGAGGATACATGACCTCAAAGACTTTTTCTAGCTTTAGATCTTTGATCAGATATTTAGGCATGAGGTTTCTGAATTGTTTGATAAGTAAACTTTCATTTTTCACATTTGAGCTCCATTGTCTAATGTGCATGTTGCCATCCCTTCCTGTGTCTACTTTTGTACCGAAGTCCCCTTTCGTCCAAGTCATGTCGATTTAGAGAACTTGACTTTGTCAAGTTCTTCATATAATTTATCTATGTCTTTATTTCTCTATTTCTGCCTCTGCAACAAATGTTGGCATATAAACTGCAAGTATGTTCATCTTGCAAGGCTTGAAGTGCAGCAGTCCCTGGATGGGAGACCTAGAAGTGAAGGTTCTCAACTTTTTTATATGTCATGGACCTCTTTGGCAATGTGATAAAGCCCATAAAATACATAGCATTATAAATGAAAAAAAGTTTAAGGAAAATTATGATGTAATTATTTTTTATTTTCAAGTTCATGGATACCTCTCAGACTCTATGTTAAGAATCCCTGGCCTAGAAAATGCTTTGTGATAATGATAGAGTTCCATTCTCTGGATCTATAGAGAGTACCGGTACCAAAATTTGAACTTGTGAAAAGCCATATAAAGAGGATTATATCCTGTGAAAGCCTAGTGCATTGTATGATATGTAGTAAGGGCCATAAGTAGATACTATTATTAACACCATCCCATTTTGGGTATTTGAAAATATGCTTTCTAGTTGTTATTCATTCATTTATTCAGCCAGTCATTTATCTACCCTTTTGTTGAATATTTATTTAGGGAAGGTACTATGCTAGGTATTGTGGGAAAAAGAAAGATGTATGAGACCAATTCCTTGCTCTGAAAGACCTTATAATCCAGTTTCAGAGACACAACAAATAAATTTTAAAAAGTAACATTTATATAGTACTTTAAAGTTTGCAAAGTGCTTTACATTTATTATCCCCACTTTTCTCACGAGAAAGTCATCTCAGGGGAGTTAAATGACTTGTCAAGGGTTGCATAGTAAGTGAGACAAAATTTAAACTGATGACTTCCTGTCACCCTGTCTACCACACCAATCTGCCCCTCATTTTCTAAAATGTCATATTGCTAAGACGGTGTATAAGGATCATATTGCTAGGTCTCAATTAACTTTAGTTACCATCTCTTATCTCCATGCCTGAAATGTATAGTATTTTCCATAATGGAAACAAACCCATCCTGGTAGAAGCGATTCTTTGTCATTGCCTACTTTTCCTGCTTTGCCTCTGATTCTGATGCTGACCCAGAAATATTCTGACTTTGATTTATACTCTTTTAAGGCCATTTCTGGCTTTCTCTGGTTCTGGTCTGACAAACCAGTTCACTACTTTCAGAAATAGGTTGATTCCAGACTTGGTCTTGGACTGAACATTCCTTACTGTTTCCATTCCAATCATTTGTCTTGGCTCCACAAGATTATTGATCTGGTAATGGCCTTATGGATTCTTCACCTGACCTCTGACCCAGACAGAGGTATCTGTACTTGAGTCCCTTTCAGATTCTAGTCCAGATAATGAATCAAGTAGAGCACCATGTGTCATCATTAGCCTCTCTGCACCTGTCACTGGTGCTTGTCCGCCCTCTGGTGGTGGTGTATAGCACTACTCTATTTATACATCTACTTGAATATTAGGTTAACCCCTGACATACCAGCCATACTTGCTTGGAAGTTTTTATTACTTTAGGAATGTTGTAAACAAAGTTCTAGATGAGTTAATGAAAGATCACTTCTCAGCCTTTTGTAACTAAAATCAAGTGAAAGCATTTTAGGGAGACAGAAATCATTTTCAACTGGAATGCAAAGAGAGGCATCATGGGTAGGTAGCATTTTAGTTGGGCTTTGTATGTTATATTAGAAACATAATTTGGAGTCAAAGGACCTCAATTCAAATCCTGGCTCTTCTACTCACTCTTTATTTGGCCTTGAGAAAATGATTTAAGCTCTCTGAATCTATTTCCCCATATGTAATATGAGGAGCTTGGACTTAGATGTTGTCTCTTAAGGTCCCTTAGGGGTCAAAATTGTATGGCTGAAACTGCTTCAGAGAATCAGTAGGATTCAACTTAGTGGAAATAGAGGGAGGGGCATTGCACAAAAAGGAAATTATATGAGACATATAGGTTGAAAAGTACAATGTATATTCAAGGATGGGAAAAAAGTACGGGTTATTTGGAGTAAAGATTTGGCATATAGATGTGGTAGACAGTAAGGCTAGAAAGAGTGAGTCCAGATTGTAGAAGACTTTGAATGTCATTTTAAGGGATTTCGACTTTATTCTAGAAGCAATAGAAGTCACTGGAAGTTTTTAACAGGAAAATGAGATGATTGAATGACTTTGTAGATGAGTATTTCTGGTAACCATATATGAGAAGAATTAAAAGGGTGTGGTGGTGGTTGACCAGCTGCTGGGAAGCCAGTTAAGGAGGCTATTGCTATATTTCAGGCATGTTCAGGCATGAGGTAATAAAGGCTTGAACTAGGGGAGTGGGAATGGAAAGAGAAAGAAAGGCTCAGATACTGTGGTTTCAGTCCAGTGAGGTACATAGGTTTTTTTCCAGACTTTCTGGGAAGAATGTCATTTATTACTTTCAAGTATGTGATATGTAATCAATTTGAGTGTTTCTAAGTAGAAGCCCTTCCTTAATGAGTAGATAAATTTTATTTGTTGCCAGGGAAATTTTTGTGTAATATGCTATACTTTAAAAAAAGTTTTAGTATTTCTATGACTATCATTATGAATTCTTGTTGTCCAATTGCATGTTTAATTTTTGTGCATGCTTCCTAAGTACCCTTTGATATTGGGATAGGGATTGGATCTGTGATTTTAACAGGGAGCGCTGATATGAAGATACTCCCTTTACGAATATAGATTGTACACCAAGAAATTGTATATTGTATACTTGGAGAGACACTACAATTGATCAATGACTTGAATTTAGGATTGAACCTCAGGGGATGAACATGTGAGATTACCTTTGGTAAACTGCAAAGTTCTTTTAATGACTCTAAACTTCTTCCTGGGGCAAAGGTCTATTTAAAAAATGCCAACATTTTTGTTTTTCCATATGACAGCCAGTCATGGAACAATAGTCACAAAACATTTTTGAAGATTTGAAAGGTGCCTTTACACCTTCTATATGCCTTATAGCCTTAGAATGTTGCCTAAAATAATGAGAGGTTTAAGTGTCTCACTCAGGATTACACAGCTATTATGAGTCAGAAGCGGTATTTGAAGTTAGGTCTTTTTGGTTCAGAGGCCATTTCTCTATCCACTATGAGTTGTAGACTCTCTTCCTTTTTGTATTCTGTAATAGTTTAAGGTCTTTGCCTAGGTAAATTAGGGGTAGCCAGATATGGGGAAGAAGAAGGGAATAAGCATTTATATAGTACCAGCTATATATATGTATGTATATATATATATATTACTACCATATATAGTACCTACAGTCACTATGCTAAGTGCATTGCAAATATTATCTCATTTAATCCTCAAAATAACCCTGCAATGTAGGTGCTGTTATAATCCCCATTTTATAGGTGAGGCAACTGAGGCAAACAGAGATTAAGTGACTTGCCCAGAGTCACACAGCTAGTAAGATTCTGAGGTCACATTTGAACTCAGGTTTTCCTGTCTTCAGACCTAGTGTCCTGGTTTTTATGCATAGTTAACAATGTGGTTGAGGTAACAATATGATGAGGAGGCAGCTAGAAGGTGCAGTGGATAGAACACTGGGCTTGGAGTTAGGAAGACCAGAGTTTAAATCCAGCCTCAGAAACTCCTAAGCTTTGTGACCTTGGGCAAGTCGCTCAACCTCTGTTTGCTACTGGAAAAGGAAATGACAAACCCATCTAGTGTCTTTGCCAAGAAAATCCTATTAGACAGAGGTCCATGGGATCATGGAGAGTCAGATGTGACTGAAATGACAGAACAACCATATGATGAGATCATTTGTAAATTTATCCTAAATGCAAGCCAGTTAACTTTGAGCAAGAACAAGTCATGAATTGTTATATAGTCACATTTTAGCCTCCAAATCCAAGCCATCTATCTCTTGAATATGCACCATTTCCCACAATAGGATGTAGATAGCTTTGTGAAAACTAATCACTGCTCCTAAAAAAAAGCAAACACACACAAAATTATGTATATAATATATGTACTATATGTATATAAAAAAACTGTTCTGAAACAGATATAATTTCTGGCTACCAAAAAAAACATGATACACTTCTAATCATGACTTTGCTCATGTTATTTCAAACAAGTTGTTAGTATAGTGTTCCCATCTGTGGGTTCTTGAAAAACCATGTCAATTTTATCATGTAGTAAGACACAGTCAAATTATTTCCATAACTTTGGAAGTCATTCATTCCACATTTTTTTATTAGTTTTTGGGATTCAAGGCTATTTTGTTGCTCTGACCAAATGTCTCTGTCTTGATAGCAACAACATTTGCTTTCTCCTCATCCTGATATTTTTGGAAGAACAAATTGACAGCTACTATGAATGATTCTGCTGAGAGAGTGAGCAGGAGAGCATCTGTTGCATGATGGATCTTCCCTTTTTTGAAGTTCACAGAAAATTAAAGTCTTGCCTGCTTAAAAGGCCAGGAGGTATTGAGGGATTGGATGTAGTAGTGAAAGGATCTTAAACTTGGAATCTTTATCAGCTCCCCTAAAATCGAGAACAGCTAATGTTCAGGATGGAGAAGCTAATGAGCCCTGCCCAGAATAATACCTATTTTCTTTCCAATTTCCCTAACTTCTCTGGCCGCTTAATTTTTATTTAAACTAGAATGAGTTCTACTTTGAAGCAGTTGAATACTTTAGGGGTTTAAAACGAGAGATGGTTCCCAATAATTGATGATGTTTTCATGTTTCGATTAATTGTTTTTTTCCCAGATAATGTTTAGAAAGAAGACACTTGTGATACTAACTTGAAAGCAATATCAAATGTATTTCTTAATATTTAAATGCAGATGATCTGTGATCTAAAAAATGTAGGTATGCCTATTAATGATTCAATGCATCTATACCTACCCATACTACATAGCTCTTTTCTGTGTTCTCCATGGAGGGGCTATGCAGTCCAGTTTCTCACTTGAGATCTAGTCCTACTTAATAATAGCCAACATTTATATAGTGCTTACTACGTGCCAGGCACTGTGCTAACTGCTTTACCATTACCTCATTTCATCCTTATATCAGTCCAGTGAAGCAGGTGCTATTATTATCCCCAATTTACAGTTGAAGAAATTGAGGCAAACAGATGTTAAGTAACTTGCCCAGGGTCACATAACTTGTAAGTGTCTGAGGCTAGATTTGAACTCAGGTCTTCTGGACTCCAGGACCAGCATTCTATTCACTGTGCCACCTAGCTGCCTATTGGACATTTAAAACTGGATTTTCCATAGGCATCTTAAATTCAAAATTATCAAAAAGAACTCACTATCTTCCATGCAGCCTTTTCCTCAACCAATCCCTCTTTTGAATTTCAGTGTATCTATTGAGGGCACTGCCATCTTTCCAGTCACCTAGTTTTGCAACCTTAGTATTATCCTCCACTCCTCTTTCTCTTTTCCTTCATATACCCAATCAGTTGCCAAATTTGCAGTTTTCCCTTCTTTTTCCTCACACAGACCATATCTAAGCTCAGACCCTAATCATCTTTGTTGTATATTATCACAATAGCTTTCTGTTTGAGTTCTCTGCTTCAAGTCTTTCCCACTGCTATATATGTAGCCCAAAGCGGCCAATGTGATTTTTTCTAAATATGTCTGACCATATTCTTGCCCCACTCACTCATAAACCTCACTGGATTTGTATTATCTAGGATCAAATAGAAAGTCCTTTGTTTGGGATCTAAATATTTATAAACTGGCCCCTTCCTATGTTTCCAGTCTTTAACACATCTTTCCCTACCACATACTTTAGGGATCCCCATAATGGACTATTTGCTGTTACTCACAAAAAGCTCTATATTTCCCAGCTCTAAGTCTTTGTGGTCACTGTCACCCATACCTGGAGTGGTCTTCCTTCTAGCCTCTATCCTGTAGAATTCCCTAATTTTCTTTAAGGTTCAGTTCAAGTACTATCTCACTCAGGAGGTCTTTATCTCCCCAGCTGCTAGTTCATTCTTTGATAATGATAGCTTTCATCTTTCTTCTCTATATTTATCTCATCTGTGCCAATTTATGTATATGTTACCTCCCCCATTAGAGTGTAAGCTCCTTGAAGGCAGGGACTATTTCTGATTTTTTTAACATACCCTCAGTTCCTAGTACAATGCTTGGCACATAATAATCACTTAATAAATTCTCAGTAATTGATTGGAGACCATCCTCACATTCTACCGATATCAAAAGGATGACAGTGGAACACATAGGATGTCTATCAATTATTCCCTCACTTTTGCCACCTGAACAGCCCAGCTTCTTTTTTTGCCCATTATACTTCTTTGATGTTGTGTTTTAGAATGCTTCTCCCATGTAATTCCTTGTTTGTTGCAGTCTGTATATAACTATCAGGTATCTTTCCATTGCCCTTTGGATGATACTCAATTTTCAATTCTTCAGACACTGTAGTCTTCCATGACTAGAAGCCAGATGACAATATTAGAAAAAATGTTAGTATTTAAAAAAATGAGCCTTTGTTCCAGGAAGAAGCTTGGAGTCATTCAAAGAACTCTGCAGTTTACCAAAAGCAATTTTGTGTGTTCTTTCCCAAATATTCAGTCTTGGGCTTAAGTTATTGTTGAATTGTACCTCTCCAAGTGTATATGGATGAAATCAATAGGTTGTCAAGTGAAATGCACATCATAGTCTGGGCTCTAGGAATTCTTTATCCACTTTGTTTTCCCTATGTGGATAGCTAGTTCAAGCTATTTAGAGTGACATATATCTCACTCAGGAAGTGGACTGTCCTGCAGTATTCAGGATTCATGTTATCTGTAAGCAGCAACATCTGGAAGACCTCATCATGTATACGAAAACCTCCTCAGCTTGGACTTTGTTTTGGATTTTCCTCATGACAGTTGCAAGCACTTTTGGCAATACACCTAAATATGTCTCCATGCTTTGTCTGATAATAATAATTTGAAGGTTGCCAAATAAGACTATCTCTTTCTTATCTTACAAAGAAACTTATACATTTTGAAAGATGCATCAAAATACTTTGTTGGAGTAGGACTTCTAAGGTGCCATTTTCCTTTACCTAATCAAACGATTTTTATAGCCAATAAACAATAAGCACCACGTAATCTTATAGTTGGGACAGCTAGATGGCACAGTTGATAGAGTGCTGGACCTGAAGTCAGAAAGACCTGAGTTCAAATCCAACCTCAGACACATTAACTTTGTGACCTTGGACAAGTCACTTAACCTCTGTCTGACTCAGTGAGTTTATAATCTAAATCAATGACACTCTTCTTTGCCATAGTCCTCTGCTTGACAAATAAGTTGAGTGTCTTATGAGTAGACTTAGGTTCTTTTGCTCTCCTCAATGTGGCAACTGCTTTTGTTTTTTGGACTAGGTTTGTGATTACATTGCTAGATAGAATTCCAAGAAAGGAACTTTTCTATCAATACAGATAGGCAACTGTTCTGCAATTTACACTTCTACAGAGTTGCTTTGAGAGACTGAGAGGTTTAGTGATAAAGCTAGTAAGTGTCTGAGGTGGAACTTGGACCTAGATCTTTCTAATTCTAGGTCCAGTGCTCTATCCATTACACCGGTAGTATCAAACTCAAAAATAAGCAGATCTTTGCAGGTTACATATCGATTTAGACAAGCACAAATTAAGATTTTATACACACACACAAGCACATGCATGCCTGCACATGGGTACACACATATAATTTTTATTTATTTTGTTAAACATTTCTCATTTACCTTTTAATCTTGTTCAGGTTGTACCTCTGTTCTATGCTGTACTACTTCTTACGGCATCTTATTTACATTAATTAATCATCTACATGACATTGCTATAATCAGAGTCAATGTCCCTTCTTACATCTATTTTCCACTTTTCAAAATAAGTATCAGGTTTAAATGGATCAAGTTGAGTCATTTAAATCACATTCCATAAGTTTTCCTTATTTTTATTCTTTCACCTTGTGCTGATTAATCCTGATCTCTGCTCTAACAAATCAGTCTGACCTCAGATAGGTGATTCCAGAATGGCCTTTTGATAAATAACAAGAAATTTTTCTGTTAAAATAAAGTAACTTTCTTTTCTTGTGATGTTATTCAGCATCGCAATGTCCAGCATCTTTCATTTCCTTTATTTAAAGGTATTTTGTTGATGCTTTTGCCTTTGCATCATAGTCATTTCCTATCCCCACCCCTCTAGATTGAGCTCTTTCTTGGGACAAAGAAAAGCTAAGCAAAAACATTCAATGCAGAAGCATTTTCTGATGCTATATATTACATTCTGTCCTCTTAATCTCCCACATTTCTGTTCTGAGGGAGAAAGAAGGTGTATTTCATTATTTCTTCTTTTGGGTCTTCATCTTTTCCCTCCTGCCCCCACCATTAAACAAAGTTCAACTAAGTTTTAGTGCTGATTGTTTTCTTGAAGAAAATATCATGATATATGGGATGTGGAGAAGTCTATAAACCTTTGACCTTGATCACCTTCCCTATTTCTGTACTCTATTTTCCAACATATTCTCATTATTTTTGACTATTCCCCAACTTGTGTTAAAATTACCAAGTATTGAAGCATACATTAATTTAATTTATCAGGTCTTTATGAGTTTGTTATGAAATTTCTTTGTCCCATCTTCAACAGAATTATCTTCATAAACTCCTAGTATTTTCACGATGATCTGTTTATAAGTATTTATCATGAGTACTGAGATATGAGGTGAACAGATATCACATGAAATGAACTTTCTTACTGTGAAATAAATTCCTCCAATTCTTTTATTTGCCTCTCCAAGGAGAAACCATGAGCTACAACTTTCTTCTGTCTCATAGTTTCATTTATTTATGACTAAATGATAACATAAAGATAGATATGATTTAGTTCTCCCAGGGTTAGGTCCATTTATTCTCATTGGACAAGGATCTCACTTTTGGAATACCAACGTTAATATTTGTGGTTGGTCCAAAAACTAGATGATCCTTAGTACCACTTGCTCCTTTGGCTACTACTATGCCCAGTATTGCTGTAGAAATGGAAGGGGCCACTTAGGATGGAGGCCAATGTGTATTCTCCTTTGTTTTGTGGGTTGCCATGGTCAAATAATTAACCTTAGCTATGCTGGTCCTTGGAGAGCAGGACACTCCTTAAGGAGTGTTCTGTTGCTGGGACCCTATATGAAATCTTTCCAGCATTGTAGAAGCTGCTAGAGCTTTTGTTTCACAGGCATGAGCTTGGAGAACCCAGGCATCACCTCCATACCATGAAGAGTAATCAGACTAGAATGTAGGGAAAAAACAATTTCTTCTGGACTTCTTATATTGAATTATTTTTCTTCCAATTTTTGTCTTTTCTTCACTGGTCCATTTTTACATGTGTACTTTACTGACCATCTCATTAACTGTTTTAAGTGGATACATCATCAAAGGTCTTTGGAAAGATCTTCAGAAACATTATTAAAATGCTGTGTTCAGTAAAATTGTAAAACAAGGCAGCAAAATCCAGATTGAGAATTATCTTGCCAACAGCTTTCATTACCAAGCCATTTGGTAAGACTAAAAAAATAGTTAGGGCTTTGACAATTTTTAAAAAAGTGTTCATATATATATGTGTGTATAAGATATACATATTGTAAAATATGTGTTTTCCTAAACACAGGTATATGCAATATACACATGTATCTCATATATATGAGATATAAATATACGTATGTGTATATCAGACATGTGATATATACACATGTGTGTATGTGTATATCTCATACCATATGTTTATATATAGTATCACATGTATGTGAGATGCATATAAAGTACATATATGAGATATACATACATGTATAGGGATTGCATGGATATAATCTTAAGATGTTTCTGGTATTTGTAGGTGACAACATACAAATAATGGTTTGCAGAAAATAAAAGGATATTTGAGTTCTCATACAACAAACTTACAGGACTGTTGTAGTGTTAGGCATAGACTGGGAGCCATTACAACTCCCTCAGTCCTACCTGTATTATCTAGCCTTGGAAATATGTCTAGTTCTTGACTTCGGAATGGTACTAGGAGGGGGTAGATAGCATCTAGACTAGGCTGAATTTGAACCAAACTGTGCCTCCCAACTATTTTTTTAACAATGAGAACAGGGGTATTTAATAGTATTTCAAAGTACATGGACTTTTAAGAAACAGATTAGTTCAATAAAAATATTAAATACATCAAAAATAATTTTTACGAATTAAGAATGAAATTCTTAGTAAGAACCCTTAAAGATATAAACGAGAGATAGCATGTTGAAGTGGATAAAGTGCTAGTCTTTGGACTCAGAAAGACCTGAGTTTAAGAACTGTCTTTGATCCACACTAGCTATTGGGCCATCCAACTTCTACATGCACCAGCAATAAGATAAGATAATATATTTCAAATAAATTTTCAGTATGCATCAGTGGGAGGAGTTTCAACAGTGGAATTTCTTTATCTTGATGAAATCACAGGTTTGGAATGCCCCCCCTCCAATGCAAACACACAAATGTTACCACGATAAAAGATGTAATTAGCTAAGAAATCACTATCCATATGAGGGTGCTATGGAGTTTACTTGATATAAGATCATGAGGTTGGCAGAGAGAAAACAAAGAAGAAAAAGAGTCATAGGATTATAGATTTAGAGCTAGATTATATACCTTAGAGGCCATCTAGTCCACTCTTCTCCACCTGTCATTTTTCAGATGAGGAAATTAGTACCTTGTTGTTCAGTTGCCCATGACTCCATGGACTTGAGCACGGGATTTTCTTGGCAAAGATACTAGAGTGGTTTGCCATTTCATTCTCTAGCCTTTCCCCATTTTACAGATGAAGAACTGAGGCAAATATGGGTTAAGTGACTTCCTCAGGGTCACACAGCCAATAAGTGTCTGAGGTCAGGATTGAACTCTAGTATTCCTGACTCCAGGCCCAGTGCTTTGTCCATTGTGCCACCTAGTTGCCCAAAAGTTCTGAGTTGGAGGTCCCAGTGAAATACTGACAGAGATTAAATCACTTAAATTAGGTCACACAGGTAGTAAGTAACAGAAGCAGGTTGTGAATTCAGATCCTTTGACTTCAAAGAATTCTTTTGACACTTTCCATTGTATCACATTGTCTCAGGTACAGAGCTAGAGAGAAAGTAAAGTTTTAGCTGACCATTGCTCTTCCTGCCAGAAAGTAGAGGAAGAGAGAAAATGAAAGCCCTAGGTGCATCTTCCTATATCCTTTTGTAACAGGGGGTTGATCAAGAATTCCTCTGAAAAAAAATCTGTGTCCCCCCCAATTTGCTTGATGAATGAATAGGGTATAACTCATTGTTCACAAAAAGGTATATATTTGCTATGGAGGTATACATTCACATTATTAGTTAGTGAGAGATATTTACCATAACAACTTACTGGGATGACACAGGAAACTTCTAATTGGTCCCTAGTGACTGTAGACTGTAGACTGTGAGAAAGATAATTAGTGTCTGAACATTAATAAGGACAGTCTTGGAGAAAATTTTCCCCTCTATGGCTCATGAGTGAAGCTACCTTCTCCTTTGGATCCTCCTGCCTTGCAACTCTTTTCCAGGACTGTATTTTCCTTGAGACCTTAGCAAAATGTATGGTATTTCTCTTTCCTCCCCTACTTCCAATAGCAATGATGACTTGTATTAGAAGCATATGGCAACAGGATGTTTACATAATTGAGACAATGACTAGACCTAGAGTGAGAAGATGGCTTTTTCTAGTTTTCTGTTTCTTTTCTGAGCGTGTCGGTCACTAGCAACCCTAAGAAATGGATCTTTCCTACTTCTTTGAACTGATGATGAGTGAGGGGAGCAGAACTAGGAGAACATTGTACATAATTGCAGACACATTGTACTATGACTAACTTTGATAGACTTGGCTCTTCTTAGCAATGCAAAGTTCTAAGGCAACTCCAAAAGACTCATGATGGAAAAAAAAAACTATCCACATTGAGAGAAAGAATTATGGAGTATGAATGCAGATTGAAGCAAACTATTTTTCTTTCTTTTTTCATTTTCTTTCTTCTTTCTCGTGGTTCATTCCATTGGTTATAATTCTTTTTTTTTACAACATGACTAATGTCAAAATATGTTGATGGTTGATGGAAGCATTGTAAAAGACTCCATCAAAGATACAGCAAGAAGATAGGTTGCCCACACAGTGAGGGGAAGGGATAAATACCTCAAGTGAGGCACACATATCTACAAAATATTAAAAAAACAGATGAAGGTCTCTAGCACATTAAGTCCTCTTTATTGGATTTATGAATGGATATAGAAAAGACTTGCATAAAATGTGAACCATGAATGGGTTGCTGCCTGTCTTATTAGAATGAGTACTGATACTGATGGAATCATAGTTCTGTATTCTTCTGGCTGAAGTTGGTGGTGTGGAGGCATTATTATATCCCATCTCCGAAGGGGGTGTATGGGTATTCAGGGAAGATTAGTACCTCTGCCGTGAGGATTGTTTCCACTTCTGGTGTCCACTTGATTCAGCTCCAAGAAGTTGTAGCATGAGTTAAGGGGTTGTCTATGCCAAGCATGTGAAGACTTCCCTGGGAGGAATGGGTGGATGAGAACAATTTGTTTCAATCACCAAGAAGGCAGCTGAAGCAGGTTCAGTGGAGCATTAGAGCTTAGTCAGACATTAAAGATGCCACTGTATCCTGAGCCATCACCAGTCATCCTGACTTTTATCTTGCCACTGGACTTAGATGACTCTCAAAGAGAGTGAGGCCAATGACTTCATGCAACTCTGCCTCACTTAAATCCAATTTATTTGCGAGTCAAGAGATGTCACCCACACCATTTTTCCATTTTTCCATTGTTACCTACCTCTAAGTACTGTGGTGATAGGCAAATGATGAAGCAGCAGGTGTGGCTACATTGGCAGCTGTATTAACAACTCTGAACACAGGTGGTTCAGGCCATAGGGTTGTCTTCTTCCTATACTGAAATGGTAGTGGGATTCAGTAGCCCTGTAGGCATTTGAGTGATCTTTTTAAAGGATCGCAGTGCTCACTTTCTGGTATAATGGAGGGGCAAGAAAAGGTGCCTTAGAAGGTATCTTAAAAACCTAACCCTGGCCTGCCTACTGCAGCAGGTAGGGATCATACTCTGCATTAGAAATACAAACAAATGTACAAAAAACTTTCAAAAAGATGATTCCATTCACCATTAGTATGTGGAATGTGTGCACTCACATGGAGGTCAGAAGAAATGATAGAAAGGACACTCTTAAAGTCTCTTTGAAGAACTTTGGAACTGATTGTGAGACATGGAAGACATTGGCATGGAACTACTCAGCATGGTGTGCTCATATTAAAGAAGGCACTTGTAACAGCAAGCAAAGTAGGATTTTTTGATGGATTGAATTCTAGCCAATCAGAGACTTGTATGTGCATTGAGTTTTAGCCAGTCAGATTGTATTCAGTTCCAGCCGACCAGAGACTTGTATATGAGTTCTAGCCAATCAGACATGGGCATGAGTTTTAGTCAATCAGACATAGATAGTGAGTTCTAGCCAATCAGATGCCTACTAGAACTGTATATAAAGAGAGCCCAGAGTGTGAGAGAACAGGCATTGAGAAAGCCAGCATCGAGAGAGCTGCCAGCATTGAGAAGAAGAGAAAGAAGAGAAGAGACAATGAAAAAGAATGATCTTTGAGTTTTGAACTGAGAAGAAACCTAAGAGCTGGCAAGAGACCTAAAAGAGCTGAGAGGAAACCTTTAAGAATGGGGAGGAGACCTCTGAGAGTATAGGAGAGACCTGTAATGGCAGAGACTTGCTAAAGGAGCCTCTGAACTTTGAAGGTGAGTAGAGCTGTAAGGCAGAGACCTGCCCATGGGAAGGAGGCTTAGCTTAGGCCCCTTTGGAGAGCTGTTAAAATGAACTGAGCTGTTAACACAGAGCCTCTGGACTTTGAAGGTGAATTGAGATAGTGGTGTTGGTGATGTGTGTTTCTGCCCTGTTAAGCTTCGTTTTCCCAGAAGCAGAAACAGAAGCTGAAGCTGCAGGCAGGAACCCCAGGAGCCTGATGTCGGGTAGGAGCTTGGAGTGGAGCAGTCCCCATGAGCTGAGACCTGGAGCAGGAGCAGAGAGCTGCCTATGTATGAATCCAGGCAAAAGTCAGGAGCAGTCAGCCCACAGAGAAAGAACCATGGGACTTGGAAGTCAACCTTGAGTCAAGATGAAAGAGGACTTTATTTAGATGCTTGGTTATGATTAAGAAGATTGTTATTACTGTGACCTAGGGGTACATGGTGTGGTATTTTCTGCTACCCCTTAACGATATGTCGTGCTAGGTAAGACCCCCTGATTTTGGGGATGCAATGATCAAAGATATATGCTGTATAATGTGGTGTTCTTACTGTGACCTGGGGTGGATGGTGTGGTATTTTTCTGCTACCCCTTAAAGATGTGTAGTGCTAGGGAAGACCCTGGCCTGGGACTCCCTGCTATGTAAACAAGTATTTTGGGGATTGCTACTGAATGCAATGATATATGCTATATGCCATATGACATACTGAATGATATAAGATACATGTGTATATATATATAT
>CM053624.1:283040756-283056116 GCA_028646595.1 Phalanger gymnotis
CTCTACCCGGCTCCTGGTCTAGTTGGTCCGCACAGCCCACGTTGGGCTCTGCTCTGCTCCCCTCCCCTTCCTGCTCCATGCAGGATAGACCTTACCCAGAGACCATCCAGGCTGTCCTGGGCTGGAGCCCTGCTTCTCTCTGCTATTTCATGGGTTCTGCAGTTCTAGAACTGGTTCAGAGCCATTTTTATAGGTTTTTGGAGGGACTTGGTGGGGAGCTCACGCTAGTCCCTTCTTTCCAGCCGCCATCTTGGCTCCACCCCTGTGGGTTAGTCATGTTAGTGTATAACCAACTTTAAAAAATACTTTATTGATTTTCTTTCTTCTTCCACATCACTGTTATTTTCTAATGACTCCTCCTTGTAACAAAGAAAAGTATGGTTATACAAAATAAATCACCACATTGTTCATGTTCCACATTGTATGCTTCATTCTGCACCTGTAGTTCACCAGCTTTTGGCTAAGAAGTGGAAAGTCTGCTTCTCTAATAGTTCTCTAAAGAAGCCAATTACAGTGCCTGGAACATAGTAGGTACATAATACATGTTTATTGGCTGACTTCCAATTCATGTGCTTCATGATCATTTTTTGCAACTTTGCTGTGTGGCTCTGCTTAAAATGCTTTGAAACATTTTGGACTATAAATCTTTGGTCCATCCCAATGGCAAAGACTGTTTGCTTAGTTGAATCCAAACTGTAAGTGGATCACAACTAATGGATTTGATTAAGAATTTTGTCTGGAATCATTCTACTACCAAATCTATAACCACAACTTGTGAAAAATGGGATGGACCTTGGAAGATAACAAAACTTGAATTTAGATATCAGGATAAGAATTCCTTGAGGCAGTGTAAATCAGGCTTCCTGGGTCCTCGATTGATGGTTTAAAAAAAAGATAAGCCATTAATTTTGGGGGGGAGGAGAAAGAGAGAGGGAGAAAACTAAAAGAGAAAACTGAAAAAGATAAAGCTGCGGAGGCCCCTTTAAGACATGAATAGATTATATTTGGGCATAAGATATTGCACTTATAAAAGCACACAATTATACTTGGCTTAGCCTAGTGTTGAAAGTGACCAGATCTCCAGAAGAGCATTCAGAAAAGCTGCTTTTCTGACTTTCTGCCTCTGCCCTTTTTGCTTCTGCTGCTGAGCAGATTGCAGGAGATAGATGCCAATTCTCCATTGCTAAATAATAATTCTCATTAGCATGCTGCCTTGCATGTGCCTTACAGAGCAAAACTCTGCTCCTCCTTAGGCTGAATTAGAAGAGCAACGTCAGTCTCAAGACGTACAAAGGGCTTGCAGCCGCACCTGCCTGGGAGATGTCAGTGTCGGTGGAGCATACCCACATTTTCCTCTCACTTCCTCCTCCCTCCCTCTGCCACATGTGTTCAATGAAGAAAAGAAATGTTCACTGGGAATTGGGAAATAGGGATTTTATGTGCTTTCTGCCAGTTGAGACTACAGCCCTGGAGATTTCAGTTGTTCTGGCTTCTCGTTCACCAACTTGATGAATTTCAAATTTCCAGGACATGCCTGAATCTAACTCCCCTTTGGAGTGAGTGTCGTTGACCTTTCTTCGTGCATTTGGCCACCCAGCGGCAGGTGGTGTCTACCTGATGTTCCATGACTTTCCCCTGGTCCTTCCCATTAACACTCCTTCTAAAAGTAAACTGGATGTTGTTTACTTTGCAGCAGATGCCAGAGTGACTGAATGACACTCTGAGGATGTACTCTCCACCTTGCACATTCACTGTCTATTTAACAGCGGCCATATTTCTCACAAAGGCTTTCACATGCCATCTGCTATCACATGATACCATGTGCCAGGTCCCTATAAGAAATGGATTTGATCACCCAGTTTCTCACTCCTCTCTTTGAAATGGAAAATGGAAGAAGAGATCCAAAGTAAGTTTCAAACTCAAGGAATTATGTGCATATCAACCACAGTGAATTAAGAAGTCATTGTGTGTGTGTGTGTGTGTGTGTGTGTGTGTGTGTGTGTGTGTGTGATTCCCTTTAACAAAATAGCAATCAAGTGTATTTACTGGATTCCTGGAAAAGTCCCAAATTTTCCATTGGAGCTATCTTGTCACATTAATAGCAAAAATAAGTAAATAAATTTTAGAAGAGTTGTCCAAAGTATTTCTCATCTCTCGACAGCCTCTATTCAGAGGTTGGCCCATTGTATCTTCCCTCTGATGAAGCCTTAAAATCTGTGATGAAGCTCTGCAATATTCTGAAAGGGCAATTGAAGCAGGAAGGATAAAGAATGAGGAACAAGAGGAGCATAGCCTAAATGTATGAGAACATCATCATAAATTTCACTGTTTAAAATGCCACCATCTTTGTTAATTGGGGGGAAGATGTTAAATGATAGCAGCTAAAAAGAGAAAAGATTCACTTCTGTTCTGCCTCTTTCCTTCTCCCTCATGACCTTTGACAGCATGCTGTAATGTCTCACATTCTTTCTTTTCCATGTTTTATTCTGAGACTGTCTGCAGGGAGGCTAACATGGCCTGTCTAAGAGAGAGTCTGTAATTGAAAGTTCTTTCAACAGAAGGACTTATATCAGTCCTGCTGAGGGAATAGGAGCTCCACCTGCTGACTTTTTTATGTTTGCTGACTCTGGAAGAATGACATGCATAAAGAAATTGCATGGCAGTCATTTCTTTTATAATTTCTCAGTGGAAATATAGTTTTCAGAAATATTGATAAGATGTACCAGTCGACCACAGCTTTCAAGTTGAAATTGCAATCTATAGCTTGTTTTAGGAGTGGGGATTATGCTTTGAGTCTCTGAGCCAGTCTAAGTAATTACTTTAATCTGTAACAACATATAAATTCATAAGTTGTTGCCATCATGGCTCTCTGGGAGTACTAGACTTTGGAAAAGCTGCATCTTTGAGCCATAAATTTACGCTCCGCTGTTGGCCCAAGAGTTTGCTGTTTTGAGATGCTGTAGCATCTTGTGATGGAGTGAGACCGCTGTTGATCTTTGATCTAAATAGCAAAGATCAAAATCTCAATGAAAGCTGCAGTACTTTCAAGAGGAAGATGGGATTTTAGTTTTTGATGTCTGTGTTATATGGAAAAGCCATTTGAATTGTTTATGCTTTAAAAATGCTATCTGAATAGTACTGTATTTAAGGCATAAACCGATAGATCCTATTATGCATGCATCCATTTGAAAGACTATGTGTCTATATATTCCAGGACCAGTAAGAGGATATTATATTTAGAGTCAGAAGACCTGAGTTCAAATCCCAACTTTGCAGTTCTCTACCTGCATGACTTTGGGCAAGTCGCTTATACTCACTATAATTTCTTCATCGGTAAAATAAAGGGTTTGGGTTAAATGATCTCTAAGATATCTTCTAGCTCCAAATAGACAGTCTTATGACAGCACACAAATCAATATTTTCTTTACAACTTGCTTTTTTTCCTGCTTTGTACCATATAATCTGAGATCATAGTTGAAATAAATGTAATGCTGATTCTCTAGCTTCTTTGTGGTTCTTCCTTCTTGACTTATTTAAAACACATTTTCTACCACTATAACTTGTTCCCTGCATTTCAGTCAGTGCGAAGATCTGTCACTGCATTTATGCAGCATTACCCTGCTATTGTCACCATGTATTAAGTATGGCACATGACTGAATTGATTATTTTCATTCTCTTGATTCAGCAAAAGATAGAGCCTGGCAGGCTCATCCTCAAACTTAATTGCAAATTGTCATGTTTTTAATTTTGTTTAAAAATAAATTGTTGGTTTTATCTCATGCTAGAGTTCCAAGAACCCTCTGATAATAAGGCTAGCTTACATTTCCAGCAAAGAGGGCTACAATCTGGGTGATTGTAGTTGAGAAAGGGTGCTGAACTTGGAGCTATAAGACCTGGGTTTGAATCTTGCTCTGCCACTTAAAAGCTTGTGTGACTTTCAGTAAGTCATTTCATCTTTGTATGTCTCAGTTTCCTTCTCTGTAAAATTCTAGGGTTGGATGTTATCTCCGAAGTCCAAATCTCTGGTCTTATTTTCATATAGTGCTTTAGCTTTGTAAGTCACTTACACAAACATCATTCCACTTGATGCTCATGACAATCCTGGAAAAGAAATAGATAGTTCAATTATTAGTATTTTATGGAGAAAGAAATTGAGCCTCATAGAGATTAAAGGACTTCTCCAAACTTGCACAATGCCCGATAGTGATAAAGCTGAAACCCAAACTTAGGACTTGTCACTACAAATATTTCTATACCTTTGCTAGACCCCAGAGCATAAGAAAAGTTCATTCATAAATGGACCTTGCTTTCCAGCACTTCAATCTTTCCCCACACATGACTTCATACAAGAGATGGGAGATGGATTTAGTTAGTATTATTTTTCTTTAGTAGCAATTCATATACCAAGCAGACAGTGAAGAAACCTCATTTTCTATAGAGTCTAGGATCATGCAATATATGTAGGGGAAAGGAAGAACTTAGGATAACTTGGGTCAAGGACAATGAATACATATTAGTTAAGGCAACTAATAGTTTAAAATTTTCAAGAAAAAGAATTGGGAGGAGTCTTCATCTTTAGGATTGTTTAGCCTTCCTTTGTAATCATTTCACTGAGAGAAATATAGATGGAGATACTGTGAATCCTTGAAGTGTAGACTCAGCTTGGCTCCTTGGATATCATTAGGAAGGTGATCCATTCCTCAGGAGGTCACAGGAATGTTAGAAAGCCAGGAAGTCAACTGAGGCAGTGATACATAAGTACATTGAGACTTCTACGAAGATGATAGGAGTTTACTCAGTGATACTTGGTCTAGGAATGTATAGAACTAAGTTAATGATACTGTAATGAAGATAAGCAACTCCAAAGGTTGGATAAAGTCTATATTTGAGCAACATTTGGGGATATGCATGGAAAATTTAATACATGAGGGGGTCATGAGTTTAAGAAGAAAGGGCTTTTTTTGTTTTGATAAAGGAGATCATCTAGTGAAGAGAGGGTATCTTGGGTCATACACACATACCCATAGCTTCTATTTTTAAAAAAAATATTCAAAAATTTTATTGATATCCTTTATTTTTACGTGAGTTAGTCAACAAACATTTATTAAGCTCTTGCTATTTGCCAGGCTCTGTGCTATGCTATGCACTGGGCTACAAAGACAGGCAAAAACAGTTCCTGTCCTAAAGGAGCTTATACTTATCAGTATTTCCCAATATATCCCTCCCTCTTCCCTTCTGAAAAAGGCACATTTTTTAATTGGTTGGTTGGTTGTTGTCCTTTGTTCTCTAAGAGGGCCAAGATGGTATCACTATGTTAGAATCATGTTATATTGTGTCTGTCTGTGGCTGATAAGACCAACACAAACTTGGAATGCTCTACAATAGGTCAGGCACAAATAGTCCATGTGCACATTTGGGGTGGGTTCTCTAAATTTGCACATCTTGCATATGCATGTGCATAGGTTTATGGCCCTTTGAGCATAGTTCCAAATCACTCCCCAGAATGGTTAGATCAGTTCACAACTCCACTAATGGTATATTAGCATCCCTGTTTCCCTACACTCCTTTCAGTGGTTCTCATTTTCCTTTCTCTCATGTTGACTAATCTGATAGAAATGAGGTGGTAGCTCAGAATTATTTTAATTTCCATTTCTCTAATCAATAGTGTTGTAAAGCATTTTTATATGACTACTGATAGCTTTGATTTCTTCTTCTGACAACTGTCTGTTCATGTCTTTGACCATTTATCAACTAAGGAATTGATCTTTTTTAATATAAATTTGGCTCAGTTCCCTATGTATTTGAGAAATGAAGCCTTTATCAGAGAAATTTGCTGTATAATCACCCCTCCCAGTTTTCTGTCTTCCTTCTAATTTTAGCTGCATTAGTTTTGTTTGTGCAAAAGCTTTTAAATTTCATGTAATCAAAATTATCCATTTTACTTCCTGTGATCCTCTCTGTTTCTTCTTTAGTCATAAAATCATCCCTTATCCATAGATCTGACAGGTAAATTTTTCCATGCTCCCCTAGTTTACTTATGATTTCATCCTTTATGCCTAAATCATGTACTCATTTTGACCCTATCTTGATATACAGTGAGAGATGTTGTTTTATGCCTAGTTTTTGCCAAATTTTCTTCTAGTTTTCCCAGAAGTTTTTGTGAAAAAGTGAGTTCTTGCTTCCAAAGCTTGGATCTTTGGCTTTATCAAACACTAGGATACTATGATCAATTACTATTATATATTGTGAATTTAACCTATTCCCCTAATCTACTGCTTTATCTCTTAGAAAATATCAGATTGTTTTGATGAATATTGCTTTGTAATATAGTTTTTAATCTGGTACTATGGGCCACTTTCCTTCACATTTTTTTCCTTTGATTCTCTTAATATTTTTGACCTTTTGTTCTTCCAGATGAATTTTGTTAATTTTCCTACTGCTATAAAATAATTTTTTGGTGGTTTGATTGGTATGACACTGAATAAATAAGTTGACTTAGGTACAATTTTCTTTTTTATTATATTGACTTGGCCTATCCATGAGTAATTGTTTAGATTCTCCAATTCTCCAATCTCCAATTGTTTAGATCTGATTTTATTTGTGTGAAAAGTGCTCTAAAATTATGTTCATATAATTAATAGATTTGTCTTGGCAAGTAGACTCCCAAGAATTTTTTATTGTCTGCAGTTATTTTCAATGGAATATCTTTCTATGTTTTCCACCAGGGTTTTCTTGTTAATATACAGAAATGTTGGTGATTTATTTCTTTTTTTTTAAATCCTGCAACTTCACTAAAATTGTTGTTTCAACTCTTTTTTTAGTTGATTCTTTAGGGTTCTTTAAGTATACCACCATATCATCTTCAAAGAGTTATAGTTTTGTTTCTCGCATGTTCTTGCTCCTTCAATTTCTTTTTCTTGCTTTGTTGCTATAGCTAGCAAGTCTACTACAATATTGAAATATAGTGGTGATAGTTGACATCCTTCCTTCACTTCTAATCTTACTGGGAAGGCTTCTAGTTTATACCCCTTATAAGAAATGCTTGCTCTTAGTTTTAAAAAGATGCTACTTGTCATTTTAAGAAATACTTCATTTATTTTTATTCATTCTAGTGTTTTTAACAGGAATGGGTGTTGTATTTTGTCAAAAACCTTTTCTGCATCTATTGATTATAATAATTTGCTTTATGTGTTTTTGTTATTGATATGGTCAATTATGCTTATGATTTTCCAAATATTGAACCAGCCTTACATTTCTGGTAAAAAAAAATCCCATCTGGTCATAGTGTTTGATCTTTGGGATATATTGCTGAAATCTCCTTGATAATATTTTATTTAAAATTTTTGCATCAATATTCATTAGGGAAATTGGCTTATGGTTTTCTTTTTCTGTTTTTGCTGTCCATGTTGTAGACATCAAAATCATATTTGTGTCATAAAAGAACCTATTTTTAAAAATAGTTTATGGAGCATTGGTTTTATATAGTATTTGAATCAGCTGTTCTTTAAATGTTTGGCAAAATTCACTTTTAAATTTTATTGGTCCTGGGAATTTTTTCTTAGGAAAATGACTTTTGTTGTGTTTCTTTTTCTGAGATAGAGTTATTAAGCATTCTATTTCCTCTTCTGTTAATCTGGGAAGTTAATATTTTTGTAAACATTCATTAATTTCACTTAGATTGTAAGTTTTATTGGCATATCATTGGGTAAAATGGCTCCTAATAATTGATTTGATATTGCATTCATTGGTTGTGCATTTACCTTTTTTGTTTTTTATACTGGTAATTTGTTTTTCATTTTTCTTTTTTTTAAAGTCAAATTAATCAATGGTTTATCTATTTTATTATTTTTTCATAGACTCAGCTCCTAGTGTTATTTATCTATTCGATGATTTTTTGTATTAATTTTATCAATCTCCCCTTGTTTTCAGCATTTGTATTTTGGTGTTTAATTGGAGATTTTTAATTTGTTCTTTTTTTAGTTTTTTTAAGTTGCATGCCCAATTTATTGATCCGTTCTTTCTCTTTTTATTGACAAAAGCATTTAGAGGTGTAAAATTTCCCCTAAGCATTGCTCTGGCTGTAGATCACAAATTTTGGAATGTTATCTCATTGTTTGCATTCTCTTTAATGAAATTAATGATTGTTTCTATGATTTCTTCTTAGATCTACTCATTCTTTAGGATTAGATTACTTAGCGTCCAATTACTTTTTAATCTATACTTCCCTAGCTCTTTATTGAATTTAAATTTTTATTGAGTTATGGCCAAAAAAGGGTGCACTTAACACTACTATTTTTCTGTATTTAGTTGTGAGGTTTTTATGCCCTACATGTTCAATTTTTGTGAAGGTGTCAGATGTAGCTGAGAAAAAGATATATTCCTTTTTATCTCCATTCAGTTTCTTCAGAGCTCTAACATTCTCTTTCCTAAGATTCTATTTATCTCCTTGACTTCTTTCTTATTGGTTTTATGGCTAGATTTATGTAGTTCTGGGAGGGATAAATTGAGGTCACCCAGTAGTATAGTTTTACTGTCTATTTCCTCCTATAACTCACTTAACTTTTTCTTTAACAATTTCTTTAACAATTTGAACGTTATACATATATGTTTAGTATTGACATTACTTTATTCTCTATGGTATCTTTTAGCTTCCCTGCTTAACCCTTTTAATTAGGTCTATTTTTACTTTGTTTGGTATCATGATCACTACTTCTGCCTTTTTATTTCAATAAAGCATAAGAGAATCTGCTGCAGCCCCTTTTTAAAACTTTGTGTGTGTCTCTCTATTTGAAGTGTGTTCCTTATACATTGTTGGATTCTGGTTTCTAATCCATTCTGCTATCCATTTTTATTTTATAGGTAAGTTCATCCCATTCACATCCACTGTTGTGATTACCAACTGTATTATCTTTGATCCTATTTCTCTGTCTCTCTCTCTCTCTCTCTCTGTCTGTCTGTCTCTCTCTCCCCCCATCTCCTGCCCCCATATCTCTCTCCTCATCCTCCCATCTCTGTCTCTCTTGTTTTTTGGCCCATCCCTTCTCAAAAGTCTGTTTTGTTTCTGACCATTGTCTCCCTTTATCTCTCTCCATCTTATCACTGCTCCATCCTTTCTCTTACCCCCTTCCTGCTCCTACTTCCCTACTGTATAAGATAGATTTCTGTACCCAATCGAGTTTGTTTGTATATGTACATACCAATATCATCTATCTATCCATTTATCTATCTATCTATCTATCTATCTATCTATCTATCTATCTATCTATCTGTCTGTCTATCTGTCTGTCTTTTTCTTCTCTCTTTGAATCAGTTTATGTGAGAGTGAGTTTCATGCTTTCCTTCCCCTTTCCCATTTCCCCCTCTATCATAGACATTCTTCCTTGCACTTCTCTTTTAAGTGAGATAATTTTCCCTTTTCTTCTTCTCCCTTACCTTTTCTCCCAGGGCATATTTTTCCTACTCCTCCCTTTTTTTGGAGATCATTCTGACATAATTGACTCCTACCAATCCTCTCTATCTAGAGTCCTTCTAACTGCCCTAAAAATGTCAAAGTTCTTATATTATGTATATCATCTTCCCATGAGGGATTGTAAATAGTTTAAACAATTAGGTCCCTTGTGAGTTCTCTTTCATGTTTAACTTTTTATGCTTCTCTTGGGTCTTGCATTTGAATGTCAAATTTTTTATTTGACTCTTGTCCTTTTATCAGGAATGTATAGTCAGTTTTGCTGGGTAGGTTATTCTTGGTTTTAATCTTATTCCCTTTGCTTTCCAGAGTATCATATTCTAAGCCTTCCACTATTTTAATGTGATAGTTGCTAAATCTTTTGTGATCCTTACTTTAACTCCACAGTATTTGAATAGTGTCCTTCTGACTGCTTGCAGTATTTTCTTTTTGACTTAGGAGCTCTGGAACTTTGCTGTAATATTCATGGAAGTTTTCATTTGAGTTCTTTCAGGAGGTGTCGGGTAGATTCTTTTACTTCCTATTTTGTCCTCTGGTTCTAAGATGTCAAAGTAGTTTTCCTTTATAATTTTTTGAAATATAATGTCTAGGCTCCTTTTTAAAAAAATATGGCTTTCAATAATCTTTAAATTATCTCTTCAATCTTCAATCAATTTTCTAGGTCAGTTGTTTTTCCAATGAGATATTTCATATTTTCTTCTATTTTTTCTTTCTCACTTTGTTTTATTGTTTCTTGATGTCTCATTGAATCACTAGTTTCCACTTGCTCAATTCTAATTTTTGAGGAAGTGTTTTCTTTGGTGAATTTTTGTTACCTTTCTTTCCATTTTTGACCAATTTTACCTCAAAGTTATTTTCATTGTTGAAGTTTTGTATCTGATTTACAAAGGAGTTTTTTTCTTCAGTGAGGTTTTATACCTCTTTTACAACTTGGCCAATTCTGTTTTTTAAGGTGGTATTTTAGTTGGTATTTTTTGCACCTCTTTCATCAAATTGTCAATTCCCTTTTCATAATTTTCTCGTATTGATTTTATTTCTTTTCCTATTTTTCCCATCATTCTTATCTGATATTTAAATAATCATTTTGCTCTTTCTTTAGCTCTTTCAGGATTTCTTGTTGGGTTTATGTCTAATCTGCATTTTTTCTTTCAAGGTTTTGCTTATCACCTTTTCATATTGTTGCCAACTTCTGAGACTGTGTCCTGATCTGCTTTGTCATCATCGTATATTTTGTTAGTCAAATTCTTCTTCTTGTTGTTTGCTCATTGCCTAGCCTGTTTCTTAACTTTGAATTTTATGTTAAAGTTGGGCTCTGCTTACCTCAGGGGCAGGTGGCACTTTACCGAGCTTCAGGCTTTTTGTTGTTTCCGTTTTCATGGCTAGTTCTTGGGGTTTATAAGTTTTTGGTGCTTCCAAGGTGATGTGATCCAAGGAGAGGCATGTATGGTCACTGCTTTCCTGGTCTATGCTCTGGTTGTTACTCAGAAAAGTCCTCTGCTTCCTTTCAGCCACAAGCTATGTTGCTTCTCAGAGCCCCTGTTCTTTTGGGAACCATAAATGCTAGTGTTCTCCTCCATCATGGAACTGTAACTTGAAAGGCCGCACAATGGAATTATGAAACAGTATCAAGGCCTATGGGGCAACTCGGTGGCACAGAAGATAGAATGCCAGGTGTGGAGTTAGAAAGACTCATCTTTGTGAGTTCAAATCTAGCCTCAGACACTTAATAGCTGTGTGTTCCTGGGCAAGTCCCTTAACTCTGCCTCAATTTCTTCATCTATAAAATGGGCTACAGAAGGAAATGACAAACTACTCCAGTGTCTTTGCCAAATGGGGTTATGAAGAGTTAAACATGACTGAAATGACAACCACCACCACAACAACAACCACTAGCTCCTGTGCCCTTTGCTAGCACAAGGGTCTCTTCTAATGTCTTTCTGACCAGTTGTCCAATCTCTTTAGTATTTCTGGTCTGAAAGCTCTAGAAGCTGCTGCGGCTGCTGCTACTGTTAGAGCTGCCTACGAAGCCCACTCCCCCAGATCCCACTGGACCTCTGCTTTTGACATCTTAAGTTGTCTTGGACTGGAAAAATGTTTCACCTTACCTTTTAAATTTTTTTTTGTGCTGGTCCAGAATTTGATTTAAGCATCATTTTAAAGTTGTTTGGAGGGAAATGTTGAGAGAGGTGGGATGCAATGCTTCCTTTATTCCACTATCTTGTCCCCAGTTATTAATCTTTCATGTGGATTTTTTGGTAAGTTTATAACATTAGCAATTTTGAAGTTATTAAAACTTAAAGTTACACTAAGACTTTTGTGACACTGTATTTTTATGTAAATGAAATGTTTCTTTTTACAATTGTCCTCTTTGGAGTAGTACATGTGCTTTTCTTTTTTGATTTGGTTTTTCTTCTTTGTCTCTGAGTCAAAAGAATGTTGACATTTTAGTCACTTAGCATTTTAGTTTCCCTTAATGTTTGCATCTTCCCTTCAAGATTATCTCTGATTTATTCCGTGAATACCTTATTTGAGTATTGTTGTTTGCATGTTGTTGCCCCCCCATTAAAGTGTGAGCTCCTTTAGATCAAGGATTGCCTTTTTCCTTTCTTTGTGTCCTTATTTAATGCAGTGCCTGGCATGTAGCAAGCACTTAATAAATACTTGTTGACTTAGCATAATCCCAATATGCTTTCCAGAATGGTTGGACCATTCACAGTTTCAAAAGAAATAAGGGCTATAGCTTTTAGATAGAACTATGTAAGACATTTAGCTTAATTCAGATTTCTTCTACATTATTCTGTAAGGCCATGATAGAAAGAGGGATCAGGCAAAAACAATAACCTTGATCTCACACGAATGCAATGAGTTGCCCTGCTTTCTCTATCTTGCCACATTGCTGTTTCTTTAGGTAGGCATAACATGGAAAATATTTATCTGATGACTTGCAATATGATGAAATGCCAAGAAATGTTATCTAACATAAATAAACATTAAAACATGTATACACCTAATAGGCCGCCTCATCATGTAGCCTGAAATTCTCTACCAAAGAGTATTATACATTTTAAAAGCCTTGTTTTTAGGGCATCAGAGGGGAAGGTTTGGGGCAGAAATTGAAACAACAGCTCACAGCAAATTTTAGATAGGCCTCCAAGGAGTATAATCTAAGAATATGATTGATTAGTATCCGTAAATATGGAAATAGTCTCCCTCCAGTTTTACACATGAAATGTACATCAGAAAGGAAAGAAACAGAAAATAAACAAGATGAACTCAAAATCCTCTAACAAATGTTAGACTGAAATATTGCCAGGTGAGGAGGTGTAGAAGAATGAACACATATTTTGGGTGGCAAGTCATAAACTGTTTAGATCCTTTTGTAGGAGTTTCCTCTGTAGGCTTTAATTTAAGCATATGTCTATGAACTCGCCATTGTACTTCATTAAACTGGTGATTAAATTATATCACAGGATTTAGTGCTGAAACAACATCTAGTCCAATTCCTTTCCTGTTACAGATGAGGAACCTGTGTCCTAGATAGATGAACTGACCTACCACAAGCCAGGTCCTCTTACTCCAAATTGATTGCTTCTGGGTCACAGTGGCCTTTTTTCCCCATAAGGAAATAGCCCCATGAAATATTTAGCATTACATAACATGAGACATCCATGGAAACCAAAGATGGAATAATTATATGGAAAGTAATCCATCAGTCAGTCAATAAGCATTTATTAAGCACCTAATACATTCTCGGCACTGTGCTAGGCACTGGAGAAGCAAAGAAAAGCAAAAGAAAGCGCCTGCTTTCAAATCTAATGGGAGAGACAACTTGCCAAAGTAAAAAAAAAACCAACTATGGATGAGCATGGTATACATAGGATGGATTGGAGATTTTCAGTGAAGAGAAGGTTTCCTGTAGGAAGGAAAAAAAGAAGAGAGGGAGGAAGAAGAAAGAAAGGAAGGAACAATGAAGTTATTGTTGTTGGATAGTTTTAATTATTAGTAAGCTTTTTCTCACAGCAGGACTGAACTTGTCTTCTTACAACTTTGCCTACTGCTCCTAAACATGCCCTGTGGACCCAAATAAAAGAAATCTAATCCCTCTTCCACATGGTGACCTTACAGGTACTTGAAGTCAGGTAACATGTTTCAACCAAGTCTTCTCTTCTTCAGGCTGAACATCCTTAGTTACTGGTCTTCTTGTGGCATGGACTTGAGGCCCTTCATCGTTCTAGGTGCTTCTTAAACTACGGCAACTGCACATAACAGATGTGATCTGACCAGGGCGGAGGACAGTATTATGATCACCTGATTTCTGGAACCTACAATAAAACACGTTGCCTATTTTAAAGCACTATATAAATATAAGTTAACGTTAATAAAAACCATATTACTGTAAATGTAATGTACAGATAGGGAAAGAGAACTTCAGCAAATAGATTAAAGTCAAAGAATGAGACAGTGGTAAACTTACCAGGAATAACATCCCAAAACTTTGGACTTCTTATACTTTCTGAGTCTTTGCCAAGAATAGAAGTCAGTGGAAAATTTAAGGGGCTCTGATGTCTGCTTGACTTGGTATTGACTTGAGTGAACTGTGCTGGCTAATCAATCAGCTTGGCAGAGCATGTTATATCCCTGGATCCAGAAGCATATTCCTGAGGGAGCATGGGTTTGAACCCTAACTCTGAATCTTACTGATAAGCCAGTCTACTGATATATAGAAACAAAAGTATTCTGATATTTAAAAAAAAACGAAACTTTTACGAGCTTAATTTTCTACATACCTCTAGCATAGTATTAGATGGGAAGTGGGATGAAAAGGAGCTGCGTGGGGTGAAGGAAAAGGCTATCAATGGACTTGGGGTCATGTAGACTGGGGCTCACATCTTGCCTTAGATCCTCACTGGCTGTGTTTCCCTCAGTGATGCATTTGACCTCTCTCTGCTTTTTTCCTCATCTTGAAATAATTATATATATAGCACTTATCTCACACGTTTGTACTAAGGCTTAAATTAGATAACATCTGTTAAGTGCTTTGCAAACTTAAAAGTGCCATATAAATATCAAATAGTAATGCTTATTGTTATGATTGTGATCATGATCATGGTCATTATGGCCAAAGGTTTCTAGAAGGAAGGAAAAGGACACACTAATGGGGGCAGTGGGAAAGTGTACTTTACTATTTTTCCTAGGGCTGGTCTAGGACATGCCACTCAAACTCAGCTCACGTGCCACTATTAATACATATGCCATAGGTTGATGATCTTTGGTCTTTGGCAAATGTAACATGTTAGAGCCATGGAAAGGTATTATGGTAGGTTATCATAACCTCCTCACATTCAGATCCTCCTGTGAAAATGAGAATTACATTATACAAAATTGGAATTTATTTTCATAATTAAATTTTTGATGGAAATATTTTAAGCCAAATAGAACACCATATAAATAACTAAAAATGACACAAAACTCTAGCCAAGTCAGGTTAAATGCCAAGTTACTGCTAAGCACCCCTGTTTCTCCCTGAGATACTTGCCATTTGCTTGTTACTTTCTGATCTTCTCAGTGCCATCATTATTTCTCTTTCTCTTAGGTTATCAGGCTGCTGTCAACTTGTGTCTGTCCTCACACATGCTCATCTGACTATTCTATAAAGTTCTTTCAGCCTCGCCTCTAGTAACCTTCTCAAACTGCTGCATTGTCATTTCTAGGCTTATTCACTTGTAGGCCTCAGCTATCCCACCGCAATTACTGGCTGCTGTTGACTCACTAACACTTCTGCTTCTATTTTGTCTTCCTTCCTTCCTCCCTCCCTCCCTCCCTCCATCTGTCTTTCCTTCCTTCCTTCCTTCCTTCCTTCCTTCCTTCCTTCCTTCCTTCCTTCCTTCCTTCC
>CM053624.1:283056216-283070456 GCA_028646595.1 Phalanger gymnotis
CCTGGCAATGAATACCACATACTGTATCTGTATTTCCATACCTCTCCCTGAAAAGAAGAAGGAGTGTTTCATCATAAATTCTTCAAGACCAAGAAAGGTTATTGTAATAAATCAGAATTTGCCTTTTTCTTTACCAATGTTTTAATTTATATTGTTGCAGCCATTTTGTATATCTTTCTGGTTGTGCCTACTTTTCTTTACATCACTTCATACAAATCTTCCAGTGTTTCTCTGATTACTTATAAATGTAATTTTTATGATACAGAAATATTCTATTACGTTCATGTACAACTTTTTGTTGTTTTAAGTGAATTTTGTCACTATTCTGCTCTATAAAATAATCACTTTGCAGCTTGGTTGGTAGAGCACAAAGCCTGTTATTAAATTAGATAGTATAGTCCAGGAGTGGGGAACATGTAGCCTTGAGGCCACATGTGACCCTCTAGGCTCTCAAGTGTGGCTTTTCGATTGAACCCAAACTTCACAGAACAAATCCCCTTAATAAAAGGATTTGTTCTGTAAAACTTGGACTCAGTCAAAAGGCCACACCCAAGGACCTAGAAGGCCACATGTGGCCTTGAGGCTGAAGGTTCCCAGCCCCTGGACAGTCATTTTCATTATATTGGTGCAGCCTAATCATAAATAATGAACCTCTGTACAATTATTTTCTTCATTATGTTTTTTTTAATTTTATAACTTTTAAAATTTATCATTTTTATTTACAAAAATTATTTATAATAATTTTTTAAATTTTAGAATTTTATTTACTGTATATAAGTTTTGAGTGTGTCTTGGTGAGTTCCAAATATTTATGAAATCTGTAGTTTTGTTTATTTTTCTTCTGGTACTATGTAGAATTGCTGATGATATTTATGGACTTATTTTTTTTAATCCCACTTCTTTCCTGAGGCTATTAATTGTCTTGATTAGCTTCTTTATTTATTCTTTGGGGTTTTTGAAGTAGATTGTCATGTCATTTGTAAATAGCCACAATGTTGTTACTATGTTGTGATGTTTACATTTTAATTTCTGTCTCTTGCTTATTGCTATAGCCAACATTCATAGAAATATGTCAAATAGTGGTGGGGAATAGGGACAACTTTGCTTTACCCTTGTACTTCTCATAAAACTTTCCAGTGTTTCACCACTCAGATAATACTACCTTTTGATTTTAGATACCGTATTTACTTTTTAGTATATTAAAGAAGAACCCTTTCATACTTATGCTTTTTTGGACTAACATATGAGTGCTACATTTTGACAAGGGCTTTTCATGAGCTTATTAATATAATCATGATTTTTTGGTGTGGTTTCTATTTATTGCTTTTCATAATTTTGAACCATTTTGCATCCTATACAAATTCAACTTAAACACAGTGAATTATTTTTTTGGATCTATTACTGTAGTATCTTTGCTAAGATTTTACTTTTAAAAAATTACACCAATATTTGTGAGGGAGATTGGTCTATAGTTCTTTCTTTTTGTTTTAGGAATCAGAACTATATTTATCTTACGTAAGGGGCTGGCAGAGTGCTTTTTTTCCTCCATTTTTATGACTACTTTTTCTTTGTAACATCAGTATAACTTGATCTTGGAATTCCTAATAGAATCTATTTGTAAATCCTGCCAGATCAGGATTCTTTCCCTTCTCTTAACCCCTTAGGAAATGAATTTATGACTTGTTTTGCTTCTTTTTATGAGGTTGGATTCTCTATCATCTACATTTCTTGTTTTTAAAATTTGGGCATATTTAATCTTATTTTGGCTGATTAATCATTTACTTCAAATTTGCTGTCATGTAATTAGGTACAGTAGTTTCTGATAATTCTTTTCCTTCCATTTACCACATTCATTGGGAATCCCTCTCTTACAATTTTTGAATGGGATTATTTGATTTTTCTCTCTTTTTAATCAGTTTTGTTAGTCTCAAAAATCAGTTCTTGATCTGTTAAAAAAGTCTTTTATAGTAAGTTTAATTTCAATTATCTCTATTTTTCTTTTAAAAATAGATTACATATTTTGTTTCTATATTATCTACATTTCCTCTGTATCACTTCCTCTCCCCATCCCAGAAAGCCATATATTATAATAAAAACTTTAAGAAAAAAGAGGAAGAAGAGAAAAATTTAGCAAAACTAACCATTGCATTTTAAAAATATGATATTATATGCAATGTTCCTCTCAAATTTTTGAGATTTCTTCTTTTGAACTTAATTTGTTGAGTTTATAGTTTTAAATCCTCCACATTCAGTTCATTAATCTTCTCTAGAGTTTTGTTTATATGTTTTCAGATATAAAAATATCTCCCTCCCCTCTCCCCAGTACTTTATTAGCTGCATTCCCCAAATTTTGGTATTTTACCTCTTTTGTGTAATTTTCTTTCACACATAATGCTTTTTTGACACCTTTGTCAATAAAGGACATTTGGACTAGTAAGAAACATATTTTACTGGTCCCAAATATCACCAAATGTCTATAAGAGGTACAAGATTAATTTCTTTTACATACGTAGAAAAGTCACCAAGTTGTACTACATATTTGGAGAATATGAATAAAACAAATGTGTAACCTTTATAGACTCTGGAGATCCTTACTCCGATTCTCACTTATGCTTGTGTTGGATCCTCAGAACAAGGTTACATCTCTGTGTCAGGGTTCTAGAAGTACCCCTGAGGGGCTATAGATATTTTTTCTAATGCTGTAATTTCAAGTTCCCATTCTGACATGTTGTCTCAATATCATTGATAACATTCATTAGTGTCTTCTTTCATTTAACCAACTGACTAAAATACTAAAAAACTAAAATAGTTTTTTACAAAAGGTTATTTACTGAGAAGGTCTATCAAGAAGTTACAAAGCATTTTCTCCCAATTATCAGGGACTCACTCTTCCTTATGTTATCTTGGTCCCTGGGCAGTTAGCTCAACCTTAAAGTGATTGCACCAAAGCATTGGTCCCACCAAATTTAGTTCTGAATGTAGCATAGCTGATGGACAAAGTGCTTCCCTTGTTTGTGGAAACTGGTGCTTCTACTGCCAAGTCTGATTCAGCACTGTGATTGATCTTTCAGGTTATTCCTCAGAGTTGATGTCTCAGCTAGCTCAGTTGCCTGCAAACTGTGGCATGGACTCCTAGTGCTCTTCCAACCGTTCAAAGCCCAGAAAGTCATAGCCTAATCCATTTCATCTCCAATTCACCTTTCACCTAAGGCAGTGAAGACCAGACAGGCACTGAAGCAACTGCAGGGCTGTGTGCTCAGGGCTTCGTGTTGCCCCAGATGGTAAGACAAGGCTACTGGAGTTCTCCCCATCCAAACGCTTTCTTTCAGTGGTTGCTGCCTCCTCACTCAATGGCAGCCAAAGAGGAAGGAGACTAAACTGTCTTCAGAGGAATCCTTTGTATGCATCCCAATTCTGGCTTAGCAGCCTATCAAAATAGACTGGAAGCAGTGGTAGAATACCTATTCATTCTCCAAAGTCCACTTGTGGCATTTCACCAGACTGAGCATGCTGCACATGTTTATAGGGGTTGGCCATGAAAGGGCCAGTCTTGACTTAATGAATAAAGAATTGACTGTGTCACAAAGCCCTGGGTCCACATCCTGCTTCTGACACATACTGGTTGCTTGTCCCTGGGCAAGTCACTTGACCTCTCATTGCTCTACTCAACAAGAAATAATAAGTTGCCAAGAAGGTGCTAACTTGCTTTGATAGAGGGGTTTTCTTCCTTGTACTAATCATTCATATCCTAACCATTTACTATGTGTGAGGCACTATGCTAAATGCTAAAAATACAAATACAGAGTAGGGCAGGCCCTACCTTGAAGGAAAGGGGAGACAACAGATAAAGGGGAGTGGTGACTGGTGCAGGAGGTTTTTGTCTGTGGAGCAACAGGGCGGTCCATTGACATGTCTTTTCCAGAAGCAAACATGGTATTGATTGGTTTCATCTCAGAAACACTAGTTGGAAAAGCAATAGCATGATAATCAGTTTTGTTGTTTTTATCTTTAGCAAGGTGATAGAGTTCTACTAAGAAAGCTTGTGTTCAGGGAATACATAAGATAGCAGACCAGTGTCAAGCCACCCCAATACCAAGTGGTTGAAAGATAAGGCCATGGATATTTTATAAAATCATTCAAGAGAATTTTGGAACCTTGCAAACCAATGCATAGCAACCATGCATTGCTTTTTGGGGTGTTAGTAGGACTCCCTTATGATCAAGAGAAAAAGAGAGATGAAGAACTGGTCAGGTGTATTCTGTGAAGTGCTTTTTATCAATGGCAAACAAACTGTCAGAGCAGAGAAGATGACTCAGATGAAAAAGAAACTAGGTGTTGTAACCTGAGAAAGGGTCAGGGAAATTAACTGAATCTGTCCCAGCTCCAGGGAGACAGCCCCTTCTTTATTTAATAGTCTAGCTGTGAAGATGCCTAGTGAACAGAGGTTACCCATAGAAATAGGAGAGAGTGATAGTCTGGAGGCAGTTGAATAGAAAGAAGAGGAGAATGATAGAGAGAATAAAGAGGAAAGAATAATTTCAGGGTTATATTAACTCACAAGGCAGGTCAGTAAAAAGCCAACCAATCTTTAAATGACTTCTCCTCCCCACTTTCCTTCGCACTGAATAAACCTATTTAATATTTCCCCCCTTTGGAGATTAAGTATACATCTCAGAAATGGGAGAACGATTGAAGCAAAGACATTGAAAATTAACTTGTGAAGATAAAGTATTTCCTTCAGAAAAGCAAAATATGTTCACCCAGGCAAACAAAAAAGAACAAATACCAATGTCCTTTGAATAAATTAAATAGAGCTCTTGGCCTTGTTTAACAGTGTGGTGAGTATTATCATGGCCTGGGAAGGGGATCATTCAGCTCAGGGTTTTTGTCCTTGAATCACTAAGAAAGGAGCCTTAGTAATTCTGCAGAAAATTCCCATTTTCTTTCAGCCCATGATGTACCTATCTCATCAATGCTGACATTTTTTTCCACCAGGAAAGCACTGTCAGTATCATTGTCAAGTTGCAGTAAAAAGCAAAATAGTATGAGAACAAGTGGTATTTTAATTTATTTTACATTCCAAATAGCTTCTACTTATGGTAATAAGTAATACCTAAAAAGCTACAGAGAACAAAAATTAGCAGACTATGAATATTTATGTAGCAATCTTTTTTTTCCTAAAGAGCAATGGATTTAAGCTCAGAAGACCTTGGTTCAAATCTTCTCTCTTTCATTTCTTGCTTCTGTGACTTTAAGCAAGTCACCTTCCTTCTTGAGGACTCTGTTTCCTCATCTGTAAAATGAGGGAATTGGCTAACGTTCCTTCCATCTCTAAACTCTATGATCTTATGACCTCCTATTATACAGCACTGAGCCCAGGGGAAGAAATACCTTGACAAAAACATAATATTAACAACAATCACTTTATATTGCACTTTAATGTTGGCAAAACACTTTATACACATTGTCTCATATAAACTTTACCATAATTATGTGAGGTAGGTACAACAGTTATCATTATTTCAGTTATCCCCACTTCATAGATGAGAAAACTCTGAGACTCAAGAGGCTAAATAATTTGTCCATGGCCATAAAATTAGTAAAAATTAGAGCTGGCATTCACACCTAAGTCTTTCTGACTCCAAGTATGACATTGTATCCCTTATATAGACAAAAACATAAATTAAGTCACATTTATCTTGGGATGTCCAAATTGAGGTATCTAACTGGTGATGTAGACCTGGAGCTCAAACGAGACATGAGGGCTAGATATTTAGATCTGGGGGTTAAACTGGCCTATTTGCTGCTCCCTGAACCTGTGTTCTATCTCCTTCCTCAGCATCTTTCTAAAGATCTCCATTCTTATCTTCATATCGTAGAACCCCAAGCTTCCTTTACAATTCAGCTCATGTGGCATTTCTCATGGGAAACATTTCCTTTGCTGATCCTCTTAGTGTTGTCTCCTCCTCAAGCATCATTGTAATGTGTACTTTTTCACTTGTGTTCCTTGCCGCCACCTCCTCCAAAATGTAAGTTCCTTGGAGGCTGTTGTTGTTCAAGTCATTCGGTTGTGACTGACACTTTGTGGACATACTGTCTATGGGATTTTCTTCGCAAAGATAGCGGAGTGCTTTGCTATTTCTTTTTCTACTAGATTAAAGCAAACAGAAGTTAAGTGACTTGCCCAGAGTCACACAGCTAATAAGTATCTGAGGCTGGATTTGAACTCAGATCTTCTTGACTGCAGGCCCAGTGTTCTATCCACTGAACCATCTAACTGTCTTGTCTTGGAGGTAGAAATGAATTTTTTCATTTCATCTTTGCACCTCAAGCATCAAGCGTTATGCCCTGCACATAGTAGGTATTTAAGTATTTGTTTGAGTTGGATTGAATATGATTCCCTATTAACTGTGGACTAAAATGAAAAATGAAACAAAACTTTGACCTGACATTAAAAGTCCTTTATAATTTCTCTTATTTACCTTTCCAGCACCATCTTACATTAATTTTCTATATTCCAGGCATAAAAGGCAGGGTGACGTAATGAACAGAGAGCTGGTCTAGATGTCAGAAAGACCTGGGTTCAAGTCTTATCACTGGCACATAATGGCTATGGTACCTTAGACAAGTTGTGTAACCTCTCAGTGATTTAGGCAGATCCCTAACACTATTATTTATAGAGGAGGTGCTGACCTGCTTTGATAAAAGGAGTTTCCTTACCTGGAGTTCCCTAAACCACTGAATCCCAAGTTTAATCCCTAGCTCTGTACCTATATTCCCATTAGTAGCTCAAAGGAAATGTGAGATGCAAAATTTAGAGTCCTCTTCATTCCAAATGTTTATATAGATTGTTTGAGCCCAACCTATGATAGAGCATACTGAAGTCATCATTTCTTCAGACACACTATATCTTGACCCAAAATTGTCATTTTGGTCCTCTTCCAGAATGAAAGATAGTAACCAACCCCTATTCCCATCAAACCGGACTACTTGCTAGGTACTCCATGTTTCACTTATGTGCATTACATAGGCCATTCTCTGTGTCTCAGTTATACACTCGATTTACATTAGCCTCTTAGAAACTTTATCTTCCTTCAGATTTTAGCTCAGGTGCCACCTCTGTGAAACTGTACTCGACTCCCCTCAGTTTCCATGACCTTTCCTTCCTTAGTTTTGTATAGTACAGAAGGGCTTTGTGAGCAGGAATTCTTCTTTTTATTGTTGTTTCTTTGCTTTTTTTGTTTGCTTGTTTTTGTAGAGCCAATAACCTCAGAACCCTCATAGGCTCATTCAAATCATGCATACTTTTGAGATGATGTATTGGTAATGGAGGATTGGCCAATAAGATTCTAGTGCTTAGGACCTTGCATTGCACTCTTTGCCTCTTGCAATTTCTCAAATGGATGCTGTGTGATCCTACTTCTGGAATTTTGTGATGACTTGGGGTGGAGGGACCAGGCTCTTCATTTCAGAGCACAGGGCCATGCACATTTTAGGTGCTTAATAAATATGTATTCTTTTTTGTTTATTAAATTGAATGTCATACAACATTCCGGTCAAATATTGAACTTTCTCTCTTGTATATTGAATCATTAAATGTTGGAGCTAGTAGGAACTTTGGAGATCAGCTAATCTAAACCTATTCTTCTTAAAGATGAGAGAACTCAGACACAGAAAGGTTAATTGACTTGCCCAAGATCACATGGCTAATAATAACAGACCTGGTACTTCTCTTGCTGTCCCAAGACACCTACCCAGTAATATTAGTGGGGGAAGGATGATCAAGCCAAGGCAGAATGGAAGAGCTAGTGAAGGAACGGTGGGATCACATATCACAGAGATTGTGTTATAAGCAAAGTTATCCTGAATATGCCAGCATTCTGTGGCTTATCTTATACATTTACTGACTTGTATGGCCTTGTGAAGCTTTAAAATGTTGAATTAACAGTGGTCTAGGGACAGCAGACCATACCAGAGTTTGCTAGTAGCTGAGCCTGGTGCTTCAACACAGTCTCGAGGATTGTCTCATTTGAGCCAGCCCAACAGTGAAACAATCTGGTAACTGAGATGCCCCATCCTACATCTAGGAAGTAACTTATCCAGTGACTTCATTTGGGAGTGAACTTGGAAGGGGGGAATACTTCAAGCAATTTCTTTAAGTCCACAGGGAGTTAGTAGTATAGAAGGGAGAGTATGTCCCTGCTTCAGTGGGATGTTTTGTATTTCTATTCTTGCTCTGTCTTTTCAGTAAATATCCCTTTGTAAAAATTGGTTAACTGATATTGAAGAGATTTTAACTGGCACTTGAGAGTGACTTGGGGAATGGGAAATAGTGGAATGGGGGCTTGAGCAGATAATTAAACAAAACCCATAACCCTTGAGAGTTACCCCTAGAACACCTAGGGAGATATAACCAGCTTCACTGCTAGTGGTCGGATATGAAGGTTGGGAGAGAAATTCAGAATCTCACTACATCTTTTCTTTAGCCCATTTGCTCTTATCAAGTTGAAAAACTGCAAACTTCTGAATATTTTGTTGCTTACCATGCTAACAGATGCAGGCAAGGAATAGCATAGAAGCAGTAAAAAATAATCAGGACATAAATAAATAGGAAGGCAACAAAAATATCAGCACTCATTCCTAAAAGAGTATAGCATCCTTCTATTCCACTTCTCATCCCAGTCCAGTAGCTTTAGAAATAAGGTCCTCAAAGAGACTTATGCTCTGTGAGGCATAAGAAAGACCCTTGAGAAACTACTCTAAAGAGAATGCAAATGTCAGTGCAGGTATCTAATTTTGCTTATAACAATCTCTGTGATATATGATCCCACTGTTTCTTCACTAGCTCTTCCATTCTGCCTTGGCTTGATCATCCTTTCCCCATCTGATTTTAGTCCTGATTCCTCAGTTTCCCCATATCCTCATCATCTCATTTTACTCCATGGGGACATGAGAGCCCTAATCAGTCATTTGGTGGGGAAAATGTCTTCATCAGAACCCTTCACCACTCTCAATTCACACACCTCTCTTGGGCAGATGGATGTATACACATCTACCAAGTTGCTTCTGGCTATGTCTGTATCTCCAGTACCTAGCACAGGGCCATGCACATTTTAGGTGCTTAATAAATATGTATTCTATTGAATGTCACACAACATTCTGGTCAAATATTGAACTTTCTCTCATGTATATTGAATCATTAAATGTAGGAGCTATTAGGAACTTTGGAGATCAGCTAATCTAAACACATTCTTTTTAAAGATGAGAGAACTCAGGCACAGAAAGGTTAATTGACTTGCCCAAGATCACATGGCTAATAATAACAGACCTGGCACTTCTCTTGCTGTCCCAAGACACCTACCCAGCAATATCATTTATTCATTCAAGGTTCTGGGAAATCTCCCATTCACTGTATCCAAGAGTCTCAGAATATTGAGTGGTTTCACAAAAGATCACAGGATTCATCCTTGCATTCTTCATACTTATGTATTTACTTTCTCATCTAATTTTTGAGAGGATAATAATGAAAATGCTTTCCTCAGTCGTTTAATTCTTCTTATCACTTTCCCAACCCCCACATTTCAGTGAGAGCTCAGAATAATGTTTTACAGCTCATTCTTCCATTAGGGAACATTTTGTTTTCCCTTCTAGGATGTGAGTTCTAGAATAAAAAGGGGATGGGATTAATTAAAAAAATTAAGCACTCGCCCCTGTCTGGATTGATATGAGGAAAAAGAATGGGTCAGTGTGGACTTCTCAAAATAAGTTATCTTTCTCCCACCACTCCTGGTTAAGGTAGAGTTTGACATTCCATTGAGATTCCAGTGAATCTCTAAACCTTCAGGAAAACATTGATGTAGAGAACTGGACCTGCAGCTACTCTTTTTTTTTATCCTGAACTAATTTCCCAAACCTGAAAGTTGAAAAGGAAGAAAATTCTAAATATAAACACTTCTCAAATTACTTTGCACTCAATCCCTTTCCTTCACTATTTCCTTTTCACCATGTGTTATCTCACAAATACACTGACATATCCACATTCGCACCTTCACATGGACTCTCCATTGCATTTCTCACTTAGTTGGATTTTTTGTTTTTGTTTTTGCTCTGAGACATGGGCAGCAGCAGAACAGTACACAGATGCTTTCAGAATCAATATCCCAATTTTTAAAGCATAATTATGAGAGATAAACATGGAAATTATGAGAGCAAAAATGATACTTCCTACCTAGCTCTAAGTATAGCCAGTGGAAGGAAGAACTAGATCTGAGTGAGTTGTTCTTTGTGTGTATATGTGTTTTTTTATTGTAATAAATGAATATCTAGTATTCCTCCCCTTTCTTCAGTAGAGTCCTAAGCTGATGCCATGTTGCATCGTGGAAATGACCCTGGGTTCTCAGAGGTCGTGGCAGTGATTTGGCAAGTTCTATCAGGCTGAATAAACTTTGAGTAGAGAGACTGTGTCTAAAGACTGAGGAGAAGTCTAGTTACATTTGTAATGTCTCATCACCTGAGCATGAGGAGCCAGTAATGAATATATTTGGTCCCAGCAACTCATGATGATGATTTATCGAGGCACAGTGGGGTTATGAGATATATTGATAGAGGAAATCCACATCGACGAAATTCTGGATTCCTGAAGTATTAAAGTATGTGTAGGGAGAGCAGCAATTTTGTCACTGGCAGGAATGCAGACTTTCCTATTCCCATTCCATAGTCCTGCCAAGTGATGATCCTGAAATGATTTGCATAGACTCATGTAACAGCCCAGGACATTGTGGTAATTGAAAAGAAACTTTCATGAATTAACTCATGGAGTAGAATTAATTCAGAGTGGCATTGAGGCAGAAGAAAAGATTTCAAAAGAAGGAGTTAATATTTAAAGATTTCTCTGACTGGCTGGCTTCTCTGGCTGGCATTTCTGAATCACAAGAGCTAAAATATTCTCTGGAGGGAGATTGCCTTTTTCTCATAAGGCAAAATCTATTTAGCAGAGAACTAGCAAATGGGAAGGGTAGAGAAACAGTAGAAGGATGCTTAGTAGATTCACCAGGAAATGGTACCAAAACAGAGAGAATTAGGCTAATAAAGAACCTCAGTAGTATAGAGTAGCAGAGAAAACAACTAACACTAGGTGACCAGACCTAGAGATGACATCAGCAACTTTGCAGAGAAATAAGCATTCTACTAGAGGTAGAAAGGTGTTCCAACAGAAATGACATTCTAAAAGCATGAAATGCCCTGGCGATGTGTGTTCTGGGGTCACAGAAGTCCCTATTAACTTGATATTTCTCATAAATATGACCCTAGCCATGCATGTTAACTACACCTGTTCCTATTCTTTGATGGTATAGTGGTAAGAATACTCCTGTGTATATGGGGGAAATTTTTCTTTATTTTGCTAGACTGTTTCTTACTTCGAATGAGAACATTCTCTGGTTAATCTGGGAAAAGAAACATTGGTGGAGGGATTGAAGCTATACATGCAGTTTATTTTTTCAAAAAATTATTTTTATTTATTGTATTAAATATTTCCCAAATACATATAAAATGTGTTAATAATGATTTTTTAAAATTTTGAGTTCTAAATTCTCTTCCTTTTTCTAACCCCTCCTTGAGAAGGCAAGCAATTTGATAGCATTTATATGTGTGGAAGTCATGAAAAAATATTTCCATATTAGCTATTTTGAGAAAGAAAACACAAACAAAATAAAACAAGAAACATAAAGAAAGTTTAAAAAGCATGCTTCAATCTGCACTCAGAGTTCTCTCTGGAGGTAGAGAGCATTTTTCATGATGCATCCTTTGGAATTATCTTGAATCATTGTCTTGATCAGAGTAGCTAAATCTGATAGTTGGCCATGCTTAAAATATTCCTGTTACTGTGTATAGTGTTCTCCTGGTTCTTCTCTCTTCAATTTGCATGAGTTCATGTAAGTCTTCACAGGTTTTTCTGAAAGCATCCTACTCATCATTTCTTATAGCACAATAGTGTTCCATCTAAATCATACACTACAAGTTCTTCAGCCATTCCCCAACTGGCGAGCTTTCTCTCAATTTCCAATTCTTTACCACCACAAAAAAGCTACAATAAATATTTTTGTACAAGTAGGTCCTTTTCCCTTTTCCTTCATCTCTTTCTGATACAGATATGTTAGTGGTATTGTTGGGTCAAAGGGTTTGCACAGTTTTATACCTCTTTGGGGAGAGTCCCAAAAAGTTCTCCAGAATGGTTAGAGTGCTTCACAACTCCACCAATGGTACATTAGCGCCCCAATTTCTCTATATTCTACCCCCAGCATTTGTCGTTTTCCTTTTCTATCGTGTTAGCCAATCTAATAGGTGTGAGGTGGTATCTCAGAGATCTTTTACTTCACATTTCTCTAAACAGTAGTGAAAGCAGCTAGGTGGCATTGTGGATAGAGTGCCAGGCCTGGAGTCAGGAAGTCCTGAGTTCAAATCTGGCCACAGGCATTTACTAGCTATGTGACCCTGGGCAAGTCGCATAACTCTGCCTCTGTTTCCTCACTGGTAAATTGAGCTGGAGAAGGAAATGTCAAATCACTCCAGTATCTTTGCCAAGAAAACCCCAAATGGGCTAATGAAGAATCAAAAATGACTGAAGAGCAACAAAAATTAGTAGTGGTCTAAACCATTTTTTATGTGACTAAGCATAACTGATTTTTTAAAATCTGAAAACTGCCTGTTCATATCCTTTGACCATTTGTCAATTGAGGAATGGGTCTTATTTCTTATAAATTTGCTTCACTTCTCTATATGCTTGAGAAATAAGGTCTTTATCAGAGAAACTTTTAAAAAAATTTCCAAATTTCCTGCATTCCTTCTAATTTTCACTGCATTAGTTTTGTTTGTACAAAACCTTTTTTAATTTCATGCAATCAAAATTATCCATTTTACTTTCTGTCATCCTCTCTGTCTCTCATTTGGTCATAAACTCTTCCCTTACTGATAGATCCCCTAATTTATTTATGCTATTACACCTCGTTTCTATCATTTATTCATTTTGATCTTAGCTGGGTGTGTGGTGTGAAATGTTACTCTATGCCTAGTTTCTGCCAAACCATTTTCCAGTTTCCCCAACAATTTTTGTCAAATATTAAGTTCTTGTCTCCAAAGCTTGGAATTTTGGATTTATCAAACACTAGATTACTATGGTCATTTACTACCATGTACTGTGTACCTAATTTATTCCACTGATCCACCACTGTATTTCTTATCCAGTACCATATTGTTTTGATGCTTACTGCTTTGTCATATAGTTTGAAATCTAGAATTCATAGGCTGCCTTCCTTAACATTTTTTTCTAATTAATTCCCTTGAAATTCTTGGCCTTTTCTTCTTTCAAATGAATTTTGTTGCCATTTTTTTCTAGCTCTATAAAATAATTCTTCAGTAGTTTGATTGTGATGGCACTGGATATGTAAATTAAGTCAGGTAGAATTGTCATTTTTATTATATTGGCTCAGCCTACCCATGAGTAATTAATATTTCTCCAATTGTTTAGATGTGTCTTTACTTGTGTGAAAAGTATTTTGTAATTGTGTTTATATAATCTCTGAGTTTGTCTTGGCAAGTAGACTCCCAAGTATTTTATATTATCTGCAGTTATCATTGATGGAATTTCCTTTTCTATTTCTTCCTTGGTCAGTAATATATAGAAATGCTGATGCTTTATGTGGGTTTATTTTATATTCTGTAACTTTGCTAAAGTTCTTAATTGTTTCAATTAGTCTTTTAATTGATTCCCTAGGGTTCTCTAAGTATACCACCACATCATCTGTAAAGAGTGATAGTTTTGTTTCCATGTTGCCTATTTTTATACCTTCAATTTCTTTTTCTTGTCTTATTGCTATAGCTGGCATTTCTAGTAGTGATAATGCATATCTTTGTTTCATTCCTGATCTTATTGGGAAGGTTTTGAGATTATTCCTATTATAAATAATGTTGGCTCTTGTTTTTTATTTATTTATTTTTATTTTAAAAAATTTCTTATTTTTAGTTTACAACACTTAGTTCTGCAAGTTTTTGAGTTCCAAATTTTCTTCTCCTCCCTCCCCTCCCCCACCCCCAAGATGACCTGGAGTCTGATATATATTCTACAAATACTTTTGCATTAAACTTATTTACACAATAATCAAGTTGTAAAGAAGAATTATGACCAATGGAATGGATCATGCAAAAGAAGAAACAAAACCAAAAAAGAAGAGAAAAAAAGAGAG
>CM053624.1:283070556-283099548 GCA_028646595.1 Phalanger gymnotis
AGCTCTTTCATCACGTGTCCTTTGGAGCTGTCTTTGAAGCTTGTATTGCTGAGAAGAGCCAAGTCTATCAAACCCAGTCATCACAGAAGCAATATGTCTATGGTTGTGTACAATGTTCTCCTGGTTCTGCTCCCCTCATTCAGCATCAGGTCATGTAGGTCTTTCCAGGTTATTATGAAGTCTGTACGTGCCCCATTTTTTATAGCATAATAGTATTCCACTACATTCCTATACCACAACTTGTTTAGCCATTGCCCGATTAATGGGCATCCCCTTGATTTCCAATTCTTTGCTACCACAAAAAGAGCTGCCATAAATATTTTTGTACATACAGGTCCCTTTCCCACTTGTGTGATCTCTTTAGGATACAGCCCTAGAAGTGGTATTGCTGGGTCAAAGGGTATACACATTTTTATATCCCTTTGGGTATTGTTCCAAATTGCTCTCCAGAATGGCTGGATCAGTTCATAACTCCACCAACAATGTAACAGTGTTCCAATTTTCTCATATCTTCTCCAGCATTTATCATTCTTCTGTTTTGTCATATTAGTGAATCTGACAGGAGAGATGTGGTACCTAAGAGATGTTTTGATTTGCCTCTCTCTAATCAATGGTGATTTAGTTGCTCTTGGTTTTAAATAGATACCACCTATCATCTTGAGAAAGGCTCCATTGATTCCCCTGCTTTCTAGCATTTTTAATAAGAATGAGTGTTGTATTTTGCAAAAGGCTTTTTCTGCACCTTACTGGGAAAATCATATGATTCTTGTTATTTTTGTTATTGATTGTTATTGATGGTCAATTATGCTGATAGTTTTCCTAATACTGAACAAGCCTTGCATTCCTGGTATAAATTCTACCTGGTCATAGTGTGTGATCTTTGTGGTATATTGCTGTAATCTCCTTGCTAGTATTTTATTTAAAATTTTTGTTGGTCTATAGTTTTCTTTCCCTGTTTTTGCTCTCCCTGATTTAGGTATTAAAAGCATTTTTGCATCATGAAAGGAATTTTTTAGGACTCCTTCTTTACCTATTTTTCAAATAGTTACATATTATTGGGCTTGATTGTTCCTTAAATGTTTGGCAGGATTCACTTCTGAATCCTTCAGGCTCATAGGGATTTTTCCTTAGAGAGCTTACTGATCATTCATTCAATTTCTTTTTCTAATATGGGTTATTTCAGTATTTCCTTTCCTCTTCTGTTAATCTGTGCAATTTATATTCTTGTAAATATTCATCCATTTCACTTAGATTTTTACTGCCATCAAAACCTCAGTTTTACTGCTTTCAAAGCCTCCCTTTCAATGAGAGTTGCTTGCATTCCTGGTTCTTCTTTTCCTGCCCCTTCCAATACTTCTGCTCATTCCTGCAAACCTAAGCTCACATTGAAAAATTCAATGTCCCTCTAAATGCACATCTCTCAATCTCTCATTGCCACCAGCTCCTTTCCTTGACCCTGTTCTTCTTTGTGGCACACCATTTTATTCCTGAGCTCTTAGCCTCTTCTTCTCCTTGCCCTCTACCGACTGATTTTTCTTCCTCACTTTTCTCCTGTTCTCCACAGTCTCCTGATTGGGGCAAAGTAACATCTGCTGCTCTTGTAAGCCCGCTTTTTTTTTCAAGAGGCCATTACAAATTTACAGAGATAAAAATAACAATATGAAGGATGTATTGTGCAAATCTTTTTAAAAGCCTGCAAAAACAGCAGAAAGAAATCAATTAGAATTGCCATGGCAACTACCAACAATTTTATATGCAAGAAGGAAAGAAAATAAAACAAGGGAAGTAACAAAATAGAAAATGCATAAATTGATTGAAATACTATGGACTTTTAAATAAATATTATACAGTGTAGCATCACAAAAGCTAAGGTCTTTCACTGAAATGATTGAATTATAACATAATGAATAAGATTATAAATGAGCTAAGTGTATGGATTCCTACTGATGTAGGGAAATAAACTCTTGTTGATGAATTTTGGTGAGGTATATCTCAAAAGAAGTCCTGCAAAACAAGAATTGGGGAATTGAGAGAGCTTTAAAAAAAGATGCAATGCAATTTTAATTTAATTCAATTGAGTGCCTTCTAGAGCAAATTGATGTGTTAGGTGAGGCATAAAGGTAGTATAGTGAAGACTTGGAGTCAGAAAGATCTGACTTTGCGTATTGTCTCAGGCACTTATCAGCTATGTGACTCAGCATCACTTAACTTCTCCGTGCCTCAGTTTCCTATAAGTGAAAAATGAAGTAATTAAAACTCACCAGTCCTGTCCACTCCTGAATCTATGATCATGTTTGCCAAGTGCTGTTCATAGATAATCTCATTTCCTCCTCATAGCAACCCTGTAAGGTAGATACAACATGCATCATAATTCTCATTTCACTGAGAGAAGTACTGAGGCTTATTTCCCACCAGCTGCACTTTTTGGACTTCTTTCTTTGAACTTCTTTGGAGCTTACTATCATCATCTTTATTCCTCAAGAAACCTTTCATGGGGAAATCTCATTATGCTGCAACATTGAATCTGCCTGGTACTCACATATCATTAGTCCTTTCTATACCAATGCTTGGAGTATTTCACTGGAGGGCAGGGCTATGACACTGCTTACTTTTATGTAGGCTTCAGGGCCTCTATTTAAAGAGGGGAACTCAACACAATTTTTCTCCCCACTTTCCACCAACTACATTATTTTAAACTTCTTAGTAATTCTTCATCAATACCAATGTTGGGGTAACTTCACCGCTTTCCTTTTCAAGCTATTATAAGCTCCTTAAAGGTAGGGACTGTCTCCGTTTTTATTAGTATTTGTATCTCCTAGGGCATAGGACAGAACCTGGCACACAACAGGCACTTAATGAGGGTTTACTGATGGATTGATTAATTCAGAAAGATTAAATAATTTACTGATATCATAAAGCTGGTAAGAATAAGAAGGATTTGAATCCAAGTCTCTCCTACTCCAACTTCCCCACCACTATAGCATTCTGCTTTTCTCTGAAAAAATAATAATTGACATGTATATAGTACTTCCATATATTTTTTCAAAGAACTTCGATTATCTTATTTGATCTTTGCATCAGCTCTATCAGGTAATTATGCTCATTTTATAGATGAGGAACAAATAAAATATAACAAAGCCTAAGAAAAGTACAAAGGATTGTGAGATTTCATAAGAATGAGAGGCAACTCTCCTTGGGGAATATTAGGGAATACTTCATGGAAAATATATACATGAGATGAACCTTGAAAGATGATTGGTAAGAGTTCAACAGGTAGAGATGGTGGGGTATATGAGGATGGTATTCTAAATGTACTATGTGTCATAATAGGATTTTCATAGGATTCCTTCTTTACCCATTTTTTGAATAAGTTATACATTATTTGGATGAATTGTTCCTTAACTGTTTGATAGAATTCACCTGTGAACACATGTGGTCCTCAAGATTTTGTCTTAGGGAGCAGTATTGATTGCAATCCCAAGGGATCAAGGGCCCTTTCTGTGTAAGGACCAGAGTGTAGACCAAGAGAGACTGACCAAAACTCCACCCAGATCCAACCCTCCAGAATTACCTCTGTAAACAGCAGTGCAAGAAAGCCTGAAGCTTGAAACAGAGGTCCTATCTCACCCCATGCCATGAACAGAGCCCAACCTTAATAAAAAGTTACAAGTCAAGAAACATGGGGGAAAAACAAGCAAACAGCAGCAACAACAACAAAAACTCTGACTACAAAAAGCTACTATGGTGACAGGGCAGATTAAAACACAAATTCAGAAGAAAACAATGAAGTCAAAAAAGCTACAAAGCAAAGCTTCAAAGAAAAAAAAATGTGAATTGGATCCGAGCCCAGCAAGACTTTCTGGAAGAGGTAAAAAAAATTCAAAATCAAATAGAAATAGTAGAGGAAAAATTAAGTAAAGAAATGGAATCAAAGGAAGAAAACCATGAAAAGATAATTAACAGTTTGGTAAAAGAGGCATGAAAATGTTATAGAAAATGAAACCTTAAAAAACAGAATTGGCTAAATGAAAAAGGAGGTACAGAAGTTCATTGAAGAAATTAATTCCTTAAAAATTCAAATAAAGCATCTGGAAGCTAATGACTCCACAAGACATCAAGAAACAATAAAATAATGTCAAAAGAATGGAAAAAGAAAAAATAGTAAATATTCCATTGGAAAAAAAACTGACCTGGAAAAATAAATCAAGGAGAGATAATTTAAGAGTTATGAGACTACTTGGAAGCTATATATTAAAGAAAGAACCTAGATATCATATTCCAAGAAATGATCAAGGAAAAACTGGTCTGATATCCTAGAACTGGAAATCCACCAATCAATACTTGAAGGAGATCTCAAAATGAAAACTCCTAGGAACATTATAACCAAATTTTAGAGCTCTCAAATCAAGAAGAAAATATTGCAAGCAGCCCCCAAAAAACCAATTTTAAATCCATGCAGCCATGGTCAGGATCACACAAGATTTAGCAGCTTCCACGTTAAAGGAGTGAAGGGTTTGGCATATGATATTCTGGAAGGCAAAGGAACCGGGATTACAACCAAGAATCAACTACACAGGAAAATCGAGTTTAATTTTCAAGGGAAAATGGATATTTAATGAAATAAAAGAATTTCAAGTATTCCTGATGAAAATACCAGAATTGAAAAGAAAATTTGATTGTCCAATATGAAACTCAAGAGAAGCATAAAAAGGTTAATATGAAAGAGAAATCATAAGGGACTCAATAAGACTAAACTGTTTATTTTTCTATATAAACAGTATATACATCTAAGAACTTTATCATTATTAGGACAGTTAGAAGGTTTCTATATAGACAGAGGGTGCATGAGTAAGTCAATTATATTGGGATGATGTAAAAAAATGGACAGGTAAGAAACAAAGATGTCCTGGGAGAAGGGTGAAGGGAGTAGAAGAATGAAAAGAATTGTGTTACATAAAAGAAATACACAAGGAAAAGCTTTTACAATGGAAAGGAAAATGTTGGAGGGAAGGAGGCAACACTTGAACCTCACTCATATTTAAATTGGTTTGAGGGAAAAAAAAATCACACACCCCCCAATTCAACTGGTAATAGAAATCTATCTTACCCAACAGGGAAGTAGGAAGGAAAAGGGATAAGATAAAGGGACAGGGTGGAATGTAAAAGGGAAGGCAAAAACAAGAAAGCAGTGGTCAGAAGCAAAACTGACTTTAGAGGAGAGACAGGATAAAAAGAGAAAGAGAAGGATAAATAGAAGAAAATACAATGGAGGGTATACTATCCAGATTTCACAGGTATATAACAATGAGGTCAGCACAATGGCTCTGTAGACTTTCAGTTTGGTAGGCAGTCTAATAACTCTTCTCTCCCATACTTTCCTTTGGAGTCTCCCAAACACTGAGCTAGCTCTGGCAATGTATGCGTCAGCCTCATCATTTGTGTTGACATCCCTGGAAAGTATGCTACCAAGGTAAGTCGATTTAAACAAAGCATTCAAAATTTCTCCATTTGCAGTAACCAATAGTTCTATATATGGATGGTGTGGTGCTAGCTGGTGGAGTGCCTTTGTTTTCTTGGTGTTAATTGTCAGACCAAAATTAGCACAAGCAACAGAGAATCAGTCCATACTTTGCAGTATCTCAGCCTCAGAGGCTGCATTTGAGTGCATAATGCATAATGATCTTTGAACAAAAGTCATTCACCAGGTCTCCCCCCACTTCAGTCTTAGCTTGTAGCCTTTTAAAGTTAAATAATTTATCATCAATTTTGTAACTTGCCCTGATATCATTTTTATTCTTTTTTGAAGGAATCTGACAACATCACTGACAGTATCATGCCAAAAAGCATAAGAGCAAGCACACAGCCCTGTTTCACTCCATTGGTGACTGGGAAAGCATGAGAGCATCAGCCATTCTCCTGAAATTATGCAAGCATGCCATCGTGAAACTGATGTACAATATTGGTGAACATCTCCAAGCAACCAAATTTTACCCTGATGTTTCAAAAGACCTCATGACCTACTATATCAGATCTGATTTGATCAGATCAAAGAACATTTTGTGTAGACCTCTGTTCTGATTCTGGAATTTCTCCTGGAGTTGTTGGACAGCAAATACTACATCTATCATTCCTCAGTCCTTCTTAAAGATACACTGGCTCTCAGGTAGATGATCATCTTCCAGGTGAAGGATCAACCTATTAAGGGGGACTCTGACAGAGATCTTGCCAGCAGTAACTAAGAGAGAGACCTTCCCCCTCACCATGATTGTCATAGGGCAACCTATTTCCTTTTGCTTTATAGAGATGGACAATTGAAGCATCCTTGAATGCCTTGGGGATAACCTCCACTTGGTATGTAACCTGGAAGATTTCAGTCAGCTTTTGTATAATCAGTGGACCACCTCACCAGGAAAATCTCAGCTGGAATAGAATTAGCACTTTGTCACACAAGAGTAGCCTAATGGCATTCAAAACCGCTTCTTTAGTTGGAAGTTCAACTAGAGAGGGATTGACTTCAACCTGAGGTTTCTGGTTATTGGCTTGAGCATTGATTGATGATGATCCATAGAGAATTCTCTGTAAGTGTTCAGCCCATCTTTCCAGGATCAAGTCCTTATCACTATCATTAATCAATGGTTCCTTCAGCACTGAGTAGTTGAGATACACTATAGGTCTTTGGCCCAAAATAGCCTTTAGGACATCATAAAAGTGATTTGGATTGTTGCTATCAGTGTAAAACTGAATTTAATCTACCTCTTACTGAGCCAAGAGTCCTGCATTTCTCTAAGTTTCTCTTGCACTTTACTTTTGATGACAAATGCTGTTTTCTTAAAGAAGGATGAACTATCTGATTCATAAATGCTGCCTTCTTAAAGATAGATGAATTATCCTGCTGGTAAATCCTGCAGAGTTCTTGTTTTTTGTTTAGCATCTTCTGAATTTCCCTATCATTTTTGTCAAACCAATCTTGATGTTTGTGACTGTTCTGGCCGAGATGAGTAATTCAGTGCTATACACCAAATCTCTGAAAGCTGCCCACTTCTTTTTTGCTCCACTGTTGCCAACCATGTGTTAACTCTGCTTTTCCTCCAACTTATCAATAAACTATGCTCAGAGACGCACTCTAATATGTTGGCATTATGTCTTCTAGTAGTTGTCTTGACTTGAGGCTGCCACTTTTATTGAATGTGAATGTAACTTGGAGAGGATAAGTCTATGATCAGTCCAGCATCCTACCACACATTGCCTTTGTTATTCTCACATCTTGACGGTTTCTTTTCTTTACAATGACACAGTCTGTTAAGTACCAATATTTGCTGTAAGGATACATCCACAAAGTTTTATTGTGTTTAGGTAAACAGAAGATGGTGTTGATGATGAGGTCATGAAATGCCTAAGTCTTCAGTGGTAATTGACTATTGCTGTTGCTGTTTCTGACTTCATTCCTCTTCTGACTTCATTCCTGCCAGCTGAAGGTCTCCAGGTCTTCATAACATTTTTCTTTGGCCTCATCATAGTTCATGATTGTGGGAACATACTCACTGATGATGGTGGCATGGCATTTTCCTGCAAGCGGCAATCACATTGTAATGAGCCTGCCATTCACTCCTTTTGGGAGGCATACAAGTTTATGTAGTGCATGTTTTGATTGCAAAACCTCTGCCAGTTTCATAGTGCTCCTGTGGCCAATCCCAAAAAACATGTATCCAGTTATAACTTTGGTAAGTTGGCCATCATTTGCCTGCCTTGCTTCACTCAGGGTTGCTATTCAGATGCAACACCTGCCGAGTTCTCTTGCAACAAGAGCTTTTCATCTTTTAGGTCTACTGGATTTCTCGTTGTCCATAAATGTGCACACATTACATGAATCCATGGTGAGTGTAATCATCTTTGCAAAAGTTTTTGTATTTTTTTGTATGTTTCAACCACAGGGTAGAATCCCTGTTTGTCACGGTAATTAGGCCAGGGTTAGGTTAGGTGTAACAGAAAAATTTTAGGTCACCTTTTCTAGTCTTTTCCTCATTCCAGGAGGTAAACAGTGTGGCCCATAAAAAAGACTGCTCAGATACCCAGGAGGTTGCTGAATCCTACTGCTGCTTCTGTCCAATGAGAAGATGACCCTATGGTCTTGCCCACTTGTGTGCAGGGTTATGACTGCCAGTGTATCCACACTTGCTGTTTCATCACTTGCCTGTCACCACAGGACTTTGAGATAGGTAAAAATGGTAAAATGGTATGAGATGATATCATTTGACTCACACATAAATTAGATTTAGGTGAGGTAGAGTTGCTCAAAGTCATCAACATCACTCTCTTTTCCAGAGTCATTGAAGTCCAGTAGCCAGACAAAAGTCAAGATGACTGGTAATGTCTTGGGGTGCAGTGGATAACCTTGTCATCTTCGATGTCTGACTAAACTCAAAGTGCTCCACAGCACCTGCTTCAGACACCTTTATGGCCACTGGATCAAATTGTTCTCATCCACCCATTCCTCTGGGAGAAGTCTTGAGGTATCTCTGTAACTCACCAATGTTTTGAGACCCATTGGTAACCTCAACTGGGTTTAGTTCATCTGCTGACATGCTCTTACCAGGATGTAGCTATAGCTTCTTGGAGTTATAGGTGAGAATTGGGCAGCAGGTAGACACTAAAGATGAAAAGCAGCTTTAAAAAGGGCTCAGCAGCCCTCACGCAAGAGGTATTAGTCTTTCCTGAAACCTGTATACCACTATTAAAAAATGGATGTAGATAAATGAATTAGAAACCAGAATCCAGTAATATGCTGTTTACAAAACCATACTTGAAATAGAGAGACGCACACAGAGTTAAAATAAGGGGCTGTAACAGAATCTATTATGCTTTAGCTAAAGTAAAAAAAGCAGGGTTACCAATCACGATCTCAAACAAAGCAAAAATAATTATTAGGAGTTATTTCATGCAATTGCATGCCAATAAAACTGACAATCTATGTGAAATAGATGAATATTTACAAAAATATAAATTGCCCAAATTAACAGAAGAACAAATAGAATACCGAAATAACCCATCTTAGAAAAATAAATTGAACAAATTATTAATGAACTCCGTAAGGAAAAATCCCTATGACCAGAGGGAGTCACAAGTGCATCCTGCCAAACATTTAAGAAACAATTAATCCCAATAATATGTAAATTATTTGAAAAATAGGTAAAGAAAGAGTCCTACCAAACTCCTTTTATGACACAAATATGCTTTTGATAGCTAAATCAGGGAGAGCAAAAACAGAGAAAGAAAACTATAGATCAACTTCCTTAATGAATATCGATGCAAAAAAATTTAAATAAAATACTAGCAGGGAGATTACAGCAATATATCACAAAGATCACACACTATGACCAGGTGGAATTTATAGCAGGAATGCAGGGCTTGTTCAGTATTGGGAAAAATATCAGCATACTTGACCACCAATAATAGTCAATAACAAAAACAGCAAGAAATATATCATTTTCCCAGTAGGTGCAGAAAAAGCCTTTGGCAAAATACAACACTCATTTCTATTAAAAATGCTAGAAAGCATGGGAATCAATGGAACCTTTCTCAAAATGGTAGGTAGTATCTTTTTAAAATCAAGAGCGAACATTATTTATAATAAGGATAAATTCAAAACCTTCCCAATATGATCAGGAATGAAGCAAGGATATCCATGATCACTACTAGAAATGCCAGCTATAGCAATAAGACAAGAAAAAGAAATTGAAGGTATAAAAATAGGCAACATGGAAACAAAACTATCACTCTTTACAGATGATGTGGTGGTATACCTAGAGAACCCTAGGGAATCAATTAAAAGACTAGTTGAAACAATAAAGAACTTTAGCAAAGTTACAGAATATAAAATAAACCCACATAAAGTATCAGCATTTCTATATATTACTGACCAAACCCAGTAGGAAGACATAGAAAAAGAAATTCCACTGATAATAACTGCAGATAATATAAAATACTTGGGAGTCTACTTGCCAAGACAGACTCAGAGATTATATAAACACAATTACAAAATACTTTTCACACAAATAAAGACACATCTGAACAATTGGAGAAATATTAATTACTCATGGGTAGGCTGAGCCAATATAATAAAAATGACAATTCTACCTGACTTAATTTACATATTCAGTGCCATCACAATCAAACTACTGAAGAATTATTTTATAGAGCTAGAAAAAAATGGCAACAAAATTCATCTGGAAGAAGAAAAGGCCAAGAATATCAAAGGAATCAATTAGAAAAAATGTTAAAGAAGGCAGCCTATGAATTCTAGATTTCAAACTACATGACAAAGCAGTAAGCATCAAAACAATATGGTACTGGATAAGAAATACAGTGGTGAATCAATGGAATAGATTAGGTACACAGTACATGGTAGTAAATGACCATAGTAATCCAGTGTTTGATAAACCCAAAAATCTAAGCTTTGGAGACAAGAACTTAATATTTGACAAAAACTGTTGGGGAAACTGGAAAATGGTTTGGCAGAAACTAGGCATAGAGTAACATTTCACACCACATACCCAGCTAAGATCAAAATGAATAAATGATAGAAATGAGGTGTAATAGCATAAATAAATTAGGGGATCTATCAGTAAGGGAAGAGTTTATGACCAAATGAGAGACAGAGAGGATGACAGAAAGTAAAATGGATAATTTTGATTGCATGAAATTAAAAAAGGTTTTGTACGAACAAAATTAATTGCAGTGAAAATTAGAAGGAAGGCAGGGAACCGGGAAATTTTTTTAAGTTTCTCTGATAAAGACCTTATTTCTCAATCATATAGGGAAGTGAAGCAAATTTATAAGAAATAAGACCCATTTCTCAATTGATAAATGGTCAAAAGATATGAACAGGCAGTTTTCAGGTAAAAAAAACTATCGCAGCTATCTATAGTTACATGAAAAAATGGTCTAAATCACTATCAATTGTTGTTGTTGAGTCATTTCTGACTCCTCATGAGCCTATTTGGGGTTTTCTTGGCAAAGATACTGGGGTGTTTTGCCATTTCCTTCAGCTCATTTTACCGATGAGGAAACAGAGGCAGACAGGGTTAAGTGACTTGCCCAGGGACACACAACTAGTAAGTGTCTGTGGCCAGATTTAAACTCAGGACTTCCTGACTCCAGGCCTGGCACTCTATCCACAATGCCACCTAGCTGCTTTCACTAGTATTTAGAGAAATGCTAATTAAAACATCTCTGAAATACCACCTCACACCTATTAGATTGGCTAACATGATAGAAAAGGAAAACAACAAATGCTGGAGGGGATGTAGAGAAATTGGGGCACTAATACACCATCGGTGGAGTTGTGAAGTACTCTAACCATTCTGGAGAATTTTTGGGACCCTCCCCAAAGAGCTATAAAACTGTGCAGACCCTTTGACCCAATAATACCACTACCATATATGTATCACAAAGAGATGAAGGAAAAGGGAAAATGACCTACTTGTAGAAAAATATTTATTGCAGCTTTTTGTGGTGGCAAAGAATTGGAAATTGAGGGAAAGCTCATCAATTGGGGAATGTCTAAAGAATGGCTACTTTTAGTATACAATTGTGATGGAATACTATTGTGCTATAAGAAATGATGAGTAGGATGCTTTCAGAAAAAGCATGTGAAGACTTATACGAACTGATGCGAATTGAACAGAGAAGAACAAGGAGAACACTATACACAGTAACAGCAATATTTTAAGGACGGTCAACTATCAAAGACCTAGCTACTCTGATCAAGACAATGATTCAAGACAATTCCAAAAGACCCATGATGAAAAATGCTCTCTACCTCCAGGGAGAGCTGATGACCTCTGAATTTTGATCAAAGCATGCTTTTTAAACTTTATTTTTCTTGTTTTATTTTGTTTGTGTTTTCTTTCTCAAAATAGCTTATATGGAAATGTTTTTTGCGTGACTTCACATGTGTAATTGATATCAAATTGTTTTCTTTCTCAAGGAGGGGAGGATTGGGAGGGAGAGAATGTGGACATCAATTTTTTTTTAATGATTGTTAAATTTTTCACATGCATTGGAAAATACCTAATGAAATAAATATAAATAATTTTTTTTTAAAAAAACAGATTTTGTTTTCTCTCTGGGAGTTCTCAATACACCTCTGCCACTCTGTACACACACACACACACACACACACACACACACACACACACACACACAATGGTTCCCATAAACACACACATATACATATGCACTTATATATTCACACATATATATGTATCTACAAAGTTTGCAAAACACTTTCTATTATGTCATTTGAACCTCACAGCAATACTGTGATGTATGTAATATTATTACCCCTATTTTAAGGATGAAGAAACTGAGCCTCGGAGAGGTCTTATGGCTACAAAATGTCAGAATGAAAACCAAGTCTTCTTGACTCTATCTCAAGAACTCAATGCACTACACCTGTGGTGTCAAACACAAATAGAAACAAGAACCACTAAACTATACATAAGGATCCCTAAGGGATGTGTATTCACTTAGAAAACAACACAGCATTATGCATTTTTTGTTACATCATAAACGCCGTAAAATAATTTAAGAATTGTAAGAGTTGTGGGCCACTTCTGGTCCATTGACTTTGTGTTTGACACCTCAGCAGTACGCACTCTTGCAATACCCCCACAAAGCTGTCTCTTTATCACATGCAAATCTTTATAATCATAATAGATGGCAGGAAAATGATGACTTGCAATTTGAATAGCTTCAGAAATTTGAGAATCTATGATCTCGTTCCTGATGTAATCTCACGACTTGTACAGAACAAACTGCTCTATGGTTTGCTAGACAGTTTAATTTAAACAGTCTAATTTTGAGCATAGAATGAAGAATTTGAAGTCAGGAAGAGGTGGGCTTTAATTCTGCCTCAGACACTCACAGTGTGATCTTACGAGTCACTTAACTTTTCTGAACCTCAGATTTCTCATCTGTAAAATGGGGATTCTCAGGGTTGTTCTGAAGCTCAAATGGGATAATATGTGCAAAATGCCTTGCAAACTCTATTGTACTATCTGATTGTTAGCTATGATTATTATCTCAACCTCACCTTTTAGGTTGTAATTTTTATAGAAATGTTCTGAAGTCACTATCTTGCTATTATTCTTTCATAGTTAAAGTTCCGTAATCTATGTCACAGGTAGATAAAAATAACTCCTTTTCATAATTGAATAAAGTTTTTAAGATATAATAATTCTTATTCATGGTCTAGTTTTTCTCATTTTCTAATGAGAAAGTTTAAATTTTGAATTTTCATTTGATGGAGTTCAGATAAAGATGGTTCTCGGTCAAGTTGCTCTTCTACTATTGTTCTTTGATATTTAACATTCAGTGTATTATTGTGTAATTAGCTAAAATGATTGCTTTTTATAATTGACTAGAAAGTATTGGGAATGTTAACTGATTAATGAAATCATCTTCAGAATAATTCCAGTAGGCAGGATGATGGGGTTGACATTTACTTCATCCCTTTCCCACATGGCTTTGATTTCTTTGGCTCAGTCTTTCTTTTGAGAGCATTTCCTGGTACATAGTTTTGAAGTTATGAATATTCAACAAGAAGATATCCACTAAGAACATTGTTTTTTGCTTTGTTTTTAAAAAGCCAATATTGTGTCCCAGTGATTGTGGACAACTGTTTTATTTGTGATGATATTCTGACTCCAGAATAGTTTTTTTTTTAATTAAGTTGTCAAGGATGTTTTGGAGTTTGTAGTATGAATATTTGTTGTTCATTAGTTTATAGAAAATAGCAAGCTTTTGGTATATAATTCTGGCCACTTGCTTGTGTCTTTATAGATATTCAAGAGGTGCTAATTTTTTATACCTTTCACTGATATGTTGCTCAGTTTCTATCGTTGCCTTGCAAAATCTGCACCTATCACTTAGTCCAAACTTATGTTATATAAGCTCAACTGAGCTCTCTCTGCTGCAAGGCAATAGTTTTACACCTTTCTAATTAGTTCAATATCCCACTCACCACAGCAGCTATTCTAAAACTTCTCATCTTTCCTTGCACCTCCTATGGCTCCCCTTTCCTCACCATCAGAGCTGAGAACCTTGCCTCATATTATTTCCCTGAAAAATTTGAGGCCATTTGCAAAGAGCTCTCCTCCTTTCCTCCATATTTCAAATCACTCCAATGCCTTTTGCTACCATCTTCTCCTTCCCCGTCTCACATGAAGAGGTGAACCTTTTGCTTATCAAGGCAAATCCCTCTACGTACACAAGTGATACCATCCCATTCCATCCCATCTCTTCTAGTAGATCATTTCCTCCATCATCCCCATTTTCTCTCATATCATCAATCTCTTCTTGTCTACTAACTGCTTCCCTGCTAAGTATAAACATGCTCAATTCTGCCTTACCATAATAAAAGTCTCACTTGATCCATCCATCCATGCTTGCTATCTCTCCTTTCTTTTGTAGCTAAACTCCTTCAGAAAGTTATCTGTAATTGGTGCCACTCTTTCTCTCTCTCGCTCTTGATCTCTCTCTCATCTGGCTTCTGACCTAATTATTTAAACAGCTCTCTCCACAGTTACCAATGATTTCTTAATTCCTAAATCTAATGGCCTTTTTCAATCTTCAACCTTCCTGGTGTCTCTGTAGCCTTTGGAACTGTTGACCACCCTGCTCTCCTTGATATCCTCTCCATTGCCCCTTAGTTCTATTGCTTTCCCTCTTTGATCATCTCCAACTTATCCTGCACATGGTGTATTTGTACATATTTGTTTGCCTGTTCTTTACCGTATTAGATTGTGAACTCTTTGAGAGCAGGGATTGTCTTTTTCCTTTCTTTGTATCCCCAGGACTTGGTACACCCTCTAGCACATAGTAGTCTCCTGGTATTTATTGACTGATCGACTGACTGACACTATTCTATCCTGATTTACTATTTCTCAGTTTTCTTTGCTGTATCTTCATTTAAATCACTCCCACTAAAAGTGGGCGTCCCCTAGGTCTCTGTCTTGGGCCCTCTTATCCTTTTCCTCTATTCTATTGCACTTGATGATCTGGTCAGCTCCTGTGGCTTCAATTATCATCTCTAGGTTGATGATTGTCAGATCTACTTATTCAGCCCTAACCTCCAGTCTTGCATCTCCAATTGCCTATTAGACATTTCAAATTGGATATCCTGTGGACATCTTAAACTCAACACATCCCAAGCTGAACTCATTATCTTTTCCTCCAAATCTTTCCTGTTTCTGAATTTCTCTATTGCTATTGAAGATACCACCATTCTCCCAGTCACCTGGGCCTGTGACATTAAATGTCACCCTCAACTTTTCACTCTCATTCTTCCTATCCCGTCTATTGCCAAGTCATGTATATATACATATATATGCATACACATACATATATATATACACAGATACATACGTATGTACATATGTATGCATGTATATAAATATATATTGTCAGAATGTGTGTATGAAGCTTCACAACATGTTTTATATATATTCCCTTCTTTTCTCTCATATTGCCATGACCCTGGTGTGGGCCCTCACCACCTCACACCTGGACTAATCCAACAGCCTGCTGGTTGTTCTCCCTGCCTCAAGTCTCTCCCCACTCCAGTCCATCCTCCATTCGGCTGTGAAATTAATCTCCCTAAAAGGAAGATCTGGCAATTTATCATCCCCCTATTCAATCAACTCCACTGGCTCCTTATTACCTCCAGGATCAAATATAAAATCCTCCATTTGGCATTCAACTAAGCTTCACAACCTGCCCCCCCCCCTTCTTACAACTTACTCCACTAATGTACTTGTGAACTCATGATACTGACTTCCTTGCTGTTCCTTGAATAAGAAATTACCTATCTCTTTGCTTTAACTCATGCTATTCCTTACGTCTGGAATTCACTGGCCTCCCAAACCTAACTATCTGGTCAAATTAGTTTATGAACCATTCCCTATAGGTTAACATTCTACCTTCCACCTGGAGTTTCCTATATCTGGAACATTATAATAATAATACATATAATAGCTAACATTTATATAATGATTTAAGGTTCACAAAGCACTTAGCCTCAGAACTGAAGTGATTTTTGCAGGGGTGCCTAGGTGGTATGTGGCATGATGTGAACTCAGATTTTCCTCATTCTAAATCCAACATTTGATCCAGGTACCATACCCCTCTCATCTTTATTTCATAAAATCCTCAATCCCTTTTAAAGCACAACTGATTGCTACTGTCTATGAGACCTTTCCTGATTCCCCCAGTTGGTCCTGGTCTACTTCTTGAACTGACTTCAGAAGACTTTATGTTTGTGTCATATTGGTTCATCTGTGTATGTAACGCAACCTTCCAGTAGAATGTAAACTCTTTTAGGGTGGGAACTCTTTCATTTTGGTATTTATGTCTTCAGAATTTAGCATAGTGTCTGACATATAATGAGCACCTAATGAACGCTTACGGGATTGAATGAACATTCCACAATTCAGAAGGTGCCACACATTGTTTACCTGTCTTTGCAGAACATGAACTGTTACAACATCTGATATATTTGTCCAGAAAAACTAGCTCGGCAACAATGAAAGGTCTTGTTATTTCAGGATGATTTGGCTTGTGGTTTTGGTTATGCATAGAAGTCTAGCAAGTTTTTCTAAGAAGTGGAGTTGGAACTCCAAGCATACCCAGGGTTATTGTCTCAAATTCTTTGCAAGGTAAAAGGATCGTATTTTACATAACAAATAACATCAAGACAGCTATGACTTTTGCGCAACAACAAGTATGAAAGGATAAAATCTTCCTGTGTTTACTTGGAAAATAATCTCTCTTAGACAGTAAATGTGATTTTTCTGAGAGATCTATTGTACATGATATATTACACAGCATTTGCCTATGAACTGTGCATAAGGTTCAGGAAAAAAATCATTTGGAATAAGCTCCCACTTATATAGATATATGCATATATAAATCTGCATATGTATTGTATAGGGACTATTTTAACTGTGCTCTATTGGTACAAACAAACATGAACACACTTAGGATAAAGGCACTATATTATATTTTAGTTTGGGAAGAACTTATGTGCAGATTCAAGATGGTTAAAAAAAACACAAAATTTAAGATCTATTCTGCCTTTGGCAGTCAGAAAAAGGTATCTGGAACCAAAAACATATGCTTAAATTTAGCTCCACATGTGGCAGCGAGCTATTGATTGAACACTGACGTGTGCTTGAGCTCTGGGGATCTCAACCCCCTCTCCACACCCTTCCAGCACACACACACACACACACACACACACACACACACACACACACACACACCTAACACTGCTAGTTCTGCCTGACAGTCATAGGGAATTTAGTCTATCTACTGTTGTACACTTGCTCCAAACTCCCCAGGCAGTCATCAGGTGACAGGAGGAGATTATATAGGAGGAGATTATTTGAAGAACTGGATGCATTATTTGCCTGTGGTCCCTAGTATTCAAAGCAGGCTATCTCTGGAATGAAAGAATGTTATGCAAAGCTGGGTCCAATTCCTTGGAGTGCACAATGGTGTGATTTGCAGCAAATCTGAGACATCTTTCAAACATGCCTAGGTCATCAACAAATTTGTCCTCTCTGATGGTATCTCAGTGATGGACATGACATCCCCAAGGGGGTGGATTTCTTAAGTCAGCTCTACCTCAGGTAGCTGGAAGCAGTGTTCTGATGGCAGGATATAATTAGCAAATTAGAATGTGTGTTTCTGGAAAACAGGCAGGGCTCATTTCTTTCAGTTACATACTGCACGTGTAGTTTTAAAGGTGAATTTGTGTCTCTTTCATTTAATGAGATTAGTGAAATTTTCCAGGTAGACCACATAAGAGGCAGCGTAGAATGCTGGACTTGTAGACAGGAAAACCTGGGTTCAAATCTTAGCTCTATTAAGTATGAGCTTTATGACTCTGAATAGGCAGCTTGATTTCTTTGAGCGCTAGTTTCTTCATCTGTGAAATGGGAACAACAATATCAGCTTCACAAGATTGTTGTGAGATAATCAATAAGTTCCTACTATGTGCCATGCACTTTGCTGAATTCTGGGAATACAAAGACAATAAGCTTATATGCTATTACAGGAGGCAAAATCAATAAACATTTATCTACTATGTGCCATGCACTGTACTGAGTTCTGGGAATACAAAGATGAAAATAAAAGAGTCTTTGTCCTAAAAAACTTACATTCTATTGGAGGAGGTAATATCGATCAATCAATCTATAAACATTTATTAATCACCTATTATATGACAGGCACTGTGCTAGAGTAAATACAATATAAATATGCAGAAAATTTTTTGAAAGGAAGCATTAATAGCCAGAAAATCAGGAAAGGCTTCTTTTTCGAAGGGTATATCAAGCAGAGGCATCATGGAGTTGTGGATAAAGGACTAACCTTGGGATTAGGAAATGCCAAAAACACTATTTTATGGAGAACTCACACAGGGCAAGCATTCATGCAATGGTGGTCAGAAGAAGTGATACAATGACACTCTCAAGGTCTCTCTTAAGAACTTCGGGATTGATTGTGTGACATGGGAGACACTGGCACAGGACCACTCAGCATGACGTGCCCATGTCAGAGAAGGTACTGTGCTCTATGAGCCAAGCAGAATTGAGACAGCTCAAAGGAAATGCAGGATGCACAAATTTAGAGTATCCACCCCAAATGTGCACAAGGACTATTTGTGCCCGACCTGTGGTAGAGCATTCTGAGCTTGTATTGGTCTGATCAGCCACAGTTGAACACACTGAAACTTGACTCTAGCATAGTGATGTCATTTTGGTCTTCTTCGAGAATGAAGGACAACAACCAAATTCTGGATGACTTCTGTTCCAGTCTAACCTCTGCCACATGCTAACTGTTCGATTCCATACAAGGCACTTAAAATCTCTAATACTAAAAGAAGTAGAGAACTTGCTGTTTCACATCAATGAAGAGTTTCCTGCCTCTGGAGTTCCCCACACCAATGAAATCACTCCTCTGGCCAAAAACAAAAAAAGAACACCAGAAAATAACTTCAAAGTGCCATAAATATCTGTTAATTATATAGTTAAGAGTTGCTACAAAAAAAATTAAGTTTTCTGTAGTGGCATTTATTGACTTTTGAGTTGATCCCATGGATTCAGTCCTTGATGTCAAATTCTCCATGTTTAACTGCCCACAGACAATTTTCAATCCATTCTCTAGCTTGAGGAGTCACTGTGCTTCCATCATCTCTAAAATAGAAAGTCTGTTTCCCTTGGCAGAACTATAAAGTACAGTGGAATATAGTCTCCTTGAGGACAGGGACCATTTTTCTTTTCTTTTTGAATCCCCAGCACCTAGGACAGTATCTTGCACAGAGTAGGAGCCTCATAAATGTTTGTTAAGTGAATGAATAAATGGATGTTGCTGTCTAAGGTCACATTGTGCCACACAATGCACATTTACCTAGTGCTTTCAGATTTACAAAGTACTTTCTTCCCCTATAAGTGCAGGCATTATTTGTCCCCTCTTTACAGATGGAGGCTCAGAGGGGTGAAGTGACTTGCCTAAGGTCACACAGAAAGTAATGTCTGATATTTCAGTCAGCTATAACATGGTTAATGTGGCCAAGATTGGGAGCAGGGTTTGATTTCTATGAAGATTGGTTAGCTCCAGTCTAACCCACAATCACAGGTTCCATCCCTAACCTTGACCATCAATCTTGCAAATGTGTGCTGTTAGTCAAAAGGGGCCCAATGAAGATTGTTGATGGTTTGAATGCAGATCTATTCTACTCTTCTAGGGAAAGGAGCTCTTAGCGTGTGTCTTATTACTCCAGGCCTTTTCAGGGCAGCTCACCCTTGTGCCCCTGTCAAACTCTAATCTAATCTAGGGGTCCTGGCATGAACAGCAGATGAAACTTTGCTCATTACTATTCACATGTTTGAGGACAATTCATTCAAGATTCACATAAAGTCAGCAATGGGCTTTTTCTAAATAGAGCTCAAACATCTTAAAAATAAATCTGAGCCTTTTAATGCTCTGTAATTATCTTGTCTATTATCTCATCTGCTGCTTAATCTTTCATTCCTTCCCTTGATCTTTTAACTATATGGGGTGTGTGTGTGTGTGTGTGTGTGTGTGTGTGTGTGTGTGTAATGTTTTTGCATATCTCCTAAAGCAAATTCTGGGTATTTTCGAAAGCTTTAGGTAGGGGGAGGGGCAAGGATCTGTCACATTCATAATACTTGGTTTTCTAAAAATTAACTCTTCAGATACCTTCAAGATGACATGCATCTGAGCAGTTAAATCTTGAATATTCCGACATATCTGTGATCTCAGTTGTGTAGATATTCCCTCCCATGCCACAAACTGCAGTCTATCCCCATGCCTTCTTAGCCCATAGGATTCATATATTTTTGTCATAAATTGAGCACAGGGGAGCACTGGAGGCCTTCTTTGAGCTCGCTAGGCATTGAGTGGATACCATTGGAACACCTGGACTGTGCATTGGCTATTTCACACTCTTGCTATGTGACCCAACCCATCTTCTTTTCCATTCATCTGCTACTTTTATGCCAACCTTTACTCACCTATTTCTGCATGATTCCTTCCTTGTACTGGCCTGCCACTGACTCACACCCACTACAGAACATTTAAAATTAGAGAATCACAGAGAGTTGGACAGGACCTCAGTGACCAACCAATACTACTCATACATGAAAAGAACCGCTACTATAACAAGTCTCAGCTTGAGGATCCCAAGGACAGGGAGATCACCACTCCAGCCAGGAAATCCTTTCCATTTGTGTATTGTTCTAATCGTTGGGTTTTTTTTGTTGTTGTTTTTCCTGACATCAAGCTCAAGCTGGTTTTTGCCATTTTCACTCTCTGTTCCTGGTTCTGCCCTCTGGGGCAAAATAGAACAAATCTAATCCATCTTCCAAGTGACAGCTCTTCAAATACTTGGAGACACCTATCATTTCCCCTCTGTTTTTTCTTCTCCAGACTAAAATGCCTTGTTCATTCAACTGATAGTCCTATGAGATGGGCTCAAGGTCCTTCATCATCCCATTTGCCTTCTCCATTGGTCTTTTGGTAATCCTCAATGTCAAAGATTGTAATTGTGTCCTCTCACTGTTGTAAGATTTGGATATAAGGATGAAACATTTTAAAAATCCTGTTTGAAATGGCTTATTCTTAGGGTCTTCATCTTTAATAATCTCAAAAGCTTATTTACAACATGGTACAACTATTGAAATAAATCAACTTTCTGGTGAAGGAAGGAAACAAGCATTTTTAAAGCTCCTGCTATGTGCTAGGTACTGTGCTAAGCACTTTATAAATTTGATCCTAATTTGATACTCACAACAACCCTGAGAGGTAGCTGCTATTATGATCCCCATTGTACAGAATGTCCCTAAAGTCTGGACACATAGGCAAAAGTGCATATTTTGAAATATTTGGAATATTAACAGACCTTAGCCCCCTTGACTTCTTTTTCTGAGGTATGCTAAAGGAGAAGGTGTACTCAATGAAAATCACAAATGCAACACACTTGATTGAACTCATAAAGAGTGAATGTGCTAAAATTGATGGCAATGTGGAGTTATTGCATCGAGTTCATGTGAATCTTGCAAAGTGCATCAACTTTTGCATCACAAATGATGGAAATCCATATTGAAGATGTTATTTGTTAATATTACAATTAAATAAAATGTTGTTGAAAATTTCATTCATTTCGTTTCTTGAAAATATCCATTTTTGCCTATGTGTCCATACTTTAGGAACACCCTCTACATTTGAAGAAAACAAGGCAGACAGAGATTAAGTAACTTGTTCAGTATAACACAGCTATCAAGTGTCTGAGGTCACATAGGAACTCAGATCTTCCTAACTCTAGGTTCTGTGTTCTGTCCACTATACCATCTAGATGTCTCTGAAAAAAGTGCATAGAAATGATGTTTTATGTCTCAGAAACATTTCTGACCCTGAACATATGCAGATTGATGATGTTATCCCCTGACAATCAGTGACTTTTCAAGAGAAATGAATGACCTCAATTTCAGTCTTATTACATAATAGAGACTCAGATGAAAGGTTTTCTAAGTATTTCCCCATGAGGTTGATGATACAATTCTTGTCATCCTCATTTTACAGATGAGGAAAATGAGACTTAAGGGGTTGAAGTGACTCATCTATAGTCACATTATTATTATGAGTCAGAGCTGGGACTTGAACCCAGGTCTTTTGATTCTAAGATTAGCATGCTTTCCAATACACTATGCTTCCTGTGTGCTGCATGTATCAATTAATTTTGTCACAGCTGGTAAAATTATAGTGCCAATCTAGGCATGTCCTAGCATTCAATATTATCATCATTTAAAAGACACTTTTTAAGCACCATCTGTAAGTGGTAACGTGCTAGGGTAGTACCTTGAATGAATCAGTAGACATATTTCTTACCTTCTGGTAGACTATTAAGATAAGACAGACAGTCATGTAGACAGCTGTGAGATACTTACAGACACCAGAATACATATTGAATAAGTACAATAGAGACAGGAGATAGGTAAATGGGTAGATCCAAAATAATTAAATACTTAAATCAGCCAATAGTAGCAATGGTATGGGTATTCAAGAGGCAGCTAGTAAATGCCTAAGAGCACTGGACTTGAAGTCAGAATTCCAAGGTTCAAATCCCAACTCTGATATTTTTAATGGCAAATATTTAGTAAGTACCTTGTATGTTGGCAGCTAGGTAGAGCACTGGACCTGGAGTCAAGAAGACCTAAGTTCAAATACTGTCTCAGATGCTTATTATCTTTGTGACCCTGGGTGAGTCCCTTAACCTCTGTCTCCCTCAGTTTCCTTATCTGTAAAATGGCAATCATAGTAACACCTACCTCCTAGGATTGTTGTAAAGATAAAATGAGATAATAACCATAAAGTGCCTTGTCAACCTTAAGGCACTATGCAAATGCTGGCTCTTATAATATATGTTCAAGGTGCTGGGCTAGACACTAGGGATAAATAAAAAGTGAAAAATATCACAGTCCCTGTTCTCAAAGAACTCACAGTCTTCGGGGAATCGGCATACAACATGTATCTACGTAATTTTAATATAAAGTGGAGGGTAATAGGAGAAAGGGACTGATCCAGACAGAGTACTCTAAGAAAATTTGAGTTTAAAGAACACTTAGCATCATAATTTGTGAGAATGTTTTGGTAGCAAGGTGTATAATGGCAGGTGCTGTTTTATTCATCATTTTCAGGTTGGACTAGTTCATGTCTGAGGCTCCTTTCAACTCTGAAGTTCTATGATACTGCAACTTATGTGTGTGTTTGCATGCGTGCGTGCGTGCTGCGTGTGTGTGTGTGTGTGTGTGTGTGTGTGTGTGTGTGTGTGTGTGTGTAGTTTCTGGAAAGGCTTCATGGAGGAAATGCTATCTGGGCTGAGCTAGCTGAGTGACCTTGGGCAAATCCCTTCAGTTCTCTGGTCCTGGACTTCCTCATCTATTTGTAAAACCAGGGAGTTTCAGTAAATAAATAGACCCTTCTAGCTCTAATTCCTAGGATAACGATCCTTTGATACCTTCACGACTGTGGATTATAAGCCACCTACTTCCTTCAAACCTTTGCAATTATTGTCTGTAAAACTTCCATAGAGGATTGGCCAACACTGACTAGGGCTCTCAAAGCTAGAATTCATTGCTTTAAAAAAAATCTTGATAATTTTATTTCAACTTAATGGGATTTTCTTTGTAATTCTACATGTTTTATTTTATACATTTAAAGAAAATATTCTGAGAAGGGGTCCATAGGCTTCACCAAATTGTCCAGACCCAGAAGATGATGAATCCTTCCTCAAGTTTTTTGAACTTAGTTTGTAGGTAGGGAATAAATGATTTGTATTTACTTAAGTTTGCAAGTAAATAAACTTAGAGTAAATAAGTAAATAAAATTAAACAAACTTGCTACTTTCCTAGTAGAGAGTAAACTCTCTGAAGGCAGGGGCTATTGTCTTTGTATCCCTAGTCCCTAGCTGGCAGGCCCAACACATTTGTTGAATTGGATTTTAATATTTTGTGCAATCCTTGAACTGTCTCTGTTATCCCACAATCTCCACATATTAGCTGCATGCCCTCTTTTTCTAGGCATGTCTGGATGTCTTTATGACACTTTTCAAATGCAAACTACCATTGGTGATATAACACCAAAACCCACAACAACTCACATTTACTACAGTGGTTCAAGGTTTGCAAAGCACTTTCCTCATGATAATGCTGTGAGTTAGGCATTGCTTCAGGTAGTCCACCACTTAAAAAAAAACAGTTTTATTTAAAAGGACCCTCAAAATAAGATAACCAAATAAATAAAAAAACCAAATAAAATAACAAACCAACCACATCCCTCATGAAATGGTGAATAAGGGGCATTCTATATTCAGTCAATTTGAAACTGGGACCCATACAAGGAGTTTAGGCCAAAGGGGAAAAACCCCTCCTTATACAGAACCCTCTTTTCACCCATACTAAGGGCTGTAGCATTGCATATTTTTTTTTGGCTGCAAAGGAGTACTGATTTTTTTTCCTTCTTTTACAAACACGAGAAAGTCATATAAGGTTTTTCTTTTATGGGGAGAGTGCCCCAATATGGATCCTTCAACAGTTTTTGGCAAGTGGAGACATTCTCCCCAGTCCATTTTAGATCTGGCAGCAAAAGACGCATATTACTAGTCAGTCAGCAACTGCCTACACCAGATGTTTTACTTGAGCATGAGCGTTAACACTCCATTTGGCCTTTTCAGAATTGCAATGCAAAAGGAGCAGAAATAGCCCAGGAGGCAGCATGGCCCAAGCAAAAACAAAAAACAAATCACACAAAAAACACAAAACCCTAGCCTTGGACATGCAGAAGTGGAAACTTAGCTATAGCTTTGCCATGGACAGAGTCTGTGGCCTTGGGTCTCTTTTTCATCTGCTAGATGGAAACCTCTGGCAAGGCTTTGGCTGGTCACAAAGACCCCAGGAATTATACTTCTTCCCAGTTTGAGAGAAGAGGAATCTCACATAACATCAGAACTGGAGGGTAGGGTTTTTTGTGGCCCCACATACACTGGGATTTGAGGGGCTCTTGAGAAAAGATTAGAAGGGAAAAATGGCAGGTGGTCTTCATGACTGTGACAGCAGGAAGCTATGACATTTGCATTTCCCCTCTTGAAGACCGTGATAGATGACCCATAAATGGACAGAGTATGTGTTTAAGTGTTCTTATTCAAAGCATTCCCTCTAAAAAAACATTAGGGATTTGTGGGGAAAAGATGGTGGGGAGAGAGAGGTTCCATGAAAATGTGACCTGGAAAGAAAGGTACTCAATCGAATTGATTAAAGAAATGATTCCTTGCTATGATTTATAGCCGAGATGCAAATTCAGCTGATGTTTGCCTCAGTGAAGAGAAGCAGCAATAAATAGCTTGCTTTCTGAATGATTTTCCCAACCAGAGTTGAACCCTTCATATTTGGCTTCCAGGCACTTTGGGAAGGGGTAGAAGACAAGACAATTTTCTGTTTCTTCTAAAGAAAAAACACTTCACTTCCCTGCCTGTCAGTGACAGCTGTCAAAAAATCCTTTGGTGAACTCTGGACTTAGAAATAATGGGGCAATCTGGGTAAAGTTATCTGGTGAATCATTTCCTGATGTACTATGAAGCTGCAAAGTTCATTGCAATAGCAACCAAAGAGCAAGAACGTTGCTCATCTCTCAGTTGTAATAAACATACTTTTCTGAATCCAGTTAGACCACCCCTCCACTGCCTTCAAGAAGACAGGGTCTCCTCCATACTACAGTGAGGCACTGTGTTTGAGGATTACGAAGAAAACCAATTATCTTCAAATATAGTCATAAAAATATGAAAAGACTAACTTTGTAGAACCCTATTCTAAAATTTGTCTCTAATAACTGAGCTGAAGCCCACTGGGATCTAATTTAATTCATATTTTTTGAGGTTTATTTGTAGAAGGTTTAATTAATAGTAAGTCTTTGGTTAACTTCAACTGATTTCTAGGTACAATGTTGTCCTGACAACATTTTGGGGTTCCTTTATGGTTGGATTGAAGGAACTAAAGAATAGAATGAGTAGTTCTCTAGTCTGCCCAGGTAAAGGCAGTCAAGATTGGTCTCAATTTATCTATCCTCTTATTGCTGCTTAGTCATTTTCAGTAAGTCTGACTTCATGATCCCATTTGGGGCAAAGATACTGGAGTGGCTTGCCATTTCCTCCTCTAACTCATTTTACAGATGAGGGAACTTGGGTAACCAGAGTGAAGGGATATGCCCAGGGTCACACAGCTAGTAAATGTCTGAGGCCAGATTTTAACTCAGGTGTTCCTGATTCTAGGCCCAGTGCTCTATCCACTGTACCATCTAGCTGCCCTTTCCATCTATCATTGGCCTGTGTGTAAAGGGGAAGCTTCTCCAAAGAAGATGAAAAGAATTTTATTAAGTCCTTAGATCTCTGAATATTAAGCAAAGTACAGGAGAAATCCTTACTCTTGCCTTTATTCCCAGTTCTGTATAGAGTCAATTCAAATCAATAAACATTTATATTGGGTCTTGAAGGTGCTAAGACAAAAACAAATCAGTTCCTGCCCTCAAAGACCATACTTTTTAATAATCAGACCATAGTGAGTCAGTGATACCGAAAGTTAAATGTGATTACTCTTCATATAGCCTAGGAGGTCCTTTTCTAGGAAAAATAAAAGCAAAGATTACTGAATAACCAATCACAGTGACCCCTTGGTGGGAGGTAGAGGTTTACTATCTCTTAGACTTATCTCATGTCCTTCACTTTGTGTGGTTATCCCCCTTGCCTGGAATGTACTCCTTCCTCATCCCCACCTTATGGAATCCATCTCTTATTTCAAGAGACAGATCATACACCATGGGTAACAGATCAAACTATAGGAATTCTTTCCCGATACTGCTTTTCCTATAAACTATCTTGTATTTATTTGTATTTATCTTCTTTATTTATTCTGTATATATTTGTCCATGCAATTTTCTCCTCATTAGAATATAAGCTGCTTGAGAGGAGACATTGTTTCATTCTTTGTATTTGAATTCCCATTCTATAACACTTGGTACATGATAGGCACTGCGTAAATACTTCTTTGATTGATGGACGATTATCAAATTGGTTTCAGAAGTTTAAGTTACTAAGTGTGTAAAATAATGGATATTACATGAGGGGAAAACAGAATAAAACAATTATTTATTGTTAAAGGGTACAAGTAGCTCAGAAATGAGTTTTCAGATATTTATTGAAATCACAGAAGCTAACTCACCCTTGACACTTTCCACCATTTTGTCAATTGACTGAATGAAAAATGGGGCCTGAAATTTTGGATGTGGGGGAAGTAAATATTCGTTTTCTTTTTTAATATAAAAACACACATCAACACATATGAACTTATCAACATTTAAAAACAAAAAAGATTTTATATGAAATCGTGAACTTCTGAGACAGTTTTTGAAGTACATATTAAATTTAATACAGAAATAAGATAATCGTCTTGTTTATTTGCGTCCCCTTCTAAATACCTTTTTCTTTTTTTCTATGTATTTAAAAATATTGTATTATTCATTTTCTAAAGGTATTCTGAAAACAAAATGAACCACAGATTGAGTTATAAAGGACCTTAGAAGTTATCTTGTCCAACCTCCTCATTTTACAAACAAGGAAATCGAAGCCCAGAGAAGTTGAGAGACTTGTCCAAGATCACACAGGTTTTAATTGGTAGATTTAACCCTAAGACATCTGGCTGCAATTCTAGTGCTTTCCTCTATACCACATAGAATGCTAAAGACAATCAGAAAGCTCAGGAGATACATTAATACTACATTTCATCAGGGCAAGTCTCTTGACTTCCTGGGGAAAGTGGAAAAGTATCATTTCTGGTTCTGAGCTGGTACCTTTTTTCTTCTTCCTCCATCCTATTTCACTTGTTGATCCCATCAGCTCCCTGGGGGTCATCTCCAGTCATCCTGATCTATATCTTGCCACTGGAGCCGGATGGCTCCAGAAGAGACCTTGAGGCTGGTGATTTTGCCCAGCCCTAACTCATTTAAGTCCAATTCACTTGCAACTCATGGCATCACTTTCCTGATATCATGGTCCTCTTTGAGAATGAAGGACAAACAACAACCATCATCACCTCCCATGGCTTCAATTAGCATCTCAATGTTGATAATTCTCTATCTACTTATCCAGAGCTAAGCTTTTTCTAAACCTCCAGACTTGCATCTCCATTTGCCTATTGGATATATCAACCCATATGTATCTTATAACTCTCGTAAAACTCAACACATCCAAAATGCAATTCATTATTTTTCTCTCCAAATAATCTCTCCACTGCAAACTTCCCTATCACTATTGAGAGTATCACCATTCTCCTAGTCAGTACTATTTTATTCATGTACCTTCCCTCTTTTGTATCCTATTTATCCTGTGTGTAGCTTGTTTGTACAGTGGTTTGTATATTATCTCCCCCATTAGATTTTGAGTGCTTCAACAACAAGGACTGTCTTTTGACTATCTTTACATGACTGACATTTTGCACAGTGCCTGGCACATAGCAGACACTTAATAAATGTTTATTGAGTAAAAGATTGCTTAGTGCAGATCCTTGTCACCTCACATCTGGACTATTGGGGAAGAGCCTGCTGATTGGTCTTTCAGCCCCAAGTGTCTCACATGTACTCTTGTATTCTGTGATCTAGTGACATTAGCTTCTTTGCTACTCCTTGGATAGCATTCCTACCATTTCCCAGATCTGGGCATTTTCACTAGCTGTCCTCCATGCCCAGAATGCTCTCCTCCCTTCATCTCTGCCTCTTGTTTTCCTTGGCTTTCCTCAAGTCTAAGTTAAAATTCCACCATCTTTAAGAATGCTTTCCCGAAGATGGCGGCTGGGAAGCAGTGACTGG
>CM053624.1:283100048-283129515 GCA_028646595.1 Phalanger gymnotis
CAGTTTTCTCCACTTATGTAAACTGAGGATAATGTCTCTGGGTATGGCAGGGTCAACATGGCACAGTGAGGAAGGAAAGCAGTGAACTCCTCTCCACAAAATGTTAAGAGATCTGGACAATGTACCAGACCAAATCCTGAAGGGGAAAACCAGAAAAACCAATGAGTCCTTGGTCCAGCTTGGCACAGGCAGGAAAAGGGGAGGTCCGAGGGCAGAGCCAAGATGGCCACATGAAAACAGCATCTTACCGGAGCTCTCTCGCAAGTTCTGTCAGATTCCTGGGCTGGGCCTCCCCTGCTCCCAGGGGCCATTCCCTCTGAATCCAGGCTCCCTGACACCTACACCCATGGAGCTGGCTTCCAGAAGATGAGAGATTTCAGAGGCAAAGCTTCCCGCTTCCGGCTTCCTGCTTCCTGCTTCCTGCCAGTTCATTCCCAATCTAATTTTTTTCTTCAGTGGTCTTTTGGATCTCCTTTTTCATCTGGGTAATTCTGCCTTTCAAGGCATTCTTCTCCTCATTGGCTTTTTGGAGCTCTTTTGCCATTTGGGTTAGTCTATTTTTTAAGATGTTATTTTCTTCAGTATTTTTGGGGGGTCTCCTTTAGCAAGATGTTGACTTGTTTTTCATGGTTTTCTCGAATCACTCCCATTTCTCTTCCCAATTTTTTCTCTACTTCTCTTACTTGCTTTTCCAAATCCTCTTTGAGGTCTTCTATGGCCTCCGACCAATTCACATTTTTCTTGGAGGCTTTTGATGTAGACTCTTTGACTTTGTTGACTTCTTCTGGCTGTATGTTTTGATCTTCTTTGTCACCAAAAAAGATTTTTGAGTCTGAGTCTGCATCCTTTTTTGCTGCCTGGTCATGCTCCCAGCCAGTTACTTGACCTTCGAGCTTTTTGTCAGGGTAGGATTGCTTTTAGAGGAGAGAGTGCTTTGTCCCAAGATTAAGGGGCTGTGCTGCTGTTTTCTGAGCTACTTCTGCTCCACTGTCACTGCAAGTTCTGCCACAGCAGCACTCCTCTGCCCCCAAGAATTGCCAACCAAGATTGTGACCCAGATCTAAGCAGGGCAAAGCAAGTCCTGTACTCCTGCTGTGGTCTGCTGCTTAATTCCTCCCACTGTGTGAGCCAGGGACTCTGGAAGCAGCCGACACTAGATCTCCACCACTGCGTCACCTCTGCCACCCCCAGAGCTGGTGCGTGGACTGCTCTCTAACCTGATCTAGCAGTTTACCCACTAACCTTGGTGGTCTTTGGTGTTTGTGGGTTGAGGAGTCTGGCCCTAAGGCCTGCTCCAGGCTGACTCACGGTCTTGTCTGTCCTTGTGTGACCCATGCTGGGCTGTGCTCTGTCCCAGCACCATGTGATAGACCTTCCAGGCTGTCCTAGGCTGGAGACCTTCTTCCCTCTGCTATTTTGTGGGTTCTTTAGCTCTAGAATTTGTTCACAGCCATTTTTACAGGTGTTTGGAGTGATTTGGGGGAGAGCTTAAGCAAGTCCCTGCTTTTCAGCTGCCATCTTGGGTCTGCCCCTGACCTTGGTCTTTTAAAGCTAAGGTCTTTAGCAGGTCTCAGTTTGATGAGGCAATGCCCATTCAGTGGTTAAGGCTAGGTAAGAGATAAGGCAGAAAATGGCCCAAAACAGAAACAATTCCTATTTACTTTCAGCCTGAGTCAATCAGAGCCCAAACAATGGCCAAGTGGGGTTTGGCCTGGAATCTATTGTTGGCCAATCAATGTGAGCTAGAGTGATTTGGGTTTAAGGCTTGGTCCTTAAGAAAGTAATCTAGCCTGTAAACCCCAAGGTATCTTCCAACATTTCAGAAGGGAAAGAAAGATTTTTAAAGCCTTTCATAAAGCCCTGGTCCCTACCAACATTTCACTTTCTTATATTTTACTCTTCCCCATTATACTCTTTGATCCAATGACACTGGCCTCTTTGCTATTTCTTGAACAAGATACTACATCTCTCAACTCTATGCATTTTCATTGGCTCTGGAATGCTCTCTCTCCTTATTCCTACCTCTTTGCTTCCCTCAAATCTAAGCTAAAATCTTGCCTGCTATAGAAAACCTTTTCTAATCTTCCTTAATTTTTGTGCCTTCTTCTAAGATTATCTCCCATTTATCTTGAGTAGATATTATTTGTATATAATTGTTTTCATGTTGTCTCCCCCATTGGACTATGAGCTCTCTGAGAGCAGGGATTGTGTCTTTTTTTGAACTTTTTTTTGTCCCTAATGCTTAACACAATGCCTGTGTATTTAATAAATGTTTGATGAATGACAGATCCACCTCTGAGGCCAAGCAAAAGATGCCTAATTCTTCTTCCATTTGACAGTCCTTCAAATATTTGAAGACAATTTTCACTTATTGTCTTCTTTCCTCTAGGCTGAACATCTCTGCTTCCTTAGTGGATTTTTATATTTCTCAGTCTCTAGTTCCTGCACCTTCTTGGTGACTTTCCACTAGGTGCTCCCAACTTGCCAATATCCTTCTGATAATATGTTTTCCAGAATTGAACCCAATACTAGAGGTGTGTGATCAGTGCAGTGGAGAGATATCACTTCTTTTGTTCTAGATGCCCATCTCTTAAAGGAACCTATTGCACTGAAAGTCATAATTAGGTTGTCTAAGCTTTTGAGCTGAATTTAGAGGGTGCTGACAGCATTTGAAGTCCTTCAGCAGTATAGAAACAACAGAGCTTAGCACCTAGTTAGCAGGAATAATTAGTTAAAAATAAGCATCTACCAGATGGTAAACGTGAAGGGGGGGCAGGAAATTCCTCCCCCCTTCTGCTCTGCTTCCCCTACCCTATTGTAGTCTTGTGCCAGGTGTCACAAGGTCTCATTCTTCCTCCAACCTTGTGTCATGTTCTCCCCCTGCTCTCTGCAAATGAGGGCACCTTTCATAATGCTTGCCCTCTGTGTGGTTTGTGGGGTCACCTGGGCTGCAAGATTTCTTCTGGTTGTTGTCCATTTGGACTATCTTTGGAGAGAAGAATGGTAGTTTCTCCTGCCAGTTGTGATGATTTCTCTTCTCTCTGTAGTCCTGGATGGAAGGCAAAATGAGGCCTAGCCCTGAGTGTTAGGCAGAGTAGATGGATGGCAGTATGATATTAGCACCATAGAAAAGCTTTTGTATCTCAAATTCTCCTTCTTCTTAACTACATAGGGACAGAGAATGGACTTGTGATTCATTGAGATAGGGAACTCCTGGATTAAGGAACCTACCTCCACAGATACAGATTGACATTTTCTAGAGAATTTACAGTCTTATCCAGTTGTCTAGACTACAGCACCGAAAGGTCAAGCGCCTTGCCAGGGACCATACAGATGATGCGTCAGAAGCGGGGATTAAACCCAGCACTTTCTTGCTCTGAGGCCAACTCTCAAATTCTATGCCCCACTGTCTCTTTGTGTCTTAACATAGTGCTTTTAATTCCAAACATGGCAGTGTCTCCTTTAGCAGGGCCATGCAAAAACTATGGACTAATGGGGTTCTCAAACTGTCACTGAGGCTATGTAAAAATATAGGTAAAGTTGAGTAGGAGAGAAGGAAGACTTCCAGTCGGGATACAGATATCGCAAAATGAGGGGCATTTTCACCCTTGGCAAAATCATGAAGTTGGTAAATTTGGCTTTAATCTTAGTTCCCCTTTCTTTGCCCCTCTCCATCTGTCTATGCCCTGGTTGCTTGGCATTCTCAACTGTGATGCTCCATTCAGAGCTTTGCTCCACATTGCCTTGAATACCCTTAAGTTAGAAGCCACTGGGCCTTTTGCAATATCGCCCTGTCTCCAGATGACCTCAATAAAAATGCACACCTTTTCTAGGGAAGCGTAACCCATTAGTAGGAGCTTATTTATTCTATTTTCCTGTATGATATGGACAAAAAGCTCTGGATTTTGAGTTATAGGGCCTGGGTTGAATCACATGTCTTCTATTTCCTACCTATATAGCTTTGGGCAAATCATTTCCTACTCTCTGATCCTCAGTTTTCTCATCTGCAAAATGAAAGATTGGGATAGGTGATCCTTTTAGCTTGAGAGCCTATGATCTCTAGAAGAATCAGGGCTTTCTGCAGGGGTATGCTGGTAAATGTTTATCAATCAGCTCTCTGGGAGGAAAAATATATGCTGGACACATTTTTAACTTTAATTTGCACTAGTAACATTTTAATCCATTGCTTCCTTTAGGCTAGAGAATCAAGAAAACAATAAACCAAACTATGATTTGTAGTATTTGCCAATTTCTGAGGTATAAATGTTCACACTAAAATTTTACCAATCAGCTTTCCTGAGCCAATCCTAGCTGGCTCCAGGACACTCCTGCACCTGTTAGCCTGGGACTCAGGAGAGATATATTTTGACAAATATGAGTACAGAAAAATACTGGGTGTCTGAGTGAAAGGTGGCAAAAGAAGGCAGAAGACATTAAACCAAGTGTGGCAAAACATTGATGGTTAACCTCATTCATCTGGTAATGGCCTGTGAGGTTACGGAACCAGGTGCAGAACCATCCATGTCTTAAAAAGGATATGCTGCTGATGATTAATAGGGAAGAACTAGACCCTTTCTATTTAAATGTCAACAAACATTTTTAAAGCATCTACTGTGCCCCTTATAGTTTGCAATAGAGGAAACGTAAAGTTTGCTGTTATTGTTCAGTGATGCCAGATTCTTTGTGATCCCATATAGGATTTTCTTGGCAAGGATAGTGGAGTATTTTGTCTATTCTGTCTCTAGTGTGTTCCAATTTTACAGATGAGAAATCGAAGCAAGTAGAAGCTGACTTACTTGCCCAGGGTGACACAACTAGTAAGTGTCTGAGGCCAGATTTGAACTCAGGTCTTCCTGACTCCAGGCCCAATGCTCTACCTACTGAGCCTCCTAGCTGCCTCTAATCTAAAGTTTAGATAATAGCAATTCACATTTCTCCATAGTGTTTTATGATTCATTAAGTAGATCTGATGAGCTCGGTAGTACAAGGACTCTTCTTATTTAAAAGAGAAGGGAATTGGGCCTCTGAGACATGACCTGCCTTTGGCCTCTAGTCAGTAGTATGAGGTCTCCTGGATTCAAGTTCAGTGCTTTTTCCATTGTATATTTAGTCTCTGTTCTCATGGACCTTACAAATTGGTAAAGGGAGAAGATTCTTACACAGATATAAAACATAATATCGCAATAGGAACACGATTTGATACCTACCCAATGTCTCTAGGAATTATTCAACATACTCCAATACTCCCATTTTGGAGTTCTCTCCTCAGATGCAGATCACTGCCCATCCATGCCCACCTATCTTGAACTACCCTCGTTGGTGCTCTCCCAAAAGTTTTCTAAGTGGGACGGGGGTCCCCCTACACATCAGAGGCCTTCCTTTTTTCCCCTGACACGGAGAGGGTGCCAGTGGAGAATCTGGGCTTTCTGCATTACATACTAGTTCTCAGTGGTTGTATGTTGCATCCTGTTAATTATCATTATGCTTCTCCATCACCCTTTTCTTTAGATTTTTGTAAGTTGCACTGTTCCAGGCCTTGATGCCAGACAGCAGCCCCGAATAAATCCCAATCAGTAGACTAATTAAGGTAAGGTTCAAAACCCAAACCATATATCCTAAATTGTGTTACTAGAGCCAGCTCTTTGACACGTTTTTTTTTTTTGTTGTTCTTTCTTCTTTTTTTTACTTGACAGGAGACATGAGTTACAGTCGAGACTATCCTAAATATATCACAGCAAACATACAAAAAATCAGTAAAAGTCCAATCCAAACACCTGGACATAAAGCAAAAAAAGGCATTGCCTAGATCAACAAACAAGGACATCTCATTAAATCTTAGTTGTCAAAAAAAAGTCAGAAGAAACAACAATCTGAAACTTTTTTCCTCCTGTTTTTAATGAAGGCCAGCAGTACTCATTTTTTAAATTCTTTTTTTTTCTTTTAAATGCCCATAAATGCCTTCTGTTTATGCCTATTGCTATTACTTTTTAAAATTTCTTTCAAGAAACACCTCTCTCAATCTTTAGCTATTTATACACATCAGGTACCATTTAGAGTCAGCTTAGCTAATAATTTCCTGGATTTATAGTCAGGAAACCTGAGTTTATATTCTGCCTCAGCTATATGACCCTAGGTAAGTCACCTAACCTCTTATTGTCCCTAGAAAGTTCTCCAAAGGCATACATGATAGAGAAATTGGAACATTGGTAGAAGAAGTTTCTGTAACTGGAGTTCCCCCATAATGAATGAAAACAACAGTTTGGGACCTTTCCCCTCCACCCCCAAATTACTACTTAATGGTAAACAGCTCACAAGGATGGCACTTTGGATTCAGAGAGACCAAAATAAACTAACATTACTAAATATCAAAACAAACACCCAAATCATTCCTGTGATTTCTTCCTTCCCAGTTTTGAACTGAAATGAGGAGACTAGAAAATGTGATCCCTTAAGTTCTTTCAGTTCTAAGTCATTCAATAAGAACTAATGTTTACACAGCCCTTCACGCTTTGCAAAACATTTTACATACATTATCTTATTTGATCCTCAGTAAACCTGTGAGGAAGCTGGGGCAGGTGTAAGTGTCCTCACTTTACAGATGATGATACTGAAGCTCAAATGCATTGTTTGACTTGACCATGGTTACACAGGAAATGAGTTTTAGAGGCATGATGTGAATTCAGTTCTACCCTACTACAAATTGGGTGGTATAACCATTAAATCTCATAGCCTTTCTATGAATTCTATGGTTCCAAATTAATACTGTTTGACTTTGGCACTTTTTCTTCCTCCCCTATCTGACTGCAAGCTCCTTGAGAGTTGGGACTATATATGTGTGTGTGTGTGTGTCTGTGTCTGTGTATACACATATATATACATACATACACACATATACATGCATGTGTACATATATATACATATATATATTTTGCCTTTGTATTTTAGCACTTAGCACAGTGCCAGCATACAGAAGGTGCTTAATAATTGCTTGTTGATTGCTTTACTGTGCTTGGAGTTCTGTTGTCCCACTGTAGTAAACAAACCAGATAATTTGCCAATTATCATACTCTGCTCCAAGATTATTTCTCCTTCTTTCTCTTTAAATTTCACCCATGCCACATTGAATTGGTTGCTGATAAAACTATCTGTACCAAGTTGTTATGTACCAAAGCTTGTCTGCTTCTCTGCTTGGAAGTATTTGCATTTTGGAAGACGCTAGTTGGATCGGCAAGACTTTTTTCTTCAGAAGAATTGTTTCTTCTTATTCCCTGTTTCCTGGAGATCTTTCAGTGTTCGTGTCATAGGGAACACTTTGTCAAAGAATCTCCCTCAGCTCCTATAAGAAAAGGACTAGATCATTTTTGTCTTTTTAACCCCAGGCTTTGCATTAAGCCTTGCTCATAATAAATACTTAATCTTAATTTGGCTGAATGCCCAGTTGTTAGAGATCCTGTATTTTGTTGTTTTCATTCATTCAATTGTGTACCACTCTACATGACCCCATGGATTTTGTCCATGAGGTTTTCTCAGCAAAGATACTGGAGCGATTTGCCATTTCCTTCTCTAGTGTATCACCATTTTACAGTTGAGAAACTGAGGCGAATAGGAGTCACATAACTAGTAAATGTCTAAGGCCAAATTTGAATTCAGATCTTCCCGATTCCAGGCCCTGACCACTGCACCACCTAGCTGTCCTGGGGTACTACATAGGGAGGCTGAAAATGCAGAGAAAATAAACATCAGGAGGGGTCTGATCAGCAGGGAGAAAAGGGAAAGCAAGAAGCAGTTGGAATTTGGGTGCCTACCTCAAGCTTTCTCATAGACAACAGCTGCAGGCAGCTTCTATTTGTAGCTAGGACTTTGGCAAAAAGTTTCTGATTGCAGATGAAAGGCAGCTAAGGAGCCCAGAGTCTTAGTGAGAGGAAAGGTGGTGAAGCCTTGGATAAATAAGGCACTTCAGGAAGCAAGTTCTCCTTGCCCAGTGCAAAATTGAAAGGAAGCTGCTTGCTTGTCTTGGTGTCTAGCAACAAGATCCACCTACAAAGTTAACTATCTTTGACTATCTTGTTTACAGAAAGTGGGGGGTGGAAGAAATGAGACAGTTGGAATGTTTTCAGGGAGCTGCAGAGCGTCTCATACGTTTGCCTTTCTACAAAGTCCCTTCATTGTTATCTCTGTAAAAATGGGGAATTGGTCTCTCTGCTGGAGAAAAGGGCTTTCTCTGCTTTCGGATTATTGGATACATTAAAATGTTTCTAGGGGGTAAAAGGAGGAGGTATTTCAAAGGGGAAGAAAAGAATCAGAGACAGAAAAGTGTGAGGAGGTTGGAAGTTGGAAAAATTTGACACCAAAGGAAAGGAAAAATGACCATTGAATGCCTAGCACTTTATAATAGAGATGAGTCTACCTCTTTGTAGAGATTCCTAACTCTCTCTCTCTCTCTCACTCTCTCTCTCTCTCTCTCTCTCTCTCTCTCTCTCTCTGTGTGTGTGTGTGTGTGTGTGAGGGGGACCTCTTTGCCATCCTGATGAAACCTATGGACATCTTCTCAAATACTATTTCAAAATGTGTAAAATACACAGGATTGATGAGGAAAACAATTAAGTTGAAATAGTTATCTGTGTATCTATCGCCATATATGCATAAATATATGTAGATGTACATTATATATGTATACATAGGTATGTGTATATTTATAAATGTATGTGTGTGCATATATATGTATATATATATAAATACATATATATATATGTATATACACATATATAAATTTTGCAAACTCCAGGTTAAGAATCCCTGGTAGTGGTTGGAGGTGAACCCTTTAATAAGAAAGGGTTCTTGTGTTTCAAGAAATGATGACGTAAATGCAAAATTCCCCCTCAAGAGAAGGGTCATCAGGTATTGTTCTGAGGAAGGAGAAATAGGCAGTGGTCATTGGTGACTTCCTTCTGAAGTATACTGAGGTGGCCATGTATAAATCTGACATGAACAATGTAGAAAGACCCTCCCTTCCTCAGGTATATACCTGAGATACAGGAGAGTCTCTCAAAGCTTGCTAAACCTGGTTACCATCACAATGATTTTTTTTTTTGTGTGGGGTAAATGAATGATTCTCCTGAAAGGGACACATGAAGCATTGCAAGGTATTTCAAGTCTTGAATGAGTCACTGATACCCTTAGGGAAATGGAGTTTTAATAACTGCTGATGTTTTATTAAAATAGGGGCTTCAGAAGTTATTTGGGAAGTGAACAAGTGTCTGAGACAGAATTTTGATTTCCAGATGATGATTTAACATATAGGCTGTTGGGCTCTTGGCTTGAGATGGGAGTCTACCTAACCAAGACTGATCTGGAGATTGGCAAATCTGATAGCGAGGGTTCTAAACTTAAAAGAGAGATAGAAATCTTTTCCTATATATTTGCCAATCTGTATACCATGAAGAGTAGAACTTAAAACATAAAACATAAATAAATAATAATAAAACACATAGGTTCAGATGTTTATATATAGACATTAAAAATTACAGCTAATAAAGAAAATGGACCAGAGTTCTTAATTTGAAGAGGTAAATGTGATCTCTTAAGTATTATTGAGACTTAACAAGACTTGGAACTAGAAGATGGAAGAGTGCGCTTAACTCTAAAGGAAAGTAATTGTTAAAATGGATAGTATTATATATTTTATATATGTTAATATATATTATATCTTATTATATATGAAAAAGGCATAATTATATGAGAAAGTACAGGAACCTAAGGGAGGAAACCTGGTAGAAAGCTTCTGAGTCAGGATCAGTGGAGAGAAGAATAGAAGCAATATTCTAGGAGTGTACCTTAGAAAGCTTGGTCAAAAGGAAGAACTGAATTATAAGGTCAAGATCATAAACCCGGAACACAGATTAGGTAAAGTAGTGGTGAGGGAGATTAGTGGACTAGACATCTTTTGCAAGCCTCTCTTTTCTAAAATAGCAACAAAGACAAAACAAAACAACAACAAAAAACCCAACTGATGAATTCTTGACTTGTCAGCAATAACTTTCTTGTCCAAAAGGCAGAATAAGCAACACAAGAAGCTGCTGGTTTGCACTTAATTCTTAATTCTCATTCATTCTTAATTCTAATAAAGAAGAACTAATTGCTAAGAAAAATGATGAACCTTGGAAATAAATAATAATTCATTTTAGAGTTCATAATAGAAAAGAAGAAAGTAAGGCAATGAATAGTATAGTAATGTATACTTGTAATTTCTGTTTATATTTGCTCTCAAGTTCAGGAGGCTGATCTCTTTCCCCTGAACTAAGTGAATGATATATGTATGTTTAATTAAACTGAGATTGTAAACCCTTTAAAGTTGCTTTCCTTAGAAAAGCAGATCAAGGAACCTGTGCTGGCAGCCCTTCTGTGTGCTCTTGTTGTTGGTCTTACACAGACACAGTAGATGCTGGCAACATTATTGTTACAGACTGACATGAATATAAACCTGGGAATTTTGCAAAGCTTGTCTTATCCTGACTTAGGTACTCCAGTAACCAATGTCTGCTACTATATTATTCCTATTTCCCAGTAACTGGTTTCCTGAATTGTTCCTCAAATTATGAGGTTGACTATGGATATATGCCTAAGGTTCAATGTTTTGGAGCAATTAACAGGAAAGGTGGTGTTCTGGATTGGAAGCTGGAAGAATTGGAATCTAATCCCAACTTGGCTACTTGGAGGCTATGTGACCTTGGATAAATTACTTCCTTCCCTGGGCCTCAATTTCCTAATCTGTAAAATGAGTAGGTTTGACAAGATGACTTCTAAAGTCTCTTTCAGCAGTATGATTATATAGCAAGTGTACAAGTCCTGGAGGAAAAGAATCCATTCAAGGCAAAAAGAAATGTAGTCATTCCAAGCTGCTAGGTCAAGTCAAATAGCTGACTTGAGGAGAATGTCAGGCAGGAGTCATGAATGAATAAATGAATTGGGAGAGAGAGAGAGCAGACCTCCAAAGGAGAGGACAAGTGAGCATAGAGCAGATCAGAAATACACCAGATCAAGAGAAGCATAAAGAAGAAAGGTTTAGGGCAGCTGGCTCAGTGAATGGAGTGTTGAGTTTGGAGTCAGGAAGACTCATCTTCCCGAGTTCAGATATGGACTTGGATACTTCCTTGCTATGTGAGTTTGAGCAACTCACTTAACCCTGTTTGCCTGAGTTTCCTTATCTGTAAAATGAGCTGGAGAAGGAATTGGAAAACCACTTCAGTATTTCCGCCAAGAAAATCCCCAAAAAGGTCATGAAGAGTTAGGCATGACTGAAAAATGACTAAACAACAACAAAGATTTAGAGTCGAGAATCTGGGTTGCAACTTTAGGTTGTCAGTTCACCCTCTCTCATCCTTGGTTTCATCTGTGAAATGAAGGGGTTGTATTAGATGACCTCTACAATCCTTTCTAGTTCTATATGTAAGATTCTATGACCTTAAGGGTATTAGTCAATATGCTTGTCTCACCCAAAGACTCATTTGAAAGAACCTCCTTTTCCGGTGGTAATGTGGTATGTCCAAAATTACCTTGTATTTAATTTGTATGTAATTATGTATATATGTGTTTTACCACCCTCTACCATACTTCTTCCCCTCCCCCCAAAAGAATGGAAGCTCCGTAAGGGCAGGGATGCTTCCATTTTTGTTTTTGTATTCCCAGAATCAACACAATACCTGTGATTTATCAATGACTGTTCAGTGATAATCCTCCCTTTTATTAAATCAAATTAACAGCCCTATGGGCCCAGATCTTTGGTCTTGAGCCTAACCCAGTTTGCTGACATTGATATTCCTGGGAGGACCAGTCCCAATCCAGTTTTGATAGATACTCTGTATTCTGACTTATTTTTGATCTTGGTTAATAGCATTTGCATTCTTTAGAATTTTAGAGTCATTTTTTACAGGTGTTTGGAGGGATTTGAGGGAGAGCTCAAGCAAGTCTCTGCTTTAACTCTGCCATCTTGGCTCCACCCCCTAGTATTTGCATTCTCTCCTGTCCTTTTCCTCCTAGCTTCACCTGCCAGATTTAAGCCTCTCTTTTGACATGTATCTCAGTGTATACATTCTTGGAATACCCAGTCCTTAGATTTGTTTCTATGTTCTGATGCTCACCCTTTCTTGGACTCTAGACTGCTACCTAAACTCACAGTTTCATCTCTTCTCGGTGTTTGACATTTTTAGCTCTTTATAACCTGGGCCCATCCTACCTTTCCAATCTTCTTATGGTTTCATACCTTCTATACACACTGGGATCCAGCTACGCTAGCCCATTTAATGATCTTCACCCATGACATTCCATTGCCAATTGCCATTGGCTATACCCCATTCCTGGAATGTTCTCCCTTTTTATGGCTGCCTCTCCATTTCCTTGCCTTCCTTCAAGGCCTAACTCAAATGCTACCTTATTGAAGAGCCCCTCCCTGGTTCTCCCTGCCAGTGGCTTCCTATGTAAGATTACTTTTCCTTCTTTCTATATCTTGTATACACCTAGCTATTTATACATTGTCTACTTCGCCCCACCCCTCCCCTTAGAATGTGAGTTCCCTAAGGGCAGGGATTGTTTTTGCCATTCTTTGTATCCCCAGCATTTACCATAGTTCCTTGCACATATTGAGCCCTTAATAAAATGCTCGTGACTAACTGTTGCCTGAATCCCTGTTATCACATAGAGAGATCACTTAGGTGAACACTGAAATAAAATAATTATGGATTACATGATTTTTTTTTTTATCCACAGATCACAAGGCATGTCTCTACATAAACTCAAGGTTACTGGGTTTTAGCGGAAAGATTTTTATAGTTAATGCATGAATAAGAGAGTCTTTGAAAATAATTTAAATTGTAATGACTTATAATCTATCCTCTTAAAAATGATTCTCACTTTTCCATAGTATCAGACTACTAGATTTTATTTTCAATTAAGTTCCATTTATTTTTGTATAACTTGAGGGCCAGGTGTGATTTTTATGCCTCAATGGATTATCAATCCATTTGAAAGCAGACCAAGGCTACTGATGAAGATACTGAAAAATAACTGATATCCAGAGAGCATTTAAAATTTTTGTAAGTTCTTAGGCTGTTATTTATATACTACAATGATCCTTAAGGCAGATACTATAAGCATTATTACCTCCATTTTACAGAGGAGAAGACTGAGTCTCAGAAAGGTGTGTTCAAGGTCACAGAGCTATCAAATGTCAAGGGCAAGACTTGAACCTAAGTCTTTGTGATCTGAAGTCCAATGCTTTAGCCTCTGGAGCTACATAGTGTCTACCTGAAGCTGGGACTACTTAGGTCAGTCTGCCTTGAGGTCAAGGTCCTTTGGCCAGATTTCAGGCAATTTATTAAGCCCAGCTCTTAGCATTTTTAGTGTTCTTGTGTTCTTTTCCTGGAATTTATAGTTTTATGGTTTCAGTGTTGTTATTACATTGCTCGTTCTGAATGTCTCTCCATCTGTCTGTACATCTCTTTCCCTACCCCATCTGTCTTTGCATCTCTCTCTCCCTATGACCCCATTATTTGGGTAAATGCAAGATGTCTCTTTGGCTTTCTCCAAAGAGGCCTTCATGTTGATAGCTCTCTCTGTGTAAACAACAAAGAGAAAACAGGTATCTGTGTGGGAGGAGCAAGGGAATGAATCAGGAGTTAGTGAGGGATTTGGGGTTATTGTTTTTTCCTCTTTTTAAAGAGGAGAAAAATTGACATTAGGAAGGGAGGAATTTCTTGATTAGCTTACGGTAATATGTTCAGCAAGAGAGGGAGAATATAGAATTTTAGGCAGCTGGGAAAAAAAAGATCTGGGCAAAGGACAGAGAAAATGAGTTCATCTTAATCAAGTGAGAAAACCAATAAATATCTCAAAACAAAAGTCTGGATCTGGTATATAAACACCATGCGACTGCCTAACCTGTACATAAGTGATGGTTACATTATTGTCGATTCTGAGTGTATGCAAACAGTTTCTGTTCACCTTGGGAAGACAGACTCAAGTGTGTTTTGCTGTCATAATTTTAAATACCTCAGTCCAACCTCTCTCTTTGTCTTCTGTGGAGGAGAGAGCAGATAAATCTGGCAATTGATTACAGAGCAAAAGGGAAGGGGGGAAGGAAATGTGTGTTTGTTAAGCATTTACTAAATGCTGATCACTATGCCATGCTCTTTGGAAGTATGCTCCTATTTGATCCTCATAACAACCTTGAGAAGTAGGTGCTATTCTTATGCCCATTCTACAGATGAGGAAACTGAGGCAGAGGTGAAGCGAGGTTTTAGCCGAGTCACACAGCTAGTAAGTATCTGAGGTCAGATTTGAACTCGGTTCTTCTTGATTCCAGGCCCAGTAGTCTATCTGCGGTGCCACCAAGCTGCGAAAGGACTCTCCTAGTTTGAGCAGAGGAGTGCTGTATTTGAGGTCAGAAGTACTCAGGGGAAAGATGGAGAGAGCAAACTTCTCCTGTGGCTGGTGGGTCCATTTACTCTATTCCATGAGAAGATGAACTAATGGTGGTAAAAAGCAGATGGAGCTCCTTATTGGTGACAGACAGTGGGTCCAGGGAAGCAATGGGTTTGTGAGAGAGTTTTTCTTCTTCTTAATCCCTGTTTCTGTGGTGGAGGAGGATCTCAGAGGTAGTAGGTCTGGGATTTCTACAGAGTCTCTTCTTCATCTGATGACTGTTGATGACTTGAGTACGTGGAACAACATTTCAAGCTGTATTGTATACACCCCTTTGCTTACTCAAAAGGTAACGAAACAAGGTTTCTCCTTTCCTTCCAGTTACAAACACGTTTGCTTCTATGGTAAGAAATTTATTGATTCATTTCAATTTAGAGAAAGTGAGTCCTGGAAAAGACCTTAATTTAGAAAGGACAGGGTCATCCACTATATCCTGGGCCATCACCAGTCGTCTTGACTTTTGTCTTGCCGCTGGACTTAGATGAACCTGGAGGAGAGAATGAGCTTGATGACCTCATGAAACTGCCTTTCTTAAATCCAATTCATGCACGAGTCAAGACATAACCTCTATGATAGCATTGATCCTCTTTGATAAGAAGGATAAACAACAGCAAACAACTGTGCATATTTTGTTTTTCAATAGTTGTTTGCACATTTTCTTCCCCATTAGAGCTCCTTGAGACCAGACATTATTTTTTGCCTTTCCTTGTATCTCCAGGTAAATGATTATTGAGTGACTCATATCTACTGAAGATACTCAATGAAGAAGGAATTAATTGTTGAGAACTATATGCAAATATCTGAGAAGTGGAGACTGTTTTATTTCTTTCCTAGGGCGTAAAGTTTATAAATATTTCCTGACTCTGGTTGATACTCTCAATGAAAAGATGTTGATACAGTTTGTGGGCCTTTCAAAGATTTCTGAGGTATAGAATACGAGAAGTTGGAAAAACAAGATCACAACAGAAAGAGGCTAAAAAAGCACAAAAATAACAATTTAGCTTAGCAGTAAACATATCTCCTTTGGCCAGCAGAAAGAAATCATCAGAAAGATAACCCCTTGCTAGAGAAGAAAACAAATCCTGAGAGTTGAAAAAAGAAAAATACTGACAGAGACTTTTGGCATTAACATGAGATTCAAGTAAATTATGGTAGCTTACGTTAACCTTTCTGTAAATGGTTAAGACTTGCACAATTCTACATATAGCTACGCCTCTATAAACCTTCAGCATCAATTACAATGCATTGCCCAAATTAGGTACTTAATGCATGTTAAATAAAGTTTCAGTTTTTATATAAATAAGCTTAAATTTACAAATCTGATTATCTAGAGACTAGGTTAGGTTCTCTGTGCCTGCAATTTTAGGTGACTGCCACCAGGTGGATGACGAATTCTAGTGCAGGCCTACATAACTCAAAGAGAGAAAGTGCCTTGGCCATACCAGTTATGATTAGGGTTTTTCCTACATAAAACTTAGAAAAATAGTGAAAATAAACCCCTTCTAACGAAAGTATAAAATACCATTTCCTGGAAGATGAAGGGTTTAGACTTCATGGCTTTTCTGGTCTCTTCCTAACTCTAAGATTTTATGGACTGGACTGGACCAATTGTTATTGGTATAGAGAACTCCAGGATGTGGAAAACCCCCTCTACCAATGTAGATTGGCACCTTCTTGTTCTGTAGCCTAGTGCTCTGCGGAGGGAAATGATTTGTTCAGGGTTACATAGCCAATATGTGTCAGAAGCAGGTCTTCCCGACTCTGAGGCAAGCTCTCTGTGATAACATGTTGCTTCAATTCATAACCAAGTGCCAGTTTGAATAGAGTGAAGGATTTAGGAAAGTAAGTCCTGTAAGATCCTGGTTCCGCTATTTACCATCCAGTTTTGGGAAAATTCACTTGACCTTTAAGTGAACCTTGGTTTGCTCTTCTGCAAAATGGGAATATTTTATTATCTGTGGGTCTGCTGTGGAAGAGAGTTTTTATATGAATTGCTAGAATTACTTTGTTTCCTGCATGTATGTATTTTACTATTTTTGTTTCGGCATTTAGGACAATACCTTTTTTTAAAAAAAACTTTTGAAATCTCATTCTGAAGGATACTCTGCCATTTTTTTTCCTTTTTAATCTCACTTTGAATGCCACAGAACAGTTCTTAAAAATAGTTGACCACTATTTTCTTTATGTTGTTAAAAAATAGTATATTGGTGTATATGTAGGCTGTAGTATGTCCTGAAGGTTGGCAATCAGTGGAAGCTCTTGCTAATGGATGGTAGAGGGGGAACCAGTAAAGATGAAGTGATCCATCTCGAGGGTATGCCTAAAGAGGAAGAGATAGAAAGACACCTCTCCCGGTGCCTCGAACCCCATACTGAAAAACAAAACAAGAAAACCCAACTTGATGTCTCACTGGGGCATAGAGGTAACTTTGTTTTTTTCTTAATATTGTCTTTTTAAGTTAGGAAGTTGGCAAACATCAAATGACAAACAATAAAACATGAATGGTGACTTGTGCTCCTGAAGGCAAACAAACTAGCCTTGGTACCTGCTACCTTCTACCATGCTGGCAAGGCTTTGTATACCCAGCATTTCCTTTTGGCTACCAAATCTATCCTCCTGAAATGCAGCTGTAACCATGTCAATCTTCTCCTACCTACCCTCTACTCAACAAACTCCAGTGACTCCCTCTTGCCTCCAGAATCCAATATAAAATCCTCTAGCTTTAAAAGCTCTTCATAACCTGGCCTTCTCTTACCTTTCCAGTCTTTTCAAACCTTACTCTTCTTCACATGTTCTATGATCCAGAGACAAGTCTTCTTGCTGTTCCTTGAACAAGATATCCATTTTCCAGTTCCATGCATCTTCACTGTCTGTTCCCCATCTCTGGAATGCTCTCCCTCCTCATCTTTATCTCTTTGCTTCCCTGGTTTCCTTCAAGCATTGATAAAAAGCCTTTCATATATGTACATGTACATATATGTATATATATATGTGTGTATATGAATGTGTATATATGTATATAATGTGTGTATATAAAATCTTATTTTTAAGTGGTTGTTTGCCTGTTACTTCGCATATTAGAATATGATCTTGAGGGTAGAAACTGTTTTGTTTTTCTTTGGATCAGTGCTTAGTAAATGCTTGGTGTGTTGTAAATACTTCATAAATGCTATTTGCCTTGATTTGATTTCAAGTTTTTTGAAGAATGCATTCCCGGGGGCTTATATAATTCTATGATTTTTGGCAGGCAGTGTGATATAGTAGATAGAAAACCGACCTTGGGATGAGAAAGAACTGGATTGAAGTCCTGCTTATGGTATATGATGAGTGTATGAACCTCAGCAAGTCACTTAACCTCTTATGCATTGCAGATAACTCTCTAAGGTTTCGAGTTACAGAAATGACTCTTTTCATGACCTGCCTGGGTGAGTGAGTTTCCTTGTAGGCCATTTTTTATACCAATGAAGTCACAAGTTCAGACCAAAAGAAAAAAAATGATCTCATGCCATTTATTTATAATATCACAGATTTAGAGATGGAAAGCACCTTAGTCTCCCTTGGGTTTCTGATGAGGAAATTGGAGCTCATAAAGGTTAAGTGACTTGCTTGTGATCTCAAAGTTCACATCAGAGTCAAGAGTTGAACCTAGGTCTTCCTGCCTACACTTTAACCACTACACCAGTATTGTGGAGGGGGTTACAAAATGAATGACATAGTTTGTGCGGTTTTTGTCTAATTCCTAATAAATAGAAGTAAGCTTTTATTTTATATATTTAATATAATATATATATATGTATGTCTGCATACACACATATATACATACATATTGTATGTATGTATATACATATGTGTGTATATTTCCTTCATTAAAACCTTATTATCATGCTCTTATCAATTCAAAAGTCCCTGACTTTAAGGGGCTTGCAGAGCATATGCTGGGTTCTCTAAATCTATGGGTCTGCTATTAGACTGGGAACTAACCCTAACTAAGTCCAGAGAAGCTTATCACCAGAAGTTAGCTGATAGATACTTTTACTGGCAACAATCCAAGAAAATCTCTCACTCTGGCCATAGAGGAGTAAAAATCTGGGTTAGTAGAAGGAGTACCTTTGTGAGAAAATTACCTACACTTGTTCCAAACCATGTGATATTTCTGCTTCAGAGGGAAGTTTTGCATTTCCCCTCAAAAGGGTTGAAGTTATTATTTTTCAATAAATGAATTCATTAGCCAGTCCATATAAATCCAGTGAACGAAGGAATTAAGACTTTTTTCTTTTTTGTTTTAGACTTCTTCAAATTCAGTGCACTATTTTAGACTAAAAACTACCTACTGGATAAAACAAAGCCTAAACTGATGCATAATATAATTAGGACAGCAAGAGTAAGTAGACTCCAAACAGTTTCCCAAATAACTCTTTGACCTACAAAGTTTTTATATTATAGTGTATTTTGTAGCCCTTGTGTAATGGATTAATATTCATAGTCCAAAGAGCATGAACAACAGGATTTGTTTTCAAGGATGATCACCTTACCAAGAATTCTCTCAAATCACTTCAGCAAATCATGGTTTTTAGCAGTTAAAACTCAATGGAATAGTAAGAGCCACAGAGGGTTTTTATTATTCTTTCAGAAGTCCATCTCCCTTTTTCCTCTATTTCTAGGAAACTATTGAATCAGCCGATAAGCATCTATTAAGTGCCTACTGTGTACCAGGGTATATCAAGATACAAAAAGAAGACAAAGACAATTCTTGCCCTAAAGAAACTCACAATCGAATGAAGGAAATAATAGCAAACAAGTATGTGTAAACAACTATATACAAGAATAAATAGAAAATAATTAGCGGAGGGGAAGGCACTAGAATGGAGAGGGTTTGGAAAAGGCTTCCTGTAAAAGATGGGATTTTGGTCGGGACTACAGGGAAGCCAGGAAAGTCAGTAGGTGGAGATGAGGGAGACATTCGAGGCATGGGGGAGAGCCAGAGAAATTTCTGCCCAGAACCATCCATGACCATTCACGGTAACTTAGCTTGGTTAACATATTTTCATTGAAAATGATCTAATGTAGGGAATGGTAGGAGGAACCAGAACTGAACTTGTATCTAGAGGAACAAGTCTAAATCATGATCCTTCTCTTATTAGCTATGTGACTTTGGGCTAAGACATTTGACCTCCTAGAGCCTCCCTTCCCTTATCTTTAAAATAAGTAAATTAAACTCTGGGCATCTGGACTATTGAATTTATGGCAATCACTTGAGAGCTGCCCTTCCACCTGTCCATTCTCTTCAGTAACAAAAAAGACAACTTCCAAACAGAAGTCATTCTAGGGAATCATTAGAAACTAAGAGCTGAAAAAGATTATCTAGAGGTCATGTTTTCCAATCCCCTCATTTTACAGGCAAGGGGATTCAGGCCCAAAAAACCCAAATGATTTAACTGAATTTGCACAGCTAGTGGCAGAGTTGGCACTAGAATTCGTGTCCCTGGACTCCCATGTGGTTTTTCTGATTGAGATTCAAGAGCCTCAGTGATTTCCCAAGCTGCCTAAGAGAAAACATAGTGGTAACCTAACCCATATAGTAATTCTAGTTACTCATGCTTATGTAGTATATTCAGTAGCTGTCCTTTGGATTGAGCTGACATTCTTCTGGAGTCCTAGCTACTTCTAGATATGTCCCTTCCCTAGAGCAAATACTGCCTTGTAATAAAGGCTTAAAAAAAGTTCAGTCACAATCAACCAGCGTGTCCATCACGTTATTGTAAGAAAAATTCCAAACCCATAGTCTCCTACATCTTCAATTAAGACAACAAATTGCTTTTTTTCCCTCTATCTCTTGGCAAGAGGAAAGCCTCACCATTATAATTATACAATGTTTAATTTCATTTTATTTTTCTATTTGTTATTATAGTAACTTTTAAAGTTATATATGTATGTCATACTCATTGTTTTCTTTGTTCTACTTACTTAATTCTGTAGAAATCCATTTGTTTTCATGTTTCCATGAATTATTCCTTTCATTATTTCTTACTACACAGTATTATTCTATTAGTTAATGTATACCACAATTTGTTTATCTATAGTCTCGTCTGTGGCAACCACTTTGTTTATAGTTCTTTGTTACCACAGAAAGACTTATTAGGAATGTTTTGGTCTATATATGACTTACCCTTTTGACTTTGGTCACTTTAAGGCATATACCCAACAGTGGTATCTCTGGGTCAAAGAGTAGAGAAATTCCCACTAAAAAAAGTTTCCAGTCATTTTCCAGAGCAGTTAGATCATTTCACAACTCCACTAATAGCACATCAGTGCATCTGTCTTCCCATAGGTCTTCCAACAATGATTACTTCTACCTTTTGACATCTTTGTGAAAAGATGGGTGTCAGGTGAATTATTTTAATTTGTATTCTCCTATTTGTGAGAATTAGGAGATTTAGGAGAGATTGTGGTGAAGATTGCAATGGTAGTTTGAAATACCTGGCATGTGTTGTCTCCTGGGTTTTCTCTAAGATGTCATGCTGTCTTACTAGGCTGGCCTGATTTCTCTGTGCATAGGGATGGCTGGTCCTCCTCCACAGGAGGTGCTGGAAGCAGGTCTGGTTACCACCATTCCCAAGACTCCTTCCTGTGACTATCTGTTCATTGGTGGCAGTTGCGCATTGCAGGCCAGCCTGGAAGTATGTCCTATAGTTTGGATATTGTAGCACTGCTGTTCCCAGAACTCTTGATTTGAGGTACCTGGGCTGTCTCCATCAGGAATGAAAGGGAGATGGTGGCCTGAGGTTCATTCACCAGCCACTCCTGGATTGTTTATTGTGTTTTTGGGGGGCCCTGTTTGCCTCAGTTTCCTCATCTGCAAAATGAGCTAGAGAAGGAAATGACAAACCATGACATTGTCTCTGCCAAGAAAATTCCGAATGGGGTCACAAGGAGGAGGACACAACAAATGACTAAACAACAGTAACAAGAATAACATCAACAACAGGGTGGTCAAAAGGGTGATGGTGGCCTGCCCTGCCCAGATCATCTCACCTCCTCTCTCTCCCTCAGGGGGTCCTGGATGCTTCAGCCCTGTAGTCTCTGGGTGATGTGTGAGTGCTTCTTGGCTCATTCCAACAAAAGCATGAACTGTCCATGTCTTTATGAAAGTTAAACCCTGGAGTTAATTACTAAGAGCAACTGCAGACCCCCCCGTTGGGTAATCTTGCCCCCCCAAATAAAGCACAGAATTCTGCTGTACTGGGGTGGCTTCCTGGGGGTGCTGCCTAGAGCAGGGGTTCTTAACTTTTTTGTGTCCTGGACCCAGTAAGCAATCTGATGCCTGTGGAAACCTTCTCACAATGTTTTCAAATGTGTAAAATAAAACTCAAAGGTTTCCAAAGAAAACCAATTATATTGAGATAAAAATGTAATTTTTCCCTATCCAAGTTCACGGATCCTTGAAATCTATCCATATCCTCCTCTGGGGTTCATAGACCTCTGGTTAAATACCAGCCTAAAGGTATGTGTAGGCAACCATTAAATTTTCCTTTTAGACATTTGCTTTAAAACAAATAAAAACTACTTTTAGTTCCCTTGGCAGTCAAGAGCTAATAATATATTGGGCTACATTAATAAAGACTAACATCCAGAATGAGAAGGTCATAATCCTTTTGTACTCTGCCTTGGTCAGATTATTACTGGTGTATTGTGTACCATTCTGGGCACTCTATATTTAGGGAGGATATGGATAAGTGACAGATACACACACAGAGACAGAGAGACAGAGAGAGAGAGAGACAGAGACTGACCTCTATCAAGGGAGGGCAACCAGGCTGATGAAGGACCTTGAATGCATGTCAAATGAGGATAGGTTAAAGAGCTAGGGAATGTTGAAACTAGAAAAGAGAAGCTTTGGGCAAAGGATAGCCCTTTTTAAAGTATTAACATAGCAGTTATACAGAAAAATTAGACCAATTCTTTTTGGCCGCAAAGTGCAGAGCTGGAGGCAGCATGCATAAGCCAGAGTGGGAAATTTAGACTTGATGTCAGGAAAAACTTCTAACAATTGGCACCATCCAAAAATGGGCTGCTTCAAGAAAGGAGAGGTTAAATTCTTTTTTTTGGGGTGCGGGTTGGACCAGATGATCTCTGTGGGACTTTGAAGATTTTGGAAGAATATTTTTGTGTAAGTGCATGTCTAATCTTCATTTATTTTATTCTAAATTAATGTTTTTCTATCTATCAATCTATCACAGACATTTACTGACATGAATTCTCTCCCCTATTCCTCATAGGGAACTGTACCTTGTGTAAAACAAAAGGTAAAACAAAGACAATTAAAAAAGAAGAAAAAAAATTCAGCAAAACTAATGTATCAACCAAGTTCAATATTTTTATGATGTTCCACACCCATAGTCCCTCGCTTTTGCATGGAAGAAAGGGAGGGACCTTCTTATGTACAGATCTTCTTTGCTGCCATGCTTGGTAGCTGAAATTTCACAGCATTTAATTTGTATTTGTCTTTGACTTGGTCTTTATCCATGTTCAAGGCAATTCATTTGTATCCCAACAGTGTGTCGATATTTGGGATGCTTAAAACATTTAAGAGACATTGGCATTTGGCTAAACGTCCTGGAACAGACTTTTGACCACTATAAGTGAAAGGACCACAAAATTCATGTCATTCATTTTGAGTGATAGCCCTGCTCTATTATATTTATCGTCATTTACATGAAGAATGATACAGGGATGCTAGTGATTTGAAGGTATTGGGTTATGTTGAGTGCCAGTGTGATGCACTGGTCTTAAGAGTCAGAACTGGTGAGTGGGCATTTAACTAGCCAATCACACCACCTCAATGAGGCTCAGCTTCCTATCTGTGAAATGGGGATAATATTTGTGTTCCACAGACTTCTTAGTAGGTAAGGGCTTTGTGAAGTTCATAAACGTCACTTATTAAATTAGTGTCAAATAGTAGTGCCACATAGAACAAAATGAGAATAAAAGAAAGTTCTGTGGTTTAAAAAAAAACAAAAGATTTTCTGAAGGTTTAAAAAAGTGACTAAAAATGCTTTCACAGCTTCACAGTCATTACTCAAGTTCTCCCCATTGTTCCTTGTCTCTGCCCTATTGCTGAAATCTACTTTTAATTGGATTTTTTACTCTGAACTTAGTCACATCTCAGGTTCATACGACTTGAGGCAGATCCTTATATAACTGTGTCTCCCCTTAGTCCCTGAATAGAAAGAAGATGCCTTGAATTGTTGTGGTAATAACATTGGCTAGCACATGTATAGAGGTTTGCTAAGCTCTCGAGAAATTTCTCCTATCCTGACAACAATGCTATGAGATAGGTGGTATAATCTCCATTTTACAGATGAGAAAACTGAGGCTGGAGACAGTTAAATGACTTGGTTCAAGTCACATTGCTAGTAAGTGTCTGAGATTAGATTTAAATTCAGGTCTTCCTGACTGAACCTAGCACTGCCTCATCTAACTGCCTCAAGACACTAGCCTGGGAATCTGGACTTGGGGCTCTGGAGCCACCTTTGCAACCAAAGCTATACGACTCTTGGCTGGTCACTTCCCCTCCCTGAGAATTCATTTCCTCATTAGTAAAATGTGCGAGCCAGACTCAACAATCTCTAAGATTCCATCTAGCCCTAAAAACTTAAGCTACAACCCCTGTAATTTCATTAGGAAAAATAAAAGGAAGGGGAAAAAGATTTGAGTCTTTCTTGAGCATTTTGGGAACATTTCCTGATGTCATTTTCACTTGAGCTCATTTATTTCTTTTTCAAAATCGTTCCTTGGTAGGTGGTAGGAAAACAAAAGGCAAAAGAACGAAGAAACCTTTTCCAACTATTCCACCCAGTGGGCGACGATCACAAATAGGTCAAAATGACCTGAGCTCAGCCCACCCACAGGTAGTCTAGCAGGCGATAGTGTCAGTAGCCAAATGGTTTTCATTTGTGCTGTATTAATTGTACACATGATATGATATCCCATACTCCTTTAATTGGACCAATTGGGTAAGATTTTCAAAGACCATTTCAAATGATTGCTGATAGGCACTATAGCTTTACAATGGATAGAGACCCCGCATTTAACAACCTGCTAGATTTCCTCAGAGCTGGACTTTTTTTTTAAAGGTTTTGCTCCCAAGCTGACAGAAGGCTTCAGACTTCACAACTCATACATAGCACTGTTTATAAGATATTCATTTGTCCAGCTGAAGCAGGGATTGATGGAGAAGGAAGGAAACATTCATGTTCACCCAAGACATAGAAAACCAATTGTATTTTAAGTATCTGACTTTAAATTTGGGTTATATAAGAAGGTTGATTCACACCTCTCAGCTCTTTGATAAAACATTACTAAATATATATTCCATCTGAACTGGAACTACAGAGCCTATTTTTTTTCAAGGGCTGAGGAATCTTTAGCATTCATGTAACCGATACAAATTCCATCTACAATATTGTAAAGGTCACGATCTAAGTTGAATCTAGTATAGATTGAGAGTTCTGGTAGTATAGGAGATGCCATATTAGAGGGCAGGAAGATATAGATTCTAGTGTGACCTGTGACACTCTAGCTGAGCTACCAAAGAACAGTCCACCTAACCTCTAGACTTTGAGTTTTCTTACCTGAGAAATGGGGGTAATAGTGTGAGTAGCGTGGGCTCTCTGACTTCACACGGTTTTGAAGAAGCTCAAATGAAAGGACGGTTTCCAAGCACTTTGCAATCTTAAAGCCCCATGTGAATGTCAGTTCTACATAAACACATTTCTGAACAGCAGAGATGTAAACGTGCAGTTATCCCTGGCCCAGAGATTTGTTGGGAGCCACACAGATGCTTGAGCAACTGTGCTAATGGAATGCCTGCTATCCCGAAGCCTGCTGCATAAACTAGGCACTTAAAAAACCTTTCTTCCTTGTTATAGGGGTAGAATCCAGCCGACTTACCTTCAAGTGAAATCTTTAGCTTGGTCTGTACTTCAATGCAGTGCTTACTTTATTCACCAGGGGTCATCAAAGGTCTGAATTTTCTTTGTCTACTCGTTGACTCTTGCACAAACTGTACACCGCGGATCAACAGTTTTCTTTAGAATCTGGCATTTGGAAATGTGGGCTGTTGTTCCATCCTCTCTCCCCCAGCCCTACTCCCACTACCTGGCATGAGAATACATATTGCTCTTTCCAGATTGGTATCATGGATTTATTTCAGCAAGCACTTCTTGTCAAGGTTTAGAATGGAAATGCCTTTTCTAATTGAACTGCCTTTCATTAGAGAAGGAGTTTTACTGAAAAAGAAAGGGGGGGTGAAGATAGGCCTTAGTATCTAATTAGTTTTGCATAAATCTCTCAAATATTTTTATATTTATAACTCCCAGCCATTGATGAACGGGGCTGTGTTTCTGTGGATATTAATAACTGACATTTATATACTCCTTTAAAGGTTTCCAAATCACTTGCTGTATATCATCTTTATTTCAATAGGTGAGAAGGTAGATTTAAGATCAGAGGGTTCGAGTTCAATTCAATAAATGCGTTATTCGAATCATGCTAGAATATAAGTTCTTTGAGGCTGACTTGCTTTTGTTTTTATATCCCCAGTACCTAGCACAGTACTTGGCACATGGTGAGGGCTTAATAAATGCTATTCATTTATTCTGCTCCTTAATGTACTAGCTGTGTAACCTTGGGAAATTAACTTCTTTGGGCCTTGATTTCCTCAAATGTAAAATGAGAGGATTAGATTGGATGATATCTAAGGTTTACATCTCTGCTGTTCAAAAATGTGTTCATGTAGAACAATAAGTAACATTCACATGGGGCTTTAAGATTGCAAAGTGCTTGGAAACCGTCCTTTCGTTTGAGCTTCTTCAAAACCTTGTGAGGTCAGAGAGCCCGTGCTACTGGCACTATTACCCCCATTTCCCAGATAAGGAAACTGAAAATCTAGAGGTTAGGTGGATTGCTCTTTGATAAGATACCCATGAGCTTCTGAGCAGTTTGAAGAATTTAGCATTGGTATCTAGAATCAGGAAATGCATTTATTATTAGTAATGACACTTTAAGTGCAGAATACTTTTCTGGGCAGAGTTTATATCTATATCTAGTCATTTTCTTTCATATTGGCTGCTATAGATATCTTTTAATGCCACCAGAGTCATTACGACTTGCACTCACCTAGCCCTAACTAACAAACCGAATGACATAATTTGAAAAATTCCAGAGACATACAAGTTAGAAAGAATAAAGGGCAGGGTGAGGTTGCAGAATTCTTAAGTTTCTATATAAACCTTTTCTGCTCATCTAAACCTAACTCCCTACCCTTTTCCTTCTTCAGTGGATTAAAGCAAACAGAGGTTAGTTAAGTGACTCTGCCCAAGGTCATACTGATAGTAATTGTCTGAGGCAGGATTTGAACACAGGTCTTTCTGACCCCAAGCCCAGTGTTCTTTCCATTCAGTCACTTAGCTGCCTCTTCTCTTTCCTAGTAGAAGGCATCATCTTTTGAGAATGTAGAGGACCCATTTGAGAAATGGAAGAATTGCCACTGTTTTCCTTTCAGAATGTCTTAAGTCTGGAAATACAAACTTAACAGCCAAAGGTCATAGAATCATAGCTTCCCGGAGCAAAAAGGGACCTCAGAAGAAGTAGTTAGTGCAATGCCTTAATTTCGTAGAAGAGGAAATGGAGATCTAGAGAGGAGATATCATCACTAAGAGGTAGAGTTGGAATTAGAGCCCAGGTCTTCCGACCCCTAAACTCAATGTTTTCCCCCTCCTTTGGCAATTTGTCACTGATGTTATTTGACCCTGGGGTTGAACTGACGCCAAGGCACACAAGATCAAAGATGGCATAGTATTTTGTTTTATCTGCCTGGAATAAGTAAGGGCCCTGAGCAATAAAGGAACCTGATTGCGAGTTGTCCATTAACAGCCATAAGGCTTTGCGCTATGAACCTCTCTTTAACATAGCAGACCAGATTTTTTTAGGGGACCAATGTTGGGAAAGGGGGTTTAGGTTGTGATTTCATTAACCTGGGAATGGGGAATTCCTAGTGTGGACACTCCCTTTGATAGTAGGAATTGGTTACTCATCTATAACTTAAGTCTTTGAGTGATGCCCGAGGCCCTAAGAGATTAAGTGGCTTCTTCATCGCCAGTGTATCAGAGATAGGACTTTAACCTAGGTCTTTCTGAATCCAAGACCAGACCCTATCCATTGTGACATGCTATGTCTCATAGCAGCACATATCAATGTAGTTCAAATATTTTGACAAAACGCTGAAGCAGACAGAACCAGTTTCTACGTTAAGAAACCAATGCCTTTGTCTACAAGCACCAGCAAACTCCCAGCCATAATTTTGGCTTGCTGTCACATACCAGGTATAGGTCAAAGCCAGAAAGTCTTTGTTTTTCTCTTAGTACAAAAGCTTTCTTCCCAAACCTGAACTCGAAATCCTCTCATAACCCAAAGGCTTCGAAGCTGTTATTTAAAGGATTATTTCAACCCACCATGCATCTAGCTGGTCACTTGATTTATTTAGAAGCAAGTACATTCCTTTGACAGCCTTTCTCAAACTCAAAAGCAGGCAAAGGAGTTATTTCAAAGTGACATTTCAACTGCTCTAGGGAATGCAATGGCTGAAGGGTAATACTGGAGATCAGAGCTTACTTAATCCATGGGCCAAGAGGAGGCAGGTGTCTGTGGAAGAGATAAAACCCTGCCAGAAGCTGGTGAGGGCATTAAGACGTTTGTGAATTCATTTGATTCCCAAATCCCAGTGTTGGCTGATTTGGTTTCATGACTGAAGTTAGCAATAGGCTTCCCTCTAATCTCCTTTACCCACATGTCTTATTGTGCCTGCAGTTCTGGTAGGTTTGTCCCCTTCACAGTGAAATAAAATCTATTTTTCAGCAGGTTACTACTGAATCAACAAGTATTTTGAAACCTTCTCCATCTATGTCTTTTTACCCCTTGGGGGAAATCTCCATGGCTCCTTTTTGCCTGTGACTAATTTCCCACCTAAAAGTCTGTGCTGAAAGATTAGGGAAATTGAGATGATTCCATTTAGCCAAAAGGAGAAAAAGCTGAAGAGGGAACTAATCATGGTCTTCAGGTGTATAAGGAATGGGGAAAATAGTGGTTCACTTATTTCCATTATACCCCTGAAAAGAGAGTAAAATGAAATAAACCATGTTAAAAGAGACATCGAAAAGCTATCATGTATCCAGAAGAAAATGATTAGCATGGTGAATGGTCTAGAAACCATGTCAAAATGAGAAAGGTTAAAGAATTAGGGATGTCTAGACAAGATGAGGGAGCAGCTGGGTGGTGCAGTGGATAGAGTGCCAGGTTTGAACTCATCAAATGAGTTCGAATCTGGCTCAAACACTTACCAGCTATGTGATTATGAGCAAGTTACTTGACCCTCTTCGCTTCAGTTTTCTCACTTGTAAAATGAGCTGGAGAAGGAAATGGCACTCTAGTACCTTTGCCAAGAACAAAACAAAAAGCAAAAGCCAAATGGGCCACAAAGAGTCAGACATGACTGAAATGACTAAACAAGACCAGAGGAGAGAAAAATTAGACTGAAAATAAAGGCAATCCTTATATTTGAGAGGCTATTTAGGGACTGGATGAGAGATTCAATTTATTCTGATTAACTCAAGAGTATACCACCAGTACTGAAGTTGAAGGAAGTTATAGGCAGGTATTTGGTAAATGCAAGGAAAAACTCATGCAAAACCAGAGATGTCCAAAAATGGAATGTGCTATCTTATGATGTAGCGAGCTACTGGAAATATCTTAAGTGCAGCTGAATGTCTTTCTGGCAAGGATGTTTTAGAGAGGAGTCTACTTTGAGTAGGATAACTTCTAGTAGTTGCTTCCAAGAGAATCTAAAATTTTGGGCATCAGAGACTGAGATAGGGAAAGACCCACTGGTTGCCTACGTTAGAACTAAGTGGCAATTAAGATGTAAAACAACCAGAAA
>CM053624.1:283130015-283141026 GCA_028646595.1 Phalanger gymnotis
ACTGGAAATATCTTAAGTGCAGCTGAATGTCTTTCTGGCAAGGATGTTTTAGAGAGGAGTCTACTTTGAGTAGGATAACTTCTAGTAGTTGCTTCCAAGAGAATCTAAAATTTTGGGCATCAGAGACTGAGATAGGGAAAGACCCACTGGTTGCCTACGTTAGAACTAAGTGGCAATTAAGATGTAAAACAACCAGAAACGGTCAATATAGAATCAGAGGGTTATATATCTGGAATGCTATGGAATAAACATTATCCCTCTTCCTTGCAACAGCCCTTGAGAGCTATCCATCTAACCACCTTTTTCCAGCTCCTCTGACCAAAGTAGTTTCCCTCAACTATTTCATATTTGGTATGATGTCCTCACTCTCTCATTTTCTCCTGTAGACGTAATCCATTTTGTTAATGTTCCTCTGAAGGTATCAGGCCCCGAACTGAACACAAAACTCTAGATGTAGTCTGACTAGGGTAGAGGCAAGTAACAGGAACTAAAAGCATTACTCTGGCTTGTTTATCTTGACTCATTTGTTCTCTGTCACTAATTTTACTTGGCCCATGCAGACCAGAGATAACTACATGATCAATTAATCTTTTTTTAAAACAAATTTTATTGCTATCTTTCGTTTTTTGCATAGCCTAAATTTCTCCCAGCATCCCTACTTTTCCCTTCAGAGAGCCATCCTATTTAAAAAAAGATATTTTTTAAAGAAAAAGAAAAGAGCAAAAAGAAATAAAACTGATCAGTACATTGGAAAAGTCTGAAAAATATATGCAGCATTACACATTTGTGGACCTCCCACCACTACAAAGGAGTTGAGTATAAATTTATGTGTCTTTTCATAGCTCTTTTTTTGTAGCCAGGCTTGTACTTGGTAATTCTGCATCATTCACTCTCATTTTTGTGGTTGTTTTTTCCATTTACATTGTCATAGTCATTGTTTATATTATTTTCTTGGCTGTGTTTACTTCACTCTGTATCACATTATATATTTATGCTTTTTTGTTTTGGTCATATGTCATTAATTTCAGCACAACAATATTTTATTAATGTACCTTAGTTTATTTAGCATCCTCTAATTAATGGACATCTATTTTGTTTCTTGTTTTTTGCTACCACAAAAAAGTATTACCCTAAATATTTTGATGTATATTAGGATTTTCTTCTTTTAAATGTCCTCCTTGGGAAATATGCCCAGTAGTGCAATCTCTGGGTCAAAGGATATGGGTATTTTAGTCACTTTATTTCCATAATTCCAAATTGCTTTCCAAGATTGTTGTGTGGATTTATAAATCCAATAACAAGGCATCAGTGCCCTTATTTTTCCTACAACTGTGAAAACATTGACTATTTCTGATGACTAGTTTGCCATCTTTGCTAATTTGCTAAGTGCGAGGTAGAGTAGAGTTCTTTTTATTTTGAGCAATTGGTTTTCTTTTTAAAAATTATTCTCGTTTTTAGTTATTTCATTAAATATTTACCAATTTTATTTTAAAAGGTTTATGCCATTCATTTAAGAAAACTGAGTTCCAAATCTCTCCCTCCCTCCTACCCTTCTCCTATCACTTGATAAAGCAAGCAATATGTTATTCACTATAGAAGTCATGCAAAACTTATTCCAATATTAGCCATATTGCAAAACAAAACACAAAAAAGCAAGAAAAACATAAGTATCTTTAATTCACTCAGAATTCATCAGTTCTCTCTCCAGATGTAGACAGTATTCTTTATGATAGGTTCCCTGGAATTGTCTTAGATAATTGTCTTTCACAGTTGATTGTTGTTTCAATATTGCTCTTACTGTGCATGATGTTCTCCTTGTTTTGCTTCAATTCACCTTGAATCAGTTCATATAAGGCTTTTCAGTTTTTCTGAAACTATAATGCTCATCATTTCCCATAGCACAATAGCATTCTAGCACAATCATTTACCATTACTTGCTCAGACATTCTTCAGTTAATGGGCATCTCCTCAATTTCTAATTCTTTGCCACCACAAAAAGAACAGGTATAACTATTTTTGTTTTGCACATGTAGGTCTTTTTCTATTTTCAATGTCTTTGAGATATAGATACTAGTGGTATTACTGGATAAAAAGTATGCATACCTTTATAACTTTTTGGGAATAGTTCCCAATTTTTGAACTGGTTTGACCTTTTCACAGTTCTACCAAGAGTGCATTAGTGTCCCTATTTTTGCAGCGTTTGTCATTTTTCTTTTCCGTCATGTTAGCTAATCCGATATTTGTGAGATATTATCTCAGAGTTGCTTAATTTGCATTTCTCTAATGAGTAGGGATTTAGAACATTTTTTCATGCAGCTTTGATTACTCCTTTTAACTGCTTGTTCCTATCTTTTTGACCATTAATCAATTGGACATGGCTCTTATTTTTATAAATTTGGCTCAGTTCTGTATATATTTGAGAAATGAGCCTTTTATCAGAGAAACATGCTGTAAATGTTTCCCTAGTTTCCTGCTTTCTTTCTAATTTTGATGGTATTTGTTTTGTTTTTGTAAAAAATTTTTAATTTAATTTAATCAAAATTATCCATTTTACTCCCCATGACCCCCTCTATCTCTTGTCTGGTCATGAACTCTTACCTTATCCATAGATGTCACAGGCAAATTTTTCCAAATTTCTAACTTACTTATGATATCACACTTTTTATTTAAATCTTATACCCAATTGACCTTATTTTGTTGTATGGTGTGAAATGTGGGTCTATGCCTAGTTTCTGCCAAACTAATTGGTAGTTTTCTCAGCAAATTTTGTGAAATACTGAGTTCTTGCCACCAAAAGTTTAGATATTTGGGTTTATTAAACACTACATTACTATGGTTACTTATTGCTGTGTATTGTGTACCTAATCTATTCCACTGATCCACCACTGTATTTCTCAGCCAGTACCAGATTGTTTTTGATGATTAGGGCTTTATAATTTAGTTTGAAATCTGGAACTGCTCTCACATTTTTTTTATTGATTCTCTTGATATTTTTGACTTTTTGTTCTTCTAGATAAATTTTGTTACTGTCTTTTTTTTTCTAATTCTATAAAATAATCCTTTAGTATGGAACTAATTAAGTAAATTAATTTACATAGTATAATTTTTATTATATTGGCTTCTAGAGATCTATATTTATTTGTGGAAAAAGTGTTTTGTTATTGTATTCATATAGTTACTGGGTTTGTCTGGTAGGCTCCCAAGAATTTTAAATTGTCAGCAGTGATTTTAAATGGAATTTTCCTTTCTATCTCTTCCTGTTGGGTTTTTTAGTGGTAGTATGTAGCAGTGCTGATGATTCATGTGGTTTTATTTTATATTCTGCAACTTGGCTAAAGTTTTTAATTGTTTCAAGTCTTTTTTAGTCAATTCTTTGGGGTTTTCTAAATATATCATCATATCATCTACAAAGAGTGATTGCTTTATTTCCTCATTGCCTATTTTTATTCCTTCAATTTATTTTTTGTCTTATTGCTATAGCTAGGATTTCTAATACAATATTGAATAACCGTGGTGATAATGGACACCCTTGCTTCAACCTAATCTTATTGAGAAGGCTTCTAGTTTATTCCTCTTATAGATAATGCTTGCTCTTAAGTTTTAGATAGATACCACTTATTTTAAGAAAGGTTCCATTTATTCCTGTGCTTTCTAATGTTTTACTAGGAACAGATGTTATATTTTGTGACATAATCTTGATTTTCATTATTTTATTTATTTATGTGGTTAATTTTGCCTATATTTTTCCCTAATTTAGAAACTAGCTCTGCATTCCTGGTATAAATCCCACCTGGTCATCATATATGATTTTTGTGATCTATTGCAGTAATGTCCTTGCTAGAATTTTTACATTATTTTGCATCACTTTTCATCAGGGAAATTCATCTATGGTTTTCTTTTTCTGAATTTGCTCTCTCTGGTTTAGGTATCAAAATCATATTTGTGTCACAAAAGGAATTTGGGAGGATTCCTCCTTTACCAATTTTTTTCAAATAGTTTATATAATATTGGGATTAATTGTTCCTTAAACATTTGTTAGAATTCACATGTGAATCCCTCTGGTGCTGGAGATTTTTTTTTATGGCATTCATTTGTGGCTTGTCCAATTTCTTTTTTTTTTTAAGAGTGTTATTTAAGTACTCTATTTCCTCCTTAGTTAATCTGGACAATTTATATTTCTACAAATATTCATTCTTTTTGCTTAGATTGTCAATTTTAATGGAATACATTTGTGCAAAAGAACTCCTAATTTCATTGATAGTATGCTCATCCTTTTCATTTTTGATATTGGTAATTTGGTTTTCTTTCTTTTTTTTAAATCAAATTAAGTAAATGATTTATTTTTCTATAAAACTAGCTACTTTTATTTATTATTTCATTTTTTACTATTTTATTAATTTCTACTTTAATTTTTAGGATTTCCATTTTGTTATTTAATTGAGGATTTTAAATTTATCCTGTTTTTAGCTTTTTTTTAGTTGTATGGCCAATTCATTGATTTGTCCTGTAACTCTCTTATTGACATGTTTGCAGACCTAAATTTCCCCCAAGGACTGCTTTTGACTCCATTATACAAATTTTGATACTTTGTTTTATTGTTGTCATTATCTTTAAGGAAATTATTAATTATTTCTATGATTTGTTCTTTGACCCACTTATTCTTTAGGATTAGGTTATTTAGTTTCCAATTATTTTTTGATCTATGCTTCCCACCCCGTTACTAAATGTAATTTTAATTGTATTATGGTCTGAAAAGGGCAAATTTAATATTTCCACTTCTCTATATTAGTTTGTGAGGATTTTGTGCCCTAATTCATAGTCATTTCTTTAATAAGGTGTCATGTATAGCTGAGAAAGGTGTACTTCTATCTACTCCCATTCATTTTTCTCCAGGGAGCTATCATATCTAATGCATCTAAAATTCTATTGATTTCCTTACTTTCTTGTGTAATTTCTTGTTAGATTTATCTGCCTCTGAGAGAGGAAAATTGAGGACCCTCATTAGAATAGCTTTACTGTCTATTTCTCCTGAAACAAATTTAACTTTTCCTTTAAGTCTTTGGATGCTGTGCCATTTGCTGCATGTATGTCTAGTATTGACTAATTAGTATTACTAATTTATTAATTAGTATTCACTGTATATAGTACCTTTTAGTAAGATTCAGTTTCCCCAATTCTCTTTTATTTTGATCTATTTTTGCTTTTGTTTTGTCTGAAATCATGATTGACATCCCTGCATTTCTTTTACTTTAGCTAAAGAATAATAAATTTTGCTCCAGACCCTTATTTTAACTTTGTGTGTGTCTCTCTGTTTCAGGTGTTTCTTGTCAACAGCATATTGTTGGATTCTGGTTTCTAATCCATTCTGCTATCTGCTTTTATTTTATGGTTGAGTTCACTCTACTCAAAATTATGATTAGTAACTGTGCATTTCCTTCCATTATATGTTTATTTGCTCTTATCTTTTTCTCTCTCTCTCTTTACCATGTCCCTCCTAAAAAGTTTGTTTTGATTTTGGCCACTGCTTCCCTTAATCTGATCTTTCTTTTATCATTCACCCCTCCCCCCTATGCTCTTGTTCTCCTACTTTCTTGTTGGTAAGATAGATTTCTATACCCAGTTGTAGTCTATACTCAGTTTTTGCCTCTTTGAACCAATTCAGATGAGAGTGAGGTTCAAGCATTGCCTGCCCTCCTCCCAACTATCTTCTCCTCCACTGTAAAAGCTCTTCCTTGTGAACCTCCGTTATGTGAGATAATCTTACCCATTTTTTCTCCCTTTCCCTTTTCTTTCTCCTTCATATATGTGGAATTTTTCAACCTCCCCTAGTAATGCTAGTCTTTTTGGGAGTTATATGTAAAACTTTTCCTTATAGGAATGTAAAAAAGTTTAACTTTTACTGAATCCCCTATGATTTCTCTTTCATGTTGACCTTTTGACAATTTTTGAGTCTTGTATATGAAAGTAAATTTTTCTATTGATCTCTGATCTTTTCTTCAAGAATACTTGAAAGTCCTCTCTTTCAGTAAATGTCTGTTCTCTCCTCTGGAGCATTACATTCAGTTTTGAGGGGTAGGTTATTCTTGGTTGTAATCCTAACTCCTTTGCCTTCTAGAATATCATATTCTAAACACTTTGTTCTTTTAAGGTGGTAGCTGCTAAATCTTGTGTGATACTGATTATGACTCCACAGTATTTGAATGTTTTTTTCTGGCTACTTGAAGTATTTTCTCTTTACCTGGGAGCTGTGGATTTTGACTATAACATTACTTGGGGTTTTTGTTTTGAGATCTCTTTTGGGTGGTGGTCAGTAGATTCTTTCAATTTCCCTTTGGTTCTAGAATGTTAGGGCAGTTTTCTTTGATAATTTCTTGAAATATGATATACAAACTCTTTCTTTGATCATATCTTTCAGGTAGTCTAAGAATTCTTAAATTATCTCTCCTCTATTTTTTTCCAGGTCAAGATGTTTTTCTTATGAGACATTTCACATTTTCTTTTCTTTATTTCTTTCTTTTTGTATTTTTGACTGTTTTATTCTTTCTTGATGTCTAATGGAGTCATAAGCTTCTACTTGCCCAATTCTAATTTTTAAGAAATTATTTTCTTCAGTGAGCATTTGCATCTCCTTTTCCATTTGGCCAATTCTGCTTTTTAAGGAATTATTTTCATCAGTGAGGTTTTGTACCTCTTTTACCATTTGGCCAATTATGTTTTAAAGTTATATTCTTTGTCCTGTTTTGTGCCTCTTTACCAAGTTTGTTAGTTGATATTCCATAATTTTCTTGAATCATTCTGATTTCTTTACCCAATTTTTCTTCTACCATTCTGATTTTGAAAATCGTTTTTAGCTTTTCTAGGAATTCTTGTTGGGCTTGTATCCACTTCCTACTTTTTTCCCTTTGAGGCACTTCTTGTAGCTCTTTTGACATCATTGTTTTCTTCTGAGTTTGTATTTTGATCTGCCCTGTCACCTTAGTAGATTTTTATGGTCAGGTAATTTTGTTGTTTGCTACTTTTTTCAGCCTATGTCTTTACTTTGAACTTTATGTGAATGTTGAGATCTTTTCCAAGATGGGGAGGGAGGAACTGCTCCAAGCTTCTATTTTTTTCCACACTGTTGTTTTCAGCATTAATTCTAGGAGTTTGGAAATTTTCAGTACTTTTAAGGTGGTGTGACAGGGAGAGGTGTGGTCACTGTTCTTCTAGTATGTGCTCTGGTTTTTTCTGGTAAGAGCCCTTGCTCCTTTGGGACTGAAAATTATATTGCTCCTCAGGGCCCCTATCCCCTTGTGACTGAAAATGCTCTTGAACTGTGTCCTGAAAGAAGATATCATGAATACGGTTGCCAGGCATCATTCAGTCCTATCCCCAGTGCTATTCCAGGAGTCTCTGTAACCTCTTTCTGACAAGTTGCCAAATCTCCTTACCATCTCCAATTCCCTAAGCTGCTGCTGCTGTCACCACCAAGTCCCACCACTCATGCTTTATTCACTTGAGTTCTTGGCCAGACCCCACCTACATGTCACGGGTTTCTCCATCTAACCTCTTAAGTCATCTTGCTCTTAAGTTATCTTGAACTGGAAGTAGGTCGCATCTTGACCTTTTGTTGTCTTTGCCATTTCAGATTTTGATTTGAGACATTACTTTGAAATTATTTAGAGGGAAATGTTGAACTTGGTTTTAGTGTTTCCTCTACTCCATCATCTTGGTTCTTTCCTTGGAAGTCAACAATTAATTTTCAGTTAGATGAATAATTTATTTTCAACTAGTAGATAAAAGTTTTTAACTTCTGAGAATTTGACATGTTTAGCTACTATGAGCATCATATAAAAGTCTGGTTTTTAACAAGTCTTAGGCATCCACGATCCATGACTGACAGCCTTGATCGGGCTATCATGCCATGGCCTTTTTCTATCTGGTCCCTGGTCTTTGTCATTTAATGAGAGGTGTCCCATAACTAAGAAGGCAAATTCTATCTTACCTAATTTTTAAAAAAAATGAAAAATAATAACAAAACAAAAACAAAGCCATAACACCCAACAGAAAGTCCAAAGTGGCATGTAGTCAGCTTCCTATGTGAATTTTGTATGAATTAAACATTTGTCATGTTCCTATGTGTATCCAAACAACTGTCCACATTTCTCAGTCAAACGGTTTTTACAAGCTATCAGTTTAAAAGTTTGGTAATTATCTCATCTTCTCCCCAGTGATTGTACATGAATGTCAAGTATTTCTGAGATTGTTTAGCTGTAATGTGGAATTCATCTTGACAGACATAGCTTACTGTAGCTTTTGGGAGAATGTTCCATCATTAAGAAATATCCAACTCTACAGTGTGTGCTTCATTGTGAAGCTGTACTACAAAAAGGGCCCACATCTCAAAAGGTTTTCAATAGTGTTTTTTCTTTTATATTCCACATCTGATCAAATACTAAAAATGGGGATTAGTCATAGTCTTACATAAATTGGAACATTATGTAATGAATATAATAGTAGTTTAACAAGTTTAACAATGAACCTTCATGTAGTATGACATAAAGTACTGGACTGAAAAGGAGAGTGGGATTTTCTAGTCACTTGGAAAGTCACCTTGATGTGCTCTGAGGTCTCTTCCAGCCCAAACATTCCTCTATAAGATTCTGTGTGTTCATCTAAAAATGATGGGGAAAAATGTGATAATAACTATACCTGTTACTAAAATTTAGAAGTTAGGACAGATGAATTAGGGGAGCAAGAAGACAGAAATAGCTCTCAGTCACTCTAGTGAGGATATCAGCAGATGAAGCAAAGAAAGCCTGGACCTTAGTCTGAGGTAGTATTTCTAAAATAGCTTTTATGCTTGTCTATGCAGTTGAACTTGTTCACAAGGAGACAACAAGAAAGCTTTCAAAACCTGAAAAAGCCTGAAAGCATGATATAGTAGAAATAGCATTGACTGCATTTAGAGGAGGTGGGTTCAAATTTGGCTTCTGACTTTTTGCTTCCTGTATGACTTTGGGTTAGACTTTAACTTTTCATGGCTCTTAATTTCCTGGTGGGTGGAACGAGGTTGTTGGACTAGATTGGCCTCTGAGCACCCTTCACCTCTAGAAAGAAGATTCTCTGACCTCCTTGTAGCAAATCAGAATAGCCTTGAGAAGTCTGATTCTATGATCTGCCTAACTTTCCTTGTGTGTTTTGTCTCCCCCTGTTATGGATATCCCTGGGAGTTTCTTGTACATTGGACTGCACAGTAAGCCACCAGAGTCATGGAGAATGCTGAGGGATTCAGCTCTGGGCCACAAGGTTGCTAGCAGTTAAACCTTGACAGTAGCTTCTGAGCCCTCTGTCATTCCCTTATGTGTGCCTCTGTCAGAGACTGAAAAACCCACCAAATGACAAGTTTACAGTAACTTTGATTTGAAAACTTCAAATCACTTTTCTTTTATTTTTTAGTACTTTATTTTATTTTAATTTTTTGAATTACATATTTTATTGTTTAGTATTTTTTAGTTTTCAGCATTGATTTCCACAAGATTTTGAGTTACAAATTTTCTCCCCATTTCTAACCACCCTCCCACTCCAAGATGGCATTTATTCTGATTGTTCCATTCCCCAGTCAGCCTTCCTTTCTGTCACCCCACTCCCCCCGCCATCGCGTTTTCCCTTACTTTCTTGTAGGGCAAGGTAGATTTCTATGCCCCATTGTCTGTATATCTTATTTCCCAGCTGCATGCAAAAACAACTTTTATTTTGAGCATCTGCTTTTTAAAACTTTGAGTTCCAAATTCTCTCCACTCTTTCTGCCCCACCCACCCTTCCTAAGAAGGCAAGCAATTCAACATAAGCCACATGTGTATCATTACGTAAAACACTTCCACAATACTCCATTGTGAAGGACTAACTTTATTTTCCTCCATCCTATCCCATCCCCCTTTATTCAATTTTCTCCATTGACTCTGTCCCTTTTCAAAAGTGTTTGCTTTTGATTGATTCTTCCCCCTTTCTGCACTCCTTTCTATCATCCCTTCTTTGTATCCCCTCCTCCCTACTTTCCTGTGAGGTAAGATACCAAATTGAGTGTGTATGTTATTCCCTCCTCAAGTTGAATCTGATGAGAGCAAGATTCACTCATTCCCCCTCACATGCTTCCTCTTCCCTTCCAACAGAACTGCTTTTTCTTGACACTTTAATGTGAGATAATTTACCCCATTCTATCTCTCCCTTTCTTCCTCTCTGAATATATTCCTCTCTCATCCCTTAATTTAATTTTATCTTTTTTAGGTGTTTCCCCTTCATATTCAACTCATCCTGTGCCCTCTGTCTATATATATGTATATTCCCTTCAACTACCCCAGCACTGAGAAAGGTCTTGTGAATCACACACATCATCTTTCCATGCAGGAATGTAAACAAAACAGTTCAACTTTAGTAAGTCCCTTATGATTTCTCTTTCTTGTTTACCTTTTCATGCTTCTCTTAATTCTAGTATCGGAAAGTCAAATGTTCTATTCAGTTGTGGTCTTTTCACTGACAAAGCTTGAAAGTCCTCTATCTTATTGAAAATCCATTTTTTGTCTTGGAAAATTTTACTTAGTTTTGCTTGGTAGGTGATTCTTGATTTTAATCCTAACTCTTTTGACCACAGGAATATAATATTCCAAGCCCTTTGATCTCTTAATGTGGAAGCTGCTAGATCTTGTGTTATCCTGATTGTGTTTCCACAATACTCAAATTATTTCTTTCTGGCTGCTTGCAATATTTTCTCCTTGATCCGGGAGCTCTGGAATTTGGCAACAATGTTCCTAGGAGTTTTCTTTTGGGGATCTTTTTGAGGAGGCAATCTGTGGATTCTTTCAATTTCTATTTTACCCTCTGGCTCCAGAGTATCAGGGCAGTTTTCCTTGATAATTTCTTGAAAGATGATGTCTAGGCTCTTTATTTGATCATGACTTTCAGGTAGTCCAATAATTTTTAAATGATCTCTCCTGGATCTATTTTCCAGGTCAGTGGTTTTTCCAATGAGATA
>CM053624.1:283148836-283174899 GCA_028646595.1 Phalanger gymnotis
GCCATCTTGGCTCCGCCCCCCCAAGCCTATTTCTTGAATTTTAATTTTATGTTAAAGTTGGACTCTGCTCTTGGGGCCCATGGTACATTGTCCCAACTTAAGATTTCTATGTAGCTGTTTTCAGAGCTCTTTCCATGGGTCTGTAAGTTTTCAGTGCTTCCAAGTTTCTATTATCTAAGGAGAGGTGTGGTCATTGCTCTCCTGGCCTGTACTCTGGTCTTCACTCAGGAAAAGACCTTGATTGCCTGCAGCCACAAATGCTTGCATTCTTTTTCACCCTGGAACTATGATCTGGCTTCCCACCCCCACCCCGGCCCCACTTATGGCCACAATGCTAGTGTACTAATGTTCCTTTTCATCCTGGAACTGATTGGGAAACTGTGCATGGGCAATGCAACAACATCCTGAGCCCAGCACCAGCAAAGAGTCTCCTGTAATTTCTCTCTGACCAGTTGTCTGCCCCCTTTACCATCTGTGGGATGAGAGCTCCCAAAGCTGCTGCTGCTACTATTGATGCAGCCTCCTCCAAGACCAGCTGTTGGTATTGCAGTGGCATGGCCTGTTGCTTAGCTCTAGGCTGGACCATCAGCAATATGTGAAAGATCTTTCCTGCCAACCTCCTAAATTGTCTTGGGCTAGAAAATTGATTCACCCTGACTTTTTGTTGATTTTGCTACGCCAGAATTAAAATTTGATATGTAATTTTGAAATTGTTTGGGGAGGAATTTGACAGAATTTAAGTGAGTTTCTGTCTCTACTCTGTTATTTTGGCTCTACTCACCAATAGAATTTTCAGGGACTTTTGTAGGCCCACCTAGACAATTAGTCAAAAAGCCAAGAACTGAATTCAGATCTTCTGCCTGCAAAAGTAGTTACTTTATTTATTTATTTATTTTTTTACTATTTCATGCTTTCAAGTAAGGGCTGAATGCTAGGACTCGAATTCCTTGGGGAGAATAGGACTTATACCTCAGTTTATCTTGTATAAAGATAAACATTGCTCTGGTTTGACCCTGTTGTGTTCATATGATCCTCTGGGTCCCCTTAAGCCTACAGCCCAGAGGCTTTCCCTCCCTCTTCCTTATCTTTTCTCTCAGTTGTGGCTCTTCCTATATTTTCTTTTAATAGGCTTCATTTTGCTTTCCCCTGATACTTTTACTCCAAACCTTCCTGGAGCAAAATGCTCTGGAGGTTTTTTTTTTTCTCGAGCACTCATTTTATTGTTTTAAGTGACTGCCTTTCTATTTTTGTAAAGAAGGTATCCACAGCTACGACTTGTTGCTCATTCAGTCTAGAGAACAGTTCAGCAAAGAAAGTAACAAAAGCTAGTCTTAAGTCATCAAAATTTCTTTTTGAACTCTTGGTGAGTCAACGTGTTTAAGAGAAAAAATGAGTCAGCAGAGCCTGCCCTATTGGGCACATTCACTTTTGTGCAGCTGACTCATTGGTGCCTGTTTACTGTATTAGGGGCCCCTAGCTAGGATGATTGGGCTTGCAGGGGAGGGGATAGGGCAGAAAGAGATGTCTTTTTTCCTAAAGTTTCTATGAAAGCCTAGCAGAGAACTTTTTATAGATAGAAGCTTGTTGAGAAAACAAACCTTTCTGGTTTGTGCTTCAACCCAAGGACTGTCTTTTCAGTTAACATTTCCTCCTCCTTTGGTGACTCATCCCAATGTCTGCTTGGTCTTAGTTGAGCCACAATTCCATTTTGTTTCCTATACCAGAACCCTTCCTTACAGAAATAGAAGCAAGGGCAAATTTTAAGTATTATGACCTCACTTCAAGATTGACTAGAAAGTGATTATCTGTGCATATGGATGAATCCAAGTTCAAGGGCCCAAGTGGAACTTTGGAATCTGGGTAGCCTATAGTGCAATAACATGAACCGCAAAAGAAGCCCCCCCCCCATTCCTTGTTGATTTGAAGTCCCTTGTTGATAATATTATTCTCTTAGATATGGTTGAAAACCTTCTTGGTGATTTACAGCTTCTTTAATAATCAATAGAAGTATCAGGAAGACATTCTGACTTTCTCCCTGAAAGAAAAAAATTCCACTGAAATTGCTCTCAAAATGAGTCATGAATGATTTCTTAGTTGCCAAATTTGGAGAACTTGTTTTTAGCTCATCTCTTCTTTAACCTCCCTGAAGCATTTGACATTTCTGATTACTCAGAATTCTCTTTGAGTTGGACTTGGTGGCTTCTGAGGTCACTTCCTGCTCTACATCTCTGATCTATGATCCCATGGATCTCTTTTGGGTTCTGAGTCATCACTCTATGCTCTTATCTCCCTCCTTGACTCCTTAAAATGGGAGTTCCCTGAAGTTGTATCCTTGACTTTCATCACTCTGTCCACTCTTCTTTGGCGATCCCGTTAACTATCACATCTTCAATAACTGCTACTTCATGAAGATAAATCCAAGTCTGTACTTTCAGTCTGGCTTTCTCTTCTAAGCTTCAGACACACATCTCTAATTGTTTACAGGTCATCCCTATTTGAATGCTCATTGGCACTTGTAACTTAATCTGGCTAGCTATAGAACAATAGCTATTCATTATGTAGGATCTAGAAGGTTCCTTAAGGATTGAAGAGACTTTGACATGTTTGTGGGCAGCAGAGAAGGAACTTGTAGATAGGGATTAAAGATGAGAGATAATAGAGATAATGCAGGGGATAATGTCCTGAGGAAATAAAAGGGGAGATGTCATTGAGGGCCTATGTAGCGGGGTTCTTAACAAGAAGGGCCAACTCTTCAGAAGTTGAAGTAAAAGAGTAAATAAATGGGGATGGACATAGTCAAGTGTTCACAGGGAAAAAAGGAGTTTGCAAAGAATAACTTTAATTTCTTTCACTCCTACCCCCATACATTCTGCATCTAGCTGACAGAAAATTTTTTTCATTGATCGAAGGTTTGTTTCCTCTCATTTCAAATCTTCAATGCTTCCTTTAGTATCCACAGTTGAAAATTCCCTAATAAATATGTTTAAAATAATTTGTTCTGGTATTCAAAGAACTACATAATCTCACATCACCTTCCATTTCTAGTTATGGAAATATACGCCTCATTCTGTCCTCTAAAATACAAATTAGGTTACTCTGCTTTCCTTTTGTATTTCCTCACCTCTCTGTCCTTGTATATATTGCTCCTCAACCAATCAGGGGTCCCTATTCCTTATCTGTAAAATTATTAGTTTGTACTTCGTACTATCTAAGGTCCCTTCTAAATCCAGCTTTGTGAATAGCAGGTATTTAATAAACATTTGTTTAATAATTGATGGCTCCTATGAATGTCCCTCCTCCCTTCATTCTTCTGTTGAGGTTCTGCTCATTTTTAAAGCTCAACTAAAATAGAGTTGTTGTGAGGATCAAATAAGATAATAATTATAAAGTATTTAGCACAGTGCCTGGCACATTGTAAGTGCTATATAAATGTTAGCTGTTATTATTACTGTCCTCCATATGCCTTCCCTCTTCTTCCCTCTTCTCCTAACATAGCATTTGTTTTGCACATCTGTCATGCACTCATGTCATGCCTGAGTAATGTAGTAATATCATTCTTGGCCTTGATGTCAGAAAATTCAATATTACATAGCAGGTCCAAATGGCAGCCATTCACTTCAACCTGCTGAGAGTTTAGTTGGGAAGTGGCATACAATATGTATACAATTAAATGGTAATAATAAGGCAGTAAGTAAGATAAAAGAAGGGATTCCTATAAGATGTTTCAAGAAAATTTGGGGAGGGGAGAGAACATTTCCACCTGGGTATGGGTGATCAGTAAAAGTAGCAACTGATCTGGGCTTTGAAGGAAGAGGCTAAATGAAGCATTTTGGGATGTGAAGATAAGGAGCCATTATATTTCAGGAATGGAGGATGGATGAACTATGTGGATCCGAAGAATTTAGAGTACAGGACAAGACTAGAAAGTAGCATAACAGTTTAATTTAAGTTCTTATTCCAAAATAATTATTATAATAAAATAACTAGCTTTCATAAAGCATTTTAAGATTAGAAAAGAATTTCACATATATAATCCTGCCCTGGAATCTGTCACTGAATCATGGTAGCCATGGGAATACTGATACTTTCTCAGAATCCCATGGATCATTGAAGCCATGAACTATGGGTGAAGGCTTCTAGGATTGTTTGCAGAGAATTTTGGTAGAGATACTTGGGAAGCAAAGGGAAAGCAGTTCCAATGTGCAGTTGTGGCCATATTGACCCCCCAATTTTGTAGAGAAACCCTGATGATTAAAGGGTGTGACTGGTACCTGGGGCAAGGGAGAAGAGGCACTGAAGCACTGAGGCAAAGAATTGACCTGGTTCAGTGCCACTAGACATGTTTTCCCCCTTTGCTTCAACTGCAATGCATATGGATGGTCTTTAACTTCCTTTCTATCCAATGTCTGAGACAAAAAAAAAACCTTTTTCCTGTTTTTTGCAGTCAGGTGTTTAACCGTAGCTGCAGTATTTCCAATGGACTTTGTGCCCTTGCCTGAACCTTCATGTTCCCCTTTCCTCTAGAGCTTTCTTTCTGTTCCATCTTGTTATGAGCTATTCCACATTCAGATTTTTTTAAAGCACACAAAGCTTTGGTTGTATGTTTTATTTAAATGATGGAGGAGGAAAGTGAGTCTAGCATAAGAGTAGTAGTTTCATCTTGCACCTGCTACAGAGGCAGACACTAGGTTGCCTGCAACTGTTTTCTAGGATGGCTCAAGGTGATTAAAAGGGAAACAAGCCAAGCAAATGATTTATGAGCTGAATTTTCATTCTTGTAGACTGCACACAAGAACACAGACATAGTTATCAGGTCTCTCACCAATTCTTAGTGACTTCTCCTTATCTTGATAGTTTTTCTAATAATGCAGATGTCAACCAATTCATTCCATCACATCCTATGTGACTTCTGTCCATGTTTTCCACAGAGGCTCTACCTAATATGTTGGGAGTCTTTGTCAAGATTTCCTAGGAAAAAATATTTTGCTTATTAATGGAGCACTCAGGAATATTTTACTTTCATAAGCAGCTCAACTCTTTCATTCATGCATATTTGATGACATGTTTTATACCACTTCTCTTTTGCAACTCCTTGTTAGTAATGGGTGGCAGCCTATTTATGCTTTGCATGCACCTTTCTCTTGGCTTTGGGTTATCCTTAACTTTTAAATCTTTGATGGCCATGACATTCCAAGACTCCTAGCCATGCTGAATCACTGAGAGAATGTTGATCTTAAAAGTTAGGCATAGGTTCACAGAGAAGTTTGGAATTGTTTAAAAAAACCCTAAACTATGCAATTTTCCAAAGGCCAGGAATTTGTTGTTTTTCTCCTGTTTAATTCTGGGTTCAGCTTCTTATCCTTCACTCTGCCCTTCTGAAAGATGCGTGGATACGTGGGATCCAACATTAATGGAACAACCCTATGGACTATCCATCCAATTCCATAACCTGAACAATAGGTAGGCTAATTAGAGCTAACTTTTGAGTGATTTTTGGATCTTATTTTGGAGAGTTTAATGCTCAGGACAATGTCAGCCACAAATTAGGAGTACTTGGAGAACTTTGCCATCCATATGGAACCCTTATTTCATTCTGACTTGGTTCTGAATATTTCCCATGATGGTGGCACATATGTTGGGTGAACACATATCTCCCTGTTTTATGTTTCACTTGATTTTAATAGTCAGAAGGTCATCAAACAGTTATTTCTTGTATCTTTCAAGGAATCTTGCATTATTTGAATTAAATAGAGAGAAAATCTTGTTGGAATTGAGCCTTTAAGGTAATGTTTTGCTCTACCAAATAAAATCTTTTCTTAGAAATAACCAAAAAATAATAAGCAGATTAAAGACCTTATATTCTCATTGGTAGGTAGGTGGCTCAGTTATGCAACTTTAAAAATGTATTTTATTGAAGAATGTAATTTGCGGGAAAATGCCTTTACCCTCCTCATACTTTAATCAAAAAGGCCCTTGCTGGAAGTATAGATTATTCTCATAAAAGGGTTTTTGGTTTTTTTTTTTACAAAAAGGGTAGATATGTTTGTTTTAGATGTTGACGTGTAAGAGCTAAGATCTAAAGTCTAAAATATTTTCTCCAAGTTCTTCAAGACACCTTGAGAATTGATCATCAATGCCTTCAAAATCATGTCATCTCTGGTACTGACCTTGTCTGGATACACTTTGTCTATTCTAGCTACTCTTTCCATGTTTGTGTTGTTTCATGCCATTTTATTTTCTTTTGAAGTACATTGGATACTATGATGTTAAGAGTGCAAATGTGATGTTTACACAATCACTGAAGGTGACGAGTCTGTTATAGAAATCTTTATAGTTTTTTCTCCTATTTTTTCTACACATTTTTGGTCTTCCTTCTAATTTCCTTAAATGATCTCTGAAAGATTTGAGCTTAGTTGAATTTCTCATCAAGTCGTCTATAAACTCACTTTGTCTTCTGCTATATTTTGCTTTTATACAGTGCTACTCATAATCTTCAACCATATTCTTTTGAAATTTTAAAATGTACTTATGTGCTAAATTGGAATTTGCCTTTCCTGCCATATGTCTCTACTTAAGTACAGCAATAATGCATTTGTTAGCTGAAGTGGTTCCTAGGCACTTTTTGTCTCCTTGTGGCAGTTGATTTGTGTTTATTAAGCTTCCTTGGTAAAAGTCTATGTCAATGTCTCTTCTTTTATTCATTTCACATTCTTTTGATAAGTCATCTTGGAGTTGTAGTGATTGCATACTATATCTTCTCATTTTGTATTGATTCTGATTTTTGCTCTAACACACTAAAAGTCTAACAAGACAGCAGCTTCAGAAATGGCTTTCACACTAATTAAAAGTCATCTTCTATCTATTAAACATAATTAATTTCACTTTTGGGTAATATTTGGTGCTCTCCATTTCCAGTGTCTCCCAACAAACTATCTTCTTAAGAAAGTATCCATAATATATAGGGTCAAATCTTCTGCATGGTCTTCAAGCCTTTGGCTTTTCTTGTTTCTTAATCCTAAACCATATTTTTCATATTTTCCACTCTCCTTCTTTATGCCCATATTCGCATCAAAGTCTCTGTAACATAAACATTAATTTAATTTGTAAGACCTTATTAAGTCTTCATAGAATTGTCCTACTTCATGCTTTTAACAGATGTTGGTGCATAACCTGACATTATTTTCATGATGGTCTTTTCATAAATGATTATTATGAGCATTATAAGATGAGAAAATCAAATCTCTCATGAAATGATCTTTTGTGGTCTTTGTATGCATGAAAAAGACTACCCCTGTCACTTCCTTTATTTGCCTCTCTAAACAGAACCTTTGAGCTATGTGTATATTTAATTAAAACTTGCTTGTGTCTTTTGATTTCACTTATAGTGAATATAAAAATTAATAAAATTCAGTTCCTTCTATATGTCCAGTCAATCTTTGGAGAAGGATCAGAAAATTTGTCTCTTTTTAATCATTTAGTCATAGTCACTGCAAAAGTGAGAGAGGACCACATGAAAATGAAGGCCATTTTGTATCTGTCTTTTATAAGTTACCATGGTCAAAGAAGTTATTACCAAGTCCTAGCTTCCTAGTAATAAGTCTGTCTATACTTAGCTAGCAGGTCCATGGAAAGAAGATATGAATTATTGCTAGGAACGTATTTAGAGTCTTTCTAATATTTTAGAATCTTTCAGAATTTATGCTTTGTTGGTATAGCCTTTTTGAAAAAATTACCAACATCTCTTTGCTACCATGAGTTACTGGAATAGAATTTTGTGAAGCATACCAGTTAGGTTGAATTTGCTTCCTTCTATAAGGACATTTAAATCACCTTGCTTACTATTCATCTTTGTGAGGCCATAGTGTTTATTACCAGTTCCTTTCCTAGTTTTTATCCACTGAGAATATCTGGATCTCTCTTTCTAGTTTTCTTTCTGCAATGTATTCTCTATGGTATCTATTCTGGAGGATATATAGGTTGAATACTTTTCAGTCAAGAGTTGGCAAGCATTTAAGTATTTATTATGTGTTGGGCACTGACTGAAAATTTAAAGAAATACCAAAACAGTCCCTGAACTCAATGAGCTTCCATTCTAATGGGACAGTCAGCATGTAAAAAGTGGTACATAAAAGATATCTATACACACACAGAGACATATACATGTATATACTTATATGTAAATGTATACATATGTGTACATAATTAAAAATTGAAGTAATTTTTTTCTATAATTTTGCCAGGGATGAAGAAACTCTGGCTGAGAGAGGTTAAATGAGTTACTCATGGTCACAAAGCTGGTAAATATTATAGAACTTAAGCAAAGTTCTCTTTCGATAACAGGTTCAACAATATACCCATTGCCATACCGATTCTGAAGCCTAGAAACTAAAATATGTGGACACTGATGCTAGGTAAAGCCAAGACTCTTGAGAACTGTCAGGAGTTTGAGTCTAAAGAATGGACTTCTACTTCTACTTTACATAGAAGCAGGTCACAGCAGAGGAAGAAGATGTCTAGAAGAGATACTTAGCAGAGATCTTCATTTTCAATAGCTGATAAGGAGAGAGAGACAATTTCACTCTCTCAACAGATGCTTCTAGCCAGGGCTGGCAACATTACCCTGGCTAAGTGTTCCACTGACTCAGACTTTCCCAAAATATTCTCTGAACTAAACAACAGCCTAATTATTGGAATCTCAAACAGCTTTGCTCTACAGCCACTGGCCCCAAGACCCCACATTCTTGGAAAGCAGTCCCTGCGTGCCCTAGGAAGGTGCCCAGGTTGCTACGAGGAAGGAGGCAGGTCAAGGTTGGTTCTTTCAGACATATTTCCAATTGGAAGCAGGATATTCAGTTTCATATCCTGGACACAGACCCAGAGACAAAACATTGGATCCAAAACCAAGAAGTTCTGTCCCTGAGCACAGCCCTCTTCTACCACATATGCCCATAATGGAGGACCTCAGAATTTTCTCATCATTTTTCAAGGCATTATAAATAATTCCTCATCAGTCTTCCCACATAAACAGGTGAGAAGACTGGTTTATTTTCTTACTTTTTATAAAGAAACTATGGCTCAGAAAGTTTGTTTTGTTTGAAAGCACAATAGACTTTTCAGTACTTTTAGCCACCTTTTCTCACAAGCTTAGCAGAACAAAAAAGAATGCTGACTTTGGAATTGGAAAGACCTGGGTTCAAATCCCAGCTCTCCTACTAGTGTGATCTTTGGCAAATAAGTCACTTTGCCTCTCTGGGTCTTTTTTAAAAAAATATTTTGGTAATTTGCAGTGATCCATATGTTTCTACATATATATGTTTCTACTGGCTTTAGTTATACTCTATCACTAGACAAGAGCATGTCATTTCTATCTTTTTAATATATTTTATTTATTTCATTAAATATTTCCCAATTGCATGTAAAATTTTTAAATAATTGTTTAAAAATTAATTCCAAATTCTTACCTTTTTCTTGCTCCTCCTTCCTCCTTGGCAAGACAAGCAATTTGATATTGACTATAAAAGGGCAGCGAGGTGCCAGAGTGGATACAGTTCTGGGCCTGAAGTTGGGAAGACTTGTCTTCCTGAGTTCAAGTATAGTCTCAGACACTTACTAGCAGTGTAACCCTGGGCAAGTCATTTAATCCTGTTTGCCTTAGTTTCTTCATTTGTAAAATGAGTTGGAGAAGGAAATGGCAAATTACTCCAGCATTTTTTCCAAGAAAACCCTAAATGGGGTCAAAGAGTTGGACACAACTGAAATGACTGAACAAAAACATAAATGTGAAGCTATGCAAAACATATTGTATATTAGCCATGTTGGAAAAAGGAAACAGACAAAAAACAAAATAAGGAAAATAAAGTAAAAAAGTGCTTCAATCTGCATTCAGAGTTCATCAGTTGTCTCTGGAGGTGGATAGAATTTTTCAACAAAACAACAATCATTGTCTTGATCAGAGTAGCTAAGTCTTTCACAGTGGACCATCCTTACAAAACAGCTGTAACTGAGTACAATATCCTCCCACTTCTGCTTACTTCACTTTGCTTGAGTTCATATATATCTTTCCAGGTTTTTCTAAACCCATCCTGCTTGTCATTTCTTATAGCACATTAGTATTCCATCATAATCATATACTACAAATTGTTCAGCCATTCCCCAATTGACGGGCATGTCGTCAATCTCCAATTCTTTGCCGTCACAAAAAAAGCTGATATAAACATTTTTGTACAAGTAGTCCCACCCCCTTTTTAATCTCTTTGATATACAGACCTAATATTGGTATTGCAGTGTCAAAAGGTATGCATCATGGAATGGTTGGGCTAATTCATAATTTCACCAACAGTGAATTATTGTCCCAATTTTTCCACATACCGAAGAGCATTTGTAATTTTCTTTTTTCTGTCACATTAACCAATTTGATAGTTGTGAAGTGATATCTCAGAGTGGTTTTAATTTTCATTTTGCTAATTGGTAGTGATTTAGAGAATTTTTTCATGTGACTATCTGATTTGATTTCTTCTCCTAAAAACTGTTCATATCCTTTGACCATTTATCAGTTGGGGAATGGCTCTTGCTTTTATACATTTGGCTAAATTCTGTGTATATTTGAGGAATGAGATGTTTCTCAAAAAAAATTGCCACAAAAAATTTCCCCCAGTTTCCTCCTTTCTTTATACTTTTGGATGCTTTAGTTTTGTTTGTGCAAAAGCTTTTTAGTTTCATGTAACCAAAATTATTTTACTTCTTATAATCCCTTTATATTTCTTTTTTGGTCATAAATTCTTTCCTTATCCATAGATCTGACAAATACATTTTCCCACTCTCCAATAATTTTCTTATAATATCACCTTAATGTGTAAATCATTTACCCATTTTACCTTTTCCTTCATATATGGTGTGAAATGTTGGTTTATGCTTAGTTTCTGCCAAAGTATTTTCCAGTTTTCCCAGCAATTTTTGTCAACTTAAATTTTTACCCCAAAGACTTATATCTTTGGGTTTATCAAACACTAGATTATTATGGTCATTCACTACTGTGTATTTTGTGCCTAATCTGTTCCACTGATCCACCACTCTATGTCTTAGCCAGTACCAGATTGTTTTGATAATTATCAATTTGTAATATAGTTTGATATCTGGAATACTTTTTTTCATTAATTCCCTTGATATTCTTGACCTCTTGTCTTTCCAAATGAATTTTGTTATTGTTTTTAACAGCTCTATAAAATAATTCTTTGGTAATTTGACTGGTATGGCACTGAATAAGTAAATTAATTTACATAGAATTGTCTTTATTATATTGGCTTGACCTATTCATGAGCAATTAATATTTCTCTTATTGTTTAGATTTATCTTTTTTGTGTGAAAAGTGTTTCATAATTATGTCCATAGACTCCCTGGCTTTGTCTTGGCAGGTAGATTCCCAAGAACTTTATAGAGTCGATAGTTATTTTAAACGGAATTTCTCTTTCTGTCCTGTTGCTGGGTTTTCTTGGCAGCACGTAGAAATGCTGAGTCTGCAACTTTACTAAAGTTGTTAATTATTTCCACTAGTTTTTTTTTACTTGACTCTTTAGGATTATCTAAATATACCACTCTATTGTATGCAAAGAGTGATAATTTTGTTTCCATGTTGCCTATTTTTATTCCTTCAATTTATTTTTCTTGTCTTATTGCTATATCTAGGATGTCTAATAAAATATTAAACAATAGTGGTGGTGATGGACATCCTTGCTTCATTCCTGATCTTACAGTGGAAACTTTCAGTTTATCTTCATTGCAGATAATGCTCACTCTCGGTTTTAGAGAGATACTACTTACCATTTTAAGAAAGACTCCATTAATTCCTATGCTTTCTCTCTTCTTCTTTTTAAAGAGGATTAGTGGTTGTATTTTGTCAAAGGCTATTTCTGCATCTATTGACATAATCCAATAGGTTTTGTTGTTACTGTTATTTATGTTATGTTATGTTATGATATGGTCAATTACCCTGATATAAAACTAGCTCTGCATTCCTGCTGTAAATCCCACCTGGTCATAGTTATGATCTTTATGAAGTATTGCTGTAATATCCTTGCTAGTATTTTATTAAATTTTTTGTGTTGATATTCACTAAGGAAATTGGATCTATACTTTTATTTCTCTGTTTTTGCTCTCCCTGGTTTAGGTATCAGCACCATATTTGTCTCATAAAAGAAATTTGATAGGACTCCTTTAATCTATTTTTCCTCTAATTTTTATGGTACTGGGGTTAATTGTTCTTTAATTGTTTGGTAGAATTCACTTGTAAAACCCTCTGATCCTGGAGAACTATTTTTCCTTAGGGAAGTAATTGCAGAATTGTTCAATTTCTTTTTCTGAGATGGGATTATTTAAGCATTTCTTCTGTTAATCTGTCCTATTTAAAATTTGAAGATATTCATCCATCTCACTTAGTTTTACTGGCATATAATTGGGCAAAATAGTTCCTAATAATTACTTTAATTTCATCTTTACTGGTGATGCATTCACTTTTTAAAAAATACTAGTAATTTGGTTTTTTTCTTTAAAAAAAATCAAATAAACCATGGTTCTCTATTTTTTTTTTACTCTCATAAAGCCAGCTCTTAGTTTTATTTATTAGTTTAAATTGTTTTAACTTCCAATTTTACTAATCTCTCTTTTTAGGATCTCTATGTTGTTGTTTAATTGGATATATTTAATTTATTCTTTTCCAAGTTCTTTTTAATTCCATGCTCAATTTATTGATCTGCTCCTTGTTTTATTGATGCATGTGTTTTCCCCAAGTATTGCTTTGCTTACATCCCACAAATTTTGGAATGTTGTTTAATTGTCACTCTCTTGATTGAATTGTTGAATCTTTCTATGGTTTGTTCTTTTACCCAGTCATTCTTTTTAGTTTTTTAATTTTATTTTTAATTTGTGAAAAAAACAAGTATTTTCATAATGTACTACAATAAAAAAGACAATTGTACCTAAAACTGCAATTCTACCATGCACAACTTGCTATTCTTTTCAAATATACAACAAAATTATCATGTAAATTTACTTTTTTCTTGCCTCTCCTGCCCCACCCTAGAGATAGCTACCATTAGACACAAATACATGTGCGTGTTTGCATTCTATAAATACTTCTATTTATCATTTCTTTCTCTAAATGCAGATAGTATCTCTCTTCATATGTTTTTTATAATTTATTTAGGTATTTATAAGTCAAAATAACTTATTTGCTCAAAGTTGTTCTTAAAGTAATATTGCTATTACTGTATACAACGTTCTCTTGGTTCTGCTCATTTCACTCTTGATTATTTCATGAAAGTCTTTTTTTTTAATCATTGAGCTCATCATTTTTTATAGCACAGTAGTATTCTATCACAATCATATACCACAACTTGTTCAGCTATTCCCCAATTGATGGGCATTTCTGAAATTTCCAGATCTTTGCCACAACAAAGAGAGCTGCCATAAACATTTTAGAACGTACAGGTTCTTTTACCACTCATTCATTAGGATAAGATTATTTGGTTTCCAATTAATTTTATTTCTATACTTTCATGGACCTTTATTAGCTGTAATTTTTATTTGCATTTAATATTTCTATTATTATGAAACAAATATGCATTTAATATTTCTGCTTTTTTGCACTTGGTTGTGAGGTATCATGTACAGCTAAGAAAAAGATATGTTCCTTTCCCATCCTGTTTTCTGCAGAGGTCTATCATATCTAACTTTTCTAAGATTCTATCCATCTCCTTGATGTCTTTCATGTCTATTTTATAGTTAGCGTTCTCTGTTTCTGAGAGGGGAAAGTTGATACTCTCCAATAGTATAATTTTACTGTATATTTCCTCCTGTAATATATTTAATTTTTCTTTTAAGAATTTAGGTGCTATGCCATTTGGTGCATGTATATTTAGTATTGATATTACTTCATTGTTTATGGTGCCTTTTAGCAAGATATAATTTTTCTGCTTATCCCTTTTAATTAGGTCTATTTTTGCTTTTGCTTTGTCTAAGATAGTAACTGCTTCCCCTGGCTTTTTTTTTTTTACTTAAGCTGAAACGCAACAGATTCTACTCCCACCCCTTATTTTAGCGCTGTGTGTGTGTCTCTCTGTTTCAAGTGTGTTTTCTTATAAACATATTTTGGATTGTGGTTTCTAATCCATTATGCTATCCCCATCTATTTTATGGGTGAATTCACAGTTATAATTACTGTCACATTTCCCTCTATCCTAATTTCTTCTGTTTATCCTTCTCTCTTTCTTTTTATCCTGTCCCTCATTTAAAGTCTCCTTTGCTTCTGAACACAGCTTTCTTTTATCTGCCCTCCTTTTTTAAAATCACCTTCCTCTTTCAGTTATTTGCTTTCCTTCCTACTTTTCTTCTGGGTAAGATAAATTTTTCCATCATTTTTCCTTTACCATAAAAAGTTTTTCCTTGTGTGCCTCTTTTATTTGAGATAATTTCTCTCATTCTTCCTCTCTCTTCTTCCTTCTCCTAGGGCATCCTTCTTTCTTGCCTATCCATTTTTTATACCATCCTAACATAGCTGACTCATTCTCACATTCTTCCTGTATAGAATCCTTTTAACTATCCCAATAATGTTCTTAGATGTTACATGTATAATTGTCCTATATAGAAATATAAACAATTCAAATTTATTGAGTCCCTAATAATTTCTCTTTCACATTTCTATTTTCATGCTGATTTTGAGTCTTGTATTTGAAAGCCAAATTTTCTATTCAGCTCCGATCTTTTTATTAAAAATTCTTCAAAGTCCTCTATTTCATTAAATATCCATTTCTTCTCTTGAAGAATTATACTCAGTTTTGCTGGATAGGTCGTTCTTGCTTTTAATCTCAGCTCTTTTGCCTTCTAGAATATCATATTTCATGCTCCTTTAAGATGGTAGCTGCTGAATCTTGTGTGATCCTAACTTTCTTTTTGGCTGCTTGAAGCATTTTCTCTTTGACCTGAGCTCTGCAATTTGTCTATAATACTCCTGGGAGTTTTCATTTTGGGCTCTCTTTTAAGAAGTGACAAGTGAATTCTTTCAGTTTCTCCTTTACTCTCTTATTCTTAGATATCAGGGCAATTTTTCTTGATAATTTCTTGAAATATGATGTCTAGGCTCTTTCTTTGATCATGACTTTCAGGCCATCTAATAATTCTTAAATTATTTTTCCTCAGTCTTTTTTTCTGGTCAGTTGTTTTTCCAATGAGATATTTCACATTTTCTCTTACTTTTCACTCTTTTCACTTTGTTTTATTGTTTCTTAATATCTCATAGAGTCATTAGTTTACACTTACCCTATTCTAATTTTTAAGGGATTATTTTCTTCAACAACATTTTGTACCTCCTTTTCCATTTGGCCAATTCTGTTTTTTAAAGAGCTATTTTCTTCAGCCTTCCTTTTTGCACCTCTGTCACCAAGCTGTCAATTGTCTTTTCATAATTTTCTTCCATTGTTTTTATTTCTGTACCTAATTTTTCCTCTACCACTCTTATTTGCATTTGAAAATCAATTTTTAACCTCTTCCAGGAATTCTTGTTGGGCTTGTGTCCAATTCACATTTTTTTTTTCCTCTTTCAGGCATTGCCTGTACCTGTTTTGACATCATTGTCTTTTGAGTTTATTTTTTGATATTCTGTGTCACCACTATGGCATTTTATAGTCAAGTTCCTTTTTTTGTTTGCTCATTTTCTACTATATTTCTTCAGTTTGAACTTTATGTTAACATTGAGCTCTGTTCTGACATGGTGGGGAGCAATGTCTCAAGCTTTAGGCTTTTTTCCCTGCTGTTTTTAGTTCTGGGTGTTTGGATGTTTTCAATACTTACAAATTGATGTGATCTTGGGAGAGGTGCATTCACTGTTATCCTGGTGTGCACTCTGGTCCTTATCTGGAAATGACCCATGATTCCTTGGGATTACAATTGATGCTGCTCCTCATTGCTTCTTCTTCCTTGGGACCAGAAGTCATACTATTCCTCAGAGTATCCAATTCCTTCCCAGTGGAAGTAATACTGTTCCTCAAGGTCCCTGATTCTTTGTTACCAAAAGTGATACTTACCCTCCGTGTTTCTGTTCCCTTTTGACCAACAGTGCCCCCTTTCTCTCTTTGTTTCTCTCTCTGTTTCTCTTTCTCTGTTTCTTTCTCTCTCTCTCTGTCTTGCTCTTTTCCCTTTGTCTCTCCATCTCTCTCTGTGTCTCTGTCTTTCTGTGTATCTGTCTCTCTCTGTCTCTGTCTCTGTCTGTCTCTGTCAGTCTCTCCTCTCTCTCTCTCTCTCTCTCTCTCTCTCTCTCTCTCTCTCTCTCTCTCTCTCTCTCTGTCTATGTCTCTCTCTGTCTGAGTCTCTCTCTGACTATATCTCTTTCTGTCTCAGTCTCTCTCGTCTCTGTCCATGTCTCTGTCTCTGTCTGTCTGTCTGTCTGTCTCTCTCTCTTTTTCTCAAATGCTGGGAGACCTCAGCTGAGTGCTTTCTCTATTCTGCCATCTTGTCTCCATTCCTGGAAGTTGACCATTTTTATATTTTAAGCTAAGAAATACAAGTCTTGTTGTCAGACACCATTTTATTAAACTGATGTTTGCTTCCCAAATCTGTCTTTCTTCTCAGACCTTTGCCTTCAATCCACAGAAGTGATGAAATTTCCACATATGCCCTTACGGTATTCTCTTTCTTGCAATAAACTTGATGATATTTTCCTGATTCCTTCTGTTAATATCTTTTATTGCCATATGAATTATTAGAGGTTGGTCATGGCCATCAGTTCAAAGAGAATATTTAGGGTACACATAAGGAAAAATGTTCCAATAATAATTATGATTACTCTAGAACTAAATGAGCTGTCTTGGAGGCTGGATTCCTTGGGAATTTTGTAGAAGGGATTCTTATTCAAGTAAGAATTGGACTATATTATCTTTAAAGTCTCTTCTGACTTTGATAATCTGTGATACTTCAAGAGAACTGTGATCATGGGTATTCCCTCTCCCAAAGCATTGAACAACTCATTTAAGTTTTTTTTAAATCCTTTGTGGGTGTTTTCCACTCCTTCCAGGAATCCTAGAGAATCTGCTCAATATGCTGGAGACCTTCCTCCACTTCTTTTAATATTATATGAATGTCAATAAAACATATTGGTCAATGTTGTTTCTCAGTTTTGCAGCATGTCCTTTTCTGATCATCAACATCTTTGACAGAGTTTCTATGCCTCTTCTCATGTATCAATAGCAATATGATGTGTCCTAATCACCTCCATTATATCTATTACTCTGGGCATGTCACAACTCCTCAGGGCCTCAGTTTTCTCACCTTTACAATGAAGGAGTTAGACTTGAAGATGTCTGAGGTCAATTTCTGTACTAAATCTATGATGCTCTGAGTCAGTCAATTAGCTAGTATTTATTACTCATCTTCTAGTACCAGAAAGTCTGCTAAACACTGAGAAAGGCAAAGAAAGGCAAGGCAGTCTCTGCCCTCAAGGAGCTTACAGTCTAATGGATGAGCTTGTGGTGTTTCACTATTTGCAGCCATACAGCATTACTGAAAAATGTTGGTTTTGCACAGATGGGCTTTGGTAACCAGGAGCAACTTGGGAGCACTGCTCCATTTGTCCAATGTAATCCAAGCTCATTTCTCCTTACTATTCAATTGCCAACTTATTTCTCTTCCTATATCATATGCTTTCCAAAGAAAAATGTGCTGATTGACTAATTCAATGAGTTGCCTATTGATCTGTACATAGCACTCTGGGCAATATATATTCTTCGTTTATTGGATATTTCATTTGTGACCTGTTAGCCAGATCTCTTGTGCATAACCAGGGCTTAAACTGTAGACACCCAGTAAGGTTTTAATTAATGCGCAGTATCGTTCATAAAAACAGGAACATCTGAAAAATCTCACTGTCTATACAAAATTTGTCTTCCCCTCAGACTTTGTGCAGAAATCATCAATGACAGTGGTGAATAATTTTAGTGAGCAATTTCATCTCCTTAGTAATAATAACAAGAGGATATTGAATCAATTATCTGAATGATCCTATCAAGGAAATATCATATTTACAATTTTATGATATTAACATTTGCATGGGCAGTATCTTGTTGTATGTTATATACATGATATAGATGTTTGCCTCTGTCTTGAGGAATGTCTACAGAAGATTCCAAATGAAAGAGGAATTTCCTATAGAAGATGAGTTCATTCCATTTTTCCTGTTTTAGGATGACAGTGAGCTGATTTCAGAGCCCTATAAAAGAGATCCATAATTACTAAAAAGTTAGCTCTAATTATCATTACCAAAAACCCACCACACAAATAGATGATGATTCCATTTGAGACCTTTTTGTCCCTTATCACATATCACATCACCATACCCCTTCACTCTACTGATATGGTTCAGTATAGCTAGCCATCATGGAATTCCATTGTCTTCCTAATTACTGAAATTGTTAGTCATCTGAGAATGGAGCGCTTTATGATATGTGTGTGTAGGCTGAAATGCACTACCAAGCAAGAATTACGTAGAAGTGATGTAAAGCATGTCATCAGCAGCATACGACTAGAAAAGAAGGGGTGTGTTAAGGATGGAGGATGATTTTAGTGGCAAAGAATAAGTAACTATAGGAGTACCCATCAATTGGGGAATGGCTGAACAATATTTTGCATGTGAATGTAATGAAATATTATTGTGCTATAAGAAATAATAAAAGAAGTGATTTCAGCGAAACCTGGAAAGGCTTTTATGGACTGATGTAGAATGAAGTGAGTAGAACTAGGATAACAATTTATATCCCATTTTCAAGGGCAACAACTTGTTTAATAAGTCATTGTTTTGTGTTTTCTCATTTATATCCTTCTAATTTGATGTTCATTTTTACCTTTATTCAAATCATTCACTCTTTCTCACTCCAGGTGACTGAAAAAAATGCCCTTGAAAATGGGATGCAAATTAAAATAAGATCATTGACATTAATTATTCAGTAGAATGTAGGTTCCTTGAGGTTAGGAACCATTTTTCATTTTTTTTCTTTGTATCCTCTATGTATTTAGTAGAGTGTGTTGTATGCAGTAGGTGCTGAAAGTTTTAAAAATTGTATAGTCCATATATCCTGGAGTAATAGGATTACCACAAGAAGAAGCCAGATTCTAGTAACTGTCTTTATTTGTCACTCCAGCTGAAAGCGCTCATTTCCTGGCTGTTAACTTATAGCTGATCTTATTTTTGTGATCTTTTTTGTGCTTACCACATCCATAGCCTTCTTTTTGACAAAAAATATTCACAATATGGGGTCTCAAAATTTCTGAACACCCTACAAGGTTTTGGCCTCTTTAATTTCTTAATCCGAACCTTACTTTCTAATATGGAATTACAGATTTAGAGCTAAAAGTGAATTTAGAGATCACCTAGCCCAACCTACTCCTTTTGTTGATGAGGATCTGAGACCCAAAGAGTTTAAGTGACTTGTTCAGAGTCAGACAGTTACTAAGTGGAATTTGAATTACTGAAATGGAATTTGAGCCCAGGTTCTCCTGACTCCAAATATATTCAACATTACATTTTGCCTCTCAGGTTTTGTTTGTTGGTTTGTTTGTCTTAGCTACCTTTCCATAGCTCACCTTTGTATCACAGCCACTGAGTATTTTGGTATCTGTTGATTTGGTTTGGAGGATCTTGTCAGGTTCCTTGTATAATTTCTCTTCCTTTTCATCCTCTTCAACAGATGTTGGCACATGAGACACAGTTATCTTCATGGTGGTCTGTTTATTTATTTTCATCATGAGCATTGCAAGGCAAGATGACCAAATGTCCTATGTGATGATATTTCTTCTTGCCCTTGGGCACACAGTGAAAAGCATTCTGCCAACTCTTTTATTTGCCTCTCTGAGGAGAACCTGTGAACCATCCTTCCATTTAGCTATGGCACTTTCACATTTGTCTGCTTTCATTTAAATTGAGAATGTCAATATGGATATAGTTCAGTTTTTTTTCGCTAGTAGTGAACTTATTGGTCTACATTACATTGGACTACATTAAGAATACCATAGTCTCAAAATTTGGTGACTCTCAGCACCATTAACCCCTCTCTTTTCTTCTACCAGTCTTCTGTCATTGTGGCAGAAGAGGAAGGGGTCTTCAGAAGCTGAGGATTCTTTTAGAGTTTCCACTTGTTTCATTGGTTGCCATGGCTAGAGAATTCAGTAAGCACACTCCATTTGGCAATGTCATCTTTCTGGAAAACAGGCTATCAATGTTACAGGGGCTGTACCCTGAATCCTTTTAAATTGGGAACCCCAGCCCCAGCTTGTGCCTTACTTTTTTTTTTAACAAAACAAGGTTACTATTATCCATGCTGAAGCATCAGATTAATGCTTTGGAGAGTACTTAAACCTCTCCAGAGAAAGAAAAAAGTTTTCATAAAAAGATTTCCCAACTTTCCCCCTTCATAAGCCAGGCAGGAAATTTTTGTTTATATCTAGCCCAAATCCCTCTTGCTGCCTTTTCAACTATTTCTCCATTTCCTGTAGAGTCATCCTTCTTGTATTGAAAGAGGATAATGTTTTCTTCTAGCTAAATAAACCCAGCTCCTCAAAATTTTCCTTATGAAGTCAATTTAAAAGCTCTCATATTATCTTCATCCTTCCCAGACTCTTCAGAGTTGGCTTTCTAATGGTCCAGCTAGGTGAAACAGTGGGCCGTGTTGGACCTGGAGTCAGAAAGAACTGAATTCATATCTTACTTTAAATATTTAATAGCCATGTGGCTGTAGGCAAGAGGCACTTAATCACTCTCACCTTCAGTTTTCTCATCTATAAAATGGGAATATTAAGAGTACTACCTCACAGGGTTGTTGTGAGGGTCAAACGAAATAACATATGTAAAGTACTTTGTAAACTTTAAAGCTATTTAAATGTTAGTGATTGATATTGATGTTTTATAGGTATTATTGGGGTACCTTTACTCTGTGCTTTAACACTCCTACTGATATAGCTGTAACACTGATTACAATAATTCATTCTTAGCTCATTCTATGTTGACTGACATCAGCATAATTTATTTTCACCCCTCCCTTCAGGAGTATTACGTCAAAGCCAAGTGTATCTGTTCCCGATGAATTTCACTGTGTTGGCTTTTAAATCTCTTTCCTGGAATTCTAAGCCTCTCTTCCAAAGCTTTTGACTACCTCTCCCAGGTTAATGTTACCTGTGAATTGAATGGATAACTCCTTGTGCCAACAACCCAGGGAAAAGTCACCACCTTTCAATAGGCCTAGAGCATTACTCCATTTCTTGACAGATAAAAGAGCATTGATAAGAAAAGCTCTTATTTATATAGTTTATTAAGGTTTACACTTAGGACCATAGGTATGGGAGCCGGAAGGGATCATAGAAATCATTTATCTCAGCTCCTAATTATATAGATGAAGAAACTGAGGTCCAGAAAAAGTAAGTGAAATCCCAGTGCAAGACAGATAGTTTTAATGGAGCTAGCATTTTGAACACTAGTTGTCTAGTTCCATTATTACTATTCTTTTACTCTATGTGGAGCCATTGTTGTCAATACTCAGCATATTTTACAGTAAGCAAACCTTATTTATGGAAACAAAATGTGTATAGTCAAACTAGAAGGCTATGGTAACTAGAAAATTGTAGAGCAGGTAGAAGTTCAGTGGTGGGGTTAGGCCTGCTCCATTTCTGACCTGGACTGGTTTGCTGCTCCTTAGGCAGCCTATTTCCTCCACTTCCTCCTGGGGGCTCAACCTGTTGGTGCCTGACTTCGTATGTCTTTGCACACGGTGTTATAGATTGTAGGATTTAGAGCTGAAAGGGTGAGGGAACCTGATTCAGATCCATATACACTGTATGCTATTTGTGGTATGTGGGTAAGTCACCAGCCTTTTATAGTTCTGTTTCTTCAAAACCTTAAAATGAAATCCACTCTAAATCTTATGGAGCTAAATGCTTGTTTGGAAAGGAGGAAGTCTTTGTTCTTCAAAGGTATGATAGGCATTTTTATCAATTTGTCTTTACTGATGCTCTCATCCTTATCTTCATGGACCTCTCCACTCATGTCTGTCTATCTGAATTCTTTTCTTTGGCTCTGAATTCTTTCTGTTTAGAAAATCACGGGATCTCATAGCTATCTATCCAGTCTACTCCATATCTAAGCAAGAGTCTGTCAAATGGTCATCTGGCCTCTGCTTGAAGACGTTTAATGATGGGAAATTCATTACCTCCTGTAGCAAACCCATTTCGCTTCTGTATAGCTCTAATTGTTAGAAAGTTTTTCCTTATATCAAACCTAACCTTGCCTTTTTGTATCTTCTACCAACAGCTCGTTTTCTTCTCTGCGGTGCCAAGTGAACAAATTTGATCTTTGTCATCATGTGTCAAGCCCTTCCTAAGATATAATGTCCAGAACTGCAGAAAAATTTGCCTCTCTGAAACTTTCACTCGTTGTTCCTAGATCTACTGTCTTGAGCCAAAAAGAATAAGTAAATTCCTTCTTCTATAGCCCTTTAAATAAATGAACACAGCTATCATATCCTCTCTGAATTTTCTTTTTTCTACTCCAGACATCCCCACATCCTTCAACCAACATTCATAGGGCGTAGAATCAAGGCCATATGAAGACTCTTTGCCATTACCATTATGCTCCTCTGAGCAACCCTACATTAATAATGTTCTTTCTAATATTCCATTCTCAGAATGGAAATCAATATGGCAGATGTGCTGTCATCAGAGCAGAGCAAGACTATAATCTCCTTATTCCTGGAAGCTATGCATCTCTGACTATAGCCCAGGATTGCTTGAGCTTTTTTGACTGCCTTATCATACTTATGACTCAAACTTGCCATCCACTAAAACCCTAGCTCATGCAGGCAATATATTCTATCTAGCCATGCCTCCTCTATCTTTTACTTGTAAAGTCAATTGACTTAATGCAAATGCACGACTTTACATGGATCCCTATTAAATTACTATCTCATTTAATTAGGCAGCATGAAATAGTGAAGAGAGTGAAATCCCACCACTGACACACATTGGTTATGTGAGCCTGGGAGAGTCACTAGAACTTTCAGTGCTCTAAGGAGCTCTCAAAGATTCCAAGTTACATAGGAGATACTTATCTGTATTGGTTATATGGAAATTCTCTTCTGGGAGTTCCTTAGAGCAATGAAAATTATAGGTCTAGTCTCTATCCTGTACCTCCGAATTATCATGTACTTGATTCAGCCAAATATTTTAGCTTGTCCATATCTCTTTTTAATCTTGACTTTGTGTATTAGCAAGACAATAAACACAACATAGACTATAATTGTCAACATAACTATGTGGTTCCATATTGCAAAATAGTAAGAGACTCTCCACATAGAAGGTAGAAGTAAAACATTTATTTAGACACCAGAGGACCAAATCCCATAACCAATAAGCCCAATCCATCACAGCAGCAAAGAACTCAAAATGCAATATCACAGCAGAAAACCACTCCATCCCATAAGCCTTCTGTCCTCCTGCTGGGGCCTTGCCACCAACAAACTCACAGCCAGCACATGCCACCTTGTTGGAAGCTCTTTATTGGCGACCTGAGCTTCAAGACGATGGATGAGAGCTTAAGGAGACATTTTGAACAATGCAGCATGCTTACAGACTGTGTGGTGATGAGGGAACCAAATACTAAACATTCCAGGGGTTTTGCTTTTGTTACCTATGCCACAGTGAAAGAGGTAGATGCAGCCATGAATGCAAGACCTCACAAAGCTGATGGCAGAGTTGTTGAACCAAAGAGAGCAATTAGAGCTGAGGTAGAGAGCAGATGTACTATCTGTGTTGTGAATGAGTTTGTAGCAAGGCCCTAGCAGGGGGGTGGAAGGTTATGGGATGGAGGGGTTCTCTGCTGTGATATTGTGTATTGAGTTCTTTGCTGCTGTGCTGGATTGGGCTTATTGGTTATGGGATTTGGTCCTCTGGTTTCTGAATAAACGTTTTACTTCTTCTAGCTTCTATGTGGGGAGTCCCTTACATTTTGTGATATGGAACTATATAGGCATATTGACAATTATCATATATGTTGTGTTTATTGCACATTAGGCATATTGACAATTATCGTCTATGTTGTGTTTATTGCCTTGCTAATACACTTTGTTATCTGACATGTTAGTTATTGTTCCCAGTTTTGTGCCATCATTGGATTTGGTAATCCTATTACCTATAACTTCATAAACATCACTGATAAAAATATTAACACAGGGCCAAGCACTGAATCCTGGGTCACTCCATCAAGAACTTCCTTCAAGTTGATATTGACTCATTAAAGATTTTTCTTTAGTTTCCAGTCTTTCAACCAGTCCCGAATCCACCCAACCATGCCAGCATTTAGGTACCCTCTCTCCATTTTTTTCCACAAGAATAGCATTATGGGAGCATTCCAAGAGCTTAGCTGTAGTCTAGGCAAATAAAATCTACTGACATACCCTGGTCTGCTATTTTAGAGACTCTGACACATAAAGTTAGTCTGATTCTTTCTGATCACTTCTTTTCTATGTTAATTAGCCATCTTTTTTGCCAAGAATTGACCAGGACCTTAATTTGTAATTACTGCCTTATAGTTTGCAGATGCTGTCTTCTTCCTTTTTTAAAAGAGAGATATTTGCCCTTCTCTAATTCTCTGGTATTAGAGGAAAATTGGTAATAATTAAAGCAATTATCAGTGAAATGGATTGTCCCAGGAGAGAGTGGGTCTTCCTTCACCAAATATCTTTAAGCAATCACCTGTTTGGTACATGGCAGTGGGAGTTCTTTTTGGTGGTAGATAGCTCCCTGACCCAAACCAAGACCTTGGTTCAGTGCAACAAAGTTTGAATGTGTGCATTTGGTGGGCTATGCACTGGAAGTCTCAAACTCTCAGCTTTACTTCTAATTGATTGTAGTGGATTGTAATGGGGTCCATACTTGATTACTGCCAGGAAATAGAGGCTAATTTGATGAGTTAGTATACTTTCTATGTGCCAGGCATCGTGCTCATACTGGGATACAAAGAAAGACAAAAACAAATAAAAAAGACCAAGTTCCTTCTCTTATGGAGTGAGAGTTCTAAGAGAAGAGACAAAATGCAAACAACTATTGTAAAATGCAAATAAGACATATACTGGATAAATTTGAGATAATCTCAAAGGGAAGGCACAAGCATTAAGGAGGATCAGGAAAGGCTTCTTAGCAACTTATCGGGAGAATAATACACTATGACCAGGTAGAATTTATTCCAGGAATGCAAGGCTGGTTCAATATTAGGAAAACTATCAGCATAATGGATCATATCAACAACAAAACTAGCAGAAACCATATGATTATCTCAATAGATGCAGAAAAAGCTTTTGACAAAATACAACACCAATTCCTATTAAAGACACTAGAAAGCATAGGAATAAATGGAGTCTTCCTTAAAATTATAAATAGCATTTACCTAATACCATCAGCAAGCATTATCTGTAATGGGGAGAAGCTAGATGCATTCCCAGTAAGATCCAGAGTGAAGCAAGGATGTCTATTATCACCCCTATTATTCAATTTGGTAATAGAAATGTTAGCTTGAGCATTAAGAGAAGAAAAAGAAATTGAAGGAATTAGAATAGGCAAAGAAGAAACTAAATTATAACTTTTTGCAGATGATATGATGATTTACTTAGAGAATCCTAGAGATTCAAGTAAAAAACTACTTGAAATAATAAGCAACTTTAGCAAAGTTGTAGGATATAAAATAAACCCACACAAATCCTTGGCATTCCTATATATTACTAACAAAGGCCAACAGCAAGAAATAGAAAGAGAAATTCCATTCAAAGCTACTGTAGACACTATAAAATATTTGGGAGTCTACCTACTAAGACAAACCCAGGGCCTATATGAACACAATTATGAAATGCTTCTCACACAAATAAAGTCAGATCTAAATAAATGGAATAACATCAGTTGCTCATGGTTAGGTCAAGCTAATATAATAAAAATGATAATTTTGCCTAAAGTAATTTACTTATTCAGTGCCATACCAATTGAACTACCAA
>CM053624.1:283184943-283210712 GCA_028646595.1 Phalanger gymnotis
GTTGTGTATCTTACCACACAGGAAAGAAGGAGGAAGAAGATAAAAAAAGGGGGAGATGATGGAAGGGAGGGCAGATGGGGATGAAGATAATCAAAAAGAAACACTTTCGAAAAGAGACAGGGTCAAGGGAGAAAATTCAATAAAGGGGGATAGGTTAGGAAGAAGCAAAATATAGTTAGTCTTTCACAACATGAGTATTATGGAAGGGTTATACATAATGATATGTATATGTCGCCCATGTTGAATTGCTTGACTTCTTAGGGAGGGTGGATGGGAGGGGAAGAGGGGAGGGAATCTGAACTCAAGGTTTTAAAAAAAATAGATGTTCAAAAGTAAAAAAAAAAAAGAAGTGTGAGGAGTATGTTAGAAGAAAGGTAAGTAATCCAGGTTGGCTAAACAATATGGTGAGGGAACATCACAAAAGATAAGACTACAAGTAGGTTAATGCCAAAGAAGAGAGAGACCTAAATGGTAAGTTAAAGATTTTGCACTTTTACTTGGTAGGCAACAGGGAGTCAATGAAAATTTTTGAGCATTGAGTTGATTGGATGAGAGCTGTGCATCTGGAAGCTTAATGGGGCAGTGATATATTGGGTGAATTACACCAGCAAAAACTACTTAAAAGGCTATTTTAATAGCTCTAGTTAAAAAATTAGAATGCTTGTTTGCAATTACTTGTAAAACGATTTTGAAAATTCATGTTTTGTAAGTTTTGATTTCTAAATTCTCTCACTCCTTCCCCTCTCCTTGAGAAGGCAAGCACTTTGCTATCGATTAAACAAGTGCAGCTAGACAAAACATTTCCATATTAGCCATGTTGCAAAAGAGAACACAGTCCAAAAAAGAAAAATAAAGTTAAAAAAAAGTATATTTTGATCTGCATTGGGGCTCCATGAGTTCTTTCTCTGGAGGTGGGTAGCATTTTTCATTATAAGTCCTTTGGAATTGTCTTTGATCCTTGTGTTGCTGCGAAAAGCTAAGTCATTCACAGTTGATCATAGTACAGTATTTCTGTTACTATGTACAATGATCTTCTAGTTCTGCTCACTTTAATTTGCATCAGTTCATGTAAGTCTTTCCAGGTTTTTCTGAAACCACCCCCTCATTATTTCTTATAGCACAATAGTACTCCATCACAATCATATGCCACAACTTTTTCAGCCATTCCTCAATTGAAGAGCATTCCCTCAATTTCCAATTCTTTGCTGCCACAAAAAGAGTTGCTATAAATATTTTTGTACATATAGGTGCTCTTCTTTTTTCTTTCATTTCTTTGGATATAGAACTAGTAGTTGTATTGCTGGGAGAAAGGGTATGTAAAGTTTTGTAGCCCTTTAGGCATAGTTCCAAATTGTTCTATAGAATAGTTGGACCAGTTCACTACTCCACCAACAATTCATAAGTATACCTAGGTTCCCCTCATTGCCTTCAGCATTTGTAATTTCTGATAGGTGTGAAGTAGTACCTGAGAATTGTTTTAATTTTCACTTTTCTAATCGATAGTGATTTAGAGTATTTTTTCATATTAGGATAGATAGCCCTCTCTTTATATAAACTCCTTCTAACTTCTCTACTAATGATAAAGATCTTAGGAATTACATATATCATCTTCCAATGTGAACAGTTCAACTTTATTCAGTTTCTTATGATTGCTTTTTCATATTTACCTTTTTATGTTTCTCTTGAGTCTTGTATTTGAAAAATCAAATTTTCTATTCCACTCTCGTCTTTTCAACAGGAATGCTTAAAAGTCCTCTATTTCTTTAAACTATCATTTTGCCCCCTGAAGGCTTGCACTCAGTTTTGTTGGGTAGGTCATAGTTCTAGCTCCTTTGCCTTTTGGAATCTCATAATCTAACTAATTCCTCTGTATTGGTTCTTCCTCTCATACCTCATTTGTATAAAATAATTACTCTTTTTAGCTGTTCCTAAGTCCCTGAAGTCATATCATGCTCAGGTATACCTCAGTCTTTTTTATAAACTACCCAATTACTAATAATAATTTTAGACATACATTTTACATACATAAGAAGTAAACAGTCTGTCCTTATTGGGTCCTTGTAATTAGTCTTTGGTGTGTACCCTATATTTCTCTTGGTTCTTGTATGCCAAATCTTCTATTAAGTTCAGGTTTTTTTAAATTAAGTCCTGAAAATCTGACAGTTCATTAAATGTCAATTTTTTTATTCATACAGGATCATGCTTAGCTTTGTGGGGTATGATATTTTTGCCCAGAACACTAGTTCTTTTGCTCTTTGATATATTGTGTTCAAGACTTGCTGTCTTTTAGTGTTGGTGTTGCTAGGTCTTGGGTGATTCTAATTGTGGCACCACCATATTTGAATTGTTTTTTCTTGTTGCTTATAATATTTTATCCTTGAGCTGAGAACTTTGGAATTTGACTATAATATTCCTATGGGTTATCCTTATAGGACCTCTTTCAGGTGGTGATTGGTGAATTTCTTCTATTTCTACTTTATTCTCTTATTCTAATGCTTCAGGGCAATTTTCTTTAATTACTTCTTGTATTATTGTATCAAGATTCTTTTTGTAATCACAGTTTTCAGGTAGTCTAATTATTCTTATTTTTTCTCTTCTTGATCTGTTCTCCAGATCAATTGTTTTTCTTATGAGATGTTTCACATTCTCTTCTATTTTTTCATTTTTTTATATTTTGTTTTATTATTTCTTGGTCTCATAACTTTGCTGGCTTCTCCTTGCCCAATTCTGATATTTAGGGAGTCATTTTCTTCCTTAAGATTCTGGATCTCCTTTTCTAATTGGTTGACTTTTTTTTCGCAATCATCTTGCTTTTCTTAGATTGTTCTTTTTCTTTTTAGTTTTTCCTCACTCTCTCTCATTTGATTTTTAAAGTCTTTTTAAAGTTCTTCTATGAATTCTTTTTGGGCATGTGATCATTTGACATTGCTCTTTGGGGTTGAAGAGGATTTCTTTGCTTCGGTACCCTCCTCTGGAGACAAAACCTAGTTTTCTCTATTCCCATTGTAGCTTTCTATGGTTGTATTCTTTTTTTATTTGTAGTAGCTTGGTTTTTATAAACACTTCTAGTCCTGTGGAATGGGAGTGGTGCCTCTGTCTTCAGATCCTTTAGTTCTCCCCTCTGCCCTGGGAACTGGAACCAAGACCTTCAGACCTTAAGTGCCCATATGTTCACCCTGAGGCGCTATTTCATTTCTTTAGTGCAGGGAAAATCTGAAGAGCTTGGAATTTTCTGACTCACTTGCCATTTTCCCAGAGTCCTCTCATCAGGGCTGTTTTCCTGGATAATTTCTTGAAATATGTCATTTAGACTCTTTTTTCATCATGGCTTTCAGGTAGTCCAATAATTCTTAAATCATCTCTCTTTGATTTACTTTTTCCAAGTCAGACTTTTTTCCCAGTGAAACATTTCACATTTTCTCCCTATTTTTGACTTTGTTTTATTGTTTCTTGATGTCTCACAGAGTCATTAGCTTCTACTTGCCCAATTCTAATTTTTAGGGAATTATTTTCTTGAGTGAGATTTTGTATCTCCTCTCTAATATGGCCACTTTTGCTTTTTAAGGAGTTCTTTTCTTCGGTGAATTTTTTGGTCTTTTTACTATTTGGCAAATTCTGGTTTTAAGTTGATATTTTTTTAGGACTTTTTGTGCCTCTTTTACCAAGCCATTAATTCTCTTTTCACAATTTTCTTGCACCACTCATTTCTTTTCCCAATTTTTTATATATCACTCATCTCTTTCTTTAATGCTTCCAGGAATTTTTGTTGGGCTTGGGTCCAAATAGCATTTTTCTTTGAGGCTTTTTAAAAAGCTATTTTCATACTGTTGTAGCTGTTTTCACATTATTGTAGCTGTTTCACATTGTTGTCTTCTTCTAAATTTATGTCTTGGTCTTCCCTGCCACTCTAGTAATTTTAATGGTCAAATTCTTTTTTGTTGTATGCTCACTTTTCCAGCCTATTTCTTGACTCTGAACTTTATGTTAGAGTTGTACTCTGCTCACCTTGTTGTGGGGAGGCACTGTCCTATGTTTCAGGCTTTTTTCATGCTGCTGGATTCAGAGCTAGTTGTGATAGTTTACAAGTTTTTGGTAATTTCAGGATAGCGTGATCCTCCTTTACTGGTCTGCACTCTTGTCTTTACCTAGGAAGGGCCTCTGGTTCCCTGCATTGACAAGCACTAGCACTCTTTTTGCTTTAGAACTGAACACAGCCCCTGCTTCCTTGTGACTGAACACCATTGCTTCTCTATACTCCGGAGTTGTATCCTAGAGCTGTGTATGGGCAATAGAGTTGCTAATCAGTGCCAGCAATATCAAGTATCGGCAAGGGATCTCCTGTAATCTCTTTCTGATGACTTGTCTGACCCCCTTAGCCTCTCTGTTCTGAGAGTTCCCAAAGCTGCTGCTTCTGCCACCTCATGGATAGGCTTTACCCTAGGTGTCACAGCCTTCTCCTACAACCTCTTAAGTTTTATTAGGCCAGAAAAATATCTCATCTTGATCTCTTTTTTGGTTCTGCTTCTGCAAATTTGACTTTAGGCATTATTTTGAAGTTGTCTGGAGAGACATGTTGGGAGAATTCACCTAGGTGGCTGCCCCTAATCTATCATCTTGGCTCCACCTCTGGTCTAGTTGAAAATAAAAAGAAGATGCAATTAGCTGATGGTGATAATGGAAAGGTAGACATGGATGTGAAAGATGTTGAGGGTGGAATTTACCTTAGGCAAGTTATTTGCACTTCTATGGCTCCCAATTTCCTCCTCTATAAAATGAGGGAAATTCCAAAGTAGATGATTCCAAAGGGCAATTCTAGCTGTAAACACTAGGATCATTCCCTCCTCAGGCCTATTGGAGTCCTTGTATTCCTTGAAGGTTCAGCTCAGATGCAACTTGTGAAGCTTGCCCTGTTTCCCTCAGCTGAAAGTCCTAAGAAAGAACTTGGTAACTGGTTACATATTAGGGATGCCTGAAAGTTAATGTTAACCTAGATGGAAGCAGGATAGGAACATTGACAGAAATAGAAATATCAGCAATAGGAACATGTATGAAGGCAAAATTGAGTCTAATTTTGAAAATATTTAGTGTGTGGTCCTGATAGAAATACCAGACATAAATGTCTAATAAATAACTAGGAGATTGGGAGAGAAACCTCAACTGAGGTTAAAGAATTTGGGAACTGTGAAAATGAACGAGGTCCTCAAAGAAGAGGGCAGAGAGAGGAGAAGTGAGCAAAGAAAATCTTGTAGAATGTGTTTTAGAAGGAAGTGAGAAGAAAACAATGAAGATGATAGCAAAGGATGTAACAGAGGACTAACGATAGCAATGTCTTGGAAGAAAGCTCAAACTGACCTTGAGGAAGAGGAGGTTCCTAGTAATACTTAAAGGACAGCTGACATTTTAACCCCAATCATCCTATGGCTCCTAATTCTGTCTGGGGAAAAGTAAAAGACAAACAGATTACTCAACAAATGCCTGGTGAATGAGTATCATTAGATTTTAATAGTTAAAAGTCACGAAACACTTTGCAGTATGTAAAACACAAGATGATGTCTCAATCTCTTCCCAAGGGCCACTTCCACTTAATTCTAATTTTCCACTTGATGAGCTGCAGACCCTCCCAAGTATCAACAAAGATTAGGAAGTATTTCTTTTCCACGCCAACACTGTCAAGAAGCTAAATGCAACAAACTAGAAGTTGGCCCAAAAAAAAAAAAGAGATAACTCCACAAACAAACAACTCAATTGAATGGTAGTGGTTGCATTTTCATGATTTGGCAAATTCAGAAAGAGAAAGTAGGGCCAGTTGGAAAAGGTGACTGAAATTGCTCAGTAACCTTTGCCTTTGTTCTTGGAAATACTCTACTGTTCATCATCTTCTAGGACCATAAAGTTCCATAGGATGAGAAAGTCTTTCGAACTTGAGAAATCTAATCATGACCAAGCTCGGTTCCAGAGTACTGATGATGAAGCGTGGTATTCATCTCCTGATAGGTGCTTGATTCAAGATGCAGAATGGGACATACATTTTTAGACACAACCAATATGAGGATGTTTTTTGCTTGATTACACACATCAGTTGCATAGGTTTACTTTTTCTTCTTTACATGAATCGGGGAAGATTAGAAAGGAGAGTGGGTCTAGCAATTAATTGGGTTGGCAAAAAGAAAGAAAAGGAGGGTCACTGAAGCATTTTTTTAAATTCACAGAAGAGAACAGAAGAAAAGCCAGAAAGAAATAGACAAGCAAGACAACTCTGAAAAGTACAAATTGAATTTATCACATACAGGATGTCCCAAAAGTTTTAGTGTAGTGTTAAGCTTTAATGGTTTTTCACTTAAAGCTTTAAAGTTCTAAAAGCTTAAAACTGAGCTAAGACTTTTGGGACACCTATACTTAAAGGGAACAGCTATACCTATTAGAGATTCGTACACATTCCGCTTTGTATGTTTTACTTTGTACGTGGAAATACTTTTTTTTCCTTTTGTCCTTACCTATTTACTGAAGCACCACAACTGGGAGATAGTATTTATTTCTCTTTCAAAATACGTATATTTTAGCAAAATCCTGCTCACCCAGTACACTCATATTTCCAAGTGCCATATTATTGATTCAGGTAAAGGATAAAGTTAAATAAAGGACTTAACTCACTTGACATGGGGTGGTGCCCTATCCTTAGCTTTGACCTCTTTCTCCAGACCTCCCTTTGCCCATGTGTGGCCTTCTACCTAGATTGTGTCACTGTTTACGCGGCATGCTTGGAATTCCTGAGCACAATCTTCATGATTAACTGTGGGGAGCCTGGAATCCAGAGGGAGGAAAAAGGATCTGGCCCCAATGTCCCTCTCCACAATACAATACAGGAAGTAACAGCAGGGCTGGAATCAGGACAACCTGCCTAGGTAGAAAAGAGGCAGCTCTCCTTCACCTGTTTTTATCGCTCCTCTTTTCCATTTAATTCTTTGGCTCAAAGGGAAAGAAACCTTTAAAATAAGCAATTTATACAAGGGATGCATGAAGTCACTCTCTCTCTCTCTCTCTCTCTCTCTCTCTCTCTCTCTCTCTCTCTCTCGCTACTCTGCTTTCTCAGAGGCCTCTGGGTGAATTATTAACATTTCATCCTGTCAGGTGTTCTTTGTCCCTGGCCTTCTCTCTGTCTCGCCTTTCCCTCCTGATAATTAATTCACATTCAATAATGCTCCCTTTGTTAAATGCTTACTGAGTGAGGTAAGGCTCTTAGACTGAGGCCAGCAATCCTGTGGTTGGGTGTTTGCATGGACACACACACACACACACACACACACACACACACACACTCATTCACACTCACCCATGAACAGGCTGCCTTTTTAGACTTGCTTTATAACAACACCACGTAGAAAGTTTGCATTCTCTTTGACTCCTGTGCCAAACACCTTTCTATGTTGGTATTCAACATTTTGCCCATGTGTGTATATGTGTATGTACGTGTCTGTCTCTATCTCTCTGCCTACCTCTTTCCCTCTCTCTTTCTTTCTCTCTTCCTATCTTTCTCTCTCTCTTTCTCCTTAGTTATATCTATTTGTCTATCTCTCTACCCATCTACCTTTTATATCTACCTATTTCTCTGTCTCAATATGTCTATCTTTCTATCTGCCTATTTATACCTATGTATCTAACTATCTAGCTTGTCTTTATTACAGACAATCTTTTAAGATAAACGAGCTGGAGCATGTGGTATAACATTCTACCTCCACACTGTGGCAGCAGAGGGTAGTATAAGGAATACTGGATTGGGAATCAGAAGATCTGGGTTCAAATTCTTCCTCCACCCTTTATTAGTTTTGTGACTTTGGTCATGTCACTTCACTACACAATTTCTTTGTAAGATGAGAAGGTTGGAAAAAATGGTCTGCAGGTTCCCTTCCACCTCTAAATTCAATGATTCTGTGGAATATATAAACTCTTATAAACTGTGTCAAGAAGGCAGAAGCCCATGACAAACTGATAACAAAATATTGGTTGATATCAGTCTTCCTTCCAAAGCCATGAAGCTAGTTCTGGCCATGTTCTATGCTTTATGGTTCCACCTAGATAATGGATGAAGAAGGGATCTCAATGTGAAATAGATTGTAGAGTTGAGTCTTTTCATTGTTGCTGACCTGCCCAGGCTCTTCACCTGCACAATGATCTTGAGACCTTGGAGATATACGTAGGTGTGTATGGAAAATTTAGGACTTGTATGAATCACTTTGTTGGGTACAAATCTCTGAAGCGGAAAAGCAGCTCAACTGATTTCCTAATAATCATAGGGCTGATGCTTGACTTTTTGGTTAGAAGGCAGATACTTACATCCAAAACTCCTCATATTTTGAACTTTGGAGACCATTGCTCTTGCTCCCCTAGTATCATCCTCTCCTCTCTCTATGCCTTTACTGAAAACATCCTTTTACTTCTTCTCCCCTTGACTATTATTCCTAACTTAGATGCTCCCTCTTCTATCAAGTCTTTTATGATGTCCTCTACCCCTTTTCCAGGAGAAAGTAAGCTCCACTTTCTTGAATTTCTGATAGCATTTTGCCTGGCTCTATGCTTCACACTTATTTCTACTTATAGAATAAATGTGCATATGTGTGTGTGTATGTATGTATGTATGTGTACATGTATGTAGCTATTTCTAGAGTCAAGTAGGTGGCATAGAGTATAAAGTGCTGGACTTGAAGCCAAGAAGACCTGAGTTCTAATGTGCCTCAGATACTTACTGGCAGCATAATCCTGGGCAGGTTATTTACTCTCTATACCTCAGTTTCCTAATCTACAAAATAGGGGTACTACTGCCACCCATCTTCCAAGTGAGGATTAAGTGAGAAAACACATATACAAAGTGCTTTGTAAAGCTTAAAGTGGTGTATAAATACTAGCTAGAAATCTCTATTAATACTTGGTGAATTTCTTGAGAATGAAACTCTGCGTCCCCAGTGTCAAGCAAAGTACTTTGTACATGGGACTTCTTTAGTGGATCTGTGACTTTGTGCAAGTGGACATTCCTTTAATCAGCATAGATTGCAAACAATTCATTCAGAGGATCATAGATAACAGGCTGGAAGGTACCTTAAAGACTATCTAGTCCAACCACTTCATTTATATCTGAGAAAACTGAGACCCAGAGAAGTTAAGTGAATTGCTCAAGGTCACACAGGTATTAAATGATGATCAGGACTTAAAACCAGGTCCTCTAATGCTCTCTACCCTCTCATACCAACTGGTGATTTTCCCAAGCCTTCTTATCTTGTATGATTCTTGAGTATGCTTATGTGTATCTATGTGTATGTGTGTTTGTATGTATATGTATGTGTAGATATGTTTATATAGGTATATATACACACATATACATGCATGTATGCATATGTATTGATATAGCTACAGATATGATCCATCAGTTTGCTGGAAGTACATGTCTATATCTTTTAATATTTTGTGGGTACCAGGTCAGTATTCAAGCTTCTCATTTATTATATGACTGGCCTACCTCCTCTTCTTATTATGTGATTCTGTGATTTCTCTTAAGCCACTTCTCGAACATATTTGTTCAGTTGTTCTTCAGTCATGTCTTTCTCTTTCTGACCCCATTTAGGGTTTTCTTGGCAAAGATGCTAGAGTGCTTTGCCGTTTCCTTCTCCAGCTCCTTTTACAGATGAGGAAACTGAGTCAGACATGATTAAATGACTTGCCCAGGGTCACACAGCTAGTAAGCATCTGAGGCTAGATTTGAATTCAGGAAGATGAATCTTCCTGACTCCGGGCATGGCACACTATCTGTTGTGCTACCTGTCATCACTGGAAATAAACTGTAGCCACTTGTATGCATGTGTATCTCTCCATTGGCATTTAATTTGCCAGAAATGTAGACATGGATTGCCAACCATACAGAATCTCCAAAAGAATTTTTTCAATGGGTTATGCCAGGGAAGTACTTAGGATGGTTAAATGCATTGCTCACTGCTCTAATTGCAATCCAGCCTTATCATTTCCATTTTGAAATTCCGTCGCTTCAATTTTGGAACCAACTCACTGTCTTAATTCCCTGTTCTGGATATTTATATTGAGGTACTAACTCAGTGGACTGGCCAGGTATGTAAATGCATGCTATAATCTAGAAATAAGACATTTTTCATTCATGTATGGAGTATTAGGTTTACTTTTCTTCTTTTTTTTCAAGTGTGAGGGGAGGAATTTCGGATTTCATCGGAAATGATACTTAATGTTATGGGAATTGCTGCAATCACCACGCTATCTCCAGAAACATCTGCAGGATCTCACCATTTGTAGGTGTTCTCTCTTTCTAATCTTTCTAATGGACGTGGTACATTACATTCTCTGTGACAATGTTGAACAGATTTGGTAAACTGTAATGTCTTTGTTTTATACCTCACTTGATGTTAATCAGAGGTTCATTGAGAAGAATTTCCTCCTTCCTTCTCTCAAGTATTCTGGTCACCACTTAGTCAATTGTGTGACTATATTTGTTGGAGAAAACTATTGGCAAGAACTTACCAATTCTCTTTTCATCATGAATACCTTTGATACCTGTGTAGAGCATTTTTAGAATCTACATTTAGAATCTACATTAGAATGTAGAAAAATGAGATGGGACGCATATTCTCTATTAACTATCATATATTATTTTCTTACATTCCTTTAGAATATCTCTTAGATGTCCAATAAAATGATTCAATGTTTTCCTTATTGAATTGCCAGAAGCACAATTATTTTTGGTGTGCACTTGGTTTGATCCAGCCACTTTTCACAAGTTTGCCTTAAAAGCCTTTACAAGTTTATTAATTGGCACTTAGGGAACTGAGGTGCTAGAGTGTAAATGTGGTGGTTTCTCTACCACTGAGGATGAAAGGAGATCATTATAGAAACATTGATAAGTTTGTTTCACTTTCTATTTTTTATCAGTTTCTTCTATGAGTACTCTTGGAATGCTGTGACTCATGCCTAGCTTTCTATAGAATTTTTTCACTTGTTCTCCACTATTCTATAAGAACTTCCACCAGAGTCCTACTCTGATAGTCTATCCTGATGTAGAAGTGGTACCAAAGTCTCAAAGTGTATGCAATCAGGGAAAGCTTGAAATGGTTTGAGTATGGACCTGGTGATGACATCAATCTCTGTCATCTGAGGACCTGTCTCACTATGTTCTGAGCAAACCATGGAGATAAGAATAGTTGGTTGTGGGACTGGATGTGTGATTTCCCTAATAACTGGAACTTCATGAAACTCTCTCCATCAGTTCATGTTGGCACCTTCTCTGCATATTCTTAGAAAATTACTTAGAGCAGATAGATCAAACTAACCCTGTGGGCTACATGTTGACTTAGAAAGGCACACATTAATATTATCTATTTCCCACATTTTATTTATTTTGTTGAATTTCCCAATTACATTTTAATATGGTTCTGGACACACTGTGGACCTGGTGTTTGACATCACTGGTATGAAAGGTTTAAGTGCCTTATGCAGGGTCAAATATTTAGTATACATCAAAGATAAGATCCTGAAGGCAAGCTCTCTAACCGTTATTTGAATATATTTGCTTTTTTCCCTCCCATTTCTGATTTTTCTCCAATGATAGCTCATTTGAATAGGTCAGGTTGAAGCTATTATGGTCATTTATAGTATCTTCTCATATATACTCTTTCTTGTAATTTAATGATGATTTTTACCTTTGCTCTACTGAGTCAATAGTCTGACTCTACATAGACAGTGTATTTTGATGCAATACATCAGGAACCAGTTATTTCTTGTCTGTTAAAAGAGAAGCAATTTCATTTTGTGAGTGTGATGCTGTTCAGAGATCATCGTGTCTGACACCTTTTGCCTCTCTTCTGGAAGAAAGTATTCATGATGTAAAAGTGTGAGATTTCTAAATAGTCTACCAGCCTTCAGTGCCTTTCATTTCTCAAATCGGAGTTCTGTTTTCCAACATGCTTTTCACTGTCCTCCCCTGTGCCCACCTTCACTTCAAAATCACCAGATATGAAACTCTACGTTCACTCAATTTGTAGCATATTGCTGAGTTCTTTGTAGGATTTTTCTCTCTTTATCCTCTGCAACTGATGTTGATGATAAGCTGCAATTATCTTCATGGTGTTCTTTTTCCTTATACTTGTCAGAAACCCTGCAAGATGAGATAACCAAAGGGTCTTTTGAAATTATTTTATTACCTTTGGACACATAGTGAAAATTTACTTTGCTTCTCTAAGTAGAACCTGGGAACCATTCTTCCATTTTTCTTCTTGTTTTGTTGGCATGTTCATGCTCAAATCAAAAGTAAATTTGTTTTTTGCTACATCCAGCTTGGCTTTGCCTTGACATTTTCCTCTTGTCTGTCTGTCTGCCTCTGTATGTATATATGGTAGCCTTGGTTATGAGTATATGTCTGTGTGTATGCACACACACACATAAACACACATACATATTATATATGTATATATATGTATATATATATATATAGTAGTCTTAATCTGAATCATTTTATGATATCTTCTCATATAGAAAGGCCTCCCATTTGAAGTAAAATTGTGTGGAGAAAAAATTGGAGAGGCAATCATCATACGATTTAGTGCTAAAAGGGAACTTAGAGGTCATCTTGACCTATTTCTGTACCACTCAATCAATGAACAAGCGTGAATTATGTGCTAGACACACAACCAAAAGACATTGTTCATGTCTTCAAGAAGCTTACACTTACTCAATTGCTGAGGAAGCTGTGATCCAGAAAAGTGAACTTTCCTTCTTAAAATCATGCAGGTGGTGAGTAGCAGGAACGAATTCAACAAGAAGTCCTCTGGGTTTTCCCTACCATATCACATTATTGTTATGGGTAACAAAGATAAATCATTCTGCTTAGAAGAAATGTTCAGATTTGACACTGGGAAGGAATCAGAAAAAGATCCTTACTCATATAAAAATGATCTCTCGGGTCCTTTCCAAATCTAGATCCATGGTGCTAAGTGCCTTATGATCCTAGAAACAGTAATTTCAGTTCCCAACTCTGACATGTACTGGTTGTATGATCTTGGGCAAGTCACTAAAGGCCTCAGATCCTCCAGGCAAGTTTCTAAGAAGATAAATTACAGAGCAGTTGTCCACTGGTATTGGTAGAGGGAATGCCCTTACTGGGAGGGAGGTCCTTATACTATCAAAATCACGAAATCAGACTTTAAAACTAAAACCTGGGGATAGGTAACGAGATGAGATTAGTAAGCGTCTTATATGTGCCTAATTGTCAGAGTTACAATTTCTTGCTTCTTCTCCTTCAAGACACCTGCCAAGCTCCCTGACTGTAGCATGGGAATTGGAAAAAAAAATAAAGGCTATTTTAAATGCCCTTTTCAGTTCATTGTATTTGAGACCTGACAGGCACACCCAAGGAAAAAACAATTAAACTAGAACAGAGCAGGAGGGAAAAGCCCATAGACAAACTCTGTATTTAGTCGTAGTCCTACATATCTCAAACTCAGTTTCGGATAGGGCCTGGAGAAGTGTATTGATTTGGGAAGCACACCCTCCCCTCCCCTCTTCTGCTGAGTCAGCACCCAAAATAAATGCAGGTTTTCTTTCTTCCAAAGGTTTTTGTTTTGTGAGTGGGATGTGTTTTCAGGCAGAGAATTAGAATTCTGATTGCTGTTTTTTCAAAGTTCATCATGGGACTTTGCAAATACATACAAGAGGCTCCTAGAAATTTCTTGGATTTCAGTCTCTAGATTTATGATCCCAATATTTCTCCTTATTTCAAAATTTTAAGACATCAAACTTCTTATCTTCCTAAGATGACATAGATTAATTGAAAAATTTGGGGTATGTTCAGGTATAAATTAGAGGCCTATTTTCCAGAAGGGGTGAATATATTCAACCATGGTATACTCTTCAGGATTACTACCTACAAACACAATTGAGATTTCTAAAGAGTGGACATTCCATGAGTTAAGTCACTCCAGTTTCAAATGTATCAGAGGGCACATTGATCAGGTAAATACTATACTTTCTAATTCCCTGATGCATAAAATGTTTTGCTTGTTGATATATTTAGCTACACACACTCATATAGAGGAAGTTACCTGACAAGCATACTGTTTTCCATTTTATAGATGAGGAAACTAATGTCAGAGCTGTGAAAAGAGTAGGGTGATCAGAGTCACAAGGTATAAATATTTGGAGGGTGTACTGACAAAATGTTTGATCTTTAAACGCACAGAAATGACTAAGTTTAGTACTAAGTAAGAAAATGAGCAGGAAACCACCTCGCAAAGGTGGGAATAGGTGAAGATTGCGAGAAATATATGGGAAAGCATGGTTCAGGAAGAAAGAATAAAAACTTTTGGATTACAGAGATACATCATGAATGTGATGAACATTTTCTTCTAAAAAAAGAAATAGTAGGTGCTAGAAATGGTGAGTACCAAATGACACCATAAGGAATGAAATAGATTCTAATTTTAATAGTTAGAAAAAAAGACTTGTTATTGATATGGGAACTATGAGTCAACTGCCTATACCAACTCAAGTCAAGACCATTAACTCATCAGAGTTTGGTTAAGAATTTTTTTTGAAAAAGAAGAAAATGAGAAGAAGATAAGGTGTACAACTAAAATAGCTTAATACTGAATGATTAAAACAAGTAATTGAAAAATCAAGATGAGAAATGGACCACAGACATAGAGGATAATAATTCCATCCCCAAATTTGACCAATATAAATAAATCCCCACATTGTGGAGCCTCAAAGAGCCCCTCAAATACTTTAGCAAACATCTGCTTTGCCTGCCAAATGGAAAGAGATGGCTGCTAAAGATAATACCAGATTAGAACATCAATTCATTTGTAAAATCTTACGAAGGACAATGGCCCACTATGAGCAAGATCACCTCATGAAACAGAGAGAAATGGTAGAGGGTAAAACCATTTTAAAGAAAGTGTGGCAAGATATACATCTATGCAAAGTCATCTCAAGGGCATTCAACAATGGTAGTGGAAGGAAAACTACAAAAAGAAGGAGGAAATAGAAAATCTCTCTCCATCAAGGACAGTGAGACTGTATTACAGACTCAGATGTGCTCATAGAGGAAATAGAAATGGCAACAAGGAGAAAAAAAGACAGGGTAAATAGCTTCATTGGACCAAGTGTACATAAAGGATATATGTACTGGATGTGACACAATTGTAAGGTCATTGAGGCATCAAAATTTGATGCATCTGAAGGAAGAGAAGATACCTAGGGCATAGAAAAAAATATAATACGTTATTAAAATCAGAAATAATTTTTAAAAAGACTACTATAATGGGTTTTTAAATTTCATTCCCCATACTCCCCACACCAATAAAAGGCTACATATGCCTACTCTCCTAGTTCTATAAAATTTTCATGAGACTCACATATGTGTGAATCAAGGTCATCCTTGATGAGGGTATTAGCAGAGAGTAAGCAGATTTTTCCAAGCAAATAGATTTTGCAATATCCAACAATGAGCCATAGCCTTACTATTACTATTTTAGAGGCAGCTCTGGGGTAAACTGAACCTAGAACCAGGAAGAGCTGAGTTCAATCTGGCCTAAGATACTTACTAACTGTGTGACCCTGGTAAATGCCTTAATCTCTCTCTGCCTTGGTTTCCTCAATTGTAAAACCAGCATAATAACATCACCTGCCTTCCTGGCTTATTGTGAGGATCAAATGAGGTAATATAAAGCACTTAGCACAACACCTGGTATGCAGTTGGTGCTTAATAAATGCTTAATAAGTGTTTCCTTTCTTCCTTCTTGTATCATAATTAACTGAATGATATAGTGAATATAAGAGCCCGTTGTACATATTGTTGATCACAAAAAAGAATTTAAATCCATAGAATAAAACACCTTCTAGGTTCTTTTGTAGCAAGATTTCTCCCATCCATAGAGAAGTATTCAAGATTGATCAGAAGATATAACAACAGAAATAACCCTGCCCAGTGACCCTTTGACAGTAAACTTAAGGTAGGATATAAAACACAAACAAATATGTGCACTGAATGTATTGGCCACCATGATGGATGAGAGACAGTATAAACTTCAGGTCAAGGAGGGATTTCCTGTGGAAGATGAGGTCCTCTAGATACTCCTATTTTCATATGGCATTATGCTGATTACATCAAGTCTTAGGGCACTGCAGAGGCTTCTGGAAGAGATCTGTAATAATTCAAGGGCATTTGGCATCTATTCACGCGGGAAAGACCAAGTGGATGCAAAATGTCACTTGACCAGATTTCAACATTCATTTCTTTGGACACCCTACAAACTTATTCAACAGTGTTTATCTGAGACCAACAATACGAATGAACAATGAATTGGGTCCAGAGTTGAATAGGAGGGTGATAGTAGAGATTGCTTTTGGGAAATTATAAAGCTCTTTTACTGACTCCAAGCTTCCCATGAAAACAAAGGTCCATATTTTAAGTACTGATGTTTTGCTGGCCTTTTATAAAACTAGCAACAAGACACGGAATACCAGTGCTTAGGAAGCACAAAATATCAAATAAAACACCAATACCAAACACAAACACCTTTTGTGTGTACTTTTAGTTTCTCCTAGACCAGGCAGCCCATAAAATGGCAAATAGGCCACTCTGAACCCAGAGTTCTAGGGAAGGCATGGTTGAATTTATTTAGTGTCTCATAGCTGTTTATCCTGTGAACCCAGAATTCTAGGGAAGGCATGGTTGAATTTATTTAGTGTCTCATAGCTGTTCATCCTGTGAACAGTCAAAGAAGTACAGAAAACACAACACATTTCCCAACTGATTGACTTAGTAGCATCAGACCTGGAGTCAGAGGAGCTGAGTTCAATTCCCAGTTCTGCCATTTAATACCTATGGAATCTGAAGGACACAATCTATTTGAGAAATCCTGATCTATGAAATGAAAGGTTGTATATCTATAAAATGAGAGGATTTTATTAGGTCAAACTAGGTCTATCCATAATTTATTCTTAGCTATGATCCTCTATGAATTCAAGTCACTTTATGCAGTAAGGGTGATCATTAGAACTTAGCTCTTGGTTCTTAGCTCTTCCTTGTAGGCATGAACTTGAGAGTGACGATCATGCATGGTATCTGATCTCAGGCAGGGAGCTCAGAATGACTCTTTCTACAACCATCTTCTGCAGCCGTGGGATCCAAGAAAGGCCAGGTTAGACATGGAGGCAAACTCTCTGCCCTTCTTGCCCTCTTGCCTCCTCTGTTGCACCCTGTGTCTCTGATCTTGAGCTCTTCTTTTCAAATTCTGTGGAACCAAGAAGTATGTCTCATTCTCTCAGTACCCCTGTACCCCTAGCTTTCCTCTGCTTTTCGGCTTATGGATGGAGCCAACTAGAGACACAGGGCCCCTGTTACAAAAAACATTTCCAGGCCATGCTGCAACAGCATGCATTGTGAGTTTATTTTGTGAGCCAGATTTTGGGAAACCCTCGGTCAAACATTTCCCTAAGATCTACTTTTTCCCTTTCATCAGCTAATTGTGAATTCCAGGCCATATTAATCTGAGCAGTTTCTCTGAAGTATATATGCTAGGGATCCAAGTACAGTGTTCAGGGTGTGTTTTTAGTTCTTACCCTTTCTATCCTTTTCCCCCCAATGGCTTGTGCTCCACTCACCCCTCCCCAGTCAGTGGTTACAGGAACCAACATAATGTGCCTGAGCCAAGTTTTTTTTTTCTTTTTTTTATTGGCTATGAATAAAAAGTCCTTTTAGCTCCACCTGTGTGTAACTTCCCACCTCACCCAGAGACTGTCCTGGCTCCAGTGAAGGCTTTGGAACATGGCTCTCTTCCTCCTTTTTACTGTACAATGTGTTCAGTGCTTTTCTATGGTTGAAATTAGCATCTTTCAGTCTGGACTGCTAATTTGGTCCGCTTAAGAACTCACCCAAATTCAAAGGGTTCTTTTCTTCTCTAGAAGGTTTTTATCTTTGCAGAAGAGGAAAAAAAACTTGAAATTCAGTTAAAATTAACTCTTTAGGGCACAAATAAGGAGATATAAATAATTCAAAATTAATCATGCAAAACCAGAAATAGACTCTTTTTCAGGAAAGAAAGAAATACCTGTTGTAGTTCATCACTTACTTTGGCTTGGAGGCTGCCATTTTGGGGAGCCAAGCAAGTTTCCATTCTTCTCACTTCCTGCTTATATGAATAGGAAAAGCTAAAGACCTTCCCACCCCCGCCCAACTCTGTAGGTGCATCTGCCAACTAATTAACACCTCCTTTGCAAGCTGTAAATTGGATGACAGATGCATATGAATGTAGAGCACAGTGGGGAGTCTCATGCTTTTTATATATATATGTATATATACATATATGTTTATATATATACATATATATATATAATATGTATATATTTCATGAATATATATATTCACGAAAGGCAGGAAGTGAAATCAAGTAGGCTGATGGGAAATTCATCTGCCAAAATGGCTTCCCCCAGCTTCTTTAATAAGTTTTATGGGATTTTAAATGTGAAATAAATGCCATTTCTTTGGAGAAAAAGCATCGGCCTTGTTTTCCAAACAGAATTATATTTTTCCAGGATTTTTTGACAGGTACATCGACATTACCCTTTAAACAGTCCCCAGAGGAAAGTTACTGAGGTGGGCATATTTCTTAGGGCCTTTTGTCATGCCAATTAACCACTTCCCCTTCTGTCTTCTAAGTCTCAAGACAGGACCAAATTACTGAACATGAAATAGTATGGTCCAATTCTATTCCAGGTTATTTCCAGGTTTTTTCTACAGGGTTTTGTCTGATTTTATTTCATAGGTCCAAGTTCTTAGTGCCCCTAAACACTTCATCTATTCATCTCTCTCTCTCTCTCTCTCTCTCTCTCTCTCTCTCTCTCTCTCTCTTTCTGTCTCTTTCCTTTTAAATAAAATCCTCTACCAGAGATTTATAGTACTATGGATGAATCTGATCTAGTAAGATAGGAAGTCTTCATGTACAGTCATGTTAATAAACTGTATATTTATCATTTCAGGAGCACTGGATTTGGAATCAGAGGACCAAAATTGATGTCATGGTTCTTTGGGATAGTGGTTTTTCCACTTATTAGCTGTGATGCTAGACAAATCACTTACCCTCTCTGACCTTCAGTTTTATCTTCTGTCAAATGAGGAGTTTGGACCAGATGTTCTCTTCCAGCCCAAAATTTATTATCTTTCCTATATGTATCTAAGTCCAACTCTGTCTCTGGATAGTACATGTTCTTCTCCAACTTGATACATTAGACCAGCAACTGGTTATCTTGCAATTAAAGAGAGTGATGGCTCTTGCATATGTTTCCATATGTTGAAGCCTATTCCAGAACTGGACCATTGTTTCCATGGTTTATTGGCTTCCCTGACACTAGCCCCTCATCACCTGTTTTTATCTTCCCAGCTGCCATTTCTCCCATGATTTCAAGTCCCTTGTGCTAGTGTGTCCAAGGTGCTAGAAGATTCTGCTGTTGCTACCAAGTTGTGGCACTGCAAGGTACAATAGGTCTTCTCATCCATAGCTCTACAACTGCTTATTTTCCCTCTCACCAATACAAGTCTATAATCTTAGCATGATTCTGTTCCCTAAAGGTTTTTATACCTGTCTAGTTCTGAACTTGTATACCCAGATGGACCTACTTCTAGCTAGTTATATAGCTGACCTAGCAAATTTGCCCTTTAGACAATAGAGACTAGGCATCTCAGCTAGGTGTCCAACAATTTTTCTTGGCAATGAGACATTAGCTCTGCTTGGTTTCTCCTCCCTGGTCATCTAGTTCCCAGACTACATGTTTTGCAATGGAACTGCTCTCAGCATGGTCCCTGGCACATAGTAGGCACTAATAAATACTTGTTTTCTTCAACTTGTCCTGGAAAGAGTACTGAATTTGCAGTTAGAACAAGATCTGCTCATTTGAACCACCATCAGGGGAGCTAGCGAGGTGTCTTACTAGACTATGAACAAGTTTCCACGGCCTCCCCAAATTCCCAACACCCTGCCTCAGAAAATACTGCTACTCTGCCCGTTTTCACTATAGCAGCTCAGCTCTCTCCGACATAGCTGCGCTAGAACTAGGCAAGACTTCCTCTCATCCAATTCCTCAGCTCTTTGCAATCTAACTTCCAACCTTATCACCCAATGGCAAACATTCTTTCCAAAGTAACCAGTTACTTTTCCTTAGTTTTCATTGTTCTTGATCTCTCTACAACACTTGGCATAATTAACTACCCTTTCCCGTTCTTGGGTCACCTTTGAGTTTTTAAACCTGTTCTTTCTCCGTTCACCTCCTGCCTATCTGACTGCTCCTTCTTAGTCCCCTTTGCTGAATCATCATCTATATCCCACCTCCTAACTTTAGATATAACCTAATATTCTTTCCTAGGCCCTCTTCTCCTATTACAAGAGTTCCTCTCTTGGTGACCATCTGTTCTCAAAGGTTTAGCAGTCTCTATGCAGATGACCTTCTCAGATAATCCTAGTCTCTCTCCTGAGTTCAAGAACCATAGCATCAACTACTTATTGGATGTTTCCAATGGAATGTCCCACAGACATCCAAAATTCAATATTTCTTTTTAAAGAAGAACTTATACTTTCTCCAAACCCACCCTCCTTCCAAATTCCCCTGTTTTTGTTGAGGGGATCACCATCCTTCCAGTCATTCAGGTTCATAACCTTGAAGATATCCCTTATTCCTCAATCTCTTTCACCCCACGTGTCCAATTAATAAGATGACAAATCTTTCCCATTTTGTCTCCACTAAATCTCTTGAATCTGTCCCTTTCTTGACACTCATGTGGCTACCACTCTGGTTTAGGGTCTTATCACATCTCACCTGAACTATTGAAATAGCTTCCTAGTCAATCTCTCATTTTCCATTTTATCCACCACAAGGCCATTTAACCACTGAGGTGATTTTCCTGAAGCATAAGTCTGACCCATGTGGAAGATAGGAGGAAATGCTCAGGAAGTTCTAATGGCTCAAGAGATCCCCCCATCCAGGAACCTCCCATGGCTCCCTCTTCTTTCTCCCTCTTTTCTCCTTTATTTGCCATTTAAAACTCTTCACTATCTTCCTAATCCCTCTTTCTCTTTTTTTCAGTTACTGTATATTACTATCCTTCACACAATTGATGTGTATTCTATACAAAATGCCGTACTTGTTCCCCATCTATGCTATTAGATTTCCCATCTCCAACTCTGTCCACTGACTATTCCCCCACATCTGAATGCACTCCATTATCCTAACTCTTACAATCACTAACTTCCTTCAATGCTCAGCTCGAAGTCTACCTCCTACATGCAGCTTATCCCGATTTCCACCCACCTAATAAGTTTGCGCCACCTCTGCTAATTACTTTGTAAATACATTTTTATATTTTATATTTACTCAACTGTGTGCATGTTGCTTCCCCACTAATAATACATAAACTCCTTGGGAGCAGGAATTATTTTTTTTTCTGTATCCTATTTCTAGTGCCTAGCAACACTATTTGGAACATGCAACAAGCCTGATAAATACATGATGAATGAATAAATGGATGATTCTAAATTTCTTCCCTTTGTGCCCTAACACTTCGACTTTCTGAACTCTAGTTTCCTAATCTTTTTTTAAAGAAGATATTGGGTTAGAAGATGATATCATGGAATCATAAAATTTAAAATGGAAGGAACCTTAGAAGTTATACTGTCCAATCCCCTTATTTCACTAAAACTGAAAAAAGTACAATGATTTGCCCAGTGCCTTCTAGGTGGAAAATACTGAGGCTAGGATTCAAGATTAGATCTTCTGAATTAAAATCAAATGATCTTTCCATTAAGCCCCATTAATATCTAAGGTCTCTTTTACCTCCATGTTCTGTGATTCTGATATAAAACTTGTCTGTTAGGTAGCCAAAATATTAACTTATTTTCACCCCAATATGTTATTTCACCACACAAACCCTCACATTGATTTTTTTCTCTCGTTTCAAGCAGGACTCAAGAAATGACAGTTTCTCTGGCCAAACCCCTCCAAAATACAACCCAGATTTGCTACCATTTTACATTTACCCCAAGTTCCAGATATAATAATTTCCCTTTCATCCAGAGAGCTCTGAATTAAAATTCACTGACCCTTCCTGACCGGCTGTAACTCTCTTGCCATTTCGCCATGGTTCAATACTTTTATTGTTCAGTTATAGGTGATGCTTCGTGACCCTATTTGGGGTTTTCTTGGAGTAGCTACTGAAGTGGCTTGCCAATTTCTTCTCCAGCTCATTTTACAGATGAGGAAACTGAGGCAAACAGGGTTAAGTGACTTGCCCAAGGTCATATGGCTAATTTGTGTTTGAGGCAGAATTCAAACTTAGGAAGATGAATCTTCTGACTCCAGGCCTGGCAATCTCTCCACCGTACCACCTACCTGCCTGGCCCCAGTATCTACCAGAGTTAAAAGTTGAGCTGCATTGTTCAATAAGATGCCATTTTAAAAACCAGGAGGTGAGACAGCCTGGATGCAGGTAAAAGTGGTGTCAGAATGTAGGTTCTTTGACCGTGGCAAAAACTGCCAACCAATGATTATCACTCTTTTTTCTGAACTCGGTCCCTGATTAAGATTTCCTTTCTCACTTGCTAATTTTTTCTCCATCTTGCCCACTTCAGTAGTGATCTTTCTGTGGTTTGATAAATATCTGATTGGTATTCATCTTTCTTGGAGACTCTCTTCACCTTCTTATTCTGATTTCCTGGGGCTGAGCTCTTAAGTTTCTATTGGCAGTGCTTCTTTGGCTATCTCCTTTGGTAACTATGCCTTCCCTCCACTGTGTTTCCCATTATCTGTGGAGCACTTTGATTAATCATTTAAGTGTAACTAGCCTTATCTAAGGTATAATATAAAAGACTAGGAAGAGCTGGGACCCCAGGGAGGAGAATCTTAATGGTTATAACTTTTCACTGTATCCTCAGCTGGATTAGAGCCAAGGTGACAGGAAGAAGGCACTGTAGCCCTACTGTGGTCAGAGGTAGGACCACAGGGAGGAGAATCTTAGGAAGTTTTTTTGAACTTTTACTAAAGTAAAAGTTGGATATAGGGAATAACAGTGGATTCAATATAAAAGTTATGAATTCAAATCCCAGCTCTGGGTCCTTTTGAACTATGCAACTATTGACAAACCACAGAAGCACTGCTTTCCTCACAGGGTTATTGTGAAGGAAGTTTCATAAGCTGGAAAATGCTACTATAACTTGGCCCATGGATGTAATCTCCCAGTCCTAGCAGGAGATAAGTTATACAAAGGGCCCATTGAATGTTTGAAAATCAAAGAACAAGAAACAAAAACTTGGAACTATTGATAAGTATTTCCATTTTATAAAGGTAAGTTGAAGTCCTTTCTAGAGCAATTTAAAATTGTATCCCTTCCCTTTAAATAGCATGTGATTCTCATCCTTAGGTGGCATAAACTCGCAAATATTATTCCTAGAATTCAGAGATGGAAAGAACCTTGGAGGACTTCTAGCAATTCCCTTTGCATCATTTCCTGATACATGGTCCTGTAAAAAAATTTCCCTGATCTCCTCCAAATTATTAGTATTTGTCCTGTCCTCAGATAAGGTTGTGTTTATTTATCTGTGGACATGCTGCATTACCTCAATGACTATAAACTCCGCAAGGGCAGGGATTATCTTATTTCATGCTTCTCTGAGATCTACTCTCAATCCTTGGGGTTTTCTTCACCATTTCTCCCTCTCAGTCTGCTAGTTTTCTGCTCCCTTTTTTCGGTAGTCAGTTCCCATTAGATTGAAAGCTCCTTGAGGTCAGGGACTATGTTTTTTTTTTTTCTGATCGTATTTATATTCTTGGCACTTGGTGTAATATCTGGCACATTATACCACCTAATGCGTGCTTGTTGACTTGACTAGCAGCAACTTGGCACAGTGGATAATGATGGATTTAGAGTTAGGAAGACCCAATTTTGAATCCTGTTTCAGACATTTATGAGGTTGTGACCCTGGGCAAGTCACTTAGCCCTTCTCACCTGTGGGAATGATAAGAATTTCTTCATGTGTAAAATGAGGATAATAATAGCACCTATTTTGCAGGGTTTTGTGAGGATCAAATGAGCTAATATAACTTAAAGTACTATATAAATACTAGGATTATTATTAGCTATTGTTTTAGTCTTTGTATCTGCAGTGACTAAAATAGTGCCTTTTAGATAGTATGCATTTAAATAATTATTTGTTGAATTGAATTGGCCATTCAATTTCTGCTTAAAGACTTCCAGCAGAGGGAGAAGCACTACTTCTGGAGAGAGAGCTCTCCATTTTAAACAAATCTAATTGTGAATATGTTTTAAATTTCGTTGATGCATTTTGCTTTGGGACAACAGTCACATCCCAGTAATATCTTTTACTCTGTAGGATTTTCTCATAAAAAACAATTCAACACAAATAATATAGTAATTATGGTCAACAACTTACATAACTCTCTGCTATTAGAGTATATTGTTTCTTTATGGCTGGTCAATAAACATTTAGTAAGAGCCTACTATGTGCCAGACCCTGTGTGAAGCACTGGGCATATGAAAAGAGGCAAAGCACAGTCCCTGTCCTTGAGGAGCTCACAATCAAATGGGAGATACCAAAAGCAAACAAATATATACATATAAACAAGCTATAAGATAAATAGGAAATAATTTTAAAAGAAAAGACACTAGAATTAAGAATGATTAGCAAAAACTTCCTGTTGATGATAGGATTTTAGTTGAGGCTTGAAGGAAACCAGGAAATCCAGAAGACAGAAATGTGGAGGTAAAATATTCCAGGTATAGGGGACAGTCAGAAAAAAATGCTCCAAGCCAAGAGATGGATTATCTTTTTTTGTGAAACACTCAGAAGGCCAGTGTCACTGGACTTAAGAGTACATGTAGGACAGTAAGGTATAAGAATACTGGAAAGGTGAGGGAGAGGGAGTACTAGGTAAAGAAGGACCTTGAATTCCAAGCAGGAGATTTCGTATTTGATCCCGGGGTGGAGAAAGATTTGAGGTAGGCATATCTATATTATTGCAATAATCTTAGTGTGAGGTGATGAACATCTGCACCAAGGTGATGGTAGTTTCAGAGGGGAAAAGCAAGGCTGTGTTCAAGACATGTTGCAAAGATGAGATCAGCAGGCCTTGACAAAATATAGGATATGGGAGGTGAGAGAGAGTTTGAAGAGTTGAGGATGATACCTAGGTCATGGACCTGAGGGATTGAAAGATGGTGTTGCTCTTAACAGTAATAAGGCAGTTGGTGGGGGGAAGTTTAGGTAGAAAGATAATAAGTTTAGCTTTGCATATGTTGAGTTTAAGATATTTATTGACATCCAGTTTGAGATGTTTGAAAGACAATTGGAGACACTAGCTTAGAGATTAGGGGAGCGGTTTGGGCAGGAAAAGTAGATTTGAGAATAGAGATGGTAATTAAGTCTATGGGAGATGATGAGATCACCAAGTGAGGTCCTATAGAGGGAGAAGTGAAAAGGCTTCAGGACAGAACCTTGTACCAGCACAAGGGCATCTGTAGGATACCTTTGCTTAGAAGATATGATTAGGGTGAGGATATAGCAAAGGAAGGAGTAGTCTGATAGGTAGGAGGAGAATCTGGGTAGAGAAGTGTCCCAAAAACCTAGAGAGAAGAAACTTTAGAGGAGGAGAAGGTGATCAACAGTGTACAAGGATGTGGAGAGGTCAAGAAGAATAAGGAA
>CM053624.1:283211212-283240593 GCA_028646595.1 Phalanger gymnotis
TCCCAGTTCAAGGAGAAAATACTGCAAGCAGCCAGAAAGAAACAATTTGAGTATTGTGGAAACACAATCAGGATAACACAGGATCTAGCAGCTTCCACATTAAGGGATCAAAGGGCTTAGAATATGATATTCTGGAGGTCAATGGAGCTAGGATTAAAAGCAAGAATCACCCACCCAGCAAAAATGAGTATCATGCTCCAAGGCAAAATATGGATTTTCAATAAAATAGAGGACTTTCAAGCTTTCTCAGTGAAAAGACCAGAGCTGAATAGAAAATTTGACTTTCAAACACAAGAATCAAGAGAAGCATGGAAAGGTAAACAAGAAAGAGAAATCATAAGGGACTTACTAAAGTTGCACTGTTTTGTTTACATTAGTACAAGGAAAGATGATGTGTATGATTCATAAGACCGCAGTATCATAGTATTTGAAAGGAATATGCATATATATGTGTGTATGTATGTGTCTATATATATATAGACAGAGGGCACAGGGAGAGTTGAATATGAAGGGATGATATCCAAAAAAATAAAATCAAATTAAGGGATAAGAGAGGAATATATTGAGAGAGGGAGATAGGGAGAGATAGAAAGGGGTAAATTATCTCGCATAAAAGTGGCAAGAAAAAAGCAGTTCTCTAGAAAGGGAAGAGGGGCAGGTGAGGAGGAATGAGTAAATATTGCTCTCATCGGATTTGGCCTGAGGAGGGAATACCACACACATTCAATTGGGTATCTTACCCCACAGGAAGAAGGAGGAAGAAGATAAAAAAGGGGTGATGATAGAAGGGAGGGCAGACAGGGGGAGGAGGTAATCCAAAACAAACACTTTTGAAAAGAGACAGGGTGAAGGGAGAAAATTCAATAAAGGGGGATAGGTTAGGAAAACATAGTTAGTCTTTCACAACATGAGTATTGTGGAAGGGTTTTACATAATGATACACATGTGGGCTATGTTGAATTGCTTGCCTTCTTAGGGAGGGTGGGCAAGGAGGGAAGAGGGGAGAGAATTTGGAACTCAAAATTTTAAAAACAGATGTTCAAAAACAACGAAAAAAAAGTTTTTGCATGCAACTAGGAAATAAGATACACAGTCAATGGGGCATAGAAATTTATCTTGCCCTACAAGAAAGGAAGGGAAAGGGGGATGCAAGGGGAGTGGGGCAACAGATGGGAGGGCTGACTGGGGAACAGGGCAACCAGAACATATGCCATCTTGGAGTGGGCGAGAGGGTAGAAATGGAGAGAAAATTTGTGATTCAAACTCTTGTGAAAATCAATGCTGAAAACTAAATATATTAAATAAATTAAGCATGTGCGTTTTGAAAAAAAAAAGAATCTGACCTATCACTATATACTATGCCTTACAGTGTCCATTGGATTGACATATAGTCCACTTAATTGATCAATCAATCAGAAATCAACACACATTTATTAATGGTACTAGGCAATGAGGATAAAAGACAAAAGTGATATAGTTGCTGCCCTAAAGGAGCTTATATTTTTTTTCTGGAGAACATAATATTTCATAGATAAGCAAATATATAAAAAATTAATTCAGTGATGGGAAAGAAACCCAACAAGTGGAGACATCAGGAAAGGATTCTTGAACGAGATTTCAGGAAATTCTTCCACACACATACATATACACACACAAACACACACACACAGGGCATATCAAGTAACCAGATTTTCCAGAACAGTACTCCTCCACCATACAGGGGTCTCACCTGACCCTCTCTATCCTCCACTACCACCCTCACTGTCAGTTTAATCAGCTCTGTTGTGAAAAGACCACTTCACATTGGCCCTCCTTTTATAAGATGCCTAGAGGCAATCTCAGGGAGGTGAGGGAGAGATCAGTGTCCTTGTCAAGATTATTGACAAAAGCTTCAGCCTTCTTGCCCCACATAGCAATAGTCTCTCTTCCTTGATTGTGATGAAGAATAATACTTTAATGTCATTTGGCCATCTGCTATACTGCTTTTACCTTCAATGAGTCCAGGTAAATGATATGACAGATCAGCTAACCTAGAAGTACAAGTAGACCTCTCTGTCTACTACATTTTGGATCAAACTACACATAAATGTAGAACATCACAAGTAATGAGATCCTCAGGGTTTTCTGACTTACTTTTTATTTCTTATTTGGTTAATTTAGGTATTTTAATATTTGTATAGCTACTTATTAATTTTGAATTCCCAGTTTCAGTGACATATAATTGGTTATTATGGTTTCCATTAATTCCCTTTATTTCCTCTTTTTTTGCAATTTGATAATTTAATTTTCTTTTCTTTTGAATAGTCTAGTTAATGGTTTATCAGTTTTGTAAGTCTTTTTAAAAGTTCTTGTTTCTATGTATCAGTTTTACAATAGATTCGGTATTTTTTGGGATTATTTTAAAATAAATTTTATTTTCACCAACTACACGTAAAAGCAGATTTTAACATTTTTTTTAGATTTTGAGTTCCATATTCTCTTCCTCCTTCCCCGAGATCGTAAGCAATTTGATATAGGCTATACATGTGCAGTTATGCAAAACATATTTCCATATTAGTCATGTTGTGAAAGAAAATACAGACAAAGAAACCATGAAAAAATAAAGTAAAAAATAGTATGCTTCAATCTGTATCCAGACTCTATCGGTTCTTTCTCTGGAGGTGGATAGTATTTTAAATCATGAGTCTTTTGGAATTGCCTTAGACCATTGTACTGCTGAGAACAGCTAAGTCATTCACAATTGATCATTGCACAATATTGCTGTTACTATGTACAAAGGTCTCCTGTTTCTACTCACTTCACTTTACACTCATTGGTGTAAGTCTTTCCAGGTTTCTTTTTTGAAGTCATACTGCTTGTCATTGCTTATAGAACAATAGTATTGTGTTACAATCATATATCACAACTTGTTCATCCATTCCCCAATTGATGGGCATCCTGTCAATTTCCAATTCTTTGCCACTACAAAAAAAGCTGCTATAAATATTTTTTGTACAAATAAGTTCTTTGCCCAATTTTTTTTATCTCTTTGGGATACAGACCTAGTAGCAGTATTACTGGGTCAAAGGGTATGCCCAGTTTTATAGCCCTTGGACACAGCTCCAAATTGCTCTCCAGAATGTTTAGATCAGTTCACAATCCCACTAACAGTGCATCAGTGTCCCAATTTTCCCACAACCCTTCCAATATCTATAATTTTTCTTTTCTGTTGGGTTAGCCAATCTGATAAGTCTGACGTGGTAACTGAGAGTTGTTTTAATCTGATAATTAAATAATCAATAGAAAGTTAGAGCATTTTTCCTACGACTGTAGAAAGCTTTGATTTCCTCTTCTGAAAACTGCCCATTCATATCCTTTTGAGCATTTATCGGTTGAGGAATGACTTGCATTCTTATAAATTTAATTTGGTTCTCCACATATTTGAGAAATAAGGCCTTTATCAGAGAAACTTGCTGTAAAACATTTTTCCAGCTTTCTCCTTTTCCTCTAATCTCAGCTACATTGGTTTTGTTTGTGTAAAACCTTTTCAATTTAATATAATCAAAATTATCCACTTTATATCTTGTAATATTCTCTATCTCTCGTTTGGTCACAAATTCTTCCCTTATCCATAGATCTAATATCCATAGATCCATGCTCCCCTAATTTGCTTATTGTATCACCCTTTATTTCTAAATCATGTACCCATTTTGGCCTTATCTTGGTATATAATGTAAGATATTGGTCTACACCTAGTCTCTGCTATGTTGTTTTCCAGTATTCCTAGCATTTTTCCCACATAGTGAGTTCTTGTCCTTGTTGGAATATTTTAAGTCAAATATTCTTCTCATTTTTTAAGGAATCACTTTGATGAATCTCTTATCTTGAAAGTACACCTTTTTTAGATAATTAGTTTCTGCTGTTCAGGATATACCAGTTTTTGGTTGCAGTTTTGAATTCCTTTGCTCTCTTGATTACATTATTTCAGTCTTTTCCAGTTTTTGTTCACTGTGGGGGTAATCCTTGGTTATTAAGTTAAGAACTTTCTTAATAGCTAAAAATGCTTGAATAATTTCATGTTTACTATTGAAATTTAACCACTACATCCCTTGCAGTTTTGAGTATAAGGATTTTCTGTTATGGATTCTCTTGTTCATGGTTTTGTGTGCACTTGATGGTTTACTTGTATTATTTTCCATCATTTTGCATGCATCTGGTGTATCATATTCCCTTGGTACGCTTATGATCCTTAAATTATCACTGTTCATACTATCTTTGAGAATAATCACTTTCAATTGTATTTAATTTTGTGTGCTCTTTTTAAATTGTTGCTTTTTACTTCTCTTCTATTATATTTTATTCCACTTTTGCATTTTTGTGTTCCAAATCTGTCATTCTCTTTCAGGTCTGCAGCTTCCTTGGAGATAGTTTCTATTATGTTTTCTATTTTTCTCTATCCTGATGTTTGTCTTTTTAAATTTTGAAATGACAGCACTACTTTCTAATTGAATTTCACTTTTGTTATCTTCTTTTAAAAGTTTGATTGTTTAAAAATAATTGCGGAATTTATTATTGTTATTCCGTGATCCCTGGGGAGTCCCCAGCATTCTTTTCTCATCAGGGGATTTTGGTCCATTTTTCTTTATACTACAATACTTTTTCTTTGTACTTTTTTCTGCTGTCATCATCTCCGAGGTTTAATATGTATTTGTCCACATATATTTAAAATGTTTCTTATGTGTAACACATAGTTGGGTTTTGTTCCTTTATTCCCTTATCTACCATCTTTCATTTTCTTAGGCAATTTAGTCCACTTATATTTAGGATTATAATTATTATATTTGTATGTTCTTCCATTAAATTCATATATTTCTCTCCTTCTATTTTAAATCAGTACTCTGTAAATTGTGTTAATATTATTCTGATTAAAATTTCTTCCCGTGGATTTCAATTTAATTTCTGTTACTTGACTGCAATTTTTTTTGTTATTCTCTCTCATATAAACATATATCTATATACATATATAAATAGATATATATGTATATGCACATATATACATATATATGCATAAGCATATGGGCTGGACTTAGCCAAGGCTCTGAATCTCAGGCACTTCATCTCTAGAACCAGAGCTTGAGATCCTAGATCATTGGATCAGAGACTCAGATTCCAGACTCGTCATTAGGACTTCACTTATGAGTAGGACTGCTGCCCCAGGCAAAATCTTTCTTCTCCCCTGGTGTATAAAAGAGAACTGATACTTACCTCTGTTATCCACAGAACACTTTAGGATAGGATTAATATTCAGAGGTACTATATCCTGATTCTATTTCTAGCAAACTCCAACTTCTTTCTCTCCTAATCCAGATACTGTCCCCCGATATTTCTTTCCTCCCCATCCATCTGACTTAACCATCTGAAATCCCTGTACAGCTCTACCCCACCCCAAATTCAATGCACCCCTTGAGAGAGTCATTTTATAGAGAATAAACTTCTCTTCAGTTATTTCCTCCTATATATATTCCATCTTCTGGAACTCATGGAGACCTCTTCTTCCCAAGAAGACACTGCTTCCCTTGTTATTGTGATTTGGGACACTGGTAGAACTGAGGAGGCTCCAGTTAATCCCTCAAAAGAAATTATGGAGCAGACTTTGGATAGGTTGATCAACTTTGCCTCAGGTAGATTGTTCTAGGACCCAGCTGGGCCCTTTGGGCATTCAGGATCTAAAATCAACTTTAAGACTCTGGCAGGGAATTCTTCAGACCTGAGAACTTCCTTGCCCATTGCATTTAACCTCATTGTTGGTAGATTTTTGTCTGCATTTATCTTCTTTTTGATCCCATTGGGAATTACTTTTATCTGTGGATATACAAATATGATTTTTATTAAGAGGATTTGTTATTTGAATGTTTAAGCTCTGAGTGATCCATTGTACCAGATGCCAAATTCCAGTGATACACTGGCCATCTCTATTATCCAAACCATCTTCTTTCAAGCATACTAGACCAGAAGGAGGAATAGGAATGTGTTCTTTTAGGCTCTCATCTCCATTCTAGTTTCATTTTCTCTGTTCTTAATCTTAACTTTCTACTTAGCCACTCCAACTGCATACCGTCCTCGAATCCCTGACCCCCATGGACTACCGTCACTCATACTTGCCAAACCACTACCTTAAAATGTTCCAATTCTTCCTTTTGTTTCCTCCAAAAATAGGGACTATAGATCTGGAACACAATATAGTATGTTATGATTAGTTTCAATGAACTGTTTGTGTTTTAATTTAAAAAAAATTTAAAATAAGGGATTGTTCACTGTTGGGGAGAAATAACATACTGGAAAGTGTATATGTTGTAAAAAAAGATATTAATTATTTTTAAGATGAGGGAAAAGTTGTTTCCCTAAGATACAAACCTAAAAATTTGAAATTGATGACTAGCAAAATTTTAGAGCAAAGTATTAAATAGATGATTGGGAACCTTTAGAAAGGAAAATGTTGACTACTTTGAGACAGCATGAATTAACTATTCAAAAAGTATGCCAAAACTCACTTCCTTCTTTGTAGGATAAATCAGGGAAATGCTCTAGAAAAAGCATTAAAAATACACCAGATCTCCCTATCTCATCTAGGATGGAAATACAGAGGTTACCCACAGGCTTCATCCCATTTTCATTGGCATTGGAGCTCTGATCTGTTTCTGATCTATTTCTGATGGGGTAGATTCTCCCTCCTTAGAGAAATTGTTGGCTTCTCCTGGAGACTCAGCCTATTGATGCCAAATAGTGTGTACACCTAATTGTCATAGTCCACTACACCTCAGAACTCTTGAACTCAAGAGATCTACCAGCTTTAGCCTTATCAGGGATTACAGGAATGCACCACCAGGCCAGCTTAAAGATATAGTATTATAAGGATTTTGTTAGGTCTTTAACAGCTATCATGATATCCTGGTGGAAAGAATATGTCATACATACATACACATGCATGCATACATACACATTATGTATGCACACACAAACACATATGTATATTATATGTGGAATGGATGACAATGAAATAGGTAAGTTCATAACTAGTTGAATAATTGAACCCAAAGAGAGATATGGTCAACCTAAAAAGGAAACCTTTAAATAAATGGTCTTTCAATAGGGTCTAGTCCAAGCCTTGTTATATTAAACATTTTTAGTTATTCCAAGTTGAATACTTTGAGTGCTAATCAGATTTTGAGATTTCACAAAGCTGAGAGGGACAGCTAATACATTGGATAATAGAAGTGTCTGAAAAGAAGCCAATAGCCTAGAATAATGGGTCAATTCTCACAAGAATAAATTTAGTAAGAATTAATAAGAATAAAACCCAAACGCAAGTTAAAAATAGAACAAAACAACAACAAAAACCCTATGCAGGTACAGGATAGGGAGAATGTGTTTCAGTGGACTATAAAATAAGAATGAGTCAATAGTCTGACATGGCTTCAAAAAAAACTAATGCAATGTTAAATAGAATTAACAGAAATATAGCTTCTAGAACAAGGGAATCAGTAGTCCCACTTCACTCAGCATTGGTTAGGCCATGTCTGGATATTATGTTCAGTTCTTAAGCGCATATTTTAAGAGAGACATTAATAGAATAGAACTTGTACAGTGGGAGTCAGTTAAGGTGGGGAATAGAGAAGTGGATAAGCATTTATTAAGCATCTACTATGTGCCAGGCACTGTGCTAAGTAATTTACAAATATCTTATTTGATCCTCACAACAACCTTAGGAGGTAGAAGCTATTATTCTCATTTTGGAAAGTGAGGCAGAGAGGTTAAGTGACTTGCCAAGGGTTACATAGAAAGTATCTGAGGCAGGATTTGAACCGGGGTCTTTCTGACTCTAGGCTCAGCACTCTATCTGTTGCGCCACTGAGCTACCTTTTTAGTAGACCGTTGGGGTATGGCTATAGAGGAACAACTGAAGGAACTTGGAATGTTTAGCCTAGATGAGAGGTTTGGTGATGTTTCATAGGCTACCATATACTTCAATGAGGGAGTCTCCATATTGTTGAAATCATAGACCCTTGATGTAACTTGCACTTGGATTATTATGTTATTACTTCCAATAATTACCTTCCACCAAAATCTGTTCTAATGGCTCATCAGATGGCTTCCTGAAAGCTAACACTAAGAAAGTGCCAGTTTTATTGGGCTGAGAAAAGTTGAAGTCTGGTCTGGCTATGGTATGCGTTGACTGAGAACTAGCCTAGGTAAGTTTGGAGAGAGACTCATTAATAGAAGATTGGCCACTGGGTGACATGTTGATGATATGGTTATTTTTTCTACTTTTTTTGGGTGGTGGTACACAGTAAGTAATTGAAAGAATACTAAGATGTAGATGAGTTGAATGTGGATCAATGGAGGGATTAGCCACATTGATGATGTTCCAGCATTGAAATAACACTGAAATAGGTATAAAGACTGTTTAGTAAGCTGCGCTGAAAAGCTCTATTCCTAAATCAGTTACAGCCGTAGTCTCCTGGAGTTAGCTCCATCTTTTCTTAATGCTATTAGCCATCTTAAATTGTTTGATTCTCTCCGATACTCTAAAAACAATGAAGCTCTAGAAGCTAGAACACGGGGAGTTTTCTAAGACCACTTTCTATGATAATTGTGTATTTTTATGCTGGATTCCCCCTCATTTACTTATATTGTTTTTTGAAAATATTTCTGTTGGATTTAAAAAAAATGTTTCTGACATCCTTGCCTGAAGAGTAGTTTGGGAGAAAGTTTCTGCAAGATGGCACATCCAGACTGGGAAAAATCAGACCACTTCTCATGGGGATATTCAGGGCACAGTAGCAATCCAACACTTCTGTATTGCTAAGCAGTGCCCCAGGGTGCAACTCAATGAAACGGGCCATAGCTTCAGTCATCATCAAACAAAAATCTCTTCACCTTGAATGTCAAGTTTTCTGGACTTTTTCAAAGCATGATATCAGCATATAGCATCATGTCTGAAAGACCTACAAGTCCTAAGGCCCTGCACACATTTAACCACTTTGGGAAGCAGATTAATAGAATAACCAACAAAACATGTATACGAGCTTTAATTAAGTCCGACAAAACCAAACTTCATGTTTTATTTATGGGCAGTCCCAACATGTAAAAGATTCAGAGAGACACACGTTTTTACTGTCATTTCTTCCTCTCATATCTATAATTGAATCCAGGCTTCGACTTTGGCCTAAAGCAACATGGCATTTAAAAACTGCCCTTGGAGGTGCTCTTCCCCTCCCCCCACTTATCTGCTTCTAATTATATGAGCCAGCTCTAATATGCCAGAGCCTAATGGCAAAAAAACAAACAAACAGAAAACCCCAAACAATAGCTAGACCAGTTATGCTTTCAAGGACACCCCAAAGGACAATTTCCACCATGCTGGGGTTGTTGTACATTTCCAGTTTTATTTTGTACCAAGTGCACAAACCCTTCATTTTACCTTTGACATAAAAAAAGGACTTCATGGAACAAGACAAAATAACTTATGATTATATGAAACATAACTGTGACAAATCACAAAACTATACATATTAATAGAAAAAGTACCTAATTCTTTAAAAGATTTATGACAATAGGCACCAGATGTGGCACTAGAATAGAATCAGCCTGATATACAGTATGATATATGCAGTTCATATCTGTATGTGAGCATATATAACTATGTACAAGAGTCTGTATGAGTTATGGAAAACAGATTTCCACTTCTTTTCTTCCAAAGTGCTTTGTGTAAGCAACATTACACAGGATGCTTTGCTGTCTGTACAAAATAAATCTTTTCTTTTCTTTTGCACATACTATTATTTTCCAATGTGTGTCTCTCTGCTATAGCTGTTCATAGAAAAAAAATAGCCACACAAATTCCATACCAACAACCAAAAGTGCCATTTAAAAGAAATGCTGCAAATGGATGACAGGGTTGAAAGAGCAAGATAAAAATCCCAAATGATGCACAAAGTCATTATTTCCAAATCTTCAAGGTAATTGAGATAGAATGGTGGTCTCAGGCAGATGAGGGCAACATTTCCCTCTTGAGAAACTGGTCTTATGACCAAGATTTTTTGATTTCCTCATAATTAGCCATCTCTAACCCCACAAGTGGGATCACCATTGCATACTCCAGTAGAGAGGTTCTTTTGCAACCATAGTTACCTCTATGATACTTGGCAAAGAAGGCAAAGGGAGATGAATAAAGGGCCGGTGAAGATTTAGATCATAGTGGATCTGATTCTAAACTCTAACAGCCTTTTGGATATGATCCCTTTTGAGAATTAAGACAATGCAGCAAACAAAATGTCTTCAGGCGTGTTGCTTTAATACCATCAAATAACTGGCACTGAACTATGTGTATGTGTGTGTTTTCACAAGCACCTCTTTTAAAAAAGAGAGAGAAAAGAAAAAAAAACAGGATAGACAATCCCCGTTCAGATATTTCAGAAAAGTTACACAATAAGCTAAAAATGGATAGAGAACAATTTCCAGAAGTAGGCTTACAATAGTACCAGAATAATAATGAAAACACATACATACTTCCTGCAGGTACTTAGGTATATCTAAAACGGGGCTGAGACTTGGATCCCTGGGAAGAGAGGACATGGAGAGTTGAGTATGGGTGAGATTTTTGCACATCAGCCATTCTTCTCTTCCCATTTATCCAATGATGCATTGTTGGGGTGAAGCAAGAACAGGAACAGTGAAAGAAAGAGGTTTCACAGGTTAGGCTTGCCATCTGTGGTAGAGTGGAAAGAACATTGGCCCCAGGAGTGAGAAGACCTCGGTTCAAGTCTTGACCTTGCCACTAATTACGTGGGTGACTTCAGACAAATCACTTTATGTCTCTGGGCCTTGATGTGCTCATCTACAAATGAAATTGAACTAGACGACTTCAAAAATCTTTTTCCAAAACATGGTCTTCTAAGAGTCTATGAAGATAATACTAGTATTAGCATTAGAAAGATCTTCAAGATTTGGAAGGGGTGCAAATAATATTTCATTTTCTCTTCACGACAACCGTGGCAAGAAGGTTATTTTTATCTCCATTTTATGCATGAAGAAACTGAGGCAGAGCTTGAATGTTTTGCCCAGTGTTACACAGGCAGCAAATGTCTGAAACCTGATTTGAATTCATGTCTTCCTCATTCCAAGTCAAGCACTCTAACCATGGAGTCATCTAGCAGAAATCCCTGATTTTATCGCCTGTGGCCCCTCCTGCAGTACCTTTATGGTGCCTTTCGTGCCATAAATGCCATGGAAGTCGGGAAAGGTGGGCAATGGTATAAGCTGTTACTGCCTACATAGCCTCTCTGTACTTTTGCTCCAGGCAGGTGCCAGTGCCTAAGGAAGAGCTAGAAATAACACTGGTGGCCAGAGAACCAAGTATGTCTTCATAAGAAGGCAGACTGTTACTGAGTGTGGGATGCCATCTTTTAGAATAGATTGCTGATCGTCATCCTCGAATTTTTCTGCTTTAACCTAGTCCCCTTTCCATGTTAAGATTAATATCATAGTTACATGATGTGACAGTGAGATTAATTGGTAACATCATCAATCTATGAACTGTTTCACCCAACACAGCCCTTTTCCTCCTTTCTCTATATGAATAAATTGAATACACTTTGAGTAAGTCATAAATGCTCCAGAGTTCAGAATTAATTGATTACCTCTGAAGAGTCTAAAGCAGGTTTCTTTTTTTAGCCTGAGTTTGACAAAGGATCAAATATCAGGATGATTTAAATGAAAGAGATTTTAACATACAAATGTACAAAATGTGTTTGTACATATTATCTCCCCCTGAAGGAATGTAAGTTTCTTGAGGGCATGGAATGTTTCATTTTGGTCTTTGAATTCACAGCACCTAATGTAGTGCCTGGAACCCAATGCTTAATAAATACTTGCTGACTTATTTTTTTATAGGCTCCTGAAAATGTGCAAAGCAGTTCAATTTTTGCTTTTAAATTATATTTTAAATGTACTGGAGTAACTTTACATAAAACAAAATAATTGCTCCCCAATTAAGCGCTTATAAGTTTGAATCTTTATTTACTGGTTTTTCTTATAGTAGGGTCCATTGTATACAGAGAAGTTGGCCTATTTTCACCTGGGTACATAGTGTAGACCAGTGGTATCAAACTCAATTTGAAACAGGCCACTAAACAGGCCACTAAACAGGCCAATTTGAAACAGGCCACTAAGGACCCCTGCAGGCCACATATTGACTTAGAAAACAACATATTAACATAATCTGTATTATATTGTAATCTTTATTTATTTTGTTAAATATTTTCCAGTTACAGTTTAATCTGGTTCTGGTCCACTTGGAGGTATTGCTGAAATGGAGTCTGTGGGCTGTGTGTCTGACACCCCTGTTATAGACTGACACACATGTTCTTTCAACTTGTCATTAGACAATATTGGGACTGAACTTCAGAATCCTGTAGGAAAAGATTTACTATTGAAGCTTGCAAGTCACTCAGCAGTATTTGAAATTACCCATGATTTTAGGCACAACACCAGATTTCTTTATTGTCCTAGTAATAGCTTTGCTAATGAGGTTATTTCCCTTCTGCTATTATAAATAAAAAGAAAGGTAGCTTTAATCTTTAAATATAACGGTATCAAAGTGTTCTTTAGCGTGTTTTGAACATTTTCATAGTCTTATGCCCCAGAACTTGTTATTTTTAAAAGGATATCAGAAATAGTGGCTTTCCACCTTGTCTTGAAATTTATGTACCAAGATAGGGCAAAATTTAAATTCTGGACTTCCAAGCTAGCATTTCAGAAATGGTGGCTTCCCATCTCTCTTCCATCCCCTAATCTGAATTCTGTGTCTCAAACGTCATCCATTTTCCCTTTCAACTGGTTTCTTACTCGTTCTCTCCGAAGCTGGTAACTGGGTGTTATGGGTGGAGTGGCCTGGGCCTAAGCCAGGGTTGTTGAGGAGGAAGAGACAGGTGGGGAACAGATGGAGAGAAGGGGAGAAAGAAGAGCAAAGAGAACAGAAGCAGTCTAGAAAAGAAGGGAGGGCAGTATTTACAAAATAACTGTTCACCTCAGTCCCCCATTCTTTTCCTCCTATACATATGTCATGACTGGAAGCTCCCTCCTTCCTCTCAGCTCTTCAGACTCTGCCTCATCCAGCTAAAGGCCTGCTAATATCTCACCTGGCCACAGCACCAAAAGAGGAATTAATCGATCAGTTTGTAGCCCTTCTCTTGGCATGAGTTCCTTACAGTGGGAGGCCCAAATCTTACTGAATTAAATCAGCTCTAAGACTTTGTATTCAGTGCCAGAGGAGTGCAGCTAGTATAATTCAGTCACTCATCTTCTGCTACCTTCAAAACTGAAAGGTCAAAATACTCCCAAGTACTGCTGGGTTTGTGTGGGCAGGATTTTAAAGGCTGGGGAAATACAAGTAGGGGTGCCTTATTTATTTATTTGGCCGTGCCAGAAATAGGCCGCAGGAAAGTTGTTGTTGGGTTTTTTGTTTATTTTTTCTTCTTTTAAGTGACAAAAGGTACCCTAATTCTCACAAGTGGAAGAATTGGCTGGAATAAAAGTAAGTTGTCTTTCAAGTCACTGTACTAGGCAGGTTCTTTTTATTCACTGCATAAAATAATGTAGTTGGAGAAATAGCAAAGAGCAATCTACTGGTAAGCCTGTGAGTATAAAATGGGAGAGCTGAACCAAGCTTGCTGGAGATCCCAGGGCTGGGGTACATCCCTGGAGGACCTCTGGGAGGTGGTGCCACCAAAGGCATCTGTCAGAAGCTCTTACTTTTTTTCCCTTTTATGTTTGGCTTTGCTTAGTTGCAGAAGCAGCACAGAGCCATGTTCCTGGCATAGTTCTGTGCCTTAAGAGGCTTGTACCGTGCCTCAGTGTCTTTGTGTGAAAAAAGGGTCATCCCCAAACCAAGCCTGCACTTTTTCTCTGATGATTTCAGTGGTTCCCTGTGAAAAGTCTCCCAACAACAGCCACTTTCTCATTCAGTCTTCGAATTCCCTTTGAAAAGATAGTTGGGATTGTCATGTGACTCAGCAAATAGAAGGAGAAAGGCTTCTGAAGGCTTGGTGATGACTCACATCTTCCACTCCTCTTCTGCAAGGATCCTTCTGTGCCCATCGGCATTGCAAACTTGGGCACTGGGGGTCCTGACTGGAATGAAGGTGAAGGGGATTTGAAGGAGAGGGTTTGCAGATGAGCATTGGATGCTTGGGTGGCTTTTAGCCTTCGGTATAGACAGAAGAGAGCTGGCTGGGGCAGCGATCCACAGCACTGATCTGCAGGAAGGTGGCATCTTCAGGCCCATTTCGTAGAGATTCTCCAAAGATACCAGTGGGACCTGATGGCAGATCATACACTGGAAGAGAGAAGAGGAAGCCATTGGTGATGAGAGGTCACTACACAATGGGGACTACCCAGCCAACAACATCCCTAAACAACATTAGCATGCAGGACAAGTTTAGGGTGTATGGGACAGAACTGAGGAGTCCCTGGTAAGTTACAAATAATGGGAAAATAAAGGTACAAATAAAGGGAAAATTCCCCTTCTGATATTTTGCCCATGGTTTTGAAGCCACCAATGTCAAACAGACCTGTAATGCCTGAATGAGCTGAAAAAGCTCTGTGGAAAACATCAAACCCTGCCTGGCCCATGGATGCAGGGACAAGACAGTCTTCAAAGGAAGGCATCATATTGCAGGAGTTGCCATGGGCCACGTTTCTCTGAGGATCACTGTAATGAGGGGGACAAAATGTCTGCAGCTGCCCGTAGAATCCTGAAACAAAGAAATAACCTTCAGTTTCCTGCAAAGCATGAAGGGATCAGCAAAACATTAGAAACAAGGCCCCAAAGACCCTTGTAGACTCACTTCATACTTGAAAGAAGGCTCTATTTTAAAAAAATTAACCATTTCAGTGACACTACAACATGGGCGCAGTTGTTGTGTAGTAAAAAGACTAGATTTGAATCACAACTCTTCTGTGTATGAATTCATACAAGTCACTTTCTTTGGGCTTCAGTTTCCCCATCTGTAAAAGGAAGGGATTTATCTAACTATACCAGCTCTGTTATAACTTTAACCCTGATAACTAAAGTAGCCCATGAAGGTCATATTGTAGGTGTGTTACCACAGATAAATGGAAGTCATTGAAAGCTGTTTGTATTAATTGTTCTCCTAGTTCTGTTCGCTTCACTTTGCATCAGTACATAGAAGTCTTGCTAGGTTTCTCTGAAACTATCCTCTTAATCATTTCTCAAACCATGTTAATATTCCATCTCAACTTCTTCAGCCATTTCATAATTAATGAATAATTCCTTAATTTCAAGTTGCTAGCCACTTTGAAAAGATCTGTTACAAACATTTTTGTTCAAAGAGTTCTTTTCTTTGAGCTCTTTGTGGTATTGAATTAGTAGTGGTATCACCGAGTCAAAAAGGTATGCCCATTTTAACAGCTTTTTATGCATAGTTGCAATTTACATTCTGAATTTCTGGAATGCCAGAATGTCATAGCTCTATCAACAGTACATTAATGCACCTGTTTCCCCACAACCCCTCTGGCATTTGCCATTTGCCCTTTTGGATGTGAGGTGGTACCTTGAATTATTTTTAAATTTCATTTCTCTAATTATTAGTGATTTACAGCATTTTTCATGTTGCTTTTGATAGGTTGGGTTTCTTCCTCTGTTTCATATCCCTTGACCATTGCTTACAAATTTTAGTCAGTTCCCATGATAACTTACAAATGAGACCCTTATCAGAGAAACTTGCTGCAAAGGTTTTTTCCTCCCAATTTCCTTCTTCTCTTCTAAATTTTATCTGTATCGTTTTGTTTATGCAAAAACTTTTGAATTTTATGTAATCAAAATTTTCCATTTTACCTCCTTAGCACCTCTTTAATTCTTATTTGATCATAAACTCTTCTACATCTACAAGTCTCACAGGTAATTTCTTCAATGCTCCTCTAATTTTATTTATGATGTCATCCTTAACGTCTAAATTACATATCCATTTGGAGATTACCTTTCTATATGCCATAAAAATGTTGTTTATACCTAGTTTCTGCTAGATTACTTTCCAATGTTCCCAACAGTTTTTGTTGAATAGTGAGTTCTTGCCTCAACAGCTGGGATTTGGGGGTTCACCAAACACTAGGCTACTATGCTTATTTGCTTTTATGTACTGTGCAGCTAATTAATTTCAGTGATCAACCTATTTCTTACCCAGGAACAAATTGTTTTGATGATTGTGTCTTTGTATTATAGTTTGCTCTTAAGCTCCTTTCCTTCTTGCCTTTTTTCATTAATTCTCTTTATATTCTTGATCTTTTGTTCCTGCAGATGTTTTGTTACTATTTTTTTCTAGATCTATAAAGTTATATTTTGGGAGTTTGTAAATAAGTAATTTAATTTAGATAACGTAAATTTTGTTATACTGGCTTAGCCTACCCTTGAATAATTAATATTTCTCCAGTTATTTAGATTAGTATTTGTGTAAAGATTATTTTGTTAATGTGTTCATATAGTTCCTGTGTTTTTCTTGTCACAGGTAGATTCCCAAGTACTTATTTTGTCTGTAGTTATTTTAAATGGAATTTCTTTTTTCTATCTCTTCCTGCTGGATTTTGTTGTTAATATATAGAAATACAGATGGTTTATGGCTTTTTCTCATATCCTTCCCCTTTGCTGATGTTATTTGACTTAATTTTTTTAGTTGACTTTCTTGAGTTCTCTAAGTAAATGATCTTATCGTTTATTTATTTATAAAAAGTGATAATTCTATTTCCTCTTTGTTCATGCTCATTCCTTTAATTTCTTTTTCTTATTGTTATACTTACCACTTGATGCTAAGTGTAATTTCTGTATCAAATGATATAGGAATTTGGTAGGATTCCTTTACTTATTTTTTCAAACAGCTTATTATTGGAATTAATTGTTCTTTAAATGTTTGATAGAATTAATCTGTAAATCCATCTGGTCCTGGGAAGTTTTTCTTTGTGAATTCATTTATGGCTTGCTCAATTTACTTTTCTAAGATGGAATTAAGTATTTTATTTCCTGTTCTGTTCATATGAATAATTTGGATATTCGTAAACATTCATCCATTTCACTTAGTTGCAGTTTTACTGTCATGTAGTTGGGCAAATAGTACATAATCATTGTTCTATTTCTTTTTCATTGAATTCACCCTTTTCATTTTTAATAATGGATTTTTTTCTTTTTAAATCAAGTTAGCTAGCAGCTTATCTATTCTCTGGTTTTTTGGAGTTTTTTTTTGTTTTTAAACAGATCCTAGTTCTATTTTTTAATTCATTTTTTTCTTTCCATTTCATTAATTTCTCCTTGGATTTTTCAGGATTTCCATATTGATGCTTAATTGGAGGGATTTAATTTGATGGTTTTCTAGTTATTTTAGTTGAATGTCCAATTTATCATTCTGTTCTTTCTCTCTTTTATTGATGAAAACATTTAGAGATAAAATTTTCTCTAAGTACTGCTTTGGCTGCATCCCCAAATTGTTGATATGCTGTCTTATTGTTGTTGTCACTTTAATGAAATTATTAAATGTTCCTATAAATTGTTTTTGACCCACCCATTCTTTAGGATTAAGTTATTTCATTTCTACTTGATTTTTAACCATTGTTTCAAAGGCTGTTTATTGAATACAATTGTTACTTCATTGTGGTTGGTCAGTAAAAGATACATTTAATATTTCTGTTTTTATGTATATTTTTGTGAGGTTTTATGCCCTAATACATGGGGATTTTGGTAAAGGTGTCATGTATCCATACCTGAGATGCATTTTCCAGATGCCCATCATACCTAACTTTCTGGGATTCTACTCAGGTTCTTTTTTGTTTAGATTTTTCTAGGTTTTATAAGGGCCAATTGAGGTCCCCACTATTATTGTCATACTGTTTATTTCTCTCTATAACTCATTTATCTTTTCGCTGAAGAATTTAGATGCTATGTCATTGGTGCATACATCTTAATTATTGATAGTAACTCTTTCTATGGTACCCTGTAGTAAAATGTAGTTTCCCTATTTATTTCTGATGTTGTTTTCTCTTAGATAATGATGGCTACCCTGGTCTTTTTTTACTTCAGATGAAACATGATAAATTGTACTCCAGCCCTTTCTTTTAACTCAATCTTTTGTTTTCAAGTTTTTAAAAATATATTATTGCATTCTGGTTTCGAATCCATTCTGTTTGCCAATTTTGTTTTATGGATGAGTTCATCTCATTCATGTTCTGATAGCTAATTATGTATTTTTCTTCCTCTTGTTATTTTCCTGCTTTTTTTTCCTATATCATCTTTAAGAGTTTGTTTTGCTTCTGAATAATCTACCTTTCTTTTTATTCTTCTGTTTATTTCTCTGCTGGCTGAAAATTATTTCTATATCCAACTCTATATGTGTATATGTATATTCCTTTCTTTGACCTTTGATGAAGTTAAGATTCAAGTATCACTCCTTTCTTGTATAGATTTGAGTTAGAAAAAATAAACCTCACAAATACAACGTGGGAAAGGTGTAGCTAGATAACAGCTCATAGGGAAAAGATCTAGGGGTTTTAGTGTACTGCAGGCTCAGCATGAGTGGGACATGGCAACTAAGAAAAGTAGGGACATACTAGGTTTCACTAAGAGGAGCACATTGGCCAGAAATAAGGAGGTGGTAGGCTCTTTGTATTTTGCTCTGGTCAGTCCACATCTTGGAGTGCTATGTTCAGTTCTGCATATTACATTTCGGGAAGGACATTAATAACCTGTCTAGAAGAAGACAAGCAGGATGATGATGGAACTCTAGGTCATGCCTTATGAGGATTGATTGAAAGGAATAGGTATGGTTAGACTGAAGAAAAGGCTTGGGAACCCGATAGCTATTCCCAATGTTTTGATCTCTCATGGTCTTTTTAGATCCTGACTCTTTTATCAAATATTTACTTACAGCTCTTTCTCATCTGCAAGCTTGACAAACAGGATCTAAGTCTATATTAAAGTAAATGATAAAAATCTAAGCAGACCCACCATCTTCTGGAAATTGTTGATTCTTTGACAAAAGCACCCTCATAATGGATTATCTATTGATATAGACCAAAAATTTGCACCTTAGTAAATGGTTTCATGATCTGCCATGGCTTAAAAAACCCAACCAACCAACCAACCGAACAACAACAAAATAAACCAAAACCAAATCACCTAATGATTTCTGTTTAGCTTGACTAGTAATTGGAAAGTAGAGTCAATCACTCCCTGGACACTGACTCAAAGCCACTCCATGTTGATATGATCTGTCAGAACTCTGCTGGCTTAACCTGCAAAAACCTAGGGTCATTTTGACAGTCCTACATGGCATCAGAGAAAGATTTCACTGGAGGGCTTAGTTGCAAAATTTCTCCTATTTTAGCAGATTATTTTTGGTTCCAAATGGAGATGGGGGAGAAGAACCGTGGAAATAAATAACTTTAATAAATCACAGGGCTTCCACCTCAAGTGAAACTGGTGCACTAATCACCACAGCTAGTAGTGAAATTTTCACTATACTGATTCATTCCAAAGATGTGGTCGGAGCAATCAGTAACCAATACCTACTTGAGTCCCCTTGTTTTCAGCACGTGGCTAGAGTTTATGAACTCCAAGGCCTGGAAGAGAACTTAGAAATCATATTCAAGTCTATGTGGTTGCCTTGTCCAAGCCGTCAGGGGAGCTCTTGCTTCAATTCAAACAGAGCCAAGGTCAGTAATCCATAGTCTTGATGGGTGAGGGGTTAGTAGAAGGGACGGAATGATTTCTTAATTATTAGTGGAAAAACAAAAATAATAAACTTTAAAAAAAGTTAAACCAGTGGCCTTCCTCCCTCTTTCCCAATTATTAGGCTTGTCTATTATTGTCCAAAAAGCACAGAAAGCACTTTTTAAAAATCACCATCTTGATTTCAGTAGTTATCAGAAATGCTGGTAAAGTCATTTTTTAACTTAAAATCAAATAAGGGCCTTAACATAGAGAACCGTAGAATGGCATGTGACATTTAAAAAGGAGGGAAAATGTCAAACAATCAGTATAAGAATAGTTTAAGGTAATAAACAAAAACCCTTTAAAAAGAGAAAAGGACAGTGACATAGAGATTTAGAGTCAGAGAAGCAGGGTTTGAACCCAGGCCCTTTCACGTATTATATGGCATTCAACTTGAAAAAGCATCGGACATATATAGTTGCAAGACTAGAGCAAGAATGCTAGCTCTGACTTACACAGTATCTATGTAATTATGGCAACTTGCTTTATGTTTTTGAGCCTCCATTTGATCATTGGTAAAATTGCAGATTTGAGTTAGATTTTCTTCAAAGTCTTTTTGTCTTTTACCTTGAAATATTATTGTGAAGCAAAGGGATAAAACACATGGCCTGAAGGTGTCCACAACACTCCCCAATATGGCCTGAACCAGATTAAATATAATTGGGAAATATTTGAAAAAAAATAAAAATGCAATAGAATGTAGATAATGTTAATATGCGGTTTCCTAAGTCAATATGTACCTGCAGCAATCCTTGGGTTTGTTCCCTCTTCGTCCAATATTGCATTCTTCAGTAGAGTGTAAATTCCCAATCGAATGTAAGTTTCTTGAAGGCAAAGACTGTTTTATTTCTATCTTCATGTTCCCATGGTCTGGCACAGTGCCTGGTAGTCCATTAATAAGCATTTATTAACCACCTACTATGTTCCAGGCACTGTGCTAAGCCATAGGGATGCAAGGAAAGGCAAAAGACAGTCCATGCCTTTGTAATATTAATTAATGTGGGACTTTTTTTTATTGTTTTCTCATTTGGAGCACTTATTTAATCAAGTACCCTTGATGAGTCTGGCCTTTGTTTCTTTGAGTAAATTAGAAGTCTTTGATGACCTTCTTGCCTCAAGGGAAAGCCTGATTCGCATGGGTTTGAGTGACCTGTTTGTGATGCTAGAGGCTTTTAGGCCACGTGGGTTTGAGTCCCATGTTTGTAATGCTTTTAGGTCACTTGGGTTTGAGTTCACATTGTGATGCCCTTTGACCCTGAACAAGATATATAAACCCAGAGATTGAATCTCAGTCCCTGAAAGAGTGGTGTGGGACTCTAGGCAGCTGTTTTAGGAGCCCTCCCAGCTTGTAAATCCAGATGTTGATGCTTTCCTGGTAACTGTGAATTGTGATTTGGCCTGTTTATATTGTGTATGTTTATAATTTGTTTGTATTTTCTCTGAAGTTCAGGTTGCTGGCTTTTCCTCCTGAACTAAGTGAATGATATTTGTATGTTGGATTAAAGTAAGATCGTTAACCCCTTAGCATTGCTTTCCTTTGTAAGACAGATCAAAAGAACCTGTGTTAGCAGCCTTCTGTGTGCTGGTTGTTGTTGGTTTTACAGAGCCACAGTAGCTGCTAGCAGACTGTTTCTACAGCCTTTGAGGAGTTCACAATCTAATGAGGGAGACAACTAAGTACAAACAAGCTCTATACAAGATAAGTAGGAAATAATCAATGGAGAGAAGGCACTAGAATTAAAGGAGATTAGAAACTGCTTCCTATATAAGGTAGGGTATTGCCTGGGACTTGAAGGAAGCCAGGAGGGAGAACATTCTAGGAATGGGAGACAGGGAAATGACCAGAGTTAAGAGATATGGAGTGTTTCATTTGAGGAACAGCAAGGAAGCTGGTGTGACTGAATCATAAAGCATGTGTGGGAAGGTGGGGGGAGGAGGTCAGATCAGCATATAGTAGTATTTATTACGTTTAATACTTACATATTTAATAAATGCTTGTAGAATTGGAATTGAAGTGAATGGAAAAAAGTGAACAAATACTGAAAGCTGTTGTATGAACTGGAATGACTTTTATTGTATCATACACTTAAGATCTCAGTCTCTAGAAGTTTTGTGAAAATCAAATGAGATAACATATGTAAAGTGCTTTGCAGATATTAAAGAACTATATAAATGATTATTATTATTAGCAGCAGCAGCTGGTCAATTGCAATGTCCCAAGGAATTAACCATTATGGAGCTATGGAATCTAGAGGAATATAAATGAACTTCATATAAAATGATGTTTTGAGACACATGTACAAAGCAGAAATTATCTTCACTAGATTGCATTCAAGTCATGAAGAAGAAATCAATTGGCTGTCACCTACAAAAATAACAGGTATTAGCTGTGTTGTTCTAGTGCTTATTTGAGTGAAACTGTCCTGGGGCAGCTGGTATAAGCCACACACTGTGCCCAGTCACTCCGTTGAACACAGGCATGGCTGGTACTGTTTTTTTTTTTTACCAATGGTGCTAAACCATCTAGGCCCGGAGAGTGGAATAAGTAAATGTTAGTGGTTAGAGGCAGAGCTGGCAAAGCCATTCCTTCTTAGTGGCATGGCTGTTTTCTTGCCAAGTAGAAGAAAGGATGTGTACTTCTGAGCTTTATGATTCTAATTATTTTTCCTCAGACTATAATTTTGTGGGCTCCTTGAGGAAGTATAGCATTTGGGTCCATGCCACAGGTACACAAGCAGAAAAGGAAAATTTGGTGCTTATTAAGTGAATGTGCATGCAACCCAGTGACAGAATGGGAAAGCAGAAAACCCAAACTCTAAACAAATTTTGGCTCTGGAAGCTAATCTTTAAAGGAGTGGGACCACCCCCTTTGTCAGTTTTTACTCATCCCACTCCAGCAATGAGAGGAAACATTCCTAGGATATCCTTCTAGGGCTTTCATAACTAGACAACTCAGCAATAACTAGAAATCTCATCAATTAACCTGAGCTTAAGAGTTTTCCCATTCACTTCAACATTTTCTATATACCTACTATGTGCCAGGCACTGTGCCAGGCAGTGGGGATATGAAGGCAGAGATCCAGTAGTCCCTGTCCTCAAGGAACTTACATTCTATTAGATGATGCAATGCATAATGGGAATGCAGATACCCAAAATAAGGTAATTTGAGGAGGGGAAAGAGCATTAGCAACTGGGCTGAGGCTTTCATGGTAGAGGAGGTGGGTCCTGAGTGTAGCCTGGAAGGAAGATAAAGATCCAGAGAAGTGGATAAAAAGAGAAAATGAACTCTACACATTGGGAAAGGTATCTAGTTTGGGAAATTGCGCAGAAGTGGAAACTAGAATGGTAAGCTGGGGAAATAGTAATCTAGTTTGGTTCAAATATGGAGTATCAGTGTATGGAGAAAATTAATATGCAATAAAGTTGGAAAGGTGGGTTGGAGTCAGATGGTGTAGTTCCTTAAATGCCAAACTGAAAAGTACTTATCTTGGGGGGAGCAGAGAACCACTACTTTTCTTGAGCAAAAGAGTGATGTTCGATCATACTTGTGCCCTAGGAAGATCGTTACGGCAGCTTCATGGAAGATGTATTTAGAAGAAAGGGACTGGAAGCCAGGAGGCCATCGAAGAGGCTATTACAATAATTTAGCAAGAGGTGATAGGGGTCTGCATTAAGGTAGTGTGAATGGAGAGAAGGGGATGATAGAGAAGAAAGGGATTGGAAGCCAGGAGGCCACTGAAGAGGCTATTACAATAATTTAGCAAGAGGTGATAAGGGCCTGCATTAAGGTAGTGTGAATGGAGAGAAGGGGATGGATGGAAGATATATGGAGGTAGAAATGAGCAATACTTGGCACAGATTATTATGGTTGTGGTAGATGAGAGAGAAGAGTCAAACTCCAAAGTTAAAGACTTGAACAACTTGGATAATTGTGCCTATTACTTGGGAAAGTTGAACCAAATCCTGAGGTCACCAAAAAGGGAGTTCTACTTTTAGCTATGTTAGGAGAAAGAGGAAGATCAATAAAAGACCATACCAACACAGAGAAGTAGAGTGGCTCAAGTGATATTTTACTTTGGTTTTCTTCACTAAGGGGAATTACTCTGGAATTGGAAATAATAGAATAGAAATGGCTGGTGGATAATTGATTCTTGAGACCATGAAGGAGATACTAAAACAGTACCTGCCTACACTTGATACATTTATCACCTGGAGCAAATGGACTATGTCCTCAGGTAATAACAAATTGCTTGATATAACTGATAAACCATGACCAGTGACATCTGAAAGATTATGGAAAGGGAAGGAATAAAGAGGGCAAATTTTGGCCTTACTGAAAAAAAATGAAAACACAGTTTGCCTGTGAATTTAATTTTGATTTTTGGAAAAGTATAAGAATGGGTCATTACAAAGATGGATAAAGAATAGTAGAAGAAGTAGCTAGAAAGAGATAATATAACTTGCTCAAGCATAGGTCATATCAGACTAACTTTCCTTCTCAACAAGGTTATCAGACTGGTGGATCAGAAGAAAGATGTCAACATATTTACCTAGCTTTTGGAAAGCCCTCTGATAAAGTATCTCATGCATATTATTCTTGTGGAAGAGATAGACACAGACCAGATGGTAAGAGATTTGGAGTAATTCAGAATTATTTGAATGGCTGGACTCAAAGAGTAGGTATGATTCAATGTCAGCTTGTCTCTAGTGGAATGCACCAGGGATCTGTGGTTGGCCCTAAGCTGTATGACATGCTTATCAAATCTACTGAGGACAGAAAGCTGGGAGGGACAGTTAAAAACACCAGATGGTAGAAACAGAATTCAAAAAAGATCTTGACATTGAGATGAATTTATAAAGGTAAACAATAGGAATAAAAATAATTTCTAAAAATAAAATTTTCAAGTAGAAGATAAGGAACATGGGGTTAGATGGTAGATGTTTGAAAAAAATCTAGGGTCCTTGGTAGAATGTAAGCTCTACATGATCAGGTAATGTGATGTAGCAGCTAAAACAGTAATACAATATTAGGCTTCATTAAGAGAAGCATGGTTTCCAGCAATAATGAGGTATTAGTATTCCTTTGTATTCCATCCTGGTCAGACCAATTCTAGAGTATTGTTTTCAGTACCAGATATCATATTTTTGGAAGGATTTTTGCCAAGTTGGAGGTCCAGAGGAGGTCAACTGGATGGTGAAGGGCCTTGAGTACATGTCATATGAGGATCAGAACACAAGATCATATATTTAGAATTGGAAGGGACCTAATAAGCCACTGAGTCCAACTCTCTTCTTTTACAGGTGAGTAATTGAAGGCACATGGAGATCAAAGACCTGCTCAGTGTCATATAGCTAGTAAGTGTCTGAGATGAGATTTGAACCCAGGTCTTCCCCCAAAGTCCAGAGAAATAGAACAGCTTCTTATTTTAAGGGGAGCTATTTAGCTTGGAAAAGAGAAGACCATAGAACGAGGAATATAACAATTATCTTCAAGTATCTGGATGTTGTGTTTTACCTAGTGGGCAGAACTAGGAGCAGTGTGTAGATACTGCAAAGAGCTAAGTTTAGGTTAGATGTTAGGGGAAATTTCCTAAGAATTAGAGCTACTCATAAGTAGAATAGGCTGTCTTGGGAGGAAGTGGATTTCCCCAATCCCTTGGAGGTTTTCAGGTGAGACCAGATGACAATTCACTGGGCACGTGTTACAGTGGCAATTCATTTCCTTGCTCAGGTTGCTTTAGATAGTAGTTGAGGTCCTTTTCAACTCTAAAATTCTTTTATTTTTGTGACAGCTCTATTTAGGGCAAGAGGGGGGTGAAGGAAGGGATAATGATTACTGATAACAGAGAGTAGGTAAGACTGATCAAGTCTTTTGTTTCAATTTTTCTGCACAGAAGGAAGACCTTTGGCCTGGGAAGACCTGAACCAAAATGGCTAATAGGGAGTCAATACCCAAGAAAAGTAAAGAGACAGTAAGAGAGAATAGGGTGTATTCTCTTAATGAGTTCAATTTACTGGGCACTGTCAAACTTCCTCCCAGGGCGCTGGAAAAAAAACTGGCAAAGCTAATTACTGAATTATTTTTCATGGTCTTTGTAAGATCACAGGGAAGGGAGAGGTGCTACAGGACTAGAGAACTGCAGATATTATCTTAATTTTCACAAAAGAGAAAGGAACAGATTCTGAAAGCTAAGGGCTAGTGACCTTGGCCTCAATTCCTGGCAAAATGCTGTATTGTATTATTAAAGGAATGTTTATTAAAACCAGAAGTGGTGATCTCAAAGTCAGCGTGGTGTTAGCAAGAATAGGTCATGTCAGACTAACCTCATTTCATTTTTTTAACAGGCTAACTGGACTGGTAGATCAGGGGAATGGTGTAGATAAATATTTACCTAGATTTCCAGCAAATCATTTCCTAAAGTCTCTCATGTTATTCTTGTTAAAAGGTTGTAGGCTGGACAATATTACGGACAAAGTGGATCTGAATGGCTGGACCTGTGGAATAGTTATGAATTGGTAAGCTTCGACTTTAAGGAAGCCTTATTCATTAATGACATAAAGGTAGATGGCATACCTAACATGTTGGATGCCAGACACAGGATCTCAGAGGGTCTTGATAAGTCACAATATTAGGCCTAATCTAATAAAATGACATTTACAAGGACTAAATGTAAAGTTTTCTACTTGAGTTCAAAAACTCAACCTAACAAATACAAGATGGGAAAAGCAGGACTAGTAGTCACTTGCTATGAAAAAGAGATCTTGGTGTTTCAGTGGTCTGAAATCTCATGACAACCTGCTCCTGGTGTGATGTGGTTCCTAGACAAACTAATGAGATCATAGGGTTACACTGAAAGGGACAAGGTGCAGAAAGAGAGAGGCAATCTTCCATTTGTATAATGCATTGCTCAAGCTCCATCAAGTATATTGCATTTAGTACTGGGCAGCAAAGTTTAGGAATAATGCCAATAACCTAGAACATGTCCAGAAGAGAGTGGCCAGGATGCTAAGGGCTTTGTGATCACCCTACATGAGGATCCATTGAAAGAACTGTGGAGGTTCAGAAAAGAGAAGACTCAGTTGAGACATTATAACTATCTTTAAACATCTGAAGAGCTAGTGTCTGGAAGGGGGACTAGATGTGCTTGACCCCAATGGGGAAAACTAGGAAGTTGAAGAAATGCAGGTTTAAGGGAGATATGAGGAATCATCTCCTAACAATAAGAAATATGCAAAAGTGGAATGGGCTGATGATTTTTAGGCAGTCTTGATGTTACTTTCAGGTATTTCAACTTCAAATCCAGTTAGATTATGTCAAATGCAGTATTTAGATTAAGAGTTAGTTCAAGAAATATGTCCATTTTTTCCTGATCAGCCCTGACCTATGACAATTCTTGAAAATCAGTTGACATACACAGGACAGGCTAGTCAGCCTAGCTAAAGCAGCGAGGCACCATGTGCCAGGTAAGGCAAACCACCGCCACTGCTTTAACCTGACCATACCCTAAACTTTGCAGAGATTCTGAACTCCTGTAGGTCATCATCCAAACCCCATTCCCCATCCTTCTCAACACATACATCCCTTTATTGTGCTCTAGTTACTCCAGAGAAAATTTACTTTCATCTTAAATCTTTTCCTTTCTCCCTGATTCCACCTTGTGGTTATCAGAGAGACCTGGTTACCCTTTCCAACACTGGCTGTACTTTCCCTCATTTATCTTGACTTGAGTGAGGTGGAGGAATCAGAATACTCCTTGCTACCCATTGCCACTTCGAGGTTCTCTCCTATCAACTTCATTCAGTGACCTCTTCTCCTTTGAGGTCGATAAAATTCACGTGATCTACCCTTTCAAAATCCTGGTAGCTGTTGTCCACAGACTTTAAGAATGCTGCTTTTTCTTCCCCAGTGAATTCAATATCTGGCTCACAATCTTTCTCTCCTCCCCAACTCCTGTTCTCGTACTACTTCAACATACATATTGACACTCCCCCAAACACACTAACCTCCCATTTCATCAATTCACTTCTCTATGCTACTTTGGCCACATACAAAGATGGTGACCCTTGATCTTACCATTATCTACAAATGTAACATCTCTATTATCAAGAACTCTGAAATTCCCTTAACTGATAACAATATATTGGCTTTCCACCTCTCTCATTACCTCTATCCAGGCCAGGCCATCATGTCTTCACTAACCACTCTTTCCTCCTTTTCCCAACTTGACATCTTGTTAAACCAGTTTGATTCTACACTGGTAGAATTCTTGTTCTCCTTGTCATATCATCAATTGTACCCTGTCAAACTTCAGCCCATCATCCACTCTACACGTGTTGTTGAACAAGGGTGTAGAAAATCATGCAATTGTTTTGATTGTTTCCACTACAAATTTATGTTACAGGACCTCAACTGAGCCTTCATTGATATGAGGCATTACTTCTACTCTTCTGCTATCTATTCACTATCCCACACTGCACAACAGTTTTTCAAACTTTTTCATCCTTCCTCATATTTCCCATTGTTCTCCGTACCCTCTCAGCTGAGAACTGAAAAAAATTGAGGCCATTTGCTGAGAAACTCCCTCTTGTCCCCTAATCCTCTTTATCATATAAATCAGATACCTTCTGTCACTATTTCTTCCTTCACCCCTCTCTACTGGCTGCTTCCTTACTGTCTACAAACATGCCCATGTCTTCTCCATCCTCCAAAATCTCTCATTCCTTCCATCCCCGCTAATAACATATCTTCTGCCCTTTGTTGTTGAATTTCTTGGAAAGGCTCTGTACGATAGTTTTCTATGCTTCCTTTCACTCTCTTCCTAACACTTATAATCTGGCTTTTGATCTCATCATTTAACCAAATCCAATGGCTGTTTCTCAGTCCTCATCATTCTTGACCTCTTTGTAGCCTTTGACACTGTTGATCACCCTTGTCTCCCTGATATTTTCTTTCTTCTATGTTTTCTCCTCCTGTCTGTCTAACCACTAGTCAGTTCTCTGGATCCTCAACCTGGGTCATCTTCTCTTCTTTTTCTATACTACTTCGCTCGGTTCCTGTGGTTCATTGGCTCCCATGGATTAATTATCATCTCTGTGCTGATGATTCTCAAATCTACTTATCCAGATTTAACCTTTCTGCTAACCTCCAGATTTGTATCTCCAGTTGCCCTTTGGACATCTTAAACTCCATGTGTCAAAAACTGAGTTCATCTTTCTCTCCATACCTTCCCCACTTCCAAATTTCCCTATTACTATTAATGGCACCACCATCTTCTATACTTCACTCTCTCACTCCCTATATCCAGTCTGTTGCCAAGGTCTGTCAATTTCATATCTCAAAAATATGCCCTCTTCTCTGCTGATACTTACCACCTGTGTTGTTAAGCAAAATTGTCTCATTAGCATGGCTTTTGTTTCTTTTGAGTGGAAGTACTTTCAGCTGTTAAGTGCTAAGCCCCAGGCCCAGGGCCCTGTCAGGTGTGAAACCTGTGTGGGTGTGGATTGGTGACTTAGGAGGGGCCAGCTCAGGAACCAATGGTCTCTGGTCATTGAGGCGGGGCTTGAGAACACT
>CM053624.1:283249925-283267862 GCA_028646595.1 Phalanger gymnotis
GAACCAGCCTCCCCATTCTGACATCTTGACCAAAAAACTCCAGGCCCAGTAGGCCCGCCTCACAAGAGTAACCAGGAGGCCACAGGAAAACAAGATAGTATTTAACCAAATCATATTCACTGGCCTCAAGTCCTTGCTCACATTCCTGGGTCTACACAGGGGTCAACTCTGCTTCCACAGCTCCTGCTTGGGCTTTTTTCAGCTTCAGCTGTAGTTGTCTCTTAGCTCTCCTCTCCTTGAAGCCAAGCCTCTGGCGTTCTCAAGCCCCACCTCAACGACCAGAGACCATTGGTTCCCGAGTTGGCTCCTCTTAAGTCATTAATCCACACCCACACAGGTTTCACACCTGATAGGGCTTTGGGCCTGGGGCTTAGCACTTAACAGCTGAAAGTACTTTCACTCAAAGTAAACAAAAGCCAAACTCTTCAAGTGCTAAGGAGCCCATTTTGCCTTACGGACACAGAGGCTGAAGATTGCAAGATGAAACTGAAGAACAGCTAACAGTCTAGTTTGGCTGGAATGTAGAGGCCATGGAAGGAAATAATGTGGAATAAAGCTGAGAAGGTTGACTGGAGTCAGATTGTGAACGTCCCAAATGCTAGGCTAAGGAATTTGCTTCATTTCTATAGGCATTAGGAATCTACTGAAGACTTTTGAGCAGGGGAGTGGCATATGCCTTAGAAAGATTATTTTAGTAGCTGTGAGAAATAGACAATTAGAGAAGAGATTAGTGATAGCGAGTCCAATTTGGAGACTATTATAACAGTCCAATAATTCTAAAAGTTGAAAAAATAACCTGATTCCTAAAATCGGGGGCTAACTCAGATCGAAACCAATTTTGATAAGTCCTAATAGACAGTGGTCATAAGTTTACCAAAAGTACAACTTAGTGCATTACCAACTTTTCAACTAGTTATTCTTCCATCCTTTAGACACAGACTGTGGAATTAGCATTCCTAGATCATCACTCATCTGATTATATCATTAACTTCCTTGTAACAAGTCAATTTACCTCTCTCTGCCTTTTAAAGTCCATATATCAAAAAGGATGACTCTCCAAACTGAGATCTCTTTCCTTTCCTGTCCTATCCTTCTCTGCCCTCTTCTCTTTCCCTTCCCTTCACTCTCTTTCTTTCTCTCTCCCCTGCTCTTCTTTCTTCTCCCTTCCATTCTCCTTGTTGGAACAGCTTAGGTGAGACAGTATGTAAAACTATTCTCACCTTTCTATTGGGATATAATATAGATGTGTTAAGAAACAACAAAGAGACAAAGAATAATATTGGACTAGATGATTTAAAAGTTCCTTTACCACTCTTAAGATATGAGATTTCTGTGGACAGAAGCAGTGAAGTAGTTAAATTAAGCCACCTGGTTTACTTATGGTTTTTATTGCTACTACTTCTTTTAAAGAAAACATTAATTGAAGACCTCTTGCCAGGTAAATATTTTCTTTCAGAGCCTATTAACCTTTCAATAGGTATTATCCTGAGAAGAAGTGTTAAAAGATTTAGGTAAACAAATACAGGACTTACACTGAGAACATCAACTCCATGGATCTTTCTAAGACCTTCCCCAAGTCCTTCTCATCATGGCATAGACATGAGCTGTGGAGTTTGAAGGTTTAGGACCACAAATTGTAGTAGGCTCTACCATGCTTGAAAGCATTTCATTCAGACTGAGTTTGCTTGTGAAGAGAAAGACTCATGACCAGGCCACAGGCCACTAGGTGACAAATTCTTTGGCCAGAGTGACCCATGAAACAAAGAGAAAAGGGGGAAAATGGATCTCACTTTTAGGCAACTTCTTTTTGCTTCTTCAATATTGGTGGTGACAGAAGAGAGAGTAGAGGCTAACATTAATTAAACATTAACGTAACTGCTGGAACATTAAGTGTGGACTGTTTATCCAATGATCAGTGAAATGACATACAATTGGAAGAAGTGACCCATATCAATATTGACATTCTTACAATGAATGAAACAAAAGAAAGTTGTAGCTAAAGGGATAGATGGCTGACAGGTTTGCTCTGGAGAGGCAAATAAAAAAAGCGTAGTGGAGTTAGTTTCATTGTGTGTCAAAAGGCAATGTGAAATATCATTTTATGACATGCTTGGTTGGTATCATCTTACATTGTTCATGATGAATATAGATAAGCAAAAGAAGGACTATGCAGATAAATACAGTTGTGATACCAACATCTGCTGTGGAGGGGGAAGGGAGAGAGAAATGCTTCAAAGAATTTGATACGATCCTCCCAACCAAATCAAGGTATTCTTTGATACATATGTTGGTGACTTTAATGTTAAGGTGGGTACAGAAGAGCATAAAAATAGGTTTTAAAATATGGTTTAATGTTAAGACAGTTTGAAAAGTATTCAGAAGTCTCATACCTATATGGAACCGTAAAATCATATGTTTAGAGTTGGAAGTACAACCTCCTTAATTTTTGTCAGAAGAAACTGAGGCTCAGAGAAGTTAGAAGACATGTCAATCATCACAGAGCTAATACGTATAAGGCAGATTTGAACCCAAGTATCCTAGACTCCAGGTCCAGTATTTTAAACAGTATATGAATACTTTCTTCCAGAAGAAAATTGGGATGTAGACATGGCAAGCACAGATTAACATCATCCAGAATGAAATTGATATTAGCAGACATGAAACTACTGGTTACTGGCAAAAGGAATAATTTTAGAATCAGCTGTTTGAATGAAGTTAGAAAATTGAAAAGATAAATAAAAAGTAAAAAATGAGCATCAAATTAAAAGAAAGGCTAAGGATGAGAAGATATTTCATAAAATTGTAATAACTACAACCTGATCTCTTAAAACTGACTCTCAGTCCTGAAAAATAGTAGGTGGAGAAAGTCCAAGATGTTGCCTTTGCTTATAAATGTTTGCTTCAAAATTCTAACACATGTAACAATTGCCACAATGAGGAGCCCCAAAAAACCCCAAAATCATCTCAGCCAGAAAATACTCAATTTACCCCAGAGTTATAGCTAATGGCAACTTTGGCTTAGAATAGAGATACATTTGTATTGCTGTGATGCCAATCAGTGATTAAAGATCTACCCCCCCCCATTCAATAGGCCTCAGGTGGGGCTAGTTAAAGGAGGCTTGATTAGAGGTTTGTAGGAAGGCCTACACCCTTTACTTGCTAGGCACTAAGCCCCAGGCCTCCACCCTTTTGCTAACTGGGCATGAAGCCCTTGGGCCCTAAAAAGAGTATATATACCCAGAAGGTAGCCATTGTGAGGTCAGAATTCAGCCCAAGGAGAAGGAGTAAGAACTCTGAGTCAACAGAGCTGCAGAGAAAGTGCAGAGCAGAGAGTGGAAACCAGGGAGCTTCGGAGACCAAAGAACACAGGTAAGCAGAAAGTTGGGATTTGTGAGTGTTTACAGGAAGGTCTCAGTAGGGGGGAAGATTACAGGATGACTTGGTTTTTTGCTGTAATACTGTGTTATAATTTTCTTGTTGTTACATGGAAGAGGACTTACTGGTTTTGGAATACAATTACTGCTATGTCAGGTTGGTCTTGGGGTTTGATCCTCTGGTGTATAAATAAATGTTATACTTCCTCTGCCTTCTACGTGGAGAATCTCTTATACTTTGAGATTCTGAACTATACAGGCATGTTCATGGTCATCTTTGAGGTCATGATACAATTGCCTTACTGATACAATTGCATGGGAGGATTCTGGAATCCAGAGCCATCCACAGTGTCAGAGCCCAGGATCTGTTTATAATAGTGATCCAGTTTCAATATAATTTGTTTGTTGAATTTTCAATGATTTGGTGGAATTGTATTTGTAATTTCAGGAATTTGTTGTCTGTTGGTTAATAAAGGATAACAATCTTCTGGCACGTAATTCTAGCTTCCTGACAAAATTTTTAAAAGGTATCTGGCAGATGCTAAATTTTTATGACCTTCAGTGATACGTTGCTTGGTTTCTACCATTTCTTGGCTCCCTAAGAATGACTTTTTCTGTAATTTGCTATAATGTTAGCCTCAATTTATCATTCTCCTTCACCCAACATGTCCAAAATCATATCTTGGCATTTCTTCTCTACTCTTATAGCCAACACCTTAGTTCAGATCCTCATCACCTCTTGCCTGGATTATTGCAACAGTCTCCTATTTGATCTACCTACCTCAAGTCTCTTCCCACTCTAGTCTGTCCTACAAACTGCCACCACGTCATTCATCTACTCAATAAACTTCAGTGGCTCCCTGATACCTTTTGGATGAAATACTGTCTCTTAAATTTAGTTTTAAAAATCCTTTACAACTGGTTTTAATCTATGTTTCCAGAGTCATTGTACATTATTCCACTTACTACATCCTGTGATCCAGCCAAATTGGTCTTCTCACTGTTCCTGACACTGAACCCTCTATCTCCTGTCTTTGTGTCTTAGCAATGGCAGCCATCTCTTCCTGGAATGCATTCCCACTTTAACTTTATCCCACAGATAAAGTTTCTTTTTCTTCAAAATGTACTAAAATACCATGTCCTACATACAGCCTTTCCTGATCTCTCAAGTGCTAGTGTTCTTCCTCTCAAGCTACCTTTTCCTGATAAAGAAGGCAAGAAAACATAAAATTCACTTTGAAAAGATTTCTATCAAACATTAAAATTAAAAAAATTAGTAAAGAGACAATTTTCATACTGCTAGAATCTTCATGATTTTTTCAATTATTTAATAATTAATTCATCAGTTAAATATTTATCAAGCACCTGCAGTGCACAAAAAACTGTGAAAAGTAGTGGGGGAAGTGCAAAGTTTAGATATGTCCAGATCCCTGTATGCATAGAGTTTCTATCTAGCAGTGAAATAAAACACATAAAGATATCACTATAAGACGTGACAGTATACAAACTACTGTGTTAAGGCTGGGGGAAAGGCTGACTGGAAAGAGCATCTAAGGATTCCTGGAGGATGGGTCATCAAAGCTGGGCTTCAAAGGATTGGTAGGAGTTTGACAGGCAAAAAAGGGGAAGGGAAGCCCAATCTAAATAAAAGGAACAGGATTAAAGGCATGGAGGCAGAAGAGTGGGTTGAGTTTTTTGAAAAGAGACTAGAAGAGGATAGTAATATGAGATATCTAGAAATGGAGGGCTATAAGAGGTTTGCAGAATGTCAAGCAAAGGAGGTTTTTTTACTCAGGTAATAAGGAAGGAGTCACTGAATATTTTTGAGCAGAGTGATGATATAACAAGGTCTCTGCATAAGAAAGATTATGATGCTGAACAAATGAGACATTACAATAATTCAGATTCACTCTGTTAGAGTTATGCCCAGAAGCTAGAGAATGGACTCAATAACCTCAGAAGTTCTGTCCAGGCTAATTATTCTACAATATAGGACTCTGTGATGCAATAATCTCCATTTTTCCTCAGCTGCTAATCTGCATGCCTTGCTGTTTATCATTATTAACCTTGCAAGGTTTACACTTTACAAGGCTTTATTTTCTCCCACTTACTGTCTTCTTCCTTGGTCTCTTTATGCTTTTGAAACAATAGATCACTGTTATATAAATATACAAGCCACTAAGACCAGCAAAATCCCTGCTTACAGGAAACAGACTGCATTGAAGGAAAACAAACATAAAATCCAGGCTGACACCCTCCACTCACTTAGTGTAGTTTGAGTAACCTTACCATGAGTTAGAAGTGGTCTGCCAAAATGTAGGAAACAGGTTTCAAATACAGAAGGACAGAAAATATACTTAGCAAAAGAACATTCTCCTTAAGTTTGTACTGATTTTTCAACTTTCTTTGGTGTTTGTTCTGCCTAGTTTCCCTTCCCTCCTTAGTCCCCCTCTCCCCCACATAAACCCTTCCTCAACTTTATGCTTGGGAACAAGGAAGAGCTTTGTGCAAGTTTACAAGGCTTGGGCAAGGAGAGCAGACAGCAAAGAGGATGGAACAGAGGGGACCACTATGTTGGTCAATGTTCATCAACACTATGAAAGTTTCCCAGAGTATTGATATGGCTTTCATAGGTTTACTGTGCAAGGGGTCTCTAAAGGATCTTAACTGAAAGTGATATTTCCTTTCTCAAATTCATCTTTTCCCTCATCATTGACAATATCATGATCGTAACTTCCTTGAGAGATAATGGGTTTGTTCTAATTGTAGGTATTCAAACAGAAGATCTATGACCACTTGTTGAGAATGTTCATGTAGAGATTCCTTTTGAGTTTGGGTTGGATTAGGTGGCCAATGAGATGGCTTTCTACACTCAAATTTGATGATTCTGCTAAATCTGTGATGTTTCTATGGGCTTTGTATAGTTGTAGCATGCCCACCTGGGAAACATACTAGCTGTGTGCCCCTTAAGCATGTCAGCGCAGTGCCTGGCACATAGTAAGTACTTGTTCATGTAATATCTCAGTGCTCTAAGCAACCAAGACTATACATACATTACGGGGCAGATGCAACGAAGATAGTACAGGAAGTTTCTTCATCTGAAAGTTCCCTGTATCACGTGTCCAGTCTCTCCCCTTATCCCTGTCTTAAGATTGGATAATCATTATCATCCTGGTGAGGTATCACAGGTATCATGATTTCTATGTTACAGCTGAGCAAATTGAGGAAAAAAGAGTTTAAGTGACTTGCCCAGGGTTACAGCTGGTTAAGTGTCTGAGACAGGATTAGAATCCAGGTCTTCCTGATTCCAAATCCAAAGCTCAATCCATGAACCCATGCTGTTCTGAATAATGTCACCAGAATCTCTCTCTTTTCCTGTCATATGCTTATTTGTATCAAACATGTCTCCACCCCCCTTCCCAGAGCCAACACTTCCCCTTTCTAAACTTCATTTTCCTCATCTATAAAACAAAGGAGATGGTCCCTTCCGACACTAAATCTGAGGATCATGTGATTTTATTGGCCTGGAATGCCCTTTGCAGATTCCTTGGGAATAAGGTCTCCTACTTTCCTCATCTTTCTCTCCTCAGAGCCCAACATGGCACTTTGCAATAGAAGCTGCTTAAGAAATATTTGCTGTCTTGAATTCAATTGAATTTGAATTATTGGTACCATTGAACCTCCAAATGCAGGAAGATTGTGAAAAGTGAAAAGCATTTTCCCAAAGTCCAGTCACTCAATGTGTGTTGCACTGATTCCCAAAGGAATATGATTTCATTGTCAGGCATTGTGATAGTGGAAAGGATACTGGACTTGGAGCCAGGAGAGACACTTGTGTAGTAGAAAGAAAACTGGCTCTGGAGCTAGAGGACTTGGGTTCAAATCACAGCTCTGTCCCTTGTTTCCTGTGTGACCTTGAGTAAAACCTCACTTCTCTGGGCCTCATTTTACTCACTTGGAAAATGAGGTCAAATTAGACGCTCTTTAAGGTTCTTTTCAGCTGCAAGTTCTATCACATAGGTCTGAAACTGACCTTTTCCACTTATCAGCTGAGTGACCATGTTTCTTTTATTTCCTAAGACTTCTTACTGGTGAGAACTTACTTTGTCGATGCTCCCAGAGCCAATGTGCTGAATTCTAGACATCTTCAATTCATGCTGCCTAGTATATTCCCTCCCTTTCTCTCTCCACTCCCCTCGCCCTCCAGCATCAACTTTCTGCTTCTTACTCTGGGAACAGTAACCGAATTAACACTACCATTCCTGGAAAGGACGTGCAAATCTATTGCTTTATGAATCCATTCAATATCCCTATGACTTTGCTGACCAAAATGCAACTTTCTGTCAACCATACCCCTGTATGTATTATCCTCCTCTATTAAAATGTAAGGTCCTTGAGAGCAAAGACTGTCTTGCTTTTTTGTATGCTTTTGTATATGTAGCTTTGCAATTTAGCACAGGGCCTTGCACATAATCAGTGGCTGAAAAAAATTCTCATTCATTTATTCCTTGAGTACCTTTTTCCTTCTCTAAAAATGGAGATGATCACACTTGTACTTCTACCTCACAGGAGTGTTCAGAGGTTAATGCTTTGCAAATCTTAAAAATGTTATATAGATATGAGTTATTATTCTTATCCCTAAGTGAAAGATACAAAGAAACTGGAGAGGACTCCAATATAAGCTGCGAAGAGGATTTAAGAAAAAAGAAGACCGATGGAGGCAGAGGGGGAAGATACAAAATAAACAAACAAAAAACCACCTGAGATTATTCAAAGCGAAGATGATAATATTTCTTTTACAGTTGATTTCATAGAAATCATAGACTCTTAGAGTTAGAAGGGACCTTAGAAGCCATTTGGAATTAACAAAGCTCTTCAGGTATGGTAAGGCTGTCACAAAGAAGGCAGACAGAAATCAGCTTTTCTTCATTTTTCCTCAGGACAAACCAAAAGAAATGGGCTTAAGCTTTGGCATGAGAAATTAAGCATACTGTAGAAGGAGTTTCCTGACAGTGAGAATTATTAAATGTTTGAATGAGTTGCCAGGGAAGATGATGGAATGTCCTTCTCTGGAGACTTTAAAAATAGATTCTCACATAGACTGGAATCATCCTGATGATTGACTGAATTGTTCACATTTTGTCTTGATGTCTAACATCATATATGCATAGCCTCTGGCTATGTCCCTGGTCATTAGTTTCTCCAATAGAGATTGGGCAGAGGAAGGAAGAAGTAGAAAAAACTCAAGCTAGTCAATTTAGCTTTGCCTAACAGCTTCGATAAGATAGGAAGTTTTATGTCTCTAAAAGCTACATAAATATAAATTATCATTATTATCACTTTCATCATCAGTCATAAATTTCTATTCCAAAGTCTCATCATAGCTATAACTCTGGATTCTGGAAAGCTATGTCCATGGAACATAAGTTCTGGCAGAATTTTCTATATTGGAAAGGTAATAAGTATGGTACCATTGGTAGAGTATACTACATGAAGAACTACCTAACTGAAGTGGAGAAGATCACCATAAATATTTAGACCTTTAAGTAGTGAGCTCTTCAATCAGGATAACCCATAATGCACATCAATGGATGTCAGTCTTCTGGGGTCCTCTTCCCCTTCCAGTAATAGAACATTGGAAAAGGAGGAAGAGCCATCTGTAAATGATCCATTAATGTTAACACAACTGTAGGCACTCTAAATGTGAATACTTTGTCCAATGACATACTACTGGGAAGAAATAAATTAAACCAATACTGATAGTCTCATAATAACTGAAACCAGAAGATAAAAAAATAAGCTCAAGCTGAATGGTAGGATGTCTCAAATGTTCTCCTTGGACAAGTCAATACAGGAGTCAACAGAATTGTTTTCATCATGCACATAAAAGCAATAAAAACATCATTTCATAAGATATTTACTCATTTTATCTTGTAGTGCTCATGGTGAGTATAAGCAAAAAAATAAAAATAAAAAAGCATCAAGAAGATACTTGTAGCTTATGTACCAATTTCTGGTGCTGAGTACCAGGAGGAAAAGACACCCTATAACCAAACTAACAAGGTCCTTCAAAACAAGTCAACTTCAGTACTTGGTGCCCTCAGCATAAAAGTTGATACAGGGGGAGATGGTGAAAAATGTTGTAAAATATGGCTCTTGCTTGAAAAATCAAAGAGGCCAAAGGTCTGTGGACTAGTCACAAGATTCACATCAATATAGCATCAATTATGTTCTTCCAGAAAAACATAAAATAAAACAAAACATGGTAAATACCATGTGAGAAAAACCAAAAATACCATTAAAATAGGATTGACACATCAAACAAGGCTGGTTACTGCTGTGGATGTCATGAGATGCAGTCAGGTCTTTTGACTCATTGGACCAGTGATCAAAACTAATATTAAATAAGAAGAAAAGCTGAAGATGAGAAGACACTGCAAATAGTTTAGCAGTTTTAATATGACATTCAAATCAGCTTTAGTGCCAAAAAATTAATTTCTTTGCATGTTGCATTCTGGACTTTTTCCACCATTCCCTAGAAAACTCTTCATCCTGGAAGCTCACTCCATCCCTGGAATTTACACATTGGAAGTACCTTCAAGTCCTTTGGTTTTTCCCTCTGATTACCTGGTCCTTTCCTGAATCTCCATTTGTGGAGAACACTCAGGTCAGCCATGACTTCATTCCTCTCTAGGCTGCAAGTATTCCAAACTTTCTCTATCATGCCCCCTTGTCGGTTCTCCCCTTGTTATACCTCCTGAGAAAAGATTGCATGAGACCCAACTGAGCCAATCAGCCCAAGAACATACAAAGATAAAACTAGTTAGGAGGGCAATGATACAGATTTGTTGGTCTTCCTAAAATAATCATTTTTATCATTAGTGAAATAAAAAAGTTGCATCTGGCCCCTTATCACTTTAGTTCCCAAAGACAAATTGGGTAATAGCCACTGGATCAGGGATACCCTGTTGAAATCCATGTGGGAGGAATCATAATCTTGAAAGCCCCAAATGTTCACTTATAAGGTATCACAGTGAGGGGAAGATATCAAAAGAATGGGGGAAAAATCATAGATGAGAAAAATGTTTTCAAGACAAAATCAAGAAAACATCAGTAATTACTGACTCATATGTCTACATTCTAATATCAATAAAGTGCTTATGAGAATGATCTATGTGTGTGTCACAGGCATCCTAGATGAAAATATGAGATGGGGAATGAGCAAGTTTTCATTGGTACTTCATAGAAGACCACATCTTTATAGTCATACAGTTAAATAAAAGATACAGAGAAGACAAGATCCCATTGTATTTTTGTTGTTTCTGATTATAGAAAAGCATTTGCCTCAATACAGTAAAATTCAGCCTTAGAAGTTTTCTCTCCTCTGAAGAGGATTCTCATGCACATATTAAGATCATAGACTTTTGACAAATGCAACCACTGAAATAAATCTGTTCAATGACCTTATTATTCATGTAAAGTGAGACATAAAACAGGGAGTGTGCTCACCAAAGGTGTTTGTCACTGTCATGAAAGATTTCTTATGTGGAGTCCAAATGAAAGAGGTGTTCCCTAGAGATGGTGAAATCCTGTAAATGTTCCCACTTACATATACTCTGCTGATTACATCAAGCCCCAGGACACTTCAGGGCTCCTTCAGTGAAAATTATGATGACTCAAAAGAGACTGGTCTAATAATTCATTGAAAAAAAACTAACTGGAGTTTTGTAATGTCTATTGTTTAGATTATGAAATGTAGTTAGATGACCTGTCAATTGAGTTAATATATCAGCAAACATTTTAGAGAGTGACTGATGGACAGATAGTAAGTTAGGGCTCAGAACTGAGGAGGAGAAAGACAATGGGGCTGGATTGCACTTGGGAAAATGTACACACTGCTTTAAATGATCACAAACTCTTCCTCAGGGCAAAGACCTACATTTTCAAAACAAACATTCTCTCAGCAATGATCTGTGCTTGCAAATCTTGAAACACCACAACCTCTAAGAAATAAAAATTGTGGGTGGCCCAAGAGTAATGGAGAGATGCCTAATGAACATAAATTAGAAGCAGCAAATTCCCAATAATGATCCATTGTCAAGAAGTGGGTGTCAAAGAGGAATGGAAAGGAATAGAAGTGAGGTATGACGTAGATGGGCAGCCCTTGTGCTCCACTGGTACCCTCAAAATAGAAAAAAGGCTGAGAGAAAGGTCTCTAGCCCTCTAGAAGACTCCTCTGGTGATGATGTGGGAAGATCTATGGGTAGAAATTAGATAGGATAAGAAGGCATACACAGGTTATCATCTGCTCTAGCAGAGAGAATGCCCATATCAAAGAGATCTTAGATTCATTGAGATGCTGAAATGTTATTGTTATTTAAGGGAAATCTTTATTTTCTTGACCTTTGCTATCCATAAGACTTGAAAGATTTATGGCTAGCACCACCAACAAACACTTATATTGCACCTTAAAATGAAATATATTGAGGTTGTTTTGGAAAAGACTGGAACAGATCAGAAAACCTAGAAGCCCTGGCTTTAACACTTTTACTAGCTTAGTTGACATGAGTATATGGATTTAATTCTTTGTGCCTCAGTTTCCTCATCAGCAAAATGCAGAGGTTAGAATTATATTACTTGTCTGAAGAAAGCCAAGAGCAGTAATGTGCCCTAAAATATTACCTGTTTTTATAACTATTTTGAATATTCTGATTTAAAAACTAAGGAGCAAGGAGGGCTTGGTCTTTAGACATGGTGCTAGATGTCTACCAACTCTAGGATTTCCCTTCCTATATACTCATAAAAGGCATCACAGAATCTCAGAGTTAGAAGGAGTTCCGGGTTCACCAAGTACAATATCTACTGGAATAATGATCTACTCTATACCATACCTGACAAGAAATCATTCAATCACTTCTTGGAGAATTCTAGTGAAGAGGAACTAACTGAGGCAGGAATTCTACATTTAGTTTGCTCTAATCATTAGGAATTTTCCCCTTAGGTTAAGCTTAAATTTTTCTCTTTGAAAATTGACCCCATTGCTCATGACTCTTCCCTTTGGGGTTAAACAGAACAAATCTAATTCCCTTTCAACAATAACATCTTTGATGACAGCTGTTGTGTTTCCCTAAGTTTTCTCATACCCAAGCTAAATATCTCCAGTTTTTCAACTGATCGTCATATGGTATGGACTGAAAGTCTTGCATGAGACTAATTTCTCTTCTCTGGATGGTCTTCAGCTTATTGAGGTCCAGCTTTACCATCAGTGGCAAGAACTGCACATGACACTACAGATGAGGCCTGATGAAGGTAGTGTACCATGGAACTTTTGCTTACATGTTTCTGAACATCCCTCTCCTAATGTAGCCCAAGATCATATTCTTCTTTTTTGAGTAGATTGCCACATCACTGTTGACTCACATTGAGCTTGCAGTCCACTAAAATCCCCTGATTGCTTTTTTAGACAAATTGCTAACCGTGCTTCCCCCACCCTGTACTTGTCAAGTTGATTTTTTAACCCAGCTGTAGTATTTTACATTTATTATCTAATTTTCCTTGGAGTAGCACAAATGACATAGTTTAAAGATCTCTCTGCATCCTATTGGTCTTTATCTGGAAGTATTTCAATTTTTCAAAGTCCCTTTTAAAGGAAATATCATAGCCTCGACATAATATTCTGAATGTGGTCCAACTGAAGGAGAATAGAATAGGACCATTATTTTCCTTGTTATATACAAGATACCTCTCTTAACAAGGCCCAAGTTCTTAGTAAGTGTTTTTCAGTCTAGTCACATTGTTTGCTTCCATATAGAATCTTTATAAACCAGCTGGCTCTGAAGTCAGAGGACTTGGGCTCTACCAAATCTCACAGTTGACATTTAATATCTATATGACTTTGGGTAAGTCATTTCACCTATATGAGTATGTTTCTTAATCTATAAAATAGGGATTTTATATCTCCTGTTTGTTGCAAGAAATATGTTTCTGTAAATATTAAAATAAGTGTTAAAGATGTCCATTATTACTATTCAATATAGTGCTAAAAATGTTAGCTATAATGATAAAGTACAAAAAAGAAATAGAAGCAATAAACATAGGCAAAGAGGAAAACAAAATTATCACTTTTTGTACATATGATAGTTTTACTTAACCAACCCTAGAGAATCAACCGAAAAACTAACTGAAATAATAATGTCATCAAAGATGCAGGATATAAAATAAATTCATCTAAACGATCAATATTTCTGTAGATTACTGACAAAGTACAGCAGGAAGAGATAGTAAAAGAAATTCCACTTAAAATAAATACAGAAAGTATAAAATACTTGGGAGTCTACTTGTCATGATGCACACCATGTGAATACAACTACAAACCACTCTTTACACTCATAAAGACCTAAGTAATTGCAAAAAATACTAATTTTTCATTGGTAGGCTAAGCCAATAAAATATAAATGACAATACTACCTCAATTAATTAACTTATTCTGTACAATGCCAATCAAATTTCCATAGGATTACATTATACAAAATTCATCCACTGGGGAACCAAGATGGAAGAGTACAGGCAGCAACTCAGCTGAGCTCTCCCCACACGCCCCTCTCCAAACAATTTTAAAATAACACCTCACATCCAATTCTGCAGCAGCCAGAGACATTTTACCAGCCCAAGACAACTTAAGAAGCTAGCAGGAGAGGTCTGTGACACCAGGGTGGGAGTCAGCCTAGAACTAAGCACATACAGTGTTGACATCGGCAGAAGGCCTTGGGGGTGGCTACAGTAGTAGTAGCAGCAGCAGCTTGGGGAAACCTCAGCTCAGAGATGGTAAGGGTATTAGGCAACTTGTCCAAAAGAGATTACAAGGACTCTTTGTTGGCGTTGGGTATAGGACTTGGTTGCATTGTTTATACATAATTCTGGGTCACAGTTCCCGGTCAAAGAAGAGAACTAGCTCTTCTAGCCACAGGGGAACAGGAGGGTTGGTCACAGTTCCAGGGCAGAGAAGAACACTTGCGAATGATCTCAAAGGAACAGGACCCTGATCTCAGTTCCAAGGCAGAAAAGAGCACTAGCACTTTCAGATGCAGGAGTACAAGTGACCTGGTCATAGTTCCATGTTCAAGAGGAGTGCTAGCAGCAGGGGAGCAAGGTCCCTTTATCGAAAAAGACCAGACCACAGGGCAGAAAAACAGTGATCACGCCTCTCTTTGGATCATAACAACTTGAACGCCCTGAAAACATACAGACCCCTAGAACCAGCTCTGAAAACAGCGGCATGGAAAAGCTGAAGTTTGGGATAGTGCCCCTTCAACCCCAGGAGCAGAGTTCAACTTTAACATAGAGTTAAAAGTCAAGAAATAAGCTGGAAAAATGAACAAACAACAACCACAACAAAAGGCCTGACCAGAAAAAGCAACTACAGTGACAGGGAAGATCAAGACACAAACTTAGAAGAAGATATCGATGTCAAAAAAGTTATAAGGAAAGCCTCAATGCAAAATAAGAAGTGGATACAAAACCAATAAAAATTCCTAGAAGCACTTCAAAAAATTTTTTTAAAATACCAAATAAGTGAGGTAGAGGAAAAGTTGGGAAAGAAATGAGAGTGATACAAGAAAATTATGAAAAGAGAGTCAATAGCTTGGTAAAAGAGGAACAAAAATAATACTGAAGAAAATAACATATAATCCACAAATATCTACTTCTTTTAGCTGGCTTCCTTTCCTTATGAAAATCCTACTTTCCACAAGAAGCCTTTCTTATTCCTCCTTAATGCTAAACCTCTATTGATCATCTGCAGTTTGCCATACATACATATACATATACATACACATATATACACATGTACATATATTCACTCTCACACACAAATATATATACACATGTTACACATAGTTGTTTGCATATTATCTCTCCCATTAAACCATGAGGTCCTTGTGAAATGAGACAGGAGGCTAGGAGACACAGGTGTCAAATTAGATAATATCTAAAGTGGCTTCCAACGACAAACCTTATGAGCTTATGGAAATTGTGGTAAAGCTACATGCAGTGCAGAATAATAGGCACTTGTCCTCTCCAGGAGATATGCCCATTTATCAGACCAAATTCAACATGGTGACTTTTCCTGCATCACCCAAAGGTAAGTCAGGCTGCTTTGGTTCTCTAGATCATCTAACAGACCCCTCTTACTTCCCTTCTCCACTTTATAATGAACTTTCTAGCATCATTCTTCTTTATCTTTCGATGGTACGTGCCCAGCCTACCATAGTGACCATGGGTGATGTGAATTGGGGTTCAGTTCTGAAGAGGGACCACGAAACACGGCTACCTAATTCAGGGAAGATAAGCTGTCCTCATCATTTTTCAGAGTAACAGTAAAAGTAGAGTCATCCTTTTGAGTCTTTTTTTCAACTTGCCTAATTTCCTCTGTACCATTCTTCCTAAAGGCCTCCTCAATCTCCCCACCTATTATTGTTCAGCCATTTTTCAGTCATGTTCAACTCTTCATGACCCCATTTGAGGTTTTCTTGGCAGAGATAGTGGAGTGGTTTGCCATTTCCTTCACCAGCTCATTTTACAGATGAGGAAACTGGAGCAAACAGGAGTAAGTGATTCACCCAGGGTCACACAGCTAGTAAGTGTCCAATACTAGATTTGAACTCAAGCTGCTGAGTCTTCCTGACTCCAGTCCTTGAACCCTATACAGTGCACCACCTCGCTGCCCCTCTGTTTCACCATTAAGTTACTTCTGTCTCTGACCCAACTTGATTGCAGGTCAAAAACACGTCAAACATGTTTGCTACTTGCTAATCAATTATACGTAACCCTTACACATTTATAGCAGGGATATTGAGCATTTTAGGATTGCAGAGAAGCTGAGCAGTTTCCCAAAGAAAAAACAAAACATATGTGTATTTACACCAGCAGACAGATGCTACATTGGTTGATATGTGCTGTGGTATTTGGTGTTTTGTTTTCTTTCCTGTGGAGTTAAAGGTCTCAGGTTGAAGCAAAAGAAACTTGGAATAGCTTGGTTCATAGTATCTGCATGAAAAGATTATTGATTTGCTGCCAGGGAGCAGGAACAATGGACACAAAATGGTCTATGGAGGGGGTGTTTTGGGGGGTGTTCCCCTCTGCCAAAGAATTGCAGGATATCATCCTCTGGGGTTTTAAAATTCATCTGTGAAAACTAATCAATGAAAAATGGCTTTAGCAGTCGGCCAACTGCAGGGAAAAAAGGAATCCTTTTCAAAACCTAAAATGAAAAGCACAGTTTTAAGGATTTCACATTTGATTTAACATCTAAAAAAAAGCCCAATGATAATACCCCACTTTGTATAGCCAGACAGGGCTCCTTTTTAGTAGACTTTAGTGGTCTTTATAACGATTTATGAATCACTTCATGAATTCCTGGCTTACTCATCTGGGTGACTATAGTATCTACTTATACTTCCCTTCTGTCTCACAAAAGAGAAACTTGGACTCGTTTCAATCCAGATTTGTCCCCGAATGAATCACAGTGCGTTACTGGGGGAACTGCAAATTGAATTCTGCTTCTGAAACAATCAAGACCAGCTTTCAACAACGAAGGAACTGCCATCAAGGCTTGTGGGCTGCACTCCATGGTCCACACAGACAGTACCAAAGCAGGCAAAGAACTCTGTGTCTTTAGGAGTTGACCCATTACATCCAAAGATCCAAGAGAACTCAGCATCCAAACTATGGGAAAGCCTAATTACAAGCAGCAAAGTAGAATGGAAAGAGGACAGGGTTTGGAGTTCGAAGGAATGGGATTGTACTCTCAGCCCCATCAGATGCTAACTATGTGATGTTGAGCAAGTTACAACTTCTCTGAACCTCAACTTCCTTATCTAGAAAACGAGAAAACTGCCATAAAATGTGTGATAATCGAGAATCAAAAAATTCTAAGCATTATAAGAGACCTCAAAAATCACCTATCTATCGATACACACAGACACATAAACATATACATACATACAGACACATACGTATGTATGTATGTAGCCATACCAGGAAAAAGAAAAAAAATCTTTCAGCAACACCTCTGAAAAAGAGATCTACAATGAGCAAGAACCCACTCTGCCCTGAGGCAGCCTGGAGACATGGAGTCTAATTCTGCCTCCTTTCAACTTTGACCTGCTTCTCCTACTTTGCTCTGAGACCAAACAAGTCTAGTCTTTTGTTTCAACAATCCAGCTAGCAGCCGTTGTGAGGGTGTGAGACCAACCCAAGCCCAACAACAGGAATGCTACCAGCACGCTGCAAAAGCACAGGTTCTTTTGATCTGCTTAACTAAGGAAAGCTACGTTAAGGGGTTGACAAGCTTACTTTAATTCAGCATACAAATATCATTCACTTAGTTCAGGGGAAAAAGCCAGTACCCTGAACTTCAGAACAAAATACAAACAAATTACAAACATTAACAGACAGACCTTGTATGATTCAAATCCCAAGGCATAGTTACCAGAGCTTAACAAAGTCTCAGCATCCTGGGTACAAGCCCGAGGGCTCTTAGCTACAGCTTCCTGGAGTATCCGCC
>CM053624.1:283268362-283305144 GCA_028646595.1 Phalanger gymnotis
CGTCATCTGAATGACCAGAACTTAGGCTGCTATGATTGGCTCTTGAGTTAGCCCCTCCCCTTAGGACCCTGGGAGGTTCACATCCACATAGGTTAGGTTAACACCTAATAGGGGTGAGAGCCTGGGGCTTAGCACTTAGTAAGACTCAATGAAGTACACTGAATTACTCAAAGGAAACAAAAGCCAAACTCTTCAAAGGCACTTGTTGAACTAAGTGCTAAGAGCCCATTTTGTTTACCAACACATCTTTCTATGTGACAGCCCTTTAAATGCTTGAAGACAGTCATTGTCTCTCCCCAAAGTCTTAGAGGAATGAGTATGAAATCAGAAGACCTGGGTTTAAATCCCAACATTATTGCAATCTGTGTGTCTTTGGACCAGTACCTTAACCTCCTTGACTCCCAGTTTCTTCATCTGTAAAAATAGAAAAGTTGGGCTATGTGACCTCTGACCTTCCTTCCACATCTAGAGATGTCTATAATCCTACAAGTCTATTATTTTCTCCAGGTTAACAGTCCCTGGGTCTTCTCATTGGTTCTTAATTTTCATGGTCCCATCAGGAGAAATGCTCACGTTTGACCTACCTATCTCAAAGGCTTTTGCAAGAATCAAACAAAGTGATGGATGTAAACACATTCCACAAATCTGAAGATAGCTCTACAGAACGCTTTTCTTTATGGATTACACATTTTGTTTGGTTTTCTTTTTACTGGAGGTTGGAGCAGTGTTCACTGCAAATGAGTCACCAAATATCCCTTGTCATTTCCACTGAGAAATGGATGATGCCCAAATTTCCTAATTCCTGGTTGTGAGAAAGCTATAAAATGATGCCTTCACAGCGGGTTGAACTTTATTATAACCACCACAAGATTTTCAAGAAAGAAAAAAAAGTTTTTTACTAGGTTAGGTAGTGACAGGATCTGGCTAGAACAAAGAGTTCTACAGGAGTACTCTCTCAGAAGTCAAAGGGGGCAAGCTGTGCATGAAGAAAACACAGCAATCAATGACCAAAGTTTGAAGGCCCTTTTTTTCTGGTAAATACCAAACCAGAGCCGAGGAGACATGGAAGCTTTTTTTTTTCTTTTCCTCTGTGGAAATGAAAAGGATAGGGGGTGGGGAACTCTGGTTATGTCAGCAAAATGAATTATGCAAGGCAAACTTTCACCAAAAGCCTGGGCTGTCTGAAATTTCTTCACTGTGAAATTGGCTGCCACTGGGTTGTTTGTGCATTTCAGAATCTCATGTGATGGGAAGAGAGAGAAAAAAAGTCTGATTCTGCCAACTTCACACAAGATAGAAAAGAATCTCTTATCCGGGGTGCTCCTCCGAGTTTGATGTCAGAATTCTGAATGCGATATCATTACTCCAAGGCAAGGTTAATTTGGATTGCTGGAGGGAAGGGGGAGAAACTTGCTTCTTTCTCTTATAATGATCGTGTTGATGAAAACAGTGACATGTTACTATACTGCTTCAATGTTTACTCCGTGTTTTGTTTCATAGCAACCTTGTGAGGTTGGTAGCATAAGTAATGTTATCCTTGCTTTACAGATGAGGAAACTGAGGTGTGGAGAGCTAAAATGACTGGTCCAAAGCCTCATAAGTAGTTATTGTTGATTTATCCAGCACTCACAAACAGTATGGCCATGATTGTCTCCAGATGGAATCCAAGTGAGTTTTGACTGTTGTCAAAATTAAGTATAATCTCAAAGAATGAAGATATTTTTTTCCACTGAGGTCAGTTGACATTCCTTACTTTGGCCATTGGCCATGGCTTACTTGCTACACTCCACTTATTTCAATTCCATGCAATAAACTTGTATTAAGTACCCACTGTGTGGGGTACTTTGCAGATGTTAGGGATATAAAGAACAAAATGAAAAACCATCTATAACTTTAAGGAAATTCCAATATACTGGGTCATATGCAGATAAGTAATTGTAAGAAAACTTGATACATCAATATAAGATAAATTAAGAAAAGAAGGAAAGAAAGGCTTCTCAGGGGAGGTGGCATTTGAGGTGACCTCTGAGGGACAGTAAGGTTAGTAAAAACCCTACAAAAATGCACAAAGGTGAAAGATGAAATGCTGAGTTCAAGGAACAGCAATTGGGCCAATTAAGCTGGCACGTGGAGAGTATGAAACTAAATCATGTGAATTAAGTCCAGAAAGATAGGTTGGGGATTAGGAAGGCCTTTAGATGTCAAGATGGAGAATATATATTCTTGTCCTAGAGTCAATAAGGAACCACCGAGGAATTCTGAGCAAGGAAATGATATGGTCAGGCCTGTGTTTTATAGGAACATTATTTTGACAGAAGAGTGGAGGATGAATTAAAAAGAAAACATGCTTGAGGTAGGGAGACTTGTTTTTGAGAGTCAAATTTTCTATTTGGTGCTGGTCTTTTCATCGAGAATGCTTGAAGTCCTCTATTTCATTGAATACTCATTTTCCCCTTGAAGGATTGTACTCAGTTTTGTTGGGTAGGTGATTCTTGGTTTTAATGAGCTCCTTTGAGCTCATATTCCAAGCCCTCAGGTCCCTTAATGTAGAAGATGCTAAATGTTGTGTTATTCTGATTGTGTTTCCATGATACTTGAATTGTTTCTTTCTGATTTCTTGCAATATTTTGTCCTTGAGCTGGGAACTCTGGAATTTGGCTATAATGGTCCTGGGAGTTTTTTCTTTTGGGATCTCTTTCAGGAAGTGATCAGTGGATTCTTTGAATTTCTATTTTACCCTTTGGTTCTAGATTAAAAGGCAATAATTTGATATTGTCTTGAAAGATGATATCTACCTTTTTTGATCATGGTTTTCAGGTAGTCCAATAATTTTTAAATTATCTCTTCTGGATTTATTTTAAAGGTTAGTTGTTTGTCCAATGAGACATTTCACATAGTCTTCTATTTTTTCATTCTTTTAGTTTTGTTTTATAATTTCTTGATTTCTCATAGAGTCAATAGCTTCCACATACTTCATTATAATTTTTAAAGAATTATTTTCTTCAGTGAGGTTTTGGACCTCCTTTTCCATTTAGTCAATTCTGTTTTTAAGGCATTCTTCTCCTCATTGGCTTTTTGGACCTCTTCTGCCATTTGTGTTAGTCTATTTTTAAGGTGTTATTTTCTTCAGCATTTTTTGGGTATCCTTTAGCAAGCTGTTGGCTTGGTTTTTTTTTTATGATTTTCTTGCATTTCTCATTTCTCTTCCCCATTTTTCCTCTAATTCTTTTACCTGATTTTCAAAATCCTTTTTGAGCTCTTCCATGGCCTGACACCAATTCATATTTTTCTTGGAGCCTTTGGATGTAGGAGCTTTGACTGTGCTGTCTTCTGGTTGTATGTTTTGATCTTCTTTGTCACCAAAGTAATACTCTATAGTCTGATTTTTCCCTTGTTGTTTATTCATTTTCCCAGCCAATTACTTGACTTTTTAACTCTTTGTTAAAGTAGGACTCTCCTTCTAGTGTGGAGGGCGTACTGTCCCAAGCTTCTGGGGTTTTGTGTATCTGTTTTCAGAGATATTTCTAGGGACCTATAAATTTTCAGTTCTTCCAAGGTTGTATGATCAAAGGAGAGGAGTTTACTCTTCTCTTGGTCTGTGCTCTGGTCTGTGAGTGACCAGAGGCACTCTTTTCTGCCTTGGAACTGCGAGGAGGATTCCCTCTCCACTGCTGCCACAAGCCCTGCCATGCCAGCACTCCTCCTCACCCCAGGACCACCACCCAGGACTGTGACCCAGATCTAGGCACTAGCAAAGCAAGAGAATCATGCTTCAGCACCAGCAAAGAGATCCCTGTAATCCCCCTCTGATCAGCCCCTTGATCCCCTCCACTATCTGTGGGCCCAGAGCACTGAAAGCAGCCCCTACCACCCTGGGGCTGGGGCCGGACTCTGGTCCTCTCTCACCCAGGTCCAACAGACATTTTGTACTGACTTTCTAAGTTGTTTTTGGCATTTGTGGGTTGAGAAGTCTGGAAACCTCCACAGTTGCCAGTGATTCAGTTCCCTGAGGCCTGCTCTAGATTTCATAGGGCTCAGTCTGTGCTGGTGCTGTCTACACTGGACTGTGCTCCTCTCCCTGACTGGTGCAACATACATTTCCTGTCAACCTTACAGGTTGTCTTGGGCTGGAGATCTGTTTTACTCTCTCATATTGTGAGTTCTCCTCTTTTAGAATTTGTTTAAAGTCATTTTTACAGGTGTTTGGAGGGGTTTGGGGGAGAATTCAAGCGAGTCCCTGCATTTACTCTGCCATCTTGGCTCCACTTCCCTAGAGCTAGGTTCTTGATGGGTAATTAAAAAAATAAATTTGAGATCCCAATTTATTTTGCAAAATTAAAGACTTTCATGATTTTCAAGACTGTTTATATTCAATTTCGTGTTTTGCTATGGGGAGAAAAATCACAGGGGAAAAATGTGCCAGACAAGTTTAAGGCAAGAATTCCACTTGAAAAAAGCAACCAAAGACCATTATTTGGATTGAAGACTGAGAAGCATCAGTAGGGTAGAAAAAAATAAAACTTAGCAAATCTAAATCTTTTTACAATGTCTCAAAATGCAAATATGTGAGTCACTTGAAGACATCACTGGCAAATAAATTCAAAATAAGTTCAAATAAGTTACTCATGTAGTGTATAGTCAGGTGCCTTTAGAGTGTGTTGCCAGAAGAGACCACAGAGGTAAATATAAAATGTAAATTTTAAAAGGAGCTAGTTGAGTGATGTTTTGGCCAATAATAACATGTGTAAGTATGATAGAGTCAATAAAATTTTAATCCTGAGGATGCTGTGTAATCACTACAGTAACCACAAAGGAATTTTCTATATCGTCTCTCATGAATAGGACTTAGCAAGCAATTTAGAGGGGGGAGAGGGGGAAAGGGGAGGGAGGGAGGCAGGAAGAGAGGGGGCGGGGAACGGGGAGAGAGGGAGAAAGTATTGACTCATTTGATGCACCATAAACTGAAAATCTATAGCAGCATGGTATATTGGCTAGAATGAGATAGACCTAGCTTTAAATCTTACCTCTTGATCCTTACTAGCCATGTGATCCCAGAGACAAGTCATTTAATCTCTCTAAGGCCTATCTACTAAGTTAGGGATGGATTACACATAATTTACCTTGGTGGAGGGTATTCCCATACCTGAAGTTTCCTATAATAACCAAACCAGTTCTTTCTCATATTCACATACACTGAACGTCTGTGGTTGGAAATGGGCTGTTCAAACAGATGGGCTGATAGAATATAAAGTTCATTTGACCTGTCTTAAAGTCTTAGAACATGAAATGTTTTCTAGAGGGATGTGAATAGAGATTCCAGTATTTGAGAAAAGCACCCAAAACAATGCTTGACACAAGAAACATTTCATGGCTACCTTAGATCTACTTAAGAGGAATTCAACTGTGGTTATGTTGTATATGGAGGGAGGCCTCAGAACAAGAACGTTGAGGTCGCTGCTGGAAAGACTTACCTGAGGTGTGGTCCTAGAATAGGGTGGAGAGAGGAAGAGGATCATTAATCAATCAAAATAGTAATAAAAACAAGTATTTATTAAGTACTTGTTAGGAGTACGATGGGGGTTTGAGACCCAAGGACAAAAGTAGAAGAATCCCTGTCTTCCAGAAGCTCACTTTCCTATTTTAATGAATCGTTCTTACCAACCCATAATGACATTTAGAATAATGATTAATAATGACACCAACAATGATGGCTAACATTTATACAGCACTTTTTATGTGCCAGCCACTGTACTAATTAATATATAATTATTTAATATACCGTGAAATATATTATTTAATAATAATAACGGCTAATGTTTATATAGCATTTACTATGTGCTAGGCACTGTGCTCAGTGCTTTACAATTAGTGTCTCATTTGAACCTCACAACAATCCTGAGAGGTGATTGCCACTATTATTCCTATTTTATGGATGAGAAAATTGAGGCAAACAGTTGTTTCTGCTTCCTGAGGGAGTGTGAACACTATCGGTACCCTCTAAATTTTGGGACCCCTGGGGCAAAGCCTCTTATTGCTTCACCCTAGTTGAGAACCTAGGCATTCCATAAATGTTTGTTGTCATGGATAATGAGATATTCCAAATGGCTTGGCTAGTCTTTCTTGGTGGCATATTTCATTGCTAGTCAGATATCTCACTGCCAGAAATCTTTCTGAAGAAATGACTTTGGTCACAAGAAAAACTCTCCATAACATGTGCCCTCATCTGCATCAGCTTCATTTTATCTTAGAAGAAGACAAAGTTTATAAGAACAAAGAGACCTTTTGCTTCCTTAGCTTAAGTTTCTCAACCAAAGAAGCAAATTTTGGTTATTTTTGGGAAAGGAAGTGAAGTTCCTGCTAGCATCCATTTCTCCTCATCATTGATGAACAGAGACATTCACTCCCTTAATGGAAAAGAGATACAGCTTCTTAGCAGCCAAGTCTCCCAACTGTCCCCACAGAGAGGAAATTACTGTGTTAATTTCAAAACCACATTGTTAAAGGCTTTAAGTATAGGCTTTCATACAACCAGCCTGTTTCATGCCAGATACAAGGAGCTTTGTAATACGTGAACATTAGATGTCTCAACTCAGGCTGGGATCACTTGTGGGCTTATGCTTTGGAAGGCTGGCTCCGGGTTGTTTGCTGTTTCACAGAAAGCATTTGAAAAGAGCATTCTCAAATAATCAAATAATGCCCTGGTTGTACTGTATATTGCCTCATGCTAACAATCCCTCAGTTTAGTTTAAGAAAATAAAAGGAATTCCATTTTACCTCAAGCCCTCCTTTCTAATATCATGACTCACTTTCCTGACTGAAAATGGAGGGGGATTAAGAAAACATCATCTTGGGCTTAATAGAAGGTGGATTTGTTTGGAATGTGGGAACAAAATAAACGTGGCTGATTAGAAGTCAGGCAGCAAGGGGGAATGACCTCTTTGGAACTTAAAAAGCAAGTCTTTCTTAGTGACAACCAAATTTCACTGATTTCTCATTTGTTGTTGTAACCAGTCTTTAAATGAAGCATTATTGGTGCTTGTTGAAGGGAACACATATGAAAAAAAAAATTAATGTTAAGGAAGTCATGTATTAAGACTCAAAAGTGTGTGTTCAATGACCTGCTATGCATTCAGATGTCACCACTTTCTGATTCCCCACGAATAATGATCAAAAGAACTTATGTTTATGTAATGCTTTAAGGTTTGCCAAGCACCACGCATATATTTTCCCTTCATAATAGCCCTGTGAGTGAGGTAATATTATTATCACCATTTTACTGATGAGAGAAAGGTGAGACAAAATGGGGATAAGTGACTTGACCAAGCTCACACAGCTGGTAAATGACTGATGCAAAATTCAAACTCGGGTCTTCCTGACTCTAAGTCCTGGGCTCTATCCTACATTGCCTAGCTGCATCATCAAGCAACAAATGGTGTAATTATTGGAGGAGACTGTACATGATGAAGGAGCTGTGTAGGAAGTATGATTCTACTTGAGTTCATCCACCACCTTATTCAAGAACCAGTTTGACTTGGATCTTTGGCCAAGGTGACTACTGTCCCTCTGTCCAGGTATAACTCTTCATTCGTTTCACTGCCTATGTCTTGCAAGGGTAGAATATCCTGGAAAATGATTTTCTCTTATTCATAAGAAATGTTAATGACCCTCCTTGGCCTTCACTCTAAGTCAAATGTATTAGCTGGACACCTTATCGGGAGAGACAAAATTCATTCATTCAGAGAACCTTTTGACCTGACCAATGTTTGTAGTCTTAGATGAAGCATGGCTTTGTTCTTTGATTAACCAAGTGGGTCACTTTGAAGGAAGAATGACTTTTATGGGCCATTCTCCATGGAAATAAGCATTGCTCTGTGGAATAGCAGGTTCCATGGGCTGCTGTGCAAGGAGAATGTCTTAGGAAAGCAGCTTCATTCCTCTCATTCAGAAAGCTCTCCAGCTCAAACAGAGATAATGATGATCATGATTATTTTGCCATTAACCAGTCACTGACAGTAAAAGGCATAGAAGAGGCAATAACATGATTTCCAATAAATAGGCTTTTAAAAAAGCTATCAGAGGCTCACTTTTTAAAAACTACTTTTGCCTTTCCCCCATTCTACAGTTAACCTTCAGTGTCAAATAGTTCATTTTTAGTCTGTTATTGGGGTGCCTGCCTAGACAGTCTGAACAAAACCTACAGGTGCTCATGAGCTGACGCACAGCCATTTTGACTCTCCTTCGAAAACATCCCATGTGGCACAGGCAACCAAGTGGGGGGCTGATTTCAGAGCTTTCTGGTCTCAATTTCTAGTCTCCAAAAAAGGACTTCCCCCCTCTATTTGTACTCTAATTCTCAACATAGAATCAAGAAAGGGAATAGTTTTGATAGAGAAGCAGAGCAATGTACTGGACAGAGTGACCAGTTTAGGAGCCAGGAAGACTTGGATTCAAGTTCTTCCTCTAATATGTGCTGGTTCTGTGATGCTGGACAAGTTACTTAACTTCTCAGGGCTCTAGGCAACTGAGTCTGTAAGATGTAGAGAAGGCACCAACCTGCATTGACAGAGGGAGTTTCCTTTTCTGGGAATTCCATACACTAATAAAATAACATGTCTAATCCCTACTCCCCCACACACACACTCATATATGTGTGTATAGATGCATGAGTATATACACACATATCCCATATACAGGGTAGCTAGTAACTATGTGTGTGCCCATGCATACATACATGCACTAGGGACCTATATATGGGATGGAGATATGTATATATGTGTGTATGGGCATACATACATACATATGTGTGTATACACATTAAAAACATATACATATCTCTATGTGTGTGTGTGTGTTTGTGTGTATGTATAAATATAAATCTCTTAGCACCATGCCTGGCACAAAGTAAGTGTTATATAAGTGTGTGTTATTATTATTTGCATAACACATATATAAGTATATATATGACCCACATGTAGGTATCTAATATGTACATATGCATTATGTATGTATATGAGTAGTGTGTATATATGTACAACACTTGCATATATACCAGGCAGCTCAGTGGTGCAGTGGATAGAGTGTGAGGACTAGAGACAAGAAGATCTGAGTTCAAATCCAGCCTCAGACACTTGCTGCCTATGTGATCTCAACCTCTATTTGTTTCCTCAATGTGGGGACAACAATAGTCCCTATTTCCCGGGGCTGTTGGGAGCATTAAATGAGACAATATTTGTAAAGTACCTGACACGGAATAGAAATGATATAAATGCTAGATACTATTATTATGTATGTACATGCCATCTTAGATGCAAAATATATAGACACATGCATACCTGTACATATATATATGTATACATATACATATATACATATATATATATAGAGAGAGAGACATATGGGTCTGTATAAACCTACACATATCTCTCTATGAGATATGTATTTCGTATTTACATGTATACATACATATAGATTTCATACAAGGTACCCCCAAAATCTTAGTGCTAGTTCAGTTTTAAGTCTGAAATTATACTAAGACTTTTGGAATTATGTACACATTAATATACATAAACACACATTTATTATGTGTGCATATATATGTATGCCTATGTATGCATGCATGTCTATGTGTATACATGTATGTGTGTGTGTGTATATTATTATATAAAACTTAATGACTGTTCAAGCCCTTGGCAACTCATAACTGCTTATATATACTTTGAGGGTTCTAAGAGCCCCAAATGCCTCTCCGGATTTGCAAAGCAAGAAAACAAGGTCAAACCTCCGTTCCCTACTTTCTAACTGCCCCACAGGGTTGTCTAAATGTCTTCTCTGACTGTATAGCTATCACTAGATTAGTTCTACTATCACATAGCTTAGTTCTGAGGAAAGTGCAAACCTTCAAGCATTACAGAGATGAAATTAACAATTGTCATTGTTTGATTTTTCAGCCCTGGCTGGGATGTATGGAAACCAGATGTATCACTGATGTTTTTCAAGTCTCTTTTCTTTCCAGTAACTACCTGCTTTCAGGGTTCCTGTTGGATGGGAAATGGAATGTAAGAGAGAACTGAAGAACAGATTCCTAGGCTAGCCCTGATTTTGGGAAGATCTTTAGCAGGAAGAGCTAGGTGAACATTGCTGATTTTCATGGCATCATTATAGACTTTAAAACTGGAAAAGCTCTTAGAAATTAAAAAAGTAATCCCTTATTTTACAGATGAAGAAAATGAGGCCAAGAGAGAGAAATGACTAGCCCAAAGACATACAGGTAATAAAGTAGAATGGTTATTCAACTGGGTCTTTTGATTCCAGGATCCAGGGTGCTATGTCACAACTTTGTTTTCTCTCATTGAAATCTACTTATTTGTTTCCTACTACACAGAAAGAGCTGTGCTAGGTGCATTAGGAGATACAAGGAAGTATTTTAAGACATGATCCTTGACTTCAGAAAGTTTATAATCTATTTGGGGGAGTGAGCAAGCCACAGATATCTACAAAATCAAAACCAGAAGTAACTGCTAAATGAATGTTATGAGCTTATAGTGGGGTAAGATTGGTATCATTTGGTCTAGTTAAAAGAAAATTTTAGAGAAAGAAAAGGAAATGGGTCCATGAGAAAGAGTAAGATTCAGACTGGCCCAAAAAGATAGGGTTGTGGCTCCAGAGTCTAGAAGTACCTGAATGCCAGGTAAAGGATTGACATCACTTAGTAAGCAACAGAGACGTATTAAAATTAGAAACAGGGCATGAAAAAGTGCAATGGGTAAAATATATAATATATATGTATACAGACAGACACACACACACATATATATACAAACATTTAAACATATAATATATACAAATATACATGTATACTATATATATACACAAAATATATAAAAATAGACACATTTATGTACACACATAGATGTTGCAGAAGTTTTAAGCTCCATTGAAAGAGAGAATTTCCTCATCTGGGAATTCCCTATATCCATGAAATCATAGGTCCAGCTCTTTTTTCTATGCTAATATTGTATCCCTTTACTATAATTTAAACTCAAGAACCCACAGGGTTTGGAATCAGATAGCTTGCAGTAAAAAATATCTTGGCCCAGGGACTTACTCTATGCCCCAAAGGAATGTCTCTGGATCTCAGTTCCCTCATTTGCAAAATGAGGGGTCTCACGGAGATTACCTCTAAGTTCTAATTGAGCTCCAGATCTATGATCCTAAATCCCTTTGGTGGCAGGGATTGTATCATATCTGATCCTGCACACCTCCCTGAAACACTTAATAAATGCTCTTTGCAGAACAGGCACTTAATAAACAGTTATTGTATTGTATGGCATTTTAGGTGGTGGGTGGGGAGGAAGAGGTTAAGGCACTGTGCATGTTCAGGGCTGGAGGAGATGGTTGCACAAAAGAGTAGGTGAGAAAAGATGTTGGGAAGGTGGATAAAGACTGAGGTCTGTTTTTTCTGTCCCTGGTATCTGTCAAAGGGACTTCACATTTCCAACTCTCTCTTCAGAAATGGGACACCTATGAAATTCAGCAAAGTCTACACACAGAAAGGTGGAGAAAGGCACAGAAATGGAAGAAACCACATGTCAGTGTGCCCAGAGTGATGTAGTAATGCCCCATTTGAAACATTAATGGATAATGAATGAAAAGCAGTGAGAGCTACCAGGTGTGGCCCTCAATGAGGACTTGAGGAAATGGAATCCTTTCTCTGGTGCGGATACTTTGATGAATTTCTCATTATTTTCTCCAATGTCTCCTCTAGTTATTTCAGGTTCAATGTTTTTCTTCTTTCAAGCTAGACTGTACATTCCTGAGGGAGACACTGTGCCCTTTTTTCTTCTATAATCCACAGGTATTTTAGTACTACCATAATAAGAGCTGTGATTTATATGGTACTTTAAGGTTTATAAAGTACTTTACTTACATTATCACATTTTATCCTTACAACAATCCCATGAGGGAAGTACCACAGGTATTATTTTCACTATTTTACAGATGAGGACACTGAGGCTTGGAAAACTTAGCTTGAGTGACTTGTCCATAGACAAACACCTGGATATAGCAGAAATGGGATTGAAATTCAAGTTACTCCCAACAGAAAGAAAGAAAGAATGAATGAATGATATGGTGATGAAATGCTTACATACACAACATTTAACACAACTTGAGTTCAAACTCCACCTGACCAGACCCCTTGCTCTTTCCAAAGAGTGACTAGGTGAATGGATGAATGGATGAATGAATGAATGAATGCTTAAGTCCCTTACCAGCAGCAAATTAGAAGCATGGGAAACCTCCTCCTGTCTATAATCACAGAATCTCAGACTTCAGAAGCCACCTAGTCTAATCTCCCCTACACAGAGTGATTCTCTATCAATCCTCTGCTTGAAGACTCTAATGGAGGAGGAACCACTCCCTTCCCAAGAAGCTCATTCCACTTTTGAATAATTCCAACTGGCAGCAGGTTTTCCATTGTAGAATCCCCTACTCCCCTAGCAGTCTCTTCTAAATCTAAACGTCTCTAGCTCCTTTAAGTGACCATCATATAGCACGGTGTCCGGCTCCTTCCACGTTTTGGCCACTCTCCTCTGAATAGACTCCAGTTTGTCAATGTCCTTTCTAAAATAAGTTCCTACTGTACTGGATGGAGGGCCCCATGCATAACAAAAAAAGACTTTTATTCTCACGGATTTAACATTCTTTCAGACAAGATGCATACGCACGCCCACAAACCGGTAACTTACCACTTTGCCCTACATAGCCTAATTAGATCTTCTCGAAGACTAACTTCTTTCCATATTAAAAATGAGAATATGGTTTTCTCCAACCAGACTAATGTACTGTGGCATACAACCAGTTAATGACCTACCAACATCCTGACTTTCATTGGCGATAAATGAAAAGTCATACTGGTTTATCCATTCTGACATGAAATAAATGCATAATTTACCATAATAAACTTGAATCAGTATTAAATGATAGAGAAGAATACTACTTAAATCATAGAATTTAAAATTAAATGATGGCTTTGTGGTCATCTTAAATGATAAAGATGGGACCACATCAAATAGAATTTGCTTTTATTTTATTTCAATGTAGCAAGTATCAAAGAGCTTGACTCTAACCAAAGGTGAACCTTTCATGACTTCTTACTATGACTCAGACCTTTTTATTAACAAGTTCTAGCTAAGCAAATGATGAATAAATAGCCCCCAAACAGGAAAAATGCCAATTTCCTGCTTAAAAATTGCAAAGTGTGATAAACCCATTTCCGTTAAGAAAACTGCTTTAGTTTTTGCTGGGTAATTTCCCAGCTAAACACAGAGTAAGAGGCATTAAGCCAAATGCTTCATGTAGGCAAATTTCCTCTTACTCTTTGCATGCGGAGAAATAATACAAACACACTTAATAATTCAATTCTATTTTATGTTCTCCTTCTCCAAAGCCTAATGAAGTAGAGGTGACCTGCCCAATTCAACATGGCCTTCAAAAAGCATAGAAGTCATGCAGCTGTTCCATTGCTGCTAGGTAGGAACCTCAGTGGACACTTTATAATTTGCTGATATAAATCCTCCTCCTTCTTCTCCTCCACCCTGTTCTCACTCCTATTAACACTCCTTTGGCACTTGCAATCACTTCATAGCTTCCTCTCTCACTCAAACAGGAATCATTTGTCCAACTAAAGTGTTCCTGACTTAGATACTAAGTTGTAAGAGGGCAGGCACTGTCTGTCTTATTTAGAGCATATCACATTCACTTATCCACTCATTCATTCATTCAATGAGCATGTATTAATCCTGTGCTCTGCTTTACATGCTGGGTATATAAAGACAAAATAAAAATGGCCCAGTGCTCAAGGAAATTATATTCTGTTAGGAGAAAACAATATGTAAACTAATATACTGTATAATTTGAGAATGGAGAAAGTATTAATAACCAAAAAGATAAGGAAAGGTTCCCATATCAGTTGGCGCCTTGAGTTGTGCCTTGAAAAAGGTGAGGTGGAGGTGAGGCAATCATTCATTCCATGGAATACCAAATTCAGAATACGACATTCAGAATACAACACTTTGGCCAGAATGGGGAGTGAATAAAGTAGAGATGCAAATTAGGTGCTTTTGTAAATGCACCTATTTACATTGTACTGTACCGGTGCTGACATGTTTTAATTACTTTTCATATGAAAAAGATGCATGTAAAACTAATGTTAATACCTCTCTGTGTTTCTTTTGTAGAAATGTGTAAGCCTAGAATAGAGACCATCTCTAAGAAGAGTAGCAAATAGAATACTATCTCCTCCAGGCTGCTGAGGATATCAATCAGCAGCTTATCCAAGTGACCAAGAAGGGGATGTAATAGCTGCCTAAATTTTTGCAGAGCTATAAAGGAGGCAAGGAAATTGTTCCACTCTTGTCATCTTTTAAGGATCATTATGGCTATTGATAAGGAGATGAAATGGAGCAATAGAAAATTTAGATTGATCATCACTGAACTCCATGAGGATGCTGAAAAGAGTTCACAGGGAAGATAAAAGATGATTAAGAAAGAAAAAAAAGCCTGTGGCTAATGACATTTACAAGAGCTGAAAATGAGCTCCCTTGTGAAAAGGAGTTATGTTTGCCTCAACTTACAAGAATGTACGGGATATCTTCCAAGATTTCCTTTCTCCATTGCCTGGGATTTAGAGTATGGCTATCATTTGTACAGCCCTAGCGACAAATATTGTAAGAAGTTGTTAAATGAAACAGGGTACCCTTTACCCTTCACCCTGAAGCAGCTCAATAAATGTTTTTGAAGATGTAGGCAAGAAATCAAGAGATTTTAAATATGTAGTTTGTTGTTCTTGTGTTTAATACAGTATGTTTCCCCACCACCACCACCAAAAAAAGACTCCTAAGACATGCTAACATAACCATGCTGTACCAGTGACTGGTACAAAGAAGAAACAAGGATGATAGAACTAAAGCCAGAAGGAGCCTCAGAAACCACTGAATACAAATCTCTGCCTCATATTGTCCAGATGAGGAAACTGAGGCACAAGAAGATGAAGTGTACTTGCTTTAAGTCCCACAAGTAACAAGCATCAATAGTTGGCATTTCATTCAGATCCTCTGACTCTAGAGCCTTCACTCTCTGTTGGGCTCCCAAGCATTTCTTAAAGATTAGTTGCTAATTAGACAATCACCTAAGTTGCCAAATGCTATAGGTGTCTGCTTTAAGGAGCAGTACTCCCAGAATTCACCTATGCCCAAGGGAGAATGGACTAGCAGTGAGTTCAACCAGGGATGGATGGAGGGTCCAGCACAAGAGTTCTTTTTTTCACGTCCTAGACCTGTTTGGTAATCTGTCAAAACCTATGGATCACTTCTCAGAATAATATTTTTAAATGTATAAAATAAAATACATAGAATTATAAAGAAAACCAGTTATATTGAAATTCGCTTTTAAGAGTTTGTAGACACCAGGTTAAGAACTTCTGGTGTGGTAGAATAGCTATCTTATCTCTCATATCAGTCAGTCACTCAGTAAGCATTTATTAATGGTCAGCTAGGTGGTGCAGTGGATAGAGCAGTGAGCCTGGAATAAGGAAGACTCACTTTCCTGAGTTCAAATCTGGCCTCAGATTCTTACCAGCTGGGTGACCCTGGGCAAGTCACTTAACACTGCCTCAGTTCCTCATTCATAAAATGAACTGGAGAAGGAAATAGCAAACTAGTCCAGCATCTTTGCCAAGAAAACCCCAAATAGGGTCATGAAAAGTCAGACATGACTGAAAACAACTGAACAGCAACTAAGCGCCACACACTAAACTAAGTGCTAGAGATACAAACACAAACAAAAACAAAGCCTGGAAACCATGCCCTGGAGGTTTCAACACTTTTATCTTCAGAATGTCTACCTTGTCCTAAGTGGCGCCTGCCTCATCCCACCCACTACTTCAGGCAGGCCATAAACATGATTCACTTCATTATCTACCCTGTCCCCCTGCCACCTCCAAACTTCCTTCTCCATATAACCTTGTCATTTGCCTTGCTGGTACCCTCCTGTATCCCTTCCCCCTACCCCATTTTGGAACCATATTCAATTAGCTGCTGTTTCTCCTAGAAGAGGTGTGTCAACAATCTGCTCCTCTATGGTCCCACTCACCATTCCTGCAACTCTGGACCATAATACCCCTCCTTATCCATTCCCCTATGTATATTGTCCCCTATTGGAAGTTAAGAGGGCCCTTGAAAGGAGGGCTGATTAAGCTTTTGTGTGTCTTCCCCTAGCACTAAGGATAGTGCTTGTCACAGAGTAAGTACTTAAACACTTTTCCCATGCAGTCATTCATTCATTTTGTGCAAAGCCCACACACATGAGAAGATAGGCTACAGGTGGGAGGGTCCAAGCTTAAGTTGATGGAGAAATACTTAACCTCCTTGGGTCTCAATTTCCTTATATATAAAGTGAAGGAACTGGACTAGATAGCCTCTGAGGTCTCATCAGGCTTTAGATCTATAATCTAAGTTTTATAGTTCTACAACCATCCCAAAGGATCTAATCTCTTGGCAATCTCCTTAAATTCCATGGGTTTAACTCTCATCTCTGTGCAGGTTACTCCTAGATTCTACATATTCCCAATCCCTCCTCTGAGTTTCAGTCCTATATTACCAAATTGACTATTGCACATTTCAAATTAGGTGTCCTGGTGACATCATAAGTCAACATGCACACAAATGAACTCATCAACTTTTTTCTCAAACTCTCAGCTCATCTAATCTTCCTTACTTCTGCCTCAGTCACCACAATTCTCTTGGTCTACTAGATTCCTAACCTTGTCATTATCCTGGTCTTCTCACTTTCCCTTACCCCATATATCCATTCAGTTGCTAAAGCTTGCCATTTCTACTTTCATGGCATCTCTTGCATTTGGATCTTTCTTTCTACTGATGCAGCCATTCTTGGTTCATGTCCTTTTCACCTCTCACTAAGATTACTGCAATCACCTTCTCCTAGATGCTTTTCAAATCTCTCACCATTCTCCTTTGTTCTCTAGATAGTATATGCATAATTTTCCTTAAATCCAGATCTAATAGTAAGACTCTCCTACTCAGTTATCTCCATTTCCTCCCTCTTGCCTCTAGGATAAAATATGAACTCCTATCCTTAGCTTTTATAATCCAACACAACCTTCCCTGTAACTACTATGTGTCAGGCATGGTGTTAAGAGGTGCTGATACAAAGAAAGGCAAAAGACCATTCATGAATTTGAGGAACTTGTAATCTAATAGAGAAGATAACATGCAAACAAATATATACAAACTACATAAAAGATAAAGTGCTCCCTAAGAAAAATCCTCTGGACCAGATGGATTCACAAATAATTTCTACCAAATATTTAAAGGATAATTAATTCAAATTATGTATAAACTATTTGGAAAAATAGGCAGAGTAGTCCTACCAAATTCCTTTTATGACACAAATATAATGTTGATACCTAAACCAGGAAGAACAAAAACAGAGAAAAAAAACTATAGATCAACTTTCTTGATGAATATTGATGCAGAACTTTTAAATAAAATACTAGCAAGGAGATTACAGCAATACATCACAAAGATCATATTATGACTCGGTGGGATTTATACAAGAAATGCAATGCTATTTCAATACTGTGCAAACTATCAGCATAATTGATCATATCAATAATGGAATCAATAGAAATCATATGCTACTATCAATAGATGCAGAAAAGGCTTTTGACAAAATACAAAGTTATTTATATTAAAAATACTAGAAAGCATGGTAATAAATGGAGCTTTCCTTAAAACGATAAGTGGCATCTATGTAAAATCATTGGCAAGCATTATCTGTAATGAAGATAAATTAGAAGCATTCTCATTAAGATCAGGGATGAAGCAAGGATGCCTATTATCACTATTCTTATTTAATATTGTACTAGAAATGCCTCCCATAGCAATAAGAGAAGAAAACGAAATTGAAGGAATTTGAATAGGCAATGAGGAAACAAAACCATTCTTTGCAGATGAAATGATGATATACTTGGAGAATCCTAGAGAATCAACTAAAAATCTAGTTGAAATAGTTAACAACTTTAGCGAAGTTGTAGGATATAAAGTAAACCCACAAAAATAATCAGCATTTCTAAATATTACCAACAAAGTCTAATAGCATGAGGTAGAGAAATTCCATTGTAAATAGCTGTAGACAACATAAAATTATTGGGAGTCTACTTGCCAAGACAAAACTAGAACCAAATGAACACGAGTATAAAACACTTTTCACACAAACAAAATCAGACCTAAACAAACCAATAAAAAGAAAAATGACAATTCTACTTCAATTAATTTATTCATTGCCATACCAATGAAAATACAAAAAATATTTCATAGACCTAGAAAAAATAACAAAATTCATCTGGATAAACACAAGGTCAAGAATATCAAGTGAACCAACAAAAAAATATGTGAAGGAAGGTAGCTTAGTCATACTAGATCTCAAACTGTATTACAAAGTGGCAATTATCAAAACAAGGTGGCATTGGCTAAGACACAGAGTGGCAGATCTGTGGAACAGATTAGGTATATAATACACAGTACTAAATGACTATATTACTCTAGTATTTGATAAACTTGAAAATCCAAGCTTTGGGGACAATAACTCACTATTTGGCAAAAACTCCTGGGAAAACTGGAAAGCAGTTTGGCAGAACCTAGGCATAGTCCAACATCTCACATCATATGTCAACATAAGGTCAAAATGGGTACATGATTTAGACAAAAAGGGGGATATCACAAGCAAATTAGGGGAGCATGGAATAGTTTACCTGTCAGATCTATGGATAACAGAAGAATTTATAACAGAGAAAGGGAGGAAGAGAGAGAGAAAGAGGGGAAGACAGAGAGAGAGAAAATGCAAAATGGATGTTTGATTACATTAAATTAAAAAGTCTTTTCACAAACGAACCCAATGTAGCCAAGATTAGAAGGAAAGCAGAAAATTGGGGGGAAATTTTTACAGCAAATTTCTCTGATAAAGGTCTCATTTCTCAATTATATAGAAAATGGAGTCAAATTTATATCAATAAAAATTATTCCCCAATTGATAAATGGTCAAAGGATATGAACAGGCAGTTTTTAGTAGAAGAAATCAAAGCATCAAATAGTCATATGAAAAAATGCTCTAAGTCACTATTGATTTGAGAAATGCAAATTGACAAACTCTGAGGTACTACCTTGTAACTATCAGATTGGCTAATATGACAAAAAAGGGAAATTACAAATGTTAGAAGGGATATGGGAAAATTGGGACACTAATGCACTGTCAGTGGAGTTATGAACTGATCCATACATTCTGGAGAACAATTTGAAACTATGCCCTGAAGGTTCAAAAACTCTCCATATTATTTGATCCAGCAATAGCATTACTAGGTCTGTACCCCAAAGAGATCAAAGGAAAAAGAAAGGGACCTATACATACAATAGTATTGATAGCAGCAATTTTTGTGGTGACAAAGTATTAGACACGGAGTGGATGTTCATTAACTGGAGAATGGCTGAGCATGTTGTAGTATATGATTGTGACAAAATGCTATTATGCTATAAGAAATGATGAGTAAGATGCTTTTAGAATAAACCTGTGAAGATTTACGTGAACTGATGCAAAAAGTAAAGTGAGCAGAACCAGGAGAATTGTACACAGTAACAGCAATATTGTACGATGGACAACTGTGAATGATTTAGCTATTTTCAGCAATGCAATGATCTAAGACAATTCTGAAGGACTCATGACGAAAAATGCTATCCACTTCCAGGGAAAGAACTGATGGAGTGTGAATGCAGATTGAAGTATACTATTTTATACTTTTTCATCATTTTGGGTGGGGGGTTTGTTTTCTTTCACAGGATGACTAATATGGAAATGTTTTGCATGACTGCTCATCCATAACCTATATCAAACTGCTTGGTTTCTCTATGAGGGAGGAGGGGACAGAAACAGGGACAAACTTTTGAACTCAAAATTTAAAAAAGCAACAAATTTTTAAAAATTTATATGTAATTGGAAAAAAGTTTAGAATGCAAAAAAAAGATAAACGAGATAATTAAGAGAGGGAAAGGACTAGAATAAAGAGGGAAGACGAAGTGCTTCCTATAGAAAATGGGACTTTAGCTGGGACTTGAAGGAAGCCAGGGTTTCCAGGAGGTATAGATGAGGAAGGAGAACTTTTCAGGCATGGGAGACAGCCATTGAAAGTTCTCATAATTGCAAAATGGAGTGTTTTGTTTGAAGAATAACAAACAGGCCAGTTTCATTGCATCAATGATGCATTTCATTGCATCATTGCATCAATTGTAGTATGGGTTGGAGTATGAGGTGTAAAAATACTGAAAACATTGAGATGGAGGGGGATGACATTATGAAGGGCTTTGAATACCAAATAGGAATTTATATTAGATTTTGGAGGTGATATGGAGTCACTGGAGTTTGTTGAGTAGAGGGGTAACATGTTTAGAGCTGCATTTTACGCAAATCATTTTGGTAGATGGATTGGAGTGAGGCAAGACTTGTGGCAGAGAGACCAATTAGCAGGCTAATAAAATACTGGAATATTGAATGCAGCAACCACTTTTTATGTTATCTTGGCCTCTGTAGTACTTTGCACATGGTAGACACTGGAATGCTTTTGGGATTGTATTCCATTAAAACAATTTTGTGACAAGCTTCAATTCAACTCAATTCAATTCAAATATTTATTATGCTTCTACTGCGTGCAAAGCCCTGAACTGAGCACTGGGGAGACAAAGACGGATATGCCACAGATGCTGCTGTCAAGAAGGAAGTTAGAACCTTATGGAAGTAGCGTGGGTCAGAAATCGTCAATCAATCTACAAGAAGAGTAAGTACATAAATAATTATGATACAAGGAAAAGCTGAGGGAAGGAGTCCAAGTGCTAAAAGATGTTTCAGGAGGGAGAGATTGCTATCACATGGGAGGGTCAAAGAACCTGTCCCCTTCAACAGGGTAGCATCTTCCTTAAAAGAAGGAAGGGAGGGACTTCAACAGATAGGGAGTTACGATATTTTGATCAGCAGGCCACTCAAAAACCTTTGGAAATAGTGTGCTCTTTTATGTTACAAAATAAAACCTTAAACTGATCAACAGACAAATACGGTCATCTTAACATGGCCTACATATGTGACAACTGAACAGGAGGTGTTGAAACAACAGGGAAATTCTGCTGATTTTTTCCCTGAAACAGACACTTTAGGTGACTGTCACTAATATCTTTTTTTTCCCCAAACAGGCAGAAAAAAAAACAGAGAATGAGCAGACTGGATTCTTGTGAAATGTGTATGTACTTTTTAAATGTCACCTTTGGGTAAATCAACCCACCAATGTATTATTAATAAAATTTAGCAACTGTCAAATCATTTCTTGGTGCAGGGAGGCTTGGCTGTGTCACTGCTTAGGAGGAAGAGACAGATGGTCTTACCTTTCAGTTCCTGAGTCCACAGCCGAGAGAGGAGGTAACTGGGAGGAGGGGTTGTGGGGGCTCCCCTGTACATTATGTCCCGGAGAAGGGTGACTGACGGGATGTGGGGGAGGCCCAGCCCCAGCAGCTGTTCCACTCCGGCTTGAGTGAGTGCTGGAGAAAATCGTGGCTGAAATAAAAAAGGACGACAAGGAATTCAAGCTAAGCCACAAATAAAATAAAACACATGTGCACATGTACACACGCACACACACACACACACACACACACACACACACACACACAGAGAAATTGGGGGGGGGGTTGAAAGGAAGAAAGCAAAGGCTTCATCTGTAGATTATTGACAAGAGACATGCTGGGGTGGGAGAGTGGGAGGCTGGTTCTTGTAGTCCAATTCATTTGCTGAATATACACAAGTTTTGTTTTAACTCATTGGAGTGGGGGTCCACCTATTAACAATCAGGCAGTTGGCTGGCTAATACTTTCCTTATTGCCACTGCAGCAGAGATCTCCTCAGCTTGCACTATACTGGGAGCTCGTCCTTCAAGCACCACCCTTCTCTATGAACACCTTGTCTAAACAGGACAGAATTACCTGAGCTTCTAATGTTTCCACTGGCAGTCCTCTATGTTATCTCCTTTCTGTTTTTCAAGCATGACACTAAGTTAGCACATCCATTTCTGATTCCTCTTACCATCTCATTGGTAGAAAGAGTTAGGGGCCTTAGAGGACAGTGAGAGGTGGCACAGCCCCAGTTGTGCTCCATTTCCCACTACAGTTCAGATGTGCTTCCTGGGACTCAGACCCTGTAAATAGAAGGATTCTCCTGGTGGCAAGTCAAAGCAATGGGCACTAGCTTTTGTGAACATTAGAGCTGGAGGTGGCACTATAGGGCATGTATAGGCACTACAGCCTAAGGATTCTCAACTAGTTTTGATGTTACAGATGTCTTTGTCAGTCTGGTGAACACTATGGACCTCTATTCAGAACAATGCTTTTAAAAGCATAAGACTTGGGATTATAAAGGAAACCAATTATGGTGGGGAAAAAAGTTAATGTTTTCCATTCACAAACCCCTGGGAGGCACATGGACCCCAGATTAAGAGCTCTTGATCTAGTCCTAGTTCCTATTATCAATTAATCACTCAATAAGTAGTGAGTAAGTACCTAGTAGTGGTATGTACTGAGCTATGCTCTGAAGATACAAAGGCAAAAATAGAACAGTTTGTACTCTCTAAGTAGTATAAATTCTGTTGGAGGAGACCACATGCATATATCTAAATATACAGGATATATCTGCAAAATAAACATGTGGTCATTTGTTGGGGGTGGGGCAGGGGAAAGAAAGGCACTCACAACTTATTGACCGATTGACATGCTAATCTTTTATAGCGGAAATGTACCCTAAGGCTTGAAACCTGGTCCTGGCTAACTGTTACAATGCTACAGAAGAAATCATTGCTTGTCATTTTTGGAGCCTGTCAGAGAGGGAGTCTGTCAATGTGCCAAAAGTACCCAGCTGAGATCTCACTATCCTCAGACAAGGGTATGTTGGAATCATCTTGAACCAGCTCAGGAGAGCTGATTGTTAAATTTTCAGTGTGAACATTTGCATCTCAGAAATTGGCAAACTCGCCAAATCAAGGCTTGATTTGTTGTCTCGTTGACTGTCTAGAGTTGTGTTAGTATTAATAATGTAAATTAAAATTAAAAGTGTGTCCTGTGAACATTTCTCCTTGTTTGTTAAACATTTATCAGCACATCCCTGATACCTTCCATCATCACTAAGAGATCTCTGTCTTCCCTCTAAAGTGTGTTCTGTGGTATAGTGAAAAGAGAGATAGATTTAGTGTTTTAGTACCTAAGTTTTAATCCTGTTTCTGCCACTTCTTGTGTGAAGACATTTAATTACTCTGGGCCTCAGTTTCTTCATTTAGCAAATTAAGGGGTTGAACTCAGTAACCTTTACCCTCTCTTTTATGATTCTATAACTTGGATCATGCACTGGACCATGTCCTTTCTTTCCAGGAGAGTTTCCTACCTTTAGCTCTTTCAAATTATTTCTAATCACAGACTCTATCAGGATCTTATCCCCCCACCAATTCTCAGGGAATCTAACATCCACTGATACATAGGTCTGTGAATGACTTAGGGAAAACAGGGCTTTCCCCTAGTGTGTTGATGAGCTAGAGGTACATTTCCTTCTCTTAGGAACCACATTTTCTGTGTTTCTGCTATTAGTTTTCTGGTGACCTGGGGCCTAAATGCCCCTACTGCTGCCACCATGCTTAAAGTCCTATCTTTATGACTTCTGTCTTCCAGTTCCTACTTTCAAACCTTGTGGAGGAATATAGGGTCACCTGCTACTTCAAATATGCTATAGTTTCCTCCACTGTAAAATGAGGATAATAATAGCTCATCCCTCACAGAGTTGTTATTAGGATCAAATGAGAAAATATCTGTACAACAGTGCTTAGCACAATGCCTGGCACATAGTAGGCACTTGATTAATTTCTCCTCCCCCCCTTCCCTACCTCCTGGCATAATTATACACATAGTCAGACTATCTTTAATGATGCCACCATTATCCCTCTGCCATATTGAATTTGTAGCAAGCAGAGTTACAGCTAATTACCACTCTGCTGATAGGTAACATGGTGCTGGATGGTCTACTTATTTCTGTTCTTCAAGAGTTCATTCAAGTGCTCATAGGATTCAGAGCTGAAAGAGGCTTTTGAAAATGTCCAACCTAGTTAGAAATGAAGATATTGAGGTTGGGAGAAAGAAGTTAAGTGAATGACCAAGGACAGGTAGCTAGTAAAGAACCTAATGCAGATTATGATTCCAGGCCTTCCACTCCGTATTTAGTCTATGTATTCTTTCCTCTCCACTAGGCTGCCTCTGACTACACAGGCACTTACCTACTGTGTATATGATTATATACATGTATACATATCTGTGTGTATATAGCTATTTATACACACATATATATACATATGGATAAAAAATAGGGTTCAGGATAAAAATGAGTCATGTTTTAACAAAGACTTGGTGTATTTTTGAGGAGAGAGACAAGTGCTCAGGGGGATGAGGAAACTAGGAATGTGTGAAGTTTCCTCCCCTCCTCCAGAAGTGGCTGATAGTAACTTGGAGCAGAAGCATGTGGCAGAGGTAGATATATACTTGTACTTGGTCTGAGAAGGTACAAAATATTGTTAAATTCCTTTGTGGAGGAAGGGAGATTTTGAATTTTCCAGAACCTAGTCTTCTAGTCAGAGAAGGAAAATTTCCTGGACAGTGCCAATCATGAGAACCGTCTTTTGGTTTATCCAAGTTAGAAAGTGGGAGAATGAGATCTTTGTGAGAAATTTGGGAATTATAGGGGGAAAAGGTGTGGGAATTCTATTGTCAAATTAATACTCCCTTCTCTCAAATCGAGGCACAAAACAGACACAATTCCTTGGCGAGAAAGTGCTTAATACAAACTCTTGTTTTGTACTCTTAATGAGGCAATAACTCTCACTTAAAGGGGCCCCATTAAAATGTAGATACTACCTTCCCCCTCAAAAACTACTGATGTAGGATAACTTAATTCCATAGATTTATTGCTGCCATTTATAGGTCTAACTTTGTTCTGTATATACCAATGCCTATTTCCACCCTCCCATAGCAATAAACACCACTACTACCTATACCACCACCATTACCCCCACCTCCCCACCCCTCAACCCAACTACAAAAGGTTTTGAAGCAGGCTGGAAAATGCTTACCAGCTAGAAAAGGTAATGTAGGGCTTCTGTTCTGTGCGTCAGCCTCAATAAAAGTTGCACATTTGCAAACACACTAGAGTCACCTTATGAATCACTACCCTCATTTATTGCTATACTCACTTAGGGAGCCAGGATTCCGTTTTTATTCCAAATAATAATTTCACCCAGGGGAACAGGCTGTTTGGAATGATTGTGGCAGTAGCATGAATATTAGTATTTGTAAGGCTGGGGCTTGGTCTCATGTATTACTCCAAATACTAATGGAAGAATAAGAGGTCACAAAGATACTTTGTAAACATTTTCCCCCTTACATACACAGAAACTGTAAACTCTACTAGGCACTTTTAAAACAGTAATGCCAGAATATACTCCTCACTTATTAGTCTTGGGGCATATGGATAAAGATCACAGCAAAGGAAAGACGTTGCTATTAGAGTTTACAGACCAGCAAATAAAATTTAGCATGGCTCCTCCCTAGACATCTTTAGTAAAGGAAGAAAAGATGGTGAGCTCAGGCTGGGGGAAGGTAGATAGATGGGCAGGGTTGGGGGGGGAAGGGAGGAGAAGGTTGACACACAACAGCATATTTTGCATTGACAATTAAATGTGATGGATGGGGATGGTTTGGTACATTTTGTGACTGTCATTATACAGTCTACTAGGTCTCACTCCTGTCAGGACTACCTATTGGTACTACTGGTACAATTTGCGGAGTCCTGAAGAAGGCTCTCCTGCTCCAAAACACCTGTGTTACCCAAGTATCACAGTATCAAACTCTTAGGGGTACTCAGAGGAAATTTTCAGGCAGAGGCTAGATGAAATTATAGAAGGTGAAGGATATCATAAAAGGAGTTCTTTGTCAAGTGTGGTCTGAACTTTTTGGCCACTAAGTTTCTTCCAGTTCTATGATTCTTCATATACAGTAGCAGGGAGGTGACATTAGGTGATAGAAAGTCATGCTAATGAGGCACTATCTCTGGAAATTTCTATCTACCTAGAAAACCTTCAAATATGCACTGTGTGCCTTCAGAGGCTGTTGAACTAGAACATCATCTTCTACCCTGCTCGTCTCATAATACCTTGATATCATCTCGACCACTTCTTCCTTCAACCCCATCTCCTCCTCTCTTCTCTAACAGATTGCCCTCATTATCATTCCCTATCTCTCTAGTCTTCAATCTCTCCTTATTTAGTATTTCTTCCTTGATGTCTATAAACATGCCCAAATTTCCCTAAGCCTTAAAAAAAATACTCCCCATAGGGCCTACCATCTACACCATCTATCATTCTATGCCTCTCTTTACTTTATGAGTCAAACTCCTTAAAAAAGCCATCTACACATCATGCCTCTACTTTTTTCTCCTCTCTCTTTTCTTACTCCTCTGAAAGCTGGCTCCTCACTACACCATTTAATGGAAACTGCTTTCTGCAAAGAGACCAAAAATCTCTCAAGATGATGATCTAATGTTCTCTCAATCTCTATCATTAGAAGTCTACTGCTCTGGTTAAGCAATCTCTTTCCAGGTCCCCTTATTAATCATGTAAATATCCAGGGAAGAGAAAAGGATAAAGTCAGGAAATTTCAGTCTAATTTAGATACTTTCCTGGTCTCAGGTATGCACATTCGGCTTTAATATTTGCAAGAAAGTTTGTACACATTATCTTATTTGATTCTTTGATGTAGTTGTTATAGCTATCATTAGCCTCATTTTATAGAGAAGGACATGGAGACTGAGGCATCACAAGTGACCTGGCCATAGTCATAGATCTAGTAAGTACCAAAGGCAGGATTTTAATCTTGTTCTCTCCTGATTCTGAGACTAATTTTTCCCATTGTACCCCATTCTCCCACAGATGGCATAATGATCAAGAAGTGGAAAACTAACAATCATAGTGAAACGTCATCTTCCCCTATACATTTTTAATCACTACATCTTGGCAACAGCATGAGTAACAATCGGAATTTATTCAACTGAGTCCTCAGTCTTCCATTCTCTCAGGAGCTGCTGGTACTATAGAGTGGTCACACTTTTCTCATCACCACTCCAATATGTCGTCTTCTATTAAAATGTAAACACCCTGTGGTCAATCTCTTTGTTAAATACTCAAATCCTTAGCATTTATGGGTTTTTTCATCCATTTTCATTCATTAATTCATCTGCAATATAGTTATCTGGACATATGCTTTATCCCTCTGTTGGACTATTAGCCTGAGCAAAAGTTTGATAAATCTTAATATACTATGGAAATGGGAGCTATTATTATCATTACTGCATAGAATAGGACCAAATGCATATGCATGCTGTCTCCTCTAATAGAAAGGAAACTCCTTAAGGGTAGGCAGTATTTCATTTTTGTTTTTATCTTTAGCATCTAATACAACATAAGGCACGTAGCAGCAGGTGCTAAATAACTATTGTTTGTTTGTTGATTAAAAAGTTCTAGCTTTTTGAATTTATGAACAAATTTATCAGATATAATCCACTCTTCTTTCTCCTTTTTTGATCTCCCCAAATAAAACCCAACTTCTTGGTCACCACTCCACTATGTTGTCTTCTTCCCTTAAGGGAAAGGATTTTCTCTTTTTTAAATATTATAACCCCATCATTTATGTTTTTTTCATAATTCATTCATTTTATAATTATCTAGTGTATGCTTTATCCTTCTATGAGACCATAACCTAAACAAAGATTTTGTAAATCTTACTGGACTATAAAAATGTGAGCTATTATTATTATCATTACATCACTGTATTCTTCTTCTACTAAAGGCCTCCTGTGATGCCCCTTCTTTGCTTGGAAGTAATCCTGAGGTCTTAAAAGTAGTGCCAACAACACCAAATCTTGCAATTCCTACAGTTGGAAAGGAACTTTGTGCCATGGGTCAATTACAGTCACACTTCATGTATACTATGTGAGGTTCGACATTGTTCATTTTGATTTACTTAAATTTTTTATTAATTTAATTTTTAATTTATGGCACAAAACAAGCATTTCCATAATAATATAATATAATATAATATAATATAATATAATATAATATAATATAATATAATATAATATAATATAATATAATATAATATAACATAACATAACATAACATAATATAATAAAAATGATGTTATGTGAAAATGCAAATCTATTATGTACAACTTGCTATTCTTTTTAAATATATTATAAAATTATCATGTAAAAAGTTTTCCTTTTTTTTCTTCCCTCCCCCTCTACCCTAGAGATGGCTACCATTAGACACAAATATTCATGTGTGTGTGTGTGTGTGTGTGTGTGTGTGTGTGTGTGCGAGCGCACACGTGTGTATAATCATTCTATATATACTTCTATTTATCAGTTCTTTCTCTGGATGCAGATAGCATCTTCCTTCATATGTCCTCTGTAGCTAATTTGGTTATTTATAATAGGAGGAGGGCTGCCACCAAATTAGCCATGGTGTGATGAACCTTCAACAAAAGCCACTGAAAAAGACTCGCTCTTAAGACTTAGAGGGACTGTGCTTTGCATAGGTGAAAGGGATAGCCCAACATTGATGGAAACAAAGCTCCTTAGAGTGTTATTCTTATCACTTTTATCATCATATAACTTTTGTATCTTGCCAAACTTGGAGAGCAGCACTCTGCACACAGCAGGCCCTTAAATGTTCATTGTATTTGTTTTTCTAAATTGAATTAAGCTTCACATTTAAACATACTAGGAAGCAATCCTGAATGCCAGCTTATTAGAACATCTGTCAGTATAACACTTACTTCTTATCTACTGTGCTCAAATTTGGCACCCACTACCTCCCCAAAGTGCACGTCAGTGAAAACTCAGCTTAGGAGAATGCAATTTTCTATCTCAGGGTGAAAAAGCATTAATACAAGTATTAGATACCCATCATGCCCTTGATTGCACTGATTACTATCGCATCTTTCCAATTAACTATGCCAGTTAGCATAGGACACATTGCAATGAGGTACACAATATCTCCTGAGTGACAGCCCAGAGCTGTGCCCATTTCTCCAGGGTGCAAAAAATTCTTAGTAAGCCTTAAGTGATGAAAACCTTCAGTGTCAGTAAGATGTCCAAAGGGGTTAGCATTCATTGTCTAGTGTTACCACAGGGTCATTGCCATTTTCTTAGCCAAGAAAATTCCTTTAAATCTACCTTCAGACACGGCCTGTGACTGGCAGATGGAAAAATTGATTAGGCATGGTAGATGAACATACTGTATATTCTTATTGCTTTTGTGATTAAGAGCTGGAGAAATCCCCAAGGAAGAAAAAAATCTGTACTCTGGATTAATATATGGATCCCTTGCTTAAACTAGGGGGCCATAAGATCACTCCCCTGACACTGAGGACTTTTTCTATCTGTTTTGAATTATGGAAGTTCTTAGTTTTTGTCTCCTCTTGAGGAAAATGGTAGAAGTAACCTAGCTACACTTTGTACTTCTGACCACGAAAAATCTGTCCAAGTCTTTTTCAGATGCCATCTCAAAGTATATCTGTAAAACAGGGAGAATAATAGCAACTATCTCACAGAATTGTTGTGAGATAATGTTATGTTAAGTGAGTTGAAAACCTTATATAAATGTTATAGAATCATCAAATTTGAGAACTGAAAGGGATCTGGCCAGCCATTTGGTTCAACCTATATACTAAAGGAATCTCCAACACAACATGCTCAATTAGCAGTTATCAAGCCACTTATTAGTAACCAGAAGAGGTCATTCAGTGCCTTAGGTGGATCCTCTATGGAGGATTTATGCAAAGACATAAGCATCTTCTCACAAAAGATGAGGGGAGATATAGGTGGGTTAAGATCTTCCCCAGAGGAAGCAGTATTCAGAGTCACAAAGGATTTTGTGGCTATACAATGTCACCCAGATCCAAAAAAGGAATCCCTACTATATCATTCCTGACAAGTGGCCTTCCAGCTTCTATTTCAGGACCCCCAAGGATGGGGGAACCAATCACCTTTTCAGGAAGTCCATTCTACTTTTAACGTTTCAGAAGAGCTTTAATGTTAGGCAGGGTTTTGTTTTATTTGTTTGTTTTTAAATAATACCAAGGCTAAGTTGTCTTCTTTGCAACTTCTACCTGTTGGACCTGGTTTTGTTCTTCAGATCTAATAGTAACAGCAATATTGTTTTAAGAAGAGCTTTGTCAGTTTGACTATTATGAATAGCCAAATTAACTAAGAAGGACATATGAAGGAAGATGCACATAATGAATTTGCAGTTTCATGTGTAATCATCTTTTTTAATACTGTCATGGAAATGCTTGTTTTATTCCATAAATTAAAAATAAAATAATAAAAATAATAAAAAATTAAAATTAAAAAAATTAAAAATAAAATAATAAAAATAATAAAATAAACATATTAAAGAAAAATTAACTGGAACAAGTCAGATTCCTCTTCCACATGACAATTCTTTCAAATACTTGAAGACTTATATCATCTGCCCCCTGAAATTTCTCTTCCCCAGGCTAAATATTCCTAGTTCTTTCAACCTTTCCCAATTGATACAACTTTGATGAGATCACAAATCTTTGAAATATAAAAATATCTGCTTAGATATGGACACCAAAGCATTTAAAGTTGGTTCCTTTATGTGACTTTTGGGTTTGGGGTTTTGGGTGCAATGGATAGCTCTGTCTCTTCTTAAGTAAAAAAAAAATTGCCTTATAGTGTCAATGAAAGGAAATAGTATGCTGAGTACCAATCTTTAGGGTTGTTTCAGCAGGAAGTAGAACAAACTGAGGATAAATTGTACTGTGGATCCAGGAGGGGTTGTGGCTGTCATGGTGATAAATAATATTTTATGGTCTTGGTAAGAAGAGCAAAAGAGTTCTTAAAATTGACTTCCCAAGCACAAGATAGGGAAGGCATGGCTCAGTAGCCATTCCTCTGAAAGAGAATTGGGTTAATGGACTACAAGCTCAAGATGGATCAATGCTGGGGTAATATAGTCAAAAAATACTAATGTGATCTCAAGCTGCATTAAGAGAAGGACAGTCAATGGAAAAAGGGAGGTGACAATCCCACTGTACTTGGCCCTGGTCAGACCACATCTAGAACACTATATTCAGTTCTGGATGCTGATTTTAGGAAGGATATTAATAAATTGGAGCATATCCAGAGGAGAGAAAGCAGGATGATGAACAACCTTGAGATCATGTCATGTACGAATTGAATGAAGGTGCAGGGGATATTTTGTCTGGAGAAGAGAAGACCTTAGGAAGGTCACAATAACCACCTGCAAGTGTTTGAAGGGCCATTGCCTGGATGAGGAATTAGGCTTGTTCTCCTTGGCCTTAAAGAATAGCCTGGGGAGTAATGGGTGGAATTTACAAATAGATTTTAGCATGATATATACATGTGTATATATGTATGTATGTACACACACATACATGTATACACACATGTGTATACATATATATATATATATATATATTACACACACACACGCACACACACACACATATTCCTTACCACTTAGGGCTGTCTTCAAAGGGAGAAGGCTACCTTAGGAAGCAGTAGGTTCTCTCTCAGTAGAAGTTTTTTTGTTTTTTTTTAAGAAATAATAAAAAAAAAACACAACTAATAAAGTAAAAAGAGACATTCCAACAATGCCCAGCTGGGGTACTCAGTGAAGATTTTTAGGCGGAGATTGGATGACTACTTGTTGGGTGATTCTAGAGAAGGATTTGTGAGGTATAGGTTGAACTATACTTCATTAAGGTTATTTCCAATTTTCCCAATCTGTGAGTCTCTATAACAGCATGGAGATTTCCCTGGTTTTTGGAAGACAAATGAAGCTCAAGCTTTGGAAATTCCCATCAAGCTGGAAAGCGTTTACATATGGACCATTTAATGATAACCTATTTAGTTATACTAGGCATCCTAGACTTAGGGATAGACTACTAACAAGACTCCCTCTTCTTTTCCTCATCTCACAACTCATTGATGTAACTCCCCACCATTTATTCTTTTAGTACCACCTCAGATGAAGAGGTGGCTCTTCTTCTCCCCGTAGCCAATCCATCTATATTTTACTTCATCAATTCATCTGTATTAATTTTCAAACTCCCTCCCATTTTCCAATAGATTGCTTCTACTATCTCCCTTTCCCTTCCCTCAATCTTCAATCCCTTTCTACTGGTTCCTTCCTCATCATGTACAAACAGAAACAAGTCTCTCCATCCTTGAAAAATTCTTCACTAGAAGCTACCATTCCCATTAATATCCTATAGCTCTTCTCTCTTTCTCAGCCAAAGCCTTTGAAAAAGCCATCTATATTTATGCCTTCCATTTCTTCTCTCACCTTCTTAACTCTTTGCAAGCTGTTTTTTTAATCTCATCACTCAACTGAAACTGTTCTGTACAAAGTAATGAACAATCTCTTAAGTGACCAAATCTAGTCATAGTTGGGGTAAAAATCTCCTCTATCAATCCTTTTCCAGGAGTGTGTTGGAGCCAGCTCAAACTGGCTCAGAAAAGTTGATTGTTAAATTTTCAGTGTGAGCATTTACACCTCAGAAATCAGAAAACACTGCAGATCTGGGTTTGATTTATTGTTTTGTTGATTATCTAAAGTGGACAATGTAATGGAAAAATGTTATTAATGCTGATTAAAATTAAAAGTATGCTGTAGATATATCCCTACACCCTCCCAAGAGCCATTAGGTAAACAATTAACCAGCATATCTCTGTCCTTATCCTTGCTACCCATTCTTCCCTGATGCTCTCACCTTTCTAGGTTTTTGTGATACTGATGTCCATAAAGTGATTTTTATTTCAACCACATCAACTCCTGAAATTTTCTATGAAGGTTTGGATGAGTTCGCAGAGGGAATCATGCCTATAAAATCAAGGATTCTTGGCTTCTGAAGTAGGTAAATATTTCACATGGCCATAGGAAAACAAAAGTAATTCTGTGATATTATTTTTGATTCTTTCTGCCTAATTAAAATATATAAAAAGAGGTGGGTAGCAAATTCAAATTTACTATTGAAAAGAAGAAACAATTTTTCATTTGCTCTCTCATTGTATAATAATATCATAACCCATAGGATTTGCCTGTAAAGGGAAAAACAGAATACATTCATTGCTGGGGCAGAGAATGATGCATCTTTAAGTGAAACTGATCAACAAAAGGGTTTATTCTAATGTTATTTGTGTTCCAGTGGCAATATAGAAAATCTGAGTCCTGGGAATTGGCACATTTAAATGATAATATCACACATAAAATACAAGAGTAGGTTAGCCACTTAACTGTCAGTTAACCATGCACAATGGAAGTATTTGCCATTTCTGCCTTTGCACTTTAAAAATGGCTCCGGTATTTAAAATGGCAATTGTCCAGCTATCAAACATAAGCAAGGCATTTAGTGAATGATTTGATTTAGAAAACAGGCAGCTAGTAGGATATGTGCCCGTTTCCCAATAAAATTTCAAGTACACATCAGTGGTATATTGATCTGAGGGATGGAGAAGGAGATATTAATGAGCAATTAGAACAGAAACTATCCTTTAGTAAATGTATACAGCAGGATTTGCAGCTGAAATGTTTTCCACTCTGTCAATAATGCAGGAGAGAAGGGATTTACTGAGTTTGCATCTACCAAGCTACAATTATAAATATGCATTTGGAGAAGCCATTTTAAGGAAATGTCCTAAAAGTCAGGATCCCATCTCATATTTTAGATCCACTGCCATAATGAATTAAGAGAGATGTAATTATTGCTCATGGGAGGTGAATTAACCCTTTTTTTGAGTAGCATGGCATTTATTTCATGGGTTTCTAATAATTTGGAAGATTTATGAGCTCCAAATTTGTTTGCTGCAGGAGCACAAGGAAAGGAGTGGAAGAGAGATATAGAGATAGAGACAAAGCATTCCAGAGACTGAAGAAGACAAAAAGAGGAACAGAGAGAGAAATTTGGTCATAGGTTAATAAAACAGAAGGGAATATATATCAGACCAGTGGATCTGGGTTCAAAGTCTTCCTTTGCCACTTTCTCTCTTTACAACCTAATGACTTAAGCTCATTACACTTCTCTTTCCCATCTATAAAATAAGTGGTTGTGCTAAATATTCTCTAAGTACCCTTTCAGCTCTAAACAGCAGGTCGCATGATGATACTTTTAACCCTTCTGCCACTGTTAAGAAATGGACATTTAAGTTAAGGCCCAGTCACAGGACAGTGTGGTATGAGGAAAAGTGAACTGGATTTGAAGTCTGATTCTAGGACTGAAATCCTGCTCTGATATTCTGTGCTCCTGAGGCAAGTCACTTCATCTATTCAGATTCCAGCCTCTAGCTTGTATTATGACCTGTTGTTTGGTGATAAGATGGTCTCCTTGGAATGGTGCAATGTAGGAGCAGAGTGTCCAAAATGTTAGACTTGGAGTCAGGAAGACCTGAGATAGAATCCCAATTCTGGCACTTAGGTGAGTGATCCTGGGCAAGTAAACTACTCTAAGCTTTAGTTTCCTCTGTAGAATGAGAAATAATGACAGCATATACCTCACAAGGTTGTTGTACAGCGCAAGTGAGAGGATATATGTAAATACAAATGAAAAGCTTCATACATATTATAAATGTATTTATTCAATATATATCATATATTAACTATATAAAGGGCTGTGAAGATAAAATAAGATGATGGCTAGAAAGTGCTTTCTAGGCTTTAAGAGGAGATACAGAATCATAACTCTAAAAGTGAAAGGTACAACTCATCCAACCACTCATTTTAATGTTGAAAAAATGAATCCCAGGAAAGCTAAGTATCTTGCCCAAAGTTACATAGAAATGTGAGCTATTAAAAAAAATAGAGCTGTAATTTCATTGGTACAGGGAATTCCAGGTAAGGAAACTCCCTCTACCAATGTAGATCACCACCTGCTGTCCAATTTAAAACATTGAGTAAGTGACTCTCCCAGGGTCATATAGTGAGGATGTTTCCAAGATTAAACTCAGCTCTGCCTGATTCCAAAGTCAGTTTGCCATCCCTTACTCCATAATGACTCTCAGGCTTTTGTTACTGTCTCAATTATGCATTCTGAAAAATTATAAATTGAACAGAAATTATCTCCCAGCTTTTATTACTTGATGTGATAAGGGGGAAACTCACGGGGTTAAAATACTGAGGTTTTTTTTGGGGGGGGGGTGCAGATAAGACTAGTGCACAGCTTCCTACTCACAAATCAGAACACATTTCAGTTTAAAAAGATAACAAGTCATTTTCATGCATAACTGCACTTCCTTAAGGAGTGAAAATGGTTGTTACTAAAATGTCAACACAATTGTCCTCCTTCAAGCTTAGTTTATCTTGAAGTACTTTACATTTTCAGCACTCTTTGTGTTTGTTTCTCTACAAGCAGAAAGATACTGTCTTGGTTAATTTCCTGAATTTAAAAACAACTTCTGTCAAGATATTCCTAGAGGAATGAAGTGTAACTGCTGTGTGATTAAAGTTCTGGTCCTTGAAAGGGGAAAATTGAGGCCGGCCGTGCTTCACTTCTGTTTTTATTTCCCATTTAAGCAATTCAACTGCATGTCCTTTCAGATTTGTAGAGGAAACCTCTCTCCTGACTTCAGAGCACAAAGCGGAGGACGTTTATGGGAGAGGAAAATATTTCGTAAGGGTCATTCAGGGGGAGAAATTGGATTGTGGAGCTAATTGGTGAGCTAGAGAGACACTTCAGCGAATACTTACTTCACCATTGTCTCTGGCTACGATGGGTTCTCTTACCTAGCTCCTTTTTCAGAATACCTTCCTCTCCACTTGGGAAGCGCATCATTACTCATTCCATCTTTATTATGGAAAAGGAGCTTCTTTCTGGCTCCACAGTCATCCCCCTGATCTTTTTCTCTCCTCCTTGGGGCATGAATAATTTTAATATTGCTGTTTCCTAAAAATCTATTCTCTCTTCCTGTCTTTTTTTTATTCTATTTTGCCAAGGAGCAGTATCATTATCTAGCAGCCCTGATGAGTGGATAATGAAACAATTCCTTTTCAATCGGATTGGGTGGCTGTCAGAGAGAAATGACACCAGCTTATACATCCCTGACACAAGACCCCAAGCTAATTGATGGCAAATAGTACCTGTCTCCTGTGAACCACGACAAAGAAAACAAACATGTGTCACCTGATGGATAGCTTTGGCAGGGGATAAACAAATGTGTTAGGGAGACCCATTTATTAGCTAGAGAGAAGATACAGACCTGAAGAACATGCCTATTAGCTTTTAGCTTAAGAGTCCAACTGTTCACTGGGGAACTGAAATAAATAAGGTAAAATGAGGATGTATTGATGTCCTGGAAAGTTACATGAATATTCAGCTTCTCGTACAAATAGCTATTCCCCTGAGAGCTTGAAACTTCTGTGTTAGCTGCCCGATTACATTTCCCCATCATGGATGCAGGTCTGTAGCCAGGAAATAAATGATTAGTGTCTAGAGAAGCCACACTTAGGGGCCTGCCTGCTTCTTTCTCTCTCATTATTCTGGGTG
>CM053624.1:283305244-283321922 GCA_028646595.1 Phalanger gymnotis
CATCTTCTTGGCACATTACTAAAGTTTTCTTCTGCCAATCCCTTATGCATCAAGCTGTGCTCTTTCAATAATGATATACCTATTCCTAACTGACACTACTTCCCTCTCCTTACTCATCCTAACCCTAACCCAAGATGCTTACAAAGACTTAGCGGCATAGAAAGGTATAAGAATTATTTAAACAGAAGTCTGTCAGTCCCCCAGTGGGAGAGCCAGCATTTGCCTGATGGTTTTTTGGGTTCCTGGCTGCTAGATAACATAGGGAATAAGGTTCTAGACCCGGAGTCCAGAAACCCTGAGTTCAAATCTTACCTTGGGCAGTTATTAGCTATTCAGCCCCTGAGCAAGTCACTCAACCTCTGTCTGCCTGTTTCTTCATCTATAAAACAGAGATGATGATAATGATACCCACAACCTGCCCACCCCATGGCTATTGTGAGGATTAAACGGGATAATGTATGCAAAGCACTTTACAAACCTTAAAACGCCATATAGAATTGTTAGTTATTTTAGGAGGATGGAGAAGGGGGCAGGTGACGTTGAAGGAATGAGGGAAGAAGCGCTATTTATAGTATGTCTCCCCTAGAAAATATGCTTAAATGTCCTTTGATGCAGCTATAATATCACTGCTAAGCCTATACCTAAAAGAGATAAAAGAAATAGGAAAAGTTCTTATATGTACAAAAATATTTTTAGCACCTCTTTTTGGGACGACAAAAAGCTGGAGAATAAAAGGATGCCAATCAACGAAAGAATGGCTGAATAAGCTGTGGTGTATAAATGTGATGGAACACTATTGTGCTGTAAGAAATGTGGAAGGAGATGACTTCAAAGAAACATGGAAAGATTTATAAGAACCGATGCAGAGTGAAGGGAGCAGAAACAGGAAAACAAATTTATGTTATGGCATTGATATTTATAAAAATGAACCAATTTGAAGACTTCTATAAACTGATTAAGAATGAATGAGCAGAGCCAGGACAATTTGTGCTATAAAATTAACATTGTAAAATGAACAATTTTGAGGATTGCTGACGAATGAAATGAGTAGAATCAGGAGAACAATTTATACAATAACAATATGACAAATACAGAAAACTTTGAAAGCTATAAGAACAATGATCAACACAATGACAATTCATGATTCCATACCATCGAAAATGAAACATATTGACAGATACCTCCTGACAAAGAGATGATAGATTTAACATATATATTTTTGTATGTAACCAATATGGGAATTTGTTTTGCTTTACTGTGTATATTTGTTACCACTTGTTTGCTTTTCTTACTCTTTTTTCCAATGGGATAGGGGTGGGAGAGAGAAAAAATAGATTTATGTTAATTAAAAAGCACTTTAAAATAGAGGAGGGCTACAGAGACAGAAAGTTGCATGCCCTTTCAGCTGAGATCCTTATATTATTAGTTTTGCTTAATTGTTTTGTTTTGTCAAAAGAAACTTTTCACAGAGTATGGGTGTGATGTATAAATGCGATGTTAAAAAATATCCCACACGAATAAAACTTTAAAAGGAAAGAAAGAAAATAGGTTTAGGAGTTTGGCATCTAGGGAATTTTCCTGACTTACTGCAATCTGATAGCTTGAATTTGCAAAAATAAAGACAGAAGAAAACAAGAATATGTTCCTTTGTTGACTATTCTTGGTTTCTCTTTTAATCATATCTACTTACTTGAGAAAAATGTTTCTTCTTTGCATTTCTTTCTAATTATTTTTCTGTGCATATTGTGTTCCTTCAGCAGAATAGAAGCTTTTTGAGGGTATTCTGTTTCATTGTTGTCTGTGTCCCAGCTGGGAGAAGAGTATCATACACGTAGAATGCACTTTATAAATGCTTGTTGAATTATATTGGATTCTATGATCCTTTCCAACTTAAAACTTCTGAGCCTATGAACTGAAAGATCAATGATGGGTAATCTCATCCACTCTTCTCTCTATATGACTTTATACAACTACTTCATGGTTTCCTATTCTTTGCTCCCAATATCTTGATGCAGTTCTGCATTGAAATGTTGCAAACACTTATTCTTATAGGCCAAGTTAAATCATTTTGTTTGGTCCTTCATCGACTCACATTTTGAAAGCATATGAAGTACTCTTCCATTATTCCCCCTCTCTCATTCTGTGGGCCAATCAAACTGGCATCTCTGTTCCTCATACATAAAATTCCATCTCCCTTCACTGTATCTTTGCACTGGCTATTATTTGTCCCCTGACTGGAATGCACTCTTTCTTCACCTGTGTCTCGATGAATGTCTCTCCCACAGGGGACAATTAATAAATGATTGCCAACAGATTAATTGATTGATTGAATTATTTAATCCAACTTTGCCCTCAGATCTGACTTCAAATAATGCCTCAGACACTTACTAGCTTTGAGATCTAGAGTGAGCCATTTATATTGCTCTTGGCCTCAGTCACTTCATCTGTAGCATGAGGAAAATAATAGCATTCACCTCACAGGGTTGATGTGAAATGAAATATATAGAGTATGATATAAAAGCTATATAAAATTACAATATAAAAATGTTAGCTATTAGCAGTGGCAGTAGTAGTAGTAAAAATTTAAATAGATGTGCTCCCTTTTCCAAGAATATTTGCATTTAAGCTTTCTCTCTAAGTATAGAATAAAAGGACTTCTGTTAAAAGAATTTTCAGCATCAGCAAAGCAGGTGGCACAGGTATTGGACAGAGTTCTTCCAGCAAAGCACAGTGCCAATAAACAAATCAGATGTTCTTTCTCCCTCCATTCCTATGGCATGAGGATAGTGGTGTTATCTGAAGAGGAGGTGGGCAGGTGTAATGGAAAGAATACTTGTCTGGGAAGCAGGAGACCTGGGTTCTAGTGCTCACTTGGACCAGTAACTTCAGAGGTCTGAGGCTCAGTTTCCTCATGTATAAAATGAAGAGGCTTGAACTTGATCATTTCTAAGGTCTCCTCCATTTCTGAAATGTATTTTTGTTTGTTTGTTTGTTTTTTGTCAGGGCAATTGGGGTTAAGTGATTTGCCCAAGGTCACACAGCTAATAAGTGTGTCAAGTGTCTGAGTCAGATTTGAACTCTGGTCCTCCTGACTCCAGGGCCGGTGCTCTACTCACTGTGCCACCTAGCTGCCCCTCCTCCATTTCTAAAATGTAATCTCCCTGAAGGCAGAGAAGATTTTGATTTTGTACGCCAGTTCCAAGGCCCATACCTTGAAAAGGAAAGGTGTTTTTTGAATAAATTCTAATATAAGGGAGTATGATTTGGGAAGGAAGGCAGAGGGGGTACTACAATAAATATTAGGTAAGTCAGTTGGTACCGATACTAATACTCTAAAGGGGACTTCCTCAAATATATAACCAGCACCTGCTTCAAAATATACTCTTCTCCATTTTTACTTCACTGAATTCAACAAAAGGCATCCCAATTATTATACAAATTAATGATGTATCAGATGTGAAATAATAGCAATAGAAATGATAATTACTAACCCTTCTAGAGTACTTTACAATTTACAAAAAATTATGTACAACCTTGCGAGGGAAACAATATAAATATTATTAGCCTAATTTCACATATGAGGACACTCTGAGACAAAAATTGTTGAGGGTCAAAAGTTAACAGACTAAAGAAAAGAGGAAGAGGAGGAGGAGAAGAAGGAGGAAGAGGAGGCGAAGATGAAGGAAGAAGAATTAGCATTTGTATACCCAAGACTCTCAGTGTTTGGTGACACCCAGTATAATTCTTTCAGGTGCACAAAATACACACATTATGTTTTTGATTCTTGAGAAAATCTTGGGACGTAGATGCTACTGTTATCACTGTTTTACAGATGAAGGAACTGAGGCAGTGAGAAGTTAAGTCATTTTTCCTGGGGCCATATAACCAGTCAGTGTCTGGGGCAGGAACTGAACTTGAATCTTCTTGACTTCCAGTATAGCACTCTATCCACTATACAATACAATAAATTACTTGGTGGCCCTTGAGGTAAGGAATAAAGTTTTGAAACATTCGTTTTCCATTTTTAATCCAATAGCCTTAGAAAATCTTATAATGAAGGAAATGGGACATATCCTATTCCGTACTTCATCAATGCTATAACGACGGATTATTTTAGGGAACAAAGCTCAGAGAAATCACTTACGAGGTATCGCTTAGCCAAAAGTCCTCCTGACCCCAATGGACTACTGATTTAAGGAATTTTTCATTAAGTGAAGAGAAGAAGCATTTTTATGGTGCCTACTATGTGCTAGGCACTCTACTAAGCACTTAAGTACATGTTCACTGACTTCTTCCCTTTATTTTTATAACCAAAGGCCAAAAGCAAAACTACCTGATTTGATTAGAGACATACCTTAGATTAGAGCTTGAAGACCCAGGTTTCAGTGCTGACTAGATATATGACTGAGGAAATGTCACATAAGCTTTCTAGGCCACAGTTTCCTCATACGTATTATGACAACACTAGACTACATTGCTAAGGTCCCTTTCACCTTCCAGCCTTTCCAAATAAAAATTTATGTGATTTTCCATCCTGGTCCTTAACCTTAATGGAAGGTCCACAGGCAGTTCTAGCCCTATCTCACTGTCAGGGCTACTGACCTAGAAGTTGGACTCATTACTTCTAGGACTGTTAGTAATGAAAGACAATGTGATGATTTGATGGAAAGAATACTGCCATTGGGGTCAATGAACTGAACTGAACTGAAATCCCATTTCCAGCCTTCAATTACTTTGGGTCACAGTGAGCCTTGGTTGCATCACCTATAAACGGGGATAATAACATTTCTATCCCATCCACTCTTGGATGTTGGAAGGAAAGTTCTTGATCACAGTAAAACACTAAGAAAAAGAGGAATTGTGTTTCTAAGTCAGAAGGTGCCCTGCCCCACATTGTCTCAGCACTTCTGAACCCATCCTCTTCAGTGGGTTCCTATTGCCTCTAGGATAAAATACATATTCCTCAGTCTGGGATTTAACATCCTCCACAGTCTTAAATACTGCATCCTCCACATCCAATTTACCTTTCCAGATATTTCGTCTTATTCTCCATCACACACTTACAGTATCAACCAGAGATGCTCCCTGAACTCAATGTTCTCAAAGTTCTATCTCCCCTCTTTGTGCTGTCCATCATGCCCAGAGTGCATGCCTTTCTTCCACCTCTCAGAATTCATAGCTTCCTTCAAAGCTCAGGTATCACTTTCCCCAGGAAGCCTTTTCTGACCTCTCCAATTTGTTAGTGTATTTACCTACCTATTTATTTGCCTGCTGTATGTTCTAGTCTGGCACTGAAATGGTACAATCATCACTGTCCTTGGCATCAGGAAGAGCTGAATCAAAATCACGCTTCATATACTTAATCAGCATGCGACCCCGGGAAAGACATATTAACTCTCTCAGCCTCAGTTTCTTTATCTGTAAAATGGGGATACAATGGAACCTACCTCACCTAGTTGTAGTGACATTTGAAAGCAGCAATAGATGTAAAGTGTTTTTACAAACCTTGAAGTGCTGTATAGATGCTATTATTTTTAATGCCTGACTAAAGTCATCGAAAGCAAGGACTCTGTTTTTTGCCTTTGTAGTCCCAAGACCCAACATAGTACTATAGGTGCTTAATGAATATTTGTTGAATAGGAAGGAATTCAATACCCCCTCTTGATTTTACCTCTTCATTTTTAGGGTGGCCACCCCTCTCCTTTACCCTAGCTATGCCCCTTCCAGAGGAGTCACATTTTCTTAATATGAATAAAAGTGAAATAATTGAAAGCTCTGCTTTCCACAGCAACAATAACCCAAGCTCACCATCCAATGTCTCCAGGCTTCTTTGCCATTGTTTTTGCTCACCACAGAAATATTTTTACAGCAAAAAGCCATACATATTGTAAAACTGTATAATTTAGCTTAATCTTGTGTGAAAAACTAACGGGACTAGAAAGGAGTTAGTGAATGTGGAAAATTGAAACAAGAAATTACACCGTTTTCTCTAGCACATTGCATTTAGCAGCATACAAAGCCATTCCCTGTGCTGGCAGAGAAATGGCACCTTGAGTTCCTCACTCTGGTGGGTACAAAACCTCAGCCTTAATCAAAATTTGTACAACACCCAGTAGAACACTGGTAACAGGGTATAGCTAGATAATACAGTGATTCGAGTTTTATTGTTATGGGGCAAGAGGGATATTAAAAGTAAACCCCCATTGTAACAAAATTCCCCAAGACATGAAATTGCTTTGTTGTCATGGAATTTTGTTGAAAAGAAAATGGTACATATGCCTTCAGGAATAATTACAACAGCGAGCATTGTTATACCACCTACTATGTGCCGGGCACTGTACTAAGCACTTTGCAAATATGTCATTTGATCTTCCCAACATTCCCTTGGGGTAGGTACTATTATTATCCATGTTTCACAGTGGAGGACACTGAGGAAAGCAGAGATTAAGTGATATGCCCAGGGCCACACAGCTAGAAAGTATGTAAGCCTGGACTTGAACTCAGGTCTTCCTGACTCCCAGCCCAGTGCTCTATCCCCTAACTGAACCATCTGGATGCCTAAATGAAATCAGCATGTCCTCAGGGAACATTTACTATACAAAATGCATTGTACAAAGTATTTGGGGGGCGGAATGTAATGAAATAGAAGAAATGTCCCTACTTGCTCTCATGCAATCTACCTGGGAAGACAATACATAAATAGGTGAGATACTAAATAACAATTACAAATTTATGTATTAGCATCTCAGTACAGTGGAAATACTGAAAGATTTGGAGTCAGGACTCCAAATCAGAATTGGAATCCTGACTCCCATATTTACAGTCTGTGTGACTTTAGTCAAGTGACTTAACTTCTTTCTCTATGTCTAAGTTTCCGCATTTATAAATCAAGGGGCTTGGACTAGAAGGTCTCTAAGGTCCTTTTGAGCTCTCAACATAGGACCCTGCGACACTACCACCCTAGATGAAGCCACCAATAGAAGAGATATCACAAGATGGTGGTACATGTGTACTTTACCAATTTGTCCCCTCCTATGATCTGCCTTTCTCATTCACTTTTTATACCTGCCATAGTAATAGTACAATGCTGGATTTGGAGGTAAAAAGGACCACAGACAAGCCATTTAACTACACTGAGACTCAGTTAACTCATTTGTAAATTGCAGATCACACCTTCCTCACAGGAAAACAGAGAGGATCAAATGAAATAATGTATAGAAAATATGTTGCAAACCTGGAACCACCCCATAAATGTCAGTTACTGCTATGATTATTTCCACCCTTTCCAAGTCATCCTCTCTTTTTCTTCCTTATACCCCACCCCCCGCATGAGACTGATACCAGTTGTTCTGTAGATAGGTAGCAAGTGAAAAGGAGAGCCTTTGATGATAATACTAACCATATGATTTTATAAAATTTAAAATAAAAATGTAACTAAGCAATTTCCTATGCACTTGATGCTGGAAGGACAAATTCAAAAGTGAGACAATGCCTGCCCTAAAGAAGTTTACATTCCAGTAAGACAACATATATACGGGAATTGTGTCTAGGGAAAGAAGTTTTGGTCTGGGGAATCAAATGGAAGGCCAGTTGATCCAAAGAGCAATTAGTTGACAAGTCTGCCAGCAGGGTAAATGGCAAGATAGCACAGTAGATAGCTGGATGTTAAGCACATTCTTATATTCACTAGATAGAAGGATTCACTAGATAGAAGTACTAGTTATGTTTGCCCTAATTCACCAATCAAGACAATTCAGTTGTAGCATTTGTAAAATAGTTTTCAAAGGAAGCATTAAAGGCAGCCTAGATTAATGAGTAAAGAGGCGGACTTGGGAGTCAGGAAGACCTATGTTCTAATATTGCCTCTGATGCTTTCTAGCTATGTGATCCTGGCAAATCGATGCCTCTGAGCCTGTTTCTTTCTCTGTAAAACAGGAATAATAATACTCCACCTTACAAGGTTGGTGTGGGGATCCAATTGAATACTGTGTGTAAAGTGCCTGGCAAACCTTAAAGTGCTACATAAATGTGAGTTCTTGCCATAGTCAATAGAGTACTGGGCTTAGAGTCAAGAAGATTTATGTTCAGATCTCACCTCTAATCTGCAATGGCTATATGACCTTGGACAAGTCATTCCTCCTTGTTTCAGTCAATTCATTAGGACTTATGCAATCCTAGATGCAGGTAAAATCTAAGTCTTAAATGGAGGTACAATCTGCAACAATGGAGGAGTCTCCACACTTGGAATATCCCATACCCACCCAATCGCAATTACTCGTAATTTGAAATATATAAAAAGTTGGATCAGTCATTTGCTACTATTCAATATATGCATATTATGATTTCCAGTGACAAAAGGGAAAGAAGAAATCTCATATCCTGATAAGTGATCAGTGCTTTCAGGTGTGGGTTCAGACGTAGGTGCTTAAGGATATCCTTTTCGTTGTACATTTCTCTGTAATAACTGGGCACGATATTGATGCTCATTAATGGGATTTTCAGAATAAATTAGGAGAAAAGCTTCAATTTGAAATCATTTTTAACAGTGCCCCCAAGAAGACACATTAAGCAATATTTGACTGCAGTGAAAACTGGTGCAATCGTGTTTTCCACATAAATAAATGTCTTGTGGAGCACACCTTTCCATGGCTGACCCATCTCATCAACTGGAGAAATTTGGGGATGTGTATATCCACCTTCCTCAACTATTGTTTTCAGCACTTCAGGAAACTTACAAAATGTATCTGCTGCTTCAAAACCAAAGACCAAGTTCATGATAGAGGTTTTGCCAGGATACCCTTCAAAATGTGACAAAATTGCTTTTTAATCAGTGAAGGGGCACAGGGGAATCTCTGTTACTCTGATCTTCTGGAGACGCTCCTATCAGGATCTCAGTTCTTCATTTCATAGATCTTCTGTGGGACTTTACCAACTCAACCACATCAGCTTTTAAGGCATCTTCATTACCCAAATCACAAAAGGAGTGCAATGTAGTGTTTTTCCTCCCTTAAATTCAAGTGTGACTATATCTCTTTCCTAGTCAGTAAAATCCATGGACTTCACATTGCCTCTGGAATAAAACATAAATTCCTGTCTGGCTTTTAAAGTCCTTCACAACTTGGTCTTGACTTACCTTTCCTGCCTCCTTCTGCATCATTTCCTTTCTACTACTCTCCATCTCAGTTAAATTGGCCTTGCTGTTTCCCCCTATTGTGTCTTGAAGGGCTCTCCCTCCTCACTTTTCCCATCATGGAATCTCTTACTTCCTTCAACATTTGACTCAAGCACTGCTTTCTATATAAAGCCTTTCTTGATCCCAGTTTTAAAAGTTTAAAAATACATTAAGATTTTGAGACACTCAGGATACAACCATAGAATCATAAGATCTAGTGGAAGGAGATTTCAGAGGCCATTGATCCACACACTTCATTTTGCAGATAAGGAACCCAGGGAAGTCAGATGACCTGCCCAAGGTTACATTGGAAGTAAGCAACAGATAAGAGATTTGAACCCAGGTCCTGTTTCCAGATTTACTATTCTTTCCACTGTACCTTACTATCTCCCCCAATAGAACGTAAGGCCCTTGAGAGCAGAGACTGTTTCATTTTGTCTTTGTATTCCTGATGTCAAGAACAAGGTCAGACAAATGGGCCCCACCCTCCATCTACTACATCACAAAGAGAACTAGTCTTAGCATGACAATTTCTGGTTTCAAATCCTTAACTATGATGCTAATTAGCTGTGTGACCTTGGACAACTTAGGAATAACATTATTTATCTTACTTATCTCTCATAGACTTGTGAGAAATGAACTTTGTAAGCTTTAAAGCATTACACAACAGTGAGTTTATTATTTGTGAGGGTTACCCTTCTTTGTTCAATTTCTAGCATAGTATTTCACCTGGAAAGCAGTCATTCACTATGAACACTCCTTGACCTATTTCCCTCTCTCCTGGATGCATTAAGAAGACAGTTAGTTCCATGACCGAGCAGCTGTCCAAGGTACCCATGATTTTCTAGACCTACCATACCTTCTTTAACTGTAGGTTTTTGTTGTCGTTCAGTTGTTTTCAGTCATGTCCAACTGTTTGTGATCCCATTTGGGCTTTGCTCGCTAAAGTCACTGGAGTGGTTTGCCATTTCTTTCTCCAGCTCATTTTATGGTTGAGGAAATGAAGTAAGCAAGGTTAAGTGACTTCCCCAATGTCACACAGCTAGCAAGTGTCTGAGGCTGGATTTAAACTCAGGGAGACGATCTTCTTGACTCCAGGCAAGTGCTCTATCCACTGCACCCTCTACCTAGCTGTCAAATGCAGGTTTATCTCTTCCATTAATTTTTAGTGACTGGCCTAAGGCATCACTGGGAAAACAGGTAATGCCTTACAGTCAATGGCCCAAAACTATAGACCAGCAGCACCAATAACAGTGAGTGACCCATTCTTGTCAATGCATCCTTTCTGCATGATTGCCAATTTGCTAGTACACTATGGAGCAGCTCTTCACAGAGCTAGGATTTTCAGAATAATTTAGGAGAAAAGCTTCAATTTGAAATCATCTTTAACAGTGCCTCCAAGAAGACACACTAAGCAATATTTGACTGCAGTGAAACCTGGTACAATCATGTTTCCCACATAAATAAATGTCTTGTGAAGCACACCTTTCCATTGCTGACCCATCTCAGAAATTGGAGAAATTTGGGGATGTGTATATCCACTTTCCTCAACCGTTGTTTTCAGCACTTCAGGAAACTTACAAAATGTATCTGTATCCCAGTGGCAGCCATCCCAATTGTCTTAATGTTATGCAAACTATGGCTCCCTTAAAATTTTGCAAACTACTCTTTACTGGCACTAAAAGTTTCCATTTCAGAGCTTTAGCTACGTCCTGTAAAAGACCTTCTGCTAGATTTAAAAGTTTCCATTTCAGAGATTTCACCTTCTTCACACTTGAAATTCCCAAATGTTTTGCCCTCTCCTGAATAACATCTACTGTCCTATTACAGAGGTTCTGGTCTTGTACCTCCAGGGGTATGAGTCTATCACCAGATGTTTATAACAAGGTAAACTTAAGGAGAAAACTCCTTGGGAGGTTTACTTTTTCCTAAGCCTTTGTTTATATGTCATTGGAGCTATAAAGGGAACAAATTCTAATTCCTTTTCAATTTACTTAAGTGTTCACCTCTCTCTATTCACCTTCCCCTTCTCTCTTTCTTACATGGAAACTAACTAGTTTACAGTCTTTTATTTTATTATTATTATTTGCACTTGTATTGTTTTTATTTTCTGACCTCTGAGGAGAAACAATTAGGTTTGGAATCAAAAGTCTCATATTCAAATTTTGGCTTGTGACCCCAGGCAAATCGTTGAACGTTTTTGGGCCAATTTCTTCCCTTATAAAGTCAGATAATTGAAATAAACAATCTCTACCTTCCCTCCAAGCTCTAAATTCATCATCATTTTCCTTTTCTTCCCCTGGTATGTGCTCAGTGTTTTAATAAGTTTATAGTAAATGATCTATCCTGAAAACAGCTTGGAAACACCATGTAAATAGATCCACAATGATTAATAAATAAACACAGCACTAAGCCTAGTCCACTACAAAGCATTTATTTAACAATTTTTTTGAAAAAGAATAAAAGTATGAAAATGAATTTGTACATATCAAAAATATACCAAATGAGGGAAACCTGTCCAGTAAGCTAGAGAAAATTCAGCCACAATCTTTCACTGTTGATGTCATATATAAGATTGTGATATATAGGTATATATGTGTATATATATATGTATACATATATATATATATATAAAATATTTGAATGTGTTTTTATGTGTAGCTGTACCTCTGGAATATTTGGTCCTCATGGCCCATGTTTACCCCACAGGAACTATAGGATTTTCAAGCTGAAAGGAAACCAATATACTATATAGTCCAACCACTTTATTTTATTATTTCATTAGAAGAGGAAAATGAGGTACCCAAAGAAGAAGCAATTTTCCTAAGATCAAAAAAGTGACTCTGTCCAAAAAGTATCTCTTCCATGAGATTATCAGCTCCCTGAGGGCCAAGACCATACATTTTTTCCAAACTCTAAAAATATTTGAAGATTCTAGCCAAAGACAATGCCATGCCCCTAAATGAAGATCTTTAAATGAGGGAAGACAGCTACCAGTGGACAAAGTGCAGTACCTGGGAGTCTGGAAAATCTGGGTTAAAATCTGAGGTGATTCTGACATTTATTAGCTGTGCGAACATAGGCAAGTCATTCATCTTTCAATAAATTGATCAACAGGTATTTTACCAAGTGTTCCTGGTGTGGCAGGCACTGTGTTCAATGCTGAACATTTTTATAGAAGCGATTCTTATTTCAGTATAGCTTGAACTAAAGGCACCTAAGTGACATAGTCAATGGAGCACTAGACCTGGAGTCAGGAAGACCTGCATTCAAATCCAATTCAGACACTTATTAGCTGGGTGACCCTAGGTATGCCATTTAACTGCTGCCTACCTCTGTTTCCTCATCTATAAAACAGAGATAAGTAATACTCAGAGTACCCAGCTCACAAGAAGGCTATGAAGCTCCAATGACATGAAGCACATGAAATGCTTTGCAAACATTAAACACACAATAAAATTGACATTTATTATTACTATATATTTCTTGATGATGGGGCCTCACAGAACAATTTGCTTAATGTACTTTTTTGGCATTTGAATAAACAGATGGAGAACTGTCAAGTTTGAAAACACACCCACGCATGTCTTTCACCTAAGTGATGCCACCAAATCAGTGAGTCCTTAGAATGAAAATAATTTTCCTCCTGGATAGGGGGTCCTTTCTCATTTCTCAATACATACATGAAATATTCAGATAATAAGTCAGCTATTTCTTAAGCCCAGCCAGGGGAAAGATGACTTGGAAGTCATAGCATTATGGATGGTGACAAACAGTAATGAAAAAGCATCCAGCCTAATTTGCTGATTTGTATTTTCCTAGAGAACATGGCTTAACAGAACTTCTTTTTAAAATGCAAAGAAGACCATGCTTTATGTTGTTCTATTAGGAAACACACAAGCAGCCTGTGACCTGCTTCAAGGGGAACGTTGCTTCTGAGTTCTAAATCAAGTTTAATGAATTTAAGGTGACTGAAAGGAATGGGTGAACAAAACTGTTGGTAACAGTCCAGTCCTCGCAGGACAAATGTTTTCCTTGACTTTGTTTCTTTGTGAGAAAAAACAGTCTGCTGCCAAACTTATCTCAGGAATCACGAAAAACACATATATGCCCATCTGTAGCTACATGTTAAATGCAAAAGAGGAAGTCTTTCTTGAGTGAGCGTTTTTTTAAAGGACAAAAGATGAAAAAAATAGATGTTTAATGATATTTTGCCTTCATTTCCTATTTTTTTTACCTGAATAGATGTCGTGGACAGATCCTGGAGATCTTCCCATGGTACCATCTACAACATCCTGTGGAGAAGTAGTAGGTTGGAGAGGCTGAATGGTGAGGCAATTATTGAAAATATCTTGATCGAGCTCCATGCTTGACCGCAACTAAGAAAAGGAAAAAAAAGAACAAAGATGGATAAGGAATACTTCCTGGGAATATTTTCCTGAGAAGGCCGAATGACCTAAGATCCTATTAGCCAAAGACCTAATACTATAGACATAATAAGACCTAAAACCAGGGGGTTGGCACTTGGTAAATGGGGGAGAAATCACAACAGTATGTTGGGAAATGAAACTGATTAGCCTTTGGTATCTGTGCTTTCAAGAGCCTAGCTTTCTACGGTTCTTTTTCTTGTTTGTAATGTATATTATTCATAGTGGTAGTAATAACAACAGGAACGCTTTAATTGGATTACCAAGTTGGCATATAAGGTGTTATAAAAGTAATAAAGACAGAGCCATGAAAATTTGCTCATGGTAATTTTATTCCTAAGAAACATCACAGTACCAGGGATGGAGTACCTAACAGGGATGGAGGACTTGGGTTCAGATCATATCTCTGGTGCTTATTACCTGTGTGACCTTGGGTGAATGACTTAACCTCCTTGGTCGTCAGTTTTCTCATCTATAAAATGAAAGGGTTAGGCTAGATGGTCTCTGAGGTCCCTTCCACCTCTAATCCTATATCATTCCCATCTTAACAGAGCCAGTGCTTCAAGGACCATCAGAATAGATATGCCCTTCTACCACTGTAAATACTGGTCTCACTACACTTTAAGAGATTGTCTTTGTGAGTTGTGAGGTGCAAAGTGATCAAAACAAACAAACAAACAAACAAACAAACTATTCATCACTCTACCACCACTTGGGTAATGAAACTTTCTAAACTTTACTAGGCTAGTCCTCTGATACTAGACTGATACTCAGAGTTATTCCATCTTGGTTGGACCTCTGGGGCTTGTGTTATGCTGGCACAGCTTTCAAGAACCCAGGGTTACCTGCAAGTGGTAATGAGGCATCGAAGAAGTACCTTAGTGGTAGAGATCTCAGATTATATAAACTTGCAGAAGGGGAGAGGAAAGAAAGCAGATGTTAAGTAAAAGTACTGTGGATTATTTTTGGCTGGTTTGTGTGTTTTTTAATCAGCAGTAAGTTACTGTTTAGAAAGAAATATTTTTCCAACCTCATAAAGCCTAGTGATTTATAAACATATGTCCTGTGTTCAGTCCAGGAAAGCAGAAATGGTATGGCGACCCTGACTGAGGGAAACGACCATTTAGCACATGTAGCATGTGCAAAAATTTTTTTTTTTTGCAAAACCATTTGCACAGCTTCAGCACACGCTAGTCTACGTTTGCATTGCTGACCAAACATCTCCAGAGTGAATGCTCTTGGGGCTTTTGTAAGGTATGTTTGTTATTTGGGTGCTAACCTAAAAACACATGCGGCTTAACTAAAACTGAAAGAAGGGGGAAAAAAATCAAGGCTTAGCATGAATTCTGGTAATCGCTTCTAATTTATCTTCTGTACTTAAGATGTGTTCTGGGGCCCATATGTTTTACCCAGAGTAGTCATCAACCCCTATCTGCTTTCTATTACCTACCCATTCTCAAGGCTTTTAATGTTATCAGTAGTAATAAAGGCTTTTCATGAAATTAGGGTCATGTGTATGGAGCCAAATGCCTGCAAGTCTTCCTTAGCATTGGCGTCACTATATACTTAAGTTTTCATAAAGTGATTTCTATTAACTGCAAAGGGAGAGTTAGAATTTAAGTAGATTGCTGCTGGAGTAGTATGCCTGTCCATGGTGGGGACAATAATCAGGGAGGTCATGGGAGATTTGTCCCAAAGGGTCAGAGGAATCAAGGGCAATGGCTTTCTAAAACCATAACACTGCCAGCATTACTTTTCCTTTTCTCCCCACCACCTGATTCCTCATTTGCTTATCTCATACCCCATCATCACCTCATTCTTTCTTCTTTCCCTTCCTTCTTGTTGTTTACTATTCAGTAATTTCATTCACTCTTTGTGACATCATTTAGGATTTTCTTGGCAAAGATAGTGGAGTGGTTTGCAATTTCCTTCTCCAGCTCATTTTACAGATGAGGAAACTGAGGCAAACAGGGTTAAGTGACTTATCCAGGGTCACACAGCTAGTACATTGTCTGAGGTTGGTTTTGAACCCAGGTCTTCTTGACTCCAGACCTGTCTCTTTATCCACTGTGCCACCTAGCAACCCATCTTTCTTGTCCAGTTCTCAGTAATAAACTGTCATAAATAAGATTATGATCTACATTAACATTTTAATTTAATTTTTTCAATGAACAAAAATCCATTTTCTTTTATTTCCACTTCCTCCCCACCATTGAGAAAAAGGAAAAACAAAACAGTTATAATATGCATATCAACCAAAAAAAAATCCCACGTTGGCTGCATATTTCTTTAAGAGGGGTTGTGGGCTAGAGCACAGAGCACTGGGTTTCAAGTAAGAGGATCTGGATTGGAATCTTAGTTCTGCTACTCATGACCTGTCTGAACTTGAACAAATAACTTTGCCTTCGGGATTTCAGCTTCTTTACATGTAAAGTAAGAACAATTGACTTAGAATAGAAAGAACCGGGGGGCGGAGCCAAGATGGCGGTTGGAAAGCAGTGACTGGCGTGAGCTCCCCACCAAGTCCCTCCAAAAACCTATAAAAAAATGGCTCTGAACCAATTCTAGAGCTGCAGAACCCACAAAGTGGCAGAGGGAAGCAGGGCTCCAGCCCAGGACAGCCTGGATGGTCTCTGGGTAAGGTCTGTCCCGCATGGAGCTCCCAGCTCCCAGCTGAGGGGAGCGGAACTGAGCCCAGCGCGCATGGTGCAAACAGACCAGACACAGACCTACCAGACCAGGAGACGAGTGGAGAGTGCCCTACAGTCATGAATTACTGAGCTGTGGCATGTACCAGACCTCACAACCCACAAACAGCAAGACAACAGAGAAGGTTAGTGGGAAAAGCTGCGGGACTGAGTTTGTGGTTCGGCCACCGCCCCTGGGGCAGTGGAGGTGGGGCAGCTTTAGAACTACAGCTGCAGTTGCTTCTGGCCCCAGGCCCACCTGGTGGGAGGAATTAAGTGGCGGATCAGAGCAGGAGTGAAGAGCCTGCTGAAGATTTAAGCCCAGTTCGGGTAGCGCATCTGCCCAAGCGTGGAAAATAGAACTCATTAGTCTACAAGCATTCATACCCTGC
>CM053624.1:283322422-283340839 GCA_028646595.1 Phalanger gymnotis
GGAAAAGGAGGATGGGAGGGGAATGGGGTGTCGGAGGGGAGGGCAGAATGGGGAACAGGGCAACCAGAGTGCACGCCATCTTGCAGTGGGGCGGGGGTGGAAATGGGGAGAAAATTTGTAATTCAAACGCCTGTGAAAATCAATGCTGAAAACTAAACATATTAAAAATAAATTAAAAAAAAAGAATAGAAAGAACAGTGAAGTTGGAGTCACAGGACCTGAGAAAGAATCCCAGTTCTTTTAGTTACTTTCTATGTGACCTTGGATAAATCATTCTGCCTCTCTACAAAATGAAGAAGTTGGATTCGTCAGTTTCAAAGGCTCCTTCCAGCTTTAACTCTATGATCCTTTCTACTTCTAAAACCCCAAATCCGGTAATTATTCAGTGACTTCAGTCTTTGAGGCCTCAGTTTTCCATTAGCAAAATGAGTACTTTGGGCTAGCCTAGCTGATCTCTAAAGGTCTTTTCAAATTCTAAACTCCTGTGTTCTTAGGTGTTTCATTAAAGGTCAGGCTAAAAAGTAGCATTGCATGAATGGAACCCTAAACAACAGGATATATAGTAGAACAGTCAATTTGAGGTAATTTTTAAAAAGTGTCTTTCTTCTAAAAAGATCAAATACATTAATGGATGGGTGAAATCAGAGACTGACCTCCATCTGATTCTGTTCAACTTTAAAGTAGGGATTGCTATGTTCTGGAAATGTAGATTATTGGAAACAGATTTCACTAGTATCCATCACGAAGTACAAATTCTTGAAAAATTGGGAATCCACAAGGAAGAAGGGGATTTTCTTTTAGGAGAAAAAGGAAATTTTTTTTGGAGGGCAAGTGGAAAATATTAAATACTTACTTTGCCTACTATTCCTTACAAATCTAGCCATTATGTCTGCTTAGAAACACTAAAATGTACATGTATGACTTCATTTGTGCATTGAAATATCATTTTAGCATATTTAAAATGTGAATGTCTGGGGAAAAAAGAGAAAAAACAAGGTAGAAAACTTCTGTTTTCTATTTTTTTTCCAGAAAACTCCTCAAGACATCATGAAAAAAAATCTTTTGTGGGTTTTTTTCCAATTTACCCCCATTCCCTCCACCCTTCTACCCTTTCACATGTATGACTAAGAATTGTAGTGTGTAGTCAATTATTCAGGTCTAAAGATGGAGAGACAAAAAGGGATGCCCTAATTTTCTTGAAATATAGGAATCATTTTATGTAACCATTACATTATTATTTCTATCTCTATTAAGTGGATTTCTTAGGCAGCAAGGTGATGCAGTGGCTATAACACCAGGTCTGATAGTAGGAAGACCTGTGTTCAGATTTGGCTTTAGACACTTATAGCAATGTGGCCCTTGATAAGTCACCTAATCTTTTTGTCTCTGTTTCCTCAACTGAATAAGGAGATATTAATAGTACCAAACTCTCAGAGTTGTTGTGATGATTAAATGAGATAATATTTGTAAAGTACTTAGCATAGTACCTGGCACATAGTAGGTGCTATATAAATGATAGCTATAAGTATCGTTATTATCACCAACACCACCACCATAATCATTTCAAGTCATGAACTTAAGCTTTTTCTTTCCTTTGTTAACCAGCTCTATCCTTCACCATTCAACCTTTCACCTTCTGAAGGCCCTTCAAGCTCTTGAATAATGGTTTCTTTATTCACCATCTTGCTAAAAATGCTATTTCAAGGTTTGTCAATTATTTTCATATTTTTTGCAAATCCAGTGGCTTTTTGTACCAAAGTTTAAAATATAGGCATGATAGACTCTTGGCAGGGGATGAATGAAGTGAATTTAACAAGGGCCAGTAAAACAGAGTCATCTGGAGCCTTGCAGATTGATTCAAGAGCACAGTAAACTGAAAATGGGGGAAGGGAGAAAAGTGCTCACATAATTCTTATGGCTGGCACTACAGAGATCAGCAGATGCTAAAGGGAAAGAACAGAGAAGTGATCTTCAAACTTTCATGATCATCATCTTCATCAGAAAAATAATTAAGCGTATACTTCCCCATATATGCCAATTATTTATAAATTATATGACTGTGGTCATGTATTAATAATTATGTACCTTATAAAACTTGTATAAAGAGGTTAAACAAGAATGAAATAAAGATGAAATGACATTGGATTCTAGAGTCAATAGGAAGATGCTGGAATTTGTTGCATGGGAGAGTGACATGGCTATAAGAAAATCATTCTTGTAGCTCTATGCATGATTACCTGGAGAGGGGAGAGACTTGAGGCAAGGAGACAAATTAAATGGCCATTGCAATAGTTCAGGCAAGAATTGATAACAGAGTGGGAAGTGACTGCTTTGAGTAGAGAGAAAAGAGCAAATGTGAGAGATGTGGAGATAGAAACAATAAGATGTGTGCAACTGATTTTGATACATGGGATGAGGAAGGGTGTAGAGCTGAAGATGTTATCACAGTGTTATGAACCTGGGTGACCTGAATGGGAATAATGTTCTCCATAGCCATAGAGAAGTTTGATAGAGGTATGGGTTTAAGGAAGGACATAATATAATGAGATCTAGGACACAGAATATGACTTAACCAAGACCTTTCATTTAGTGCAATTCACTTTGTCCTTTCCCCCCCCCCCAAAAAAAAAGGGATAAGGATAACCAGGTTCTTATTCCCTAGTCATTGCCCCCAGGTGCAGTAACCATCATAGCCACTAGGTTATCTGAGAGGCAAGGAGTAGAGATAATGGTGGTGGTGGGGAGGGTGATGGAATTTTCCCGATGGTACTTGCATAACTGATGCTGTGAGTACTGGGGAAGCAATGGGATTATACCCCAAGGCACCAACATTTGCCCAAGAACAGGGAAGGATGGAAGCTTCTGCAAGCAAAGGAGAGTATGGAATGGGAAGTCTGGAGGAATAAAGATGAATGTAGTTGTACTGGAAACAAGCCCCATGATTGGCTCTTACAGGGAGAGTGGGATTCAACCCATTTTCCCATCCTTCAACTGGTTGATCACATACCCCTTGAGGTCAAGTCGTGGCTCCCGTTTGGAGATTACTAGGAAAAAGGGACTATATTGATGGAAGACCATATTCAAGAAGTCCAGAAATGAAATCTATTGCATTAGATATTTATGGATTATAAAAATATTAAGTTTGAGATCTAACACAATGAGACCAACTTGACCTCTTAGGTTCCAGTTATATATTAAGGCATGAGATTTATGATTGGAATTGGACATTGGAAGGGTATGCCTCAATCAGAAAGAAAAAAAAGGACTAGAAGGAGACTGAAGCATATAATAGTATATACTTATGTGAGGAAATCCAGAAAACTAGGAGTTGACATGGTAGAGCATATTTGGATGAGGATCAATGGAAATTGAAACAGAAATAATATTGTTAAATATTGATACTTCATATACTTCATACACTTTGTAAGGAGGGAAGAATCTAGGGAACAGATCATAAACCTGAGTTCTAGGAGACTTCTACTATCTGCAGGTTTGTGTTCCCCAAATTTCTAATTCTTCCCTCTGTACAATGTATGAAGTATACACCTCTAATAGTATCATTTCTGTTTCAATGTCTACTGATCCTCATGATGAATGGTCTTCGTGATGTACAAGCCTGATTTGATTTTGGAGCCGTAGGAGACTTCTATTAAGTGTAATTTGCAAGCATTATTTTTTTAAAAAAGAGTAACCAATGAATTTGTGATTTGTGATTACTAAATCATCATCTAATCTTTAAAATATAGAGGAATGATAAGAATAGAATCTGACCAAAAAAGGTATAACTGATTGCTATAGTAGAAACAATAAGAACCTTAAAAGCAGGTAGATGTTCCATCATTGAGTTTTTGATAAGGGAAAGGAAAGCTAGACAGACTACTGAGCACCCTGGATTTAGGAGATCAGAGTTTTAAATGTTCAGAGAAACAGCAGGTAGGATGACAACGGCCTAACATTTTCAAAGGGGAGTCAGCCCACGAGTGATGGGAATCTCTTAAAAATGAAATTCTGAACATACAAGAAAGAAAAAAATGATGGGCAGAAAAGGGCAGAGATGCCTAGAGAGACCTATGTGGATGGAAGGGGACATTATGGCATTTAGATTTTTAAAAGCATATCTGGAATATGGAAGCTGGAGTGAGTAACTGAGGATGAATACAAAAGACGGCTCTTTTACATATAAAACAGTGTTAAGATCCCTGAAGTCCAGAATGAGCTGAGATTTTCAATGGATTCTAAAAATAACAAAAAGTGTTGTCATTTCTCAGTTATGTTGAGGAGAAGAGAAAGATTAGAAAATATTTTTGGCATGGTCTGGCTAATGATAACACAGGGGCTACCTTCTATACCTAGAACTCTCTCCCTTCTTATGTTTGTCTCATTGCTTTCCTGGCTTCCTTCAAGTATCAGCTAACGTCCTACCTTCTTCAAAAAGCCCTTGCCATTTCTCTTTAATCATAGAGTCTTTTCTTTACAATTACCTCCAACATATCCTAAATATGTCTTGTTTGTACGTAGTTGTTTGCATGTTGTCTCCTCCATTAGACTGTGAGCTCCTTGAGAGTAGGGATTTTGTTTTGTCTTTCTTTGTATCCCTAGAATTAATCCAGTGTGTGGCACATAGTAGGCACTTAAATGCTTACCAACTTTCCCTTCGAGGAGGTCAAGCTATTCAACTCTTGTTTATGTTTCCTCTCTCAAGAAATAGGTTCTTTGGATTCAGAAGGACAGAAGAAAAATGAATAGTGATCAGTGAAGACCCAAGAAAAATAAAGAAGTATGCAATATCTGGCAAGTCTCAATGAGTTCAGGCCCTACTGAATGACCTGGTTGACCTCTATCCTTTAGTAATGAAAGAACTGGCCGAGGTGATGGCTAACCTGCTATCTGTGAGGTTTAAAAAACCATGAAGAATGGGAGGAGTGCCATAGGAACAGAGAAGGGAAAAGTTCCCAGTTCTCTTAAGAAGAGAACCAAAGGTAGATTCTAGAAACTATAGAACAGTCAATTTTATTTCTGTTTCTGGCACTATTCTAGAGAATGTTAAGGGTTGGGTTTGGGAGAGCTTTAGAAAGGGAAGGGGTGAACATTAGAAGCCTATGTGGCTTCATCAGGAACAAGTCATGCCAGACTAACTTCATTTCCTTTTTTGACAAAATACCTGGAATGCTGGGGCAGCTGGGTGACACAGTGGATAGAGTGCTAGGCCTCAAATCAGAAAAACTCATCTTCCTGAGTTCAAATCCAGCCTCAGGTATTTACTAGGACCCTGGGCAAGTCATTTAACCCTATTTGCCTCAGTTTCGTCATCTGTAAAATGAGCTGGAGAAGGAAATGGCAAACTAATGGAAAACTCCAACTGGGGTCACAAAGAGTCAGACACGACCGAAATATGACAGAACAACAACAAAACCTGGAGTAGTAGACAAGGGAATGCCTTAGACATAATAACTGACTTTTACATGGTGTGTTCAAGTTGGCAAAGCACATACATTATCTTATTTAAGCCTCACTACAACCCTATGATAGTTGCTATAGATCCCCATTTTACAGATGAGGAAACTGAGAGTATGAGAGATTAAATGATTTGGTCCTGTTTAAAGGATTACTGTCGGGGCAAAATTTGAACCCCGGTCCTTGAGATTTCAAGCCCAGTACTCTATAAACTATGCTACACTTGATTTTGACAAAGTAACTCAAGCTATGCTTGAAGAAAGTACCCAGAGAAATGCACTAGAAGATAGCACATTTTGGTGGATTTGGAACTATTTGAATCACCAAATTTAAACAGTTAATGAGATGATATAAATTTAGGAAGAGTTCTCTTGTGGACTGCCCTATGGATCCAGGCTTGGCTCTGTGTGCTTAAATTTGTTTTTCAATAACTTGGAAGGTATGCTAACAAATTTAACAAAATTTTCAGATTACATGAAGTTTGAAGGCATAGTTAGCAGGTTTGATGACAGAATTGGGATCCAGAAATATCTGGATGAGCTAGAATGACTCACTGAATCAAAATAAATGGTATTTATTTAATAGGAACAAATGTGATTGGGTTCCAAAAAATATGGGAAGGAGGAGGTAGTGTCAACTAACATTTCTCGTGAATAAGATTTAGACGTTTTAGTGGACTGAAAAGCTCCATAATTTTAACCTTGTGACATGGCAGCCAAAAAAAGCTAAGACTAGTCTAGGCTACGTCAATAGAAACATAGTCACCAGAACAAGAGATGCAATGATACTTTAACATTTGCCATAGCCAAGCCATACCTGAAGTACTGAGTTCAGTTCTAGTGACCGTGTTTTAGGACAGACAGATAATCTGGAAAGCATCCAGAAGAAAATGACCAGGATATTAAAAGCCTGGAGAATGTACTATATAATGATCAGTTAAGGGAACTGGAACTGTTTAGCATGGAGAAGAGAAGATTTAGCATTCATGGGATGTAGCTGTCTTTAAATGTCTGAAAGGCTTGTCATAAGAAAAAAAAGTTAATGAGTGCTTGACCGTACGGAGCAAGGCCAAGAACAGTAGGTGGAAGAGTAGCAGATATCAGCTTGGTGAGAAAGGAGCAACTTCTTAATAAGAGGAACTCAAAAATGGAATAGAATGTCTTAGTAGGTAATGGGTCCACAATCATTGAAGGTCTTCAGAGAGAGAGACTTGGTTTCCGTAATTTGTTGTGGATTTTGTAGAAGGAATTTCTGGTAATATATAGGTTAAACAAGATAACCTCTGAGATTCCTTTCGGCACTTGGATTCTATAATTATATAAACAGGAATGTTCTCACTGAACTTAACATCTCTACCTCTATCCTCTTGATTATCCTACATTTCTAATTGTCTAAAGCAGAGGTGTCGAATTTGCAGCCCTTTGGGATTACTGCCCTAACCAGATTAAAATGTAATTTGGAAATGTTTAACAAAATAGATGAAAATACAATAGAACATAAATAAAGTTAATTTGTGGTTTTCTCAGTCATTATGTGGCTGGAAAGGAGTTTCTATTTGAGTTGGATACCACTGGTCTAGAGAACACTTCCAGTGGGATGTCTCGCCATTACGTTACTGTCTATATGCTCAAACTAAAATCCTCACATTTCTCATGCCCAGAACAGTCTCTCTCATCAACACCACCTCTCAGAATACCTGACTTCCTTCAAGACTCAGCTCAAGTTCCACCTTCCACATGAAATCTTTCTGGATCCCCTCAAGCATCCAATGTCCTCTCCTTACCCCAAAGTTATAGTACCTTATATTAATTTTATACATATATATATGTGTGTGTGTGTGTATTATTGTATCATTAGTACTATTGTAAGTTATATATATATTATATATTTATACACTATATTATTTATTGTTATATTATTTATATATTACATATTTCTATATTATAAGTTATACATGTATATTAGTATTATATGTATATTATTCCTATATGTCAATATTGTTACCCACCTCTCCCCTTAGAATGACTGGAAGGCATGAGTGTTTCCTTTTTCCTCTTTGCATTTCTATTGATGAGCATAGTGGCCAACACATATAGTAGGTGATTAATAAATGCTTACAGAAGATTCATTGCTTCAGGATATCTCATCCACAGGCACAGTGGAAATGGCCTGGGTTTGAATCCTTATTTGGCCACTTGCTACCTATAGAACCCTGGGCAAGTCATTCCACTCCTCTAGGACTTAGCTTCTTCATCTGTAAAATAGAAGGGCCAAACTACATGACTTCCAAAGTCCTTTCCAGCTCTAAATATATCATCTTATGATCTCAATACCTCTGAGAACTCAACCATCCAAAAAGGTAGTTAAATTTGTTGTTGTGATTAAAAAAATGAATACTTGGTGGCTACCACCCTGTTTTGAGTTTCTCCTCACTTAGGCTAGTCTTCAAATAACAGAAATGTAGTCTATCCAAAGGCCCATATTCAAAGCCTGGCATGGCCTTTGAGACCCTTGGGTCACTTCCATGCCATGAGGCACTGGTATATGGCCTTAGGCCAGGATCCAATGGTTTGGGATCGTATTTCCCAAGAGAGAGCCATCTGTGGCCTATCCTTTCACTTTCCTTCTATCCTATCAACAAATTATGTCCTTTGGTCAGCAACTGAGACAAGGCAGCAGCAGATTGAAGTTAGGTCTCCTTGTACGTTACATGGTGACCAACAAGAAAGAATTTATTAAGACAGATGGAAGGTGAGAGGTACAACAAGTCTGCTGAAAGGGGCTTCAGCTCCCTAAAAATGACAGAAGGGGCAGGAAATCCTCTCTCTGATGAGGTCTGATTCTTCATTGTTCCCCCTTATCTTTGCCTCCTTGTATTGGGGATCCTTGAAGAGTTTGGCCTTTGTTTCCTTTGATTAATTCAGTGTCTTTGATTGAGCCTTACTAGGTGCTAAGCCCCAGGCCCAAACCCTATTAGATGCTAAGCTTATGTGGGTGTGAATTGGTAACTAAGCTGGGGCTCCAGGTGGGGCCACTGCAGGGAGGTGCCAACACCAGAGCCAATTGAAGGAGCCTAAGTTCTGGTCACTCAGATGAGGTTTGATGATGTCTGAAACTGCATAAAAAGGGAAGACAGAGCTATTTGCTTAGGGTTCTCATTCTTTTTTTTTTTTTTTTTGCTTTTTGGCAGGGCAATTGGGATTAAGTGACTTGCCCAAGGTCACACAGCTAGTACATGTGTCAAGCATCCGTGGCTGGATTTGAACTCAGGTCCTCTGGACTCCAGGGCCAGTGCTCTACTCACTGTGCCACCTAGCTTTCCCAAGGCTCTCACTCTTGGTGGCGTGCTGTTGTGGAGACTCTGGTCAGCTGTAGCTAAGAGCCCTCCAGCTTGCCAGCTTGTGAACCAGATGTTGGGACTTTGTTGAACTTTGGTAACTATGAATTGTATTTGATCTGTTTGTAATTTGTTTGTATTTGCTCTGAAGTTCAGGGTGCTGGCTTTTTCCCCTGAACTAAGTGAATGATATTTGTATGTTGGAATAAAGTAAGATTGTTACCCCTTTAACGTTGCTTTCCTAAGCAAAGCAGATCAAAAGAACCTGGGCTTGCAGCATTCTGTGAGCTGGTTGTTGTTGGTTTTACACTCCCCCACAGTAGCTGCTAGCCAGATTGTCGAAAGACTCCTCTAACCCTCATGTGTTTTTTTCAATTTTTTGTCTACAGTCCCCTGCTTAGAATTTGACAAACACTTATTAGGCACCTAATAGCTGCAAGGGGGGCTGTGGTAGGGCCAGGAGATACAGGGATTGAAAAGGATATAGTTCCTGCCCTCAAAAAGCTTACATTCTTCTGGGCATGGGAGATAGAAGATATGACCCACACATAAGTAAATATCATATAAGGTGGGTTATGATATGGGCAAGGAGAGATCCAGATTAAGTTGCCCTAAGAATATATGAGGAAGGCGAGATTATTCATTTGGTAGTGGGAGGGTCGGAGAAGGCTTTTGGAAGAAGGTATCATCTGAGCTGAGCCTTGAGAAAAGAAAAGAATGTTCTTGAGGGATGAGAATTTAGCCTCTTCTGAATACCTTTCAGGCAAGGGTGACAGCTTGAGTGAATGTCAGGAAGCAGATGATATGGTATTGTGTTAGGAGGTGATCATACTTGGACTTGGAGCTAGAGGCCACCTCTCAGAGGTTATTTAGTCTAACACCTTCATTTTACAGATGAGGAGACTGAGGCCCCATGATGTTAAATGATTTTTACACACAAGTAGTATCTGAGATAGGATTTGAACACAGGTCCTGTGACCCCAGAGCCAGTGATCTCTGCCTTACTATGGGGAATAAATCTTACTCCAGTTTTGAGCACAACGCCCTTCCTTCTCTCATTTACCCATCAAGATGTCATTATTGTTCTTCAAGTATTTTTCAGTCATGCCCACCTCCTCATGACCCTATCTGAGGTTTTCTTGGCAGAAACAGACATCACCACCAACCAACCACTGGAGTGCATTGCCATTTCCTTCTCCAGCTCATTTTATAGATGAGGAAACTGGGGCACACAGGGTTAAGTAAATTGCCTAGGGTCACATGGCTAGCATCAGAGGCAAGATTTTAACTCAGGAAGATGAATTTGACTTACAGCCAGGCACTCAATCCACTGAGTCCTTAATTTAAAGACCATCTTAAATCCTACATTCTCTATGATCTTACTCTGATCAAACTGGGTCATACCGATTTCTCCCTTTTCTGAATATCTATTATACTCACATTTAAAACCATACAGTTCATCATAAACTATTTTCTATTTCATGCATTAATATTTGTAATTAATATTCTCTTATGCATCAAGATTTTAAGCTTCCTGAGGGCCGAAGCCATGTGTATTTGGATGGGTCCCATAGTAGCTCGCATAACTCAAGGTGCATGTAGTAGGTGCTCGGTATGTTTGCTAATTGAATAGAAATATTTGTTTCAGCATAGGGCACAGCCTTATATCTCAAGGTCCTTATAATTGAATTATGTATGAGGACAGCTATGTTTAAAAACATACAATGCAGCCATTGCTCAGTGATCTTTGTTAATGATGGAGAAAAGATTGATCTTTCTAAGAGCAGATTAACCAGTATCATTTCTGTTGGACTTGGAATGCAGCCTGAGCCACATGTTCACAGCACAAGGAAGGAATATGTTCAGACACGTGCATTTGACCCTGTCCTTGTCCCCATTCTGCCTCGCTCTTGGTGGCATGGGACCCAGCTGTGCAGAGAAAGGCTGGAGACCAGGGGTCACTGCTGGGAGGCCTCAAAATGTATCATATGCACTGGAACATAATTAGGATCTCACTGCATGTATCTCTCTAAGCCTAAATATGTGATATGCCATAGCAAGGGAAAGTGCTATAGCCCTGGGTGGAAGGCTATGATGATGATATGGCAATGAGTAGAAACCCGCCATTCACCTCTCCATGTGCTAAAAACCTGGGGCTTTAGTAGTCTACTTTCACACTTAATCTCTCTTTCTTTCCAGGTACAAGTAAACAGCCAGGCTCCTTAGTTTCTACACAACCTTCCATTATGAAATATTTGTTCCAAATCATCGTTATTCCACCTCCATAATGAATTCACCCATCAGGCTTGACAAGGTTTCTGCATTCAGAAACTTGAGCTGTTTCCCTAACAATGTAGGGATTTCTCTTCATTTATATATATATATATATATATATATATATATATATATATATATATATATATACACATAAATATATACGTATATATATATGTATACACACACACATATATATATAAATGAAAGCAGTGTAGATTGTGATTTGTATTTGTTTTTGTTCACAGCTATTCTGTTAATGTTTATAAGCTCTCGGAAGAAGAGAGGGAAATTCTACTCCTGTCATTTTCTCATTTCAGATATGATTGAATAATCACCCAAGATTAAGTGAGTCGAGTGGAAGTAATGGGAGGGGGGAGGCTCACACTCTTCCATGTTTGGTTTCATTAAATTTTCTTCCAAGAGCAAAGGGTTTCTGCTTGCCTGAAGCATGACATGCTTCCAAAGAAAATGAGGAACAATCAAAGGCCCTTTTGTTTTGCATTTCCCCAATGAGGGGATTCTATCAGGGCTCTGCATGTTTATGCATCACCTTGCAGGGCCTTCCTTTGTTCTTCAGCAATCAAATGCCACAAAATATGTTTCTGAAGAAACTTGGCCAGAAGGAAAGATGGGGAGGATTTTTCCAAGAGGGTTAAGGTTAATTACCAGAACATTCCACTGTCCTCTACAGCACCTAGGGCAGTGTCGACTCTCAGTGAATTAACTTATTGCCAAAAGGATTATTCATAATTACAATGAATTAACCTATTTTAGTTATTACAAATAACTTCCAATTGTGTTTAAGAATTCCCACTCTAGGGTATTTTTCCACATTGAAATTTATTAAATGACTTTGGCATATCATAGGTAATTAATCTCCAAGAGATTTCCATTAAACCAATTTCCTTTGGGAATCTTTAATTTACAGAAAGAGAGGGTCAGAAAGAATATCAGGCAATCGAAAAAATTAGGCTGGAACTGATCTCTGGGTGAAGGATGGTTCTCATGGAATTTTCAAATTAAATTAAATTACGTAACATCTAATTCAATCCCTTTCTTTTTCATGTAAGGAAATGGAAGCCCTGGAAAGGTTGCAAAGGTTAAGAAATTCAGAAACAGGGTTTGAATCCAGGGCTTCTGACTTTCTCCACCTATACCTCATTTCCTCCTCTGTTTCTGAACACAAGACTCTTTCCAATGTCAGAATGCCTACTTGAGATTCCAAATCTATTTCCCCATATTATTTTTATAATATTATGTTCCTTAGGCCAACCTACAGTAATTTGTTTGAGAATTAACACCGGCATAACATATTGAAGTTTGGTGTTATAATAAGAGACCCTAACCACCACATGTCACAATGTTTCTCTGAGAAAATGCGCCCTGAGTTCCAAAGGAGGACAACAAGAACACACCTCTGTTTCCCCTCACCAAAGTTAGTAAAAGTAGAGATTTCTTCATCACTAAGAGATTACTAAGGAGCTGTTCCTCTCCCAAGGGCTCCATAAGGGTGAAAACTGAGATGGGGCAAGGGAAAGCTAATGGTTTTAAGAGTTGGAATGAAGTCTGAAGGATCCCTGAGGTACTTTAGCTTCCTGCCAGTATAAGTCCTTAAAGATACTGCTTGGACTCAAGCCAGCTCCTTCTTTCTTCTCCTTCCCTTCCTCCCCTCCCCCATCCCATTCATTGGTCCACCTGCTTTTCTTTCCACTGAAACCACCTGTTGCTTTTGACTAACATTTCTCTCCTTCTCTAGCCTATGGTAGAACAAAGCAATCTTAGAGCTTCTCCTTACTCTCTGGTCCTGAAGCAAGCGTATAAGAGATGTGAGGTTTTCTAACAGTTCCATGCAAAGTAAATACACACATACATGTATACATGTACACACAACCCACCAAACAAAACACACCCACCAAACAAAAAAAATAGTGTATGAAGAATTCATATAGAATACATATGTTCTAGGCATTCATTGCAGATGAATCAAGAAATGGTCCAGGCATTAAATAGAAAGAGCTTGGACTGGATCTATCTGAAAAATGATGTCAGGCTTTCATTAATCTACTGCTGCTTACTAAAGCAAGAGCCCATTTTTTAAACACTTATTCTCCTTTTAATACTACTTGACGATGAATCACAGAACTCTGACCTCAGAAGAATCACAATTTCAGATGACGTAAAGGACAGTAAAAGGATACATAGTGGGTGAAAAATGGTGGCAGCATATTATTAATGATGACTGGTGCAAAAGTGGACTAAACCATTGAGGGCTTGTAGGAGCAAGAAAGGGAATGAGCAATCATGTAGTATCATATATTTAGGGCTGGAAGGGAGCTTTAGGGCCATTCTTGTTCAACTCGCTTCATTTTACAGATGTGCAAACTGAGGCCAAGTGAGGATATGTGACTTACCCACAGTCACATAAGTAATAAGTGGAAGAGGCAAAATTTGAACTCGTGCCCTCTTTCTCCAAAGCCAACACTCATACTGTTTTACTCTGCCTCCCAAAGTGGAGAGAGGAGAAGAGATTGCAGATGAATAGCCTAAATGCTTCACTGACTTTAATGATTTATTGATTTAGTTACTTAATTTGGTGGGGGGGAGGGGCAATCAGTGTTAAGTGACTTGCCCAAAGTCACACAGCAATTAAGTATCCGAGGTCAAATTTGAACTTCGGTCCTACTGACTCCAGGGCTAGTGCTCTATCCACTGAGCAATCTAGCTGCTCCTTCAATTAAATATTTAAAGAGCCAAAGGACTCCTCTAGTGTGTTGGATATCTAGATCCCATAGGAAAATGGTGTCAAACTCAAATAGAAATGGGGGCTACTAAATTATACAGATAGAACCCTGACAGCTTAAAAATGTATAGTTGTCTTTGTTTCAATGTGTTTTTCATTTATTTTGCTAAATATTTCACAATTACATTTTAATCTGGTTTGGGTTGCTCTCAGGAGTGTTGTGGGCCCCATGCTGCTTGCTGACCCCGTGTTTTGACACCCAAGTCCTTTGGAGCATTTACGGTTGTGCTCTGTGCCAAAGGAAGGATTTCCCACTTTGATGGAATCAGAATCTCTTGAGGTAATGAAGCCTACTTAGCCATTTGAAATATTGGAAAACAGGAAGAGAGGAGACAAAAAAAAAAACATCTTTTATGTTTCTACCCATCCCGCTTTCCCTTTCTCTCTATAGGAGCAAAAGATCAAGCTCACATCAGTCTCGGGTTTCCAAGACTCTCATGATTTCAAGAAACATTAATTCCACCACTGGCTTGCTCAGATTCTTTTGAGGTAATGGAACCAAAACTCATCTCCTTTTAATAGGCTTTGGAAAATGAATATCCTCAGTGAGACTGTGTTCACTTTACTATTTGAAGGATCCATGATTTTGTCATTCTGTACCCCCTCCCACCCACTGACACAGTTTGAAAGGTTTCCTTTGCCCTGAGGACTCAAGAGATAATATGGAGCCCAAGGGCCATGCTTTCCCCCAAATACCAGCACTAAGAGAAGAGAACGCTTCACCTCTCTAGCAGTCCTACCACCCCAGACTGTCCAAGATCAGTAGTGGGGCAAGGTGAGAAGTGGGAATTCAGGTTCTCAGGTAGCAATTGGAAGTTCAGCATTAACAAGGGAAAGGAAATGTTACATGCAGTGGTTATTGACAGGGTAGGGGAACGCCTAAGGCCAAATGTCAAAGTCACCATTTATATAGTGGAGGTCTAGCTAAAAGTGGCGATCCATAAATTGGAGATGGTCTATATTCAAAAATTAATTATGTCACTAAATCTTAAACCATAGCTCATTTGGATCATTCAGTTGGTTTCTGCCTTCTGGTCTTGTGTCATCTTAAGGGTATTTGATGAACACACACTGGATTCCATGATCCAGGAGAGCAACAAAACATTAAAGTAGCAATTGTTTCTTCTTTGTACTTCAATACTGGACACTTGACCCAGGGCCTGGCACACAGCAGGTACTTACCAAATATTTGTTAATTGATATATGGTGCAAAATGTATTTGCCACAAACTTCTTAACACTGCTGTGACTAAGTATTTCCTCTTAATAGCCCATTGAAGATAACAAAAGCTGTGCTGCTATCCAACTGGCTAACACAGTTTCCCCCCCACACACACCCTTTTTTGGTCAAGACTCTAAAGAATGTTGGCAGCTGAAAGGCATGTGGAATGGAATTTGTCTATTGCTACATTTGTAAAAACATCACTTTTTCATAAGTCAATATTATTCTAATGCTGACATCAAGAACTTTACATTCTTTCTTACTGGAAAATGATATACAAACCCAGACAATCAAAGGGGGATTCAAGCTTTATCCAAAGAAATCCAAACATTCAACTGAAGGACAGATTGCTTTTTTTTTTTAAAGCAGAGATATGAAAACCAAAGTGGAATTTCTCATTGTTATTAAAAACATCCCCCTTTGCCTTTCATAGCCTGGTTCTGGATCTGTGAACATGCAAGGCAAAACTAAATGGTTCACCCCCCATGATAGCTACCTAAATTCCTGTGGACAAAAGATGACATAAAATAATATGACCACACACATTCCACTCCATCCATCCAAGCATATCATTTTTCTTTCTATTCAAATATTCTTGAGGTTTAATTAAGTTGGCCTGCTATCTAGTAATTACTTTCCCCCTCTTATTACCACCTTCCTATTGTCTTTCCTTGAATTGATTTGTGACTATAGATACTGCCTATGCTATACCTTTGCAAGCGTGGGGATAGATGTTGAGCTGGAGGTAGGGAGATCTATTTTTCCCTTCTTTTAATTAGGAAGTTTTACTGCAAAAGACTTAAGACTGCATAGGTACATAATTCATTCATAGAATCAGGGGCTTCCTAATTTACTGTTCTAACATTTTCACTTCACAGATGAGGAAACGGAGTCTCAAAGAGTGACTTGATTGACATCACAGAAGTAGTAAACATAAGAGCCAAGATTTGAACCCACATCTTCTGACTCCAAATCCAACATTCCAAACAATGGAACATGCCACTCTTTGGACTACACACAATATACCTACCTCTAAAAGCAACTGTTTTAATGACATTTCTCAAGAGTCATAATTGCTACTGCCTTACTAACCTACTCTCCTCTTAAGTTATTCTTGAAAGGCAGGTAAAAAAATATACCCCTAAGAAATATGTTGAGAAAAAATGACTAGAGCCATTTTCCAGAACCCACCATGTGTTTACACAGTCAAAAGAGAGGGGAAAAGGGAGGGGGAAGGAAAGGGAAAGGAAGAGGAAGACTAGGGAGGAGGAGAGGGAAAGGGAGGAGGAGAGGAAAAGGGAGGGGGAGAGGGAGGGAAGAAGAGTGAGTGTGTGTGTGTGTGTGTGTCTGTGTGTGTGTGTGTGTGTGAGAGAGAGAGAGAGATAACCAACTGAAACAGAAGTTAAAAGCAGAACAGAGATTTTTCTTTTCCTGTATATTACTAGATAAACATTGATAGTATATTTCCTACATAACAACATATCTTCCCAATTGTTTCATATTTTGGATGTAAAAACTAGAAATTCTGATATTTGAATATATGACTGTTTGGTAGATTCATGGCTTCATCAGTGTAAGCATCCTTTCTCCCAGAGAAATTATAGCCATAATCATGCCTTTTTATCCTGTGTGATTTTTCACCACAACTTTTTCATAAATTCCCCCTAGAGAACTAACCAATATCCTAGAGGATTTATTTTGTGGTTTTAAAAAATATTTCACACAGGCTGCTTAATTCCTCACTCTTGTTACAGGATCAACCCACCTGATGTTCTGGCTTTTTATTTAATGTTCTTTAAAATGTCTTTTATATCCTTATGTAGGTGTCATTGTTGATAAGATGCTAATCTCTATTTCTACTGAATGTGTGATTCCTTTGTCCTTTGAGCTGCCCACAAGTGTGATTCTTCAGATATCATAGTGTTCAAGGTGACTATAAGTGCTAAAAGAATGAGCTTTTGCATCAGGGATAATTTACTGAATGGAATATGATCCAGCATAATCTCCTCATTGTCTTCAATTTTAGGCCCATAGATCATTGTCTGTTTGCAGTGCTTTTCAAGACATATGTAGTGCTGGACTAACTCAACTGTCTTCTTATTCAAAGACATATCATAATTTGGATGATGTTTATTGTTTATTTAGTTTGTTTTTCCAATGTAGATTGTTAGACCAATCTTTAAAAGAATTGGGGGTGGAGCCAAGACAGAGGCTAGAAAGCAGGGACTTGCTTAAGCTCCCCTATCCAAGGCCCCTCCAAAAACCTATAAAAAATGGCTCTGAAAAAACTCTAGAGTTGAAGAACCCATGAGATAACGGAGGGAAGCAGGGCTCCAGCCCAGGAAAGCCTGGATGGTCGCTGTGAATGGTCTATCACACAGAACTGGGAGCCGAGAGGAGCAGAGCCCAGCGTGAGCCATGCCAGGACCAACCAGTCCGGCAGCCGGGTGGAACAAGCCCTAGTGCCCTGAATTAGTGAGCTGTGGCAGTTGCCATACTTCTCAACCCACAAATGCCAAAGACAACAGAGCAGGTTAGTGGGAAAAGCTGCTAGGACAGAGTGAAAGGAGTTCGAGGTTGGCCACCACCCCAGGGGCAGCAGAGGTGGTACAGCTCTGAGGTGCTTCCAGAGCTACAGCTGCAGTTGCTTTTGGCCCCAGGCCAACCTGGTGTGAGGAATTAAGTGGAAGATTAGAGCAGGAATGCAAAGCCTGCTTTGCCCTGCCTGGATCTGGGCTGCAATCGTGCTTGGCCATTCTTGGGGGAGAAGAAGCACTGGTGTGGCAGAGCTTGCTGTGTAGAAGTAGCCCTGAAAACAGCAGTGCAACCCCCCAAGCCTGCGACAAAGTACTATCTATTCTACAAGCAGTCAAACTCTGATGAAAAACTCAAGGGTAAAGTAGTTGCCTGGGAACATGAACAGGCAGCAAAAACGAACTCAGATTCAGACTCAGAATTTGGAATCTTTATTTGGTGACAAAGAAGACCAAAACATACAGCCAAAAGAAGTCAACAAAGTCAAAGAGCCTACATCAGAAGCCTCCAAGAAAAACATGAACTGGTCTCAGGACATGGAAGAGCTCAAAAAGGAGTTGGAAAAGCAAGAGAAAAAATCGGGAAGACAAATGAGAATGATGAGAGCAAACAATGAAAAACAAGTCAATGACTTGCTAAAGTTGACCCCAAAAAATACTGAAGAAAATTACACCTTAAAAAATAGACTAACTCAAATGGCAGAAGAGCTCCAAAAAGCCAATGAGGAGAAGAATGCCTTCAAAGGCAGAATTAGACAAATGGAAAAGGAGGTCCAAAAGACCACTGAAGAAAA
>CM053624.1:283341339-283375832 GCA_028646595.1 Phalanger gymnotis
GCGCTGGGCTCAGCTCCGCTCCCCTCAGCTGGGGGCTGAGGGGTCCGTGTGGGACAGACCTTACCCAGAGACCATCCAGGCTGTCCTGGGGTGGGGCCCTGCTTCCCTCTGCCACTTTGTGGGTTCTGCAGCTCTAGAATTGGTTCAGAGCCATTGTTTTATAGGTTTTTGGAGGAACTTGGTGGGGAGCTCACGCCAGTCACTGCTTCCCAGCTGCCATCTTGACTCCACCCCTATGAAGAGCTTTTAACGCCAAAGAACTTAACTCTTTGGTTCTGGAGGGAATAAGGAGCTTATGGAGTAGAATATGTAAAGAGACAAACTTGAACTTTAAGAAAATCATTTCCCTCGGAGGATATCTTAAAGTGGAAAGAGGTTTAAGGAAGGGACACTAATTAGGAAGCCTTTGCTTGTCCAGGTGAGGTATGATGAAAGCTTGAACTCTAAGTGCCTGATAAATGTTTGTTGACTGCCTGAATGCACTAAGGGAATGGCTGTGTGAGTGGAGATAGGAGAAATTATTTGACCAATGTTGTGACGATATCAATTATAAGAATTGGCAACTGGGTGGATATATAGGGTGAATGAGAGTGAGGAATTGAGGATGACTCTGTGAAAGCAGAATATAAGGTGAAGAAGATATCTGTGAGCCAGGAACTAAATTCATTGAGGAAGAAAGGAAAATGGCCTGGGGAATGGCAGATTAAAAAAAAATCAGCCAGCAAGCAAGCATTAGTTTTGAAAACATTCAGATGTTATAGAAACTGCATTTCTCCACCAACTATACATGTCACTTTATGTACCAGATTTGGGTTAGATTTTTGTGATTACTTATGTCAGAGAAAATTAGCTGTGAGCCATCTGGACAAGTTTGCAAAAATACAGTGATGCGTGTCTTAAAGATTTATTGAAAAATTAACACACTTTTCCATTCCCAAATTGGTCTAAATTAGAAGAACCAGGAGGGAAGAAACTTTCTGGTAACTGGTAAACTAACAAAAGTCATAGCAACAAATTAGCATAATGAAGAATGCAGAAGCCTGAGGAGCCATCATTAAAGGCAGTGTGTATGCCTACTGATGCTTCATAGCCATATCATTTCTCTGTGTCTTTAAAAACATCCTTAATATGAAAGCAATATATGACCATGTCACAAGAAGTTGAAAGAAGATATCTGAGAATAAGCCACACCTAATAAGATGACCTGGGCAATAGAAAACCTCTTTATGGCTAAGACATTTTCAAAATAGGTAATTCATTTGCTTGTAAGCTCTGCTGTCAAACTGATTAAAAAAATTACAGAACAGCAGGGGTAATAATGAAACCTTGCAAGTGTCAGAAAACTGCTTCAATCATGTATCAATAGCAGAGTATCACAAATATTTACTGGATTTAATTTCTTAAAAATTCAAGCCATTCTAGCAAATTTAATCCATCAGATCATAAGATTTGGACCTAAAAGGGGCTTTAGAAATTATCTGTTATTATTCCCTCATTTAACAGATGAAGAGATGGAAGGAAGCCTGGGGTGATGAAGTCACTTACCCAAGGTCACACTCATGTAATAAGTTGCAGAATTGTGGTTCTAAGGACCTTTAATCCACATTTACTATTCTATCCACTACACCATACAGTACAATATAACAAACGTGTATTATGCATCTACAAAGCACAGGATGAAATAATGTAAAACCTATTCTCCAGGTGACCTAGTGAATAGGGTGCTTAGCCTGGAGTTATGAAGACCTAAGTTCAAAGCTGGCTTCAGATACTAGCCATGTGATCCTGATCAAATCACTTAATCTTTCTCTCTGTTTCCTCAGCCTCTACCTCACAGGATTGTTTATTTGTAATATACTCAGGACAATGCCTGGCACAGAGTAGACAATATATAAATGCTTTTTGCCCTCCAAACCCTCCAAACTCTCTCTCTCCATCTAAATGGAGGAAGGGCAAATACATAATTAATTCTGCTACAAAGGAAAGTAAGATAAGTATAAAGTACTTTAAGCAATTGGAGGGAGAGATTGTTCTGTAAAAGGGGAACGCTTCATGGAAGTGGGTCTGGAAAGGAGTGAGGGATTTGATGAAGGGCAAGAAAAGGGTGATTTATTCTAGGGGTGGGGAACAGTATAGACAAAACCACAGGGATGGGAGAAGTCATGAGGAAATGGGGGACAAAGAATACAGAGAGTATACGGAGACAAAAGGCAAATAAACACGGAAAGGCAAGTATAGCCAGATTCTAGAGAACCTTGAGTTCAAGTTCACAAGTTTAAATTTAAGTGATATCATCAGGGAACTATTGAAGTCATGTGCTCAACTCTATTGATGCATTGGGAAAATTACTTGGTGAACAGTTGAAAAATGGATTAGAGATGGGATAGAATGGCTGCAGTCAGATCTTAAACATTCAAAGCACATTTGAGTACACAGTTTTCGCACTCAAGGACCATCTACAAATATAAAATGACCTATAAAATTGAAATAGCTCTTGAAATTTATTATCTTCAAAGATTCAAAGCCATGGAGAAGATTCAAGTCTTGAGATCCAAAATGATTCCCCCTAAAGGTTAGCAGGCATAATTCATATTGCAAGGCATAATATCATTCACGGTTTTTCTTTCCTTATGGCAATGGCTAGTGGAGAATGTGTTCATGAATGAGGCTATTTTCAAATGATCAAGCCTTCTTAATTAGGATCTTGATCTCTGAAGAAAAGGCAGCACACCTAGGCAGGGTGATCCAATAAGCCAACCCACCATCTATTTAAATGCCTGGATTCCACATGCTGAAATATTTAAAGAAATTTATGAAAGTTGTATTTATTTTTGATTGGGAGTTATACTTGTTTCATAGACATATGTTGGTTTATTTCGATTTTGATATTTTGCTTAAAATAATTTTGGTGTTTTCCTGATTTCTACTTCACATAAGAAAGAACAAATTTAGCCTGAACGGAAGATGATTGCTGATGAAGCCAAGGACTTTTACAACATAGTGAAAGAAATACAAGGCTGTGTGGCTTTTGGCAGTAGGACCTAAGGGAAGAAAAATAAAAGGGGCAATTCCCCCAGGTTTTTTTGACTGAAGATAAAGGGGCTAGGAGTTATTCCCTAATCGTTAGGTAAGAGCCTCTATTTATAAGGTTCTCACTGAATGACAACTCAGAGCAAACTCTTGGAGCTGAATTTATTTAACTTGGAATCAGCTAATGAACCACACTTAGGGCTGTACTGAGCCTGTGGTTTCAGGGAATGCCAAACCTGTAGCCTGGTTCCTAGCATGGCTTCTTCTTGGCTTTGGTTCAGTTATGGGGCCCACCTGAGGGGTGAACAGGGCAGGCCATAATGCCCTCTCCATTCCATATCTTTCCAAAATCTAAGGTGGAGAGAATATTGGGCTGTTGAAGGACCAAAATAGCAGTTTGAGATAACCACAGAAAATGAAGTCAGTATCTCTGAATGGCCTGGGATAACTGAGGCCATCTGTATGTGCTGTGGTGATTCTGAACCTCCATTCAAGACTTGGAGCCTATGTGATCTCCGAGGAACCCGCTAGACTGGTAATAACCAATGGATGGGTCAATGCTTCCATGACCCCTCTAGACCTCAATTTAATTGCTATAGAGCGTATAAATAATTGCTTGCTAGCATTGCTGGGCTGCAATTCCTCCCAGAATGTTTAGAGAATTCTATGCATTTGTGAGTATTAGGTCTTGTTGGTGATGGCAAATTCAAAACTAAAAAGAACAACAGCTCATGCTTCCATAGCATTTAATAGTTTACACAAAATACTTTCTCTATAACCACCCTTTGATATTATCCAAGGATATTTTTGCCCAGTTTATAACCAGAATTAGGTTTAATAAAGTTAAATGACTTGTCCAAAGCCAAACTGGGAGAAGATTCTGTAATATACCCAAATGTTAATGACCTACTTGTGCAGTCTTGCTCATTCCCTTAGATACTTTCTTAGCCATTATTGGAATCTCAGTAAAACTATAGTATAGACACAAATAAAATGAGATAGAGACAAATGACAGGGAACTGTGGAAAACAAAGAGCCCCCTTATTCCCTCCAACCAAAATCAAAGGAAGTGGAAGTAAAAAAAATGTTCCTGATTCCTACAGTTGTTAGTGCCTCTCCTGTCCAAATTAACTTAATTAACTTATATTCTTATTTTATATCTATTTTATATGTCCTTATCTATGTATATTTGTTTCCTAGAAGAATGTAAGCTTCTTGAAGGCCAGATTTTTGTTTTGTTTTGGTGTTCCCTAGCATCTAGCACAGTGCCTGGAACATAGTAGGTATTTAATAAATACTTATTAATTGATCGATGGGTTGATTGACACACTAAGAACAGAGAGAGTACATATACTATTAAGTGCTATGTTTACTAGGTGTAATAATGAATATAGATAAGAATAAAATATAAAAGGATCCTCCTGGAAGGAACATTAGAGATCACCTGGATCAAGCCCTTCTCTTTTATAGGCAAGGAACCTGAGGCCCAGACAAGTCCAATGACTTGTCCAAAGTCATACAGCAAGCTCAGAAGTATGACTAGAACACAAGTCTCTTCTTCCTTATGCCAGTGTTTCCTTCTACTGTGCCACATTGCCTACCCCTTATTGTTAGAGCTGTCTAGTATAACATATGGTCAAATCTTGAAGACTAAAGAGATAGCAGTCACAATTTGAGGCACAGTTGGATAATCTCATTCATCTAAGTAGAGGAGATAATTTTCCAGTATTTCTGTATAGGCAGTTCTAGTGACAATATATTGATATTGCTGCTCAAACCCACCCACTCTAAAAGTGCAAATTGTCAAGCAACCCATAGGTCATTGGGCATTGAATTACTCTCCCAGGTAGTCCAATGGGTATTTTTCTAGATCTTCATAAAGCATGCCTCTACCCTTCTCTGCCTTGATCCTTCCCACTTTCCTAGGAATATCCTAAATCATAGAGATATAAAGATATATAGACAATTGTTCTACTTTCCTTCTATTATATATCATGTTCCCACGGTTGCAGAAAAGATAGCTTATCATAAGAGTAAAAATGAATCATAGTTTTCAACCTGTAGCTTTCTCTAACTTTGTAGGAAAACCACTACCATAATAGGACAATATGTGATGGGTAAATGTAGACTCTAGTACACAATCCAGATGATTTATGTCCAAAGAGGAACATAGACAACATAGGTGAGAATACTTTTGATTGGCACAGGGATAGCTTAACCATATGGTAAGAATTAGAGATAATTGATGGATAGCTGAAATCCTATATTGGCACCCTCAAAAGAGTAAAAGAACTGGAGAAGTCATGAGTCTTGGGTAGAATATTTAAAGGTGCTTGAAAGAAACACATGGGAAGAATGGCATAGGATAAGGAGAGGTAGCAACCCAAATGGTTAAATGGAGTCTTCACACTACTGGGAACATTGATTAATTTCAATGTCTTAGAAAATAAGGGAACTTAAATTCCTCAAGTTTTGAAATATCAAATGAAACTTTAGGGAGGAGATGACAAATAGACAAAAAACAAAACCAGAAACCTCCCCCAGAGTAATACTGTGGCTGTTTCCAAATCCTAAGATTTAATTAAAAGTACAACTTCCTCGGCCCCTAGAAATCCTCCAGCTTGTAATGCTCTGCTAATTTTTGGACTATTTCTTGTTTAAAGAATCAAAAACGGGGCTGTAATCATCGTCTCTATATATATATTGGCTTGATTACAGATCGTTGACATTAAGTGGCATTAAGATGACCTTTGAAATATTACTTTCCCTTTCTATTAGAGGCTTTTGTGTAAGGTACTGAAAATGAAAGGCTCATTAGACACCATTAAAATAGGATTTATTCCATATGTGTAACCAATAATCAAGGGGAATATTACTCCCTCCCCTAATCAGCTACTTAGTCTACTGAGAAGCATAAGTGTGTACCCCAAGTACTAATAACAGAAACTGTTTCCTGATCAGGTTTCCATAGCATCTCTAATGTCAACAGACCAAAGGCAGAGGAGATTCTATGATACTGGACATTTTTTAATATACATTTGAATTCAATTAAGGCATCAATGTTTATGACCCTTAGCAGTCTGAGCTTTTACAATTTCATCAGTCAAGTTCAATTAATCCCATCAGTGTTGGCTGGTGCTGTGATATGTTGTATGGCTTTAGGAGCTGGCTGATGAATTACGTGCTCACTTACATCTCGTGTATGGCCATTGAAATGAGAGGACTGAGAGGCATTAGTATAAAGGTCAGCAAACATTTTTAATGCTGTGGATATTGTCACAGTAAATCCAAGAATTCTGCCCCACTAAGATTACAAGAGGGAATAATTCTGCCCCTTAATGGACTCTAAAGATGGAAATGAAAATATAAGGCTTCTAATTCTCATGAAGATACAGAGGAAGAGGGAGAAATATAGACAAAACATTAGAGACAGGACCTGAAAGAGAATTCTCACAGATTAAAATAAGAAGTTCTAATACATGAATTCACCTATTGATCAATCTAGTGAACAGGGCTACAAAGTAACCATCAGGGGTATAGATCCATAACTGGCCTGGTAATGCTAGGGTTTTGGCCCAGGGTAGAGAATTTAGAGGGCATATGTGTTCTTTCCAACTCAGATCCTATCCCCTTAGTCACTCTAGTAACTAAATTTCATTCCTGTGCAACTGACTTTGTCTTAATTATGTCTTGTATTATTTTATCATGATATACAAAGTTGACTCAAGGATGAATCTAGGGTGGCTCACCCAGCCGTGGCTGACTGCCCTGGATAGAGGTTGCCTCAAGTACCAAGACTGCTGGTGGAGAAAGTCCCCATTCCCAATGCAGCTGTTTGCAAGGAATTAGGACGAACAAGTAGCACCAACACGATTCAAAGATGCTGCTCCTTTTCTAATATCTCTTCAGCAGCAACACACACTTGGTAAATTCTGAGGACCGGGTAAGGCCTTCTGCTAAGATGGACCACCATCAGTCCTTTCCACAGGCCTTGCCAGTATGCCCTTCAGACACCCAAACATTGCCATCTGACCTGCTAAGGACCCCTGGGCTTTGCCATCGGCCCTGAAGTTTTACTCTCTTTTATGTTTTCTCCCCCTATTAGAATGGGAGTTCTTGAGAGTAAGTACTGAACTGCTTTTCAAATTTGCATTCCCAGAGCTTAGCATGGTAATTGATACATAGTTAAGTGTTAATAAGTTATTTATTAGGTCTTTAATAAAGACTTTTTTTCTTTCTTAAGAAGATGGAATAAGAGGACACAGAATGAGTCCTGTATCCCCCTTTCATTTCTGGGATAAGTTGTCAATCAACATCAAGCCGATTAGACTTGGATAACAGCCAATCAAAGCCATTATTCAATTTGGTGAATTGTTGAGTGTCCCTGATGCTGACTAAAAAGTCCAATCAGCCAATGAGATGAATAGAAACTGAGGACAGACTGTTTTCTTCTACATTTTAATGTACCCCATAGTTATTTCTTTTAGTACAGATTGATTTAGTCTACTAAGAAGCATAAGTGTTTACTCCAAGTACTAATAACAACAACTCTTTCCTGATCTGGTTTCCATAGCATCTCTCATATGTGATACTGACAGTGAATGACCCCTGGTGAATATGAGGTCGTATATGTAGCTAAAACTTAGTGAGAAGTGTGACTAATAGAACAAGACAATAAAACAATGAAGAATCCCACATTTGTTAACAAATTTCTGGCAAGTCTTGTCTTTAAAAGTCGTGTCAAGCACTTTGAAAAGTCCTACATAAGTATGAGTTGGGTAAATGCCAGAAAGTGTTGCCTTGAATAGAGGAAAATAATAACGGAAGAAAAAGACATAGAAGTCAAACAGGAAGGTTCTAAAAGAGCATTTCAGTTGTTTGCTTTTGTTTCTTAATCAGTATTCTTTGCTTCATGACATATGGTTTGGCTGGTTTCTACTTAGTCGTTTCTGTTCCTAATGCATTCAGATCAGTCGTAGTCTCTTGAATAAATCTTAATATTATATCACATTAATTTGTACATGAAGGGTGAAAAAAGAAATCATTCACATACTTCTAGGCTTTTAAGAACATCTCAATTCATGTATTCATCACAGCAAGTAGAGTTCTACTTTGTATTTTCTTCCCCAGTCTTAATTCCACAGTGAGAACAGGGACAGATGAAATGTATTTGTACCAGTCCCAAGACTTCACTCATCCCTTCATCCATTTGGTCCAAAGTCACTTCTGTCAGTGTTTGACCAAGCTCCCATGAGTTTCTTTCCCTCACCCCTTTAGATTTGCTTGAAATTTGCCATCTTATGATCAAGTCTGTCCTAAGATCTACCCTTGGAGGTCATCTTTTCCAAAATCACCATTTTTCAGACATGGGAGATGAAAGTCAGCGGTATCAAGTCAGTTAATCCAAGGTTAGTTTCCTAGGTCATCCCTTGAGTAATGAAGGTGAAAGAAGACATCACTTCATTTATTAAAAGAGCAAGAGCTGCCCAAAAAGTTATAAAACTGCATATACCCTTTGACCCAGCAATACTACTGCTAGGTCTGTACCCCAAAGAGATCAAAGAAAACAGAACTATATATACACAAATATTTATAGCAGCTCTTTTTATGATGGCAAAGAACTGGAAATTGAGAAGAACTGTGGAATGGCTGAACAAGTTGTGGTATATGATTATGATGGAATACTACTGTGGTATAAGAAATGACAAGCAGGATACTTTCAGAAAAATGTGGGAAAACTTATGTGAAATGATACAAAGTGAAATGAGTAGAACCAGGAGAACCACTGTACATAGTAACAACAATACCGTGATGATAATCAACTGAGAAACTTAGTTACTCTGATCAATTTAATGATCCATGATAATACCAAAGAACTCATAATGAAAAATGCCATCTACCTTCAGAGAAAGAACCGATGAACTCTAAATGTATATTGAAGCATATTTTTTCCACTTACTTTTATTTTTCTTGTTCCCCACACAAATGTATAATATGGAAATATGTTCTGCATGACTTCATACATATAATAGGCATCATATAGCTTGTCTTCTCAATGGGGTGGGAGAGAGGACTTGGCGGGGGGAGGGAGATAATTTGGAACTCAAAATTTTTAAATAAATAAAAATAGTAAAAACTTTGACATGAAAGCTTTGGTCATAAATCTAGAATCAGAAGGTCATTTGGCCCAACTCCTTCATTTTACCAATGAGGAAACCAAAGCCCAGAAAGGTTAAATCACTTGACTAAGGTCATACAGGTAGTAAGCATCAAAGAGGGGATTTGAAACCAGGTCTTCTGATTTCGCTGTGCCATGAAGGGTGTTATAATCTCTCCACTCTAATGATTCAGTACACCAAAGTTGCAATTAGTCAAAGAGGCCAAGAATCTAAGCAGAATTGCATTTTGTACTTTCAAACGGCACCTTTCTGTTTCCAAGGTATGCTTTGTGGTGGCGGCAGCAGGAGAGGGGAAGAGGATATAACACCTTGGCCTCAATTAGTCAGCCACTTTACTTCATGCCATGAATTTGGCATTCCAAAGTGGCAATAAGGCTTGATTCATTCTGATTTTTCTGGAAGTATTAAAGTTTTGTGGGATTAATATAAAGCCCACTCTGTAATGTTTTCCTAAATCGCAATAAAGGAATCATAGTTTCTGTGTTTTTCTTTTACTATGGTGTGCGAATTAAAGTCATTAACTAGCTCATAAATACAATTTCCTGGCTCATTGTGCTTCTTGATTTTGATTAAGAATTCTGTATAACACAAAGGTTACCTAACTAAGCATTTGCTGTACTCTGTAGTGCTAGAGCAGTTTGTTGGGGGGATCTATTGATGGATATAAAACAGACGCAGGAAAATTAATGTACCTTCAGTATTTTTAAAGAATGCCATCTGATACTTGAAAAAATACACACACACACATACATATATGTACATACATATATATAAATATATATATGGAGAGAGAGAGAGAGAGAGAGAGAGTAACATGCAAGAGGTGACCCAGGCTTTGCATTATATTGACGTTCTAATATAGCTTCCTTTTTGTGTGTGTTTATTTTTTATTTTTTCCTGGGCCAATATTTATGGTCATATGGAGCGTATTGACATTAGCAGATAGAGTTTTGCATGGATTCTATAGGTAAAACTGAAAGGACCTTGAAAAGATGTGACAGTTTCTGAGGATATCCCAACTGTTGTCAGTGGCTTAGACTTATGGCAGTCAGGTAGTACCCATCACCATGGGATAAGAAGACCACAGAGGCAAACCAAGCTGCTTCGGAATAACAATGTACTAGCAACAAGGCTTGGGTATCCCCCACCACACTGATAAAATATTATTTTGGTTTCTCATCTGGGGTTTTCCTGGCAAAGACACTAGAGTGGTTTGCCCTTTCCTTCTCCAGCTCATTTTACAGATGAGGAACTGAGGCAAATGGGGTGAAACTAGTAAGTGTCTGAGGCCAGATATGAACTCAGGAGAATAACTCTTTCTGACTTCAGGCCTGAAGCTTTATTCACTGCATCACTTAGCTGCCACCATACTAGTATGTTATAGTAGAAAGATCATTATATGTGGAGTCAGAAGATGCAGGTTCAAATCCTAAATCTTCTCCTTCTTCTTTGTATGACCCTGTCCAAGTCACATAAAACTGTAGGTCTTAGTTTCCTCCTTGGCAAAATGATAATGTTGGATCAGATTATCTATTAGGCATATTCTAGCCCTAAGTCCTTTGATTTTGTGACCAAAATGTTGAATCAAGAAAAATGTCCTAGAGATTATGAATGAATTTGGGTTAGGATGAATGAGATAACTAGGAGAAAACAAAATATCACCAAGGGCTACCTATTGACAACTGTAAAATAAAATTGTCTAAATGGCCAAGTTAAAGATTTTTGATGATCTCAAGACCTTCCACAGTCATATGATATCCAAAACAATATCTACTTCTGTCCTTACCTACACCCTGGCTCTTTCAATATAGTATAGAAATAATATGATTCCAAAAAGGGATTAATTCAAGGTGGTGGAGGGAAGAAGGGAGGGATCTACAAAAGAGATTTTTAGGAGTCAATACTTCAATGGCTGTATGGTAATATTGATGCCTTCTACAACAGAGTGGATTCCTTCCCATCCTGTGTGATGAGTGTTCATCATTTTCCCCTAAATCCTCCGCAGGCAGCCCATCCAATATACCAGCAGCTTTTCCCTACGTTGCTTCTGTTTCAGGGAGATATTTGTTTTTAGTGAAAAAACAATCTAGTTTTCCAAGGGCAAGTCAGCCCTCTCTCCTCAGATTCATTTTTGGGACTAGTTCATTATCCATTCATATTTCTGTCTAATATGCTGTATCTGTTAACACATCTTCCGCAAAATCTTGTATGGGATGCTAAGTAGAAAAGTTGGGAGAAAGGAGAGAAAAGATCAGAAAAAGGGTAAACTCTCTATTTATTTATTTTATTTCCAAGGCTCCTCATCTAGCAATCTAATGTTTCCTAGTGAAATAGAGTCAGATATCCCTCAAAATGACATCTGATGTTCATCAGTACAAGAGCTATAGAAAACATTTATGGGCTTTAAATGCTAGATTTATGTAATGTAAAATTAGTGTATGTTATACATTTAACTATTTTAGTAGTTACCCATGTGGGAGAACAATACTAATAGTAACATATGGTTGTATTTTTTTTTTGTTGATGTCATGTATTAACATCTTCATTGATGTTCTGAGAAGTTTGTAGAAATGCTGATGGATTGAATGAACCGTTTCCCTACCGCACCCTTTCTTAACTTGAACTAAAGAATATACGTTTCTACAGAGTACATTTTTTATTAATAATATCTTGAGGCAAAAAAAGCATGTGTCCTCTTTATACATTCAGAAAATAAATACTCCCAAAGAATTATTCTAAAACTGAGCTAATGGCTTATTTTGGTTTCTCAAATATCCCATAGATTGGACCCTATTCCCCCATAATTCAGGACAAGAGAACCTCATCTGAGCACATCAGAATGTCCATGGCCTGCCTCCTTATACAAAGAGGTCTTTGAGGCTTTTCTACCAATTGCCTCTGGTCAGGCTATCTCTATTAGTTAGTCCACGAATTCAGCCAGCACACCGTGTATCTGCCTGCTATGCTGTGGCTAGCAATTCCAGAGAGGGGGCACAGCTTAGGATCAATCCTGAGGGATCCTAATTATGTCTTCTCCTTCAGGGTATGCATGCTCTGAGCAAATAGGTTGCCACCAAGACCTTGAGTTTACCCCTTCCAACTGGGGCACTTAGCTGGTGTACTCCCAGATGGAAAGGGTCATTAGAGCCCATCAATTCTTTGCCCTTGTAGTTGAGAAATGCCATTGCAAATCAACAGTTTTATTAAGAATTGGCATCTTTGGTTCTATATAGTTTAGAAATATATTTATTTGCTGAGATGAGTTCCCCAGGATGGATGCTGAATTCTGTCATCTCTGATGGTGAAATTATCTGTGGATTTAACAGAATGTATGCTAACATACATACAGCAACATAAACCATGGAGACAAACTGTTTTAATCAATTTACTTATCTTATCAGAAACACCAAGTGCAACTCCCTGCCTATGTGCTTGTGAATACACCCATGGGCACCCATTTTAACACTTATGCCCATCCCCCAACCCATCCACGCACACACATAGAATGCAGAATTAGTATGTGTGTTTAAAATCTGTGGGTAGGGTTGCAAAGGCAAGCAGTGATTTGCCGAGTGAGAAAGGAAACTCACACACAGAGAGAATAATTTATCATTAATTGGTCTACCCTGAGTTAATTCCAAAAAATGCTGAATACAGTACATGCTGTCTGTAATGGCTTTTGCCACTTAAGGCCTGGCCCTGGGAAGTTTTGGAAAGGATGCAAGTGGGCAGGAAAGACAGGATTAAAAAATTATATCTAAACCTACTTTTATTTACAAATGTAAAATTTCCATCACTGCAACATGGGTAGAAAGGATTATGGAAATGTTTTCTTGACCTTGTGCTTTCCTGGCTAAAACTTCCTGGATTTTTATTACATTCTACATGAAGATATTATTCTATATATCTTCTTGCAGATCATCTGAAATTGGCTGAAATTTTTGAAACAAATTGGAGAATATTTGAACTTGGTCCTGAAATTAAGCTCCACTCAAAACTCCCATTAGTTTTCTGTGCGCTCACAGATTTATTCTCACTTCTCACGATTCTACCCAGGCTACGATCCAGATTGCAGGTTTACTTCTCTCTCATTAAAAGTCCTTTTTGACAACCCACCTTGATCCCAAGAACCTTTCACTGTCTCCTAAAACCTCCCGTTTCCTTGCTTCTCTTGTCTTTCACCTTGGCATTATCCACATAGCCTTTCCAAAAACAAACTTATCTCTACTTTGCTCTCCACCTCGTCTGGGTACCATTAGAAAATTACCTCTCGACTCCTGAATTCCAGCCTTTTTCAGTGGTTTTTAAAACCACTTCTCCCACTCCCATTCTGTCCTAGATGTTGAAACATTTATTTTTGTTCCCTCCCTTCATTTTTCTCACCTTGCTCTCTTCTCCCCTGTACCCACAGACCACTATTCTTCTAGAAACCATCATTGGACCCAACCACTCTACATCATGGGCGTTTTGTTTTTAGCTCCATGGAATGATTGGTTGACACAAATTTCTTCAATTTTGTTTTGAATTCCTGCCACTCATAAGATTAGAAATATAGAGCTGGAAGGGACCTTCGAAGTCATTGCATCCAGCCACCCCATTTTACAGATAAAGGAACTGAGGTTAAGTGCAAGGGTTACATAATTAAGTATAGGAGGCAGGATTCAAACCTACATCTTTCTGACCTCAGGTCCAACCCTTTAGCCACTCAGCCACACTTGTCTCTCTTCCAAAATCCACCTCTTCTAAGGTCCTGTAGGAATCTAATAGCTATGTGCCTTTTCTACTCACTTACTATATCTAATAATTTCTATCCTGTCCAACTTAGGTGCTCCATACAACCTGAGGGTGACTTACCAACTAAAATTCTGCCAAGATATAAGGATGGATATGGATGAGCAGTCGAGTGTCTTACCCTACAGTGCCTTAATGCCTTGCATTCAAAATAAGGTTGACTGATTTTTTTAAAGAAAAAGAAATGGCTGGTTCACTTATTCCCTTGCTCCCCTCCTTTTGTTGCATATGTTCAATTCTCTTTCTTTGAGAGGAATTATTTCTCGCAAATGGAGGTGGAAGATAAAACAAGTAGAAAATATTTGGAAAACGACTTATTTTTAACTCTTATTTTTATTTCTTTTAGGACAAAAAAGCATGACTAGTTTGGCTTTATTGCAAGAGGCAATGATCCTAAATGACATCTACAATTTTCTCCAAATTGAAATTATACAGAAGAACCCCTGGAAATGGCAAAGACTACTACAAGCCCTTCATTCCTGGCAAAATCATTCTCTTCAATGATTGCAGTCCCCCAGCATCAATGCAAAACAATCCAGCTAATTATTCCCACAGTGTCTAGCACTATGTGGTAGGTTAATGTGAGTAAAGAACCCATCTCCTGATTCTCCCCAAGGATCAAGCCCACATTTATTGAAGGGCCTTGAGCTTTTGCAGTATGTTCAACCATAAACTAAAATGCCACCCAGTGAGAACTTTTCTCTATCCCAACAAAGGTAAGCTGTCTCAAAATCTAACACAAAGACCATGCTCAATGACAAAAACATGCTATTCCTATATTTGAGATAATCTCTGCTATCCTTTAAAGATAATTCAGGTGTAGCATAGAGAAATGACTAAGAAATAAGTTCCTTAAAATGATAGCATCATAGATCAGAGATCATCTAGCCTAGATTAGTAAACTGAGGCCCAAGGAGGTTGAGCAACAATGCCTAAAGCCACACAGGTAGTAAATTGCAGAGGTGGGATTTGAACCCAGGAACTAGGATTCCAAGCACTTTCTATTGTACCCACTTCCTCTCTAAAGTACTTAGCAAAGGGTATCTTGCACTACTAAATAGGTATTCAGAGAATAAGTGAATTTTTGGTCCAGACCTGTGATTTCCTTGATATAGAAGACTCCCTAGTCAGGAAACTCCTTTTACCAATGCAGATTGCAGCAAGGGTTCCACAGTTTATAGCATTAGAGAGTTGTTTGAGGAAACCAAAAGGTTACCCCGTTCAGGATCACAAGGCCAGTATGGTGTTAGAAACAGGACTAGATCTCACATCTTCCTGAGCTTCAGGCCAGCTCCCTAACCAACACCCTAGTCTGCCTAAATGAATGAATATTAGCTGGCTTGGATAGAACCACGTGGAATGAAAATCTATTAGACAAAGAGAGAAAAACTTGAATCATGTTATCATTTCCCTTAGTTGGGAAAAGTACCTACTCTTTTCTGGGTTTTATTCCCTTACTTTTCCAGAATTTCCCAATATATGACACTTATTACTATATTTAATTCTGCTCTTCTGTGGCTATTTTGCCAGAATTTTAATTCCTGGGAGATGAGGCTTGTATCCTACTCAGTTTCATGGGAAACTTACTCAAGATTTGCACAGGGTGAAAGTCCTGTCCCTGTTCCCCTCCTCTTATTTGCTCGTTCAGCATGACAACTTTTGATTAGCATTTGAGCAGTGATGAAAACAGAAACCTTTTTATTGTGGGAATGCCTATGTTATTCTTCTTAAATTATTTGTGTACAATTGAATCATTTACATATGGGTGGGTCATCAAAATTGGGTCTCAAAATTGCTTTTTGCTTTTCTTTCCCCCTTTTGGCTCATTTTCCACCAAAAAATTTCAATTCAACTCCACAGACAGTTATTAAATATGTCACTTTCCACATATGTAAAGGATTGGGTTGGACTTGAGACTTTCTAGGGTCCTTTCCAGCTCTAAATTATGATCCTATAATCCTTTGACCTATGTTAGGTGCTGGAGATGCAAAGACAGAAATATTACACCCTTTGCTCTCAATTTAAAAGATGTAGTGTTTTAAAGTGGGGGGGGGCAACAGAAAAAGTACTAAATTTGGAATTAGGAGTGTTGTGGTTCAGCTGTTTTTCAGTCATGTCCAACTTTCTGTGATCCCATTTGGGATTTTCTTGGCAAAGCTACTGGGGTGGTTTGCTATTTCCTTCTCTAGCTATTTTACAGATGAAGAAAATGAGGCAAACAGGGTTAAGTGACTTGTCCAGGGTCACACAGCTAATAAGTGTCTGAGGTTGGATTTGAATCCAGGTCTTCCTGACTTCCGGCCTAAGGCTCTACTCACTACACCACCTCGCTGTCCCACTTGGCACCTACTAAGTGCTCAATAAACGCCTTTTAAAAATTCTTTCCTTCATTCATTATGCTCCCATGTTCATGGGCTCACACAGAACCAAATTCTGGTAGTCTGAAAGTGAGAGAACAAGCTTCCTCCCCATCCCACCCCTAGGAAATAATTGTTATTTTAAAACCTTAAAATGTGTGTGTGCGCGCGCGCGTGTGTGTGTTTAAATATCTTCCTCTCAGTCTTCTCATTGGTCTAAAAATCCACTTAAGATTACTGTCTCCTAAACTGAACTGTGCTTTTTCAAAAGAGGAATAAAGGGGATAATAAAGGACAGGTGGAGCTTTAGAGATCAGACAGGTTGGTCAAGAAAAGAGGAGAGGGGAAAGAATGCATAAATAAAGCTCTCTGTCATTTCCAAATGCTATATGAAATGCAAATGTTTTCTAGGTTCCAACTGCACAGACATAAATATCTCAACCCGTTTTGAAAAAGCTATCCTACAGGGAGATGAAGAAATAACTAAGCTGCATACATATGGTGCAATCATTCTGAGCAATAAGTGACAATGGGCTTGACTTTACAGTAATCTGAAAATTCAAAACCCAATTATTTCAGCTGTTCTGTAAATAATACAGAAGAGTATTGGTACTAGAGTAATGTTGGAACATATTGTGTTAGTAAACTTGAATGATTGCCTTATGATTTACAGAGTCACTTCTTTTCTCCTTAAGGAAAGAAAACTTTTCTTAAATTAAGAAAAAATAGCCATCCTGAGCCCCAGCCAAGAACAAAATGAAATCAGGGGATGCAGCTTTTGATCTTCCAAGAGTAGTATTTAGTGAAGGAATGCATGCTGGAAAACAGAGAAACAAGACCAGAGACATTAGTTCAGAGCCTGGAAAAATCTTGTCCTTGGCCGCTGTCCTTAAAGAAAGATGGGTCTCTACAGCTCCAAATTTCACGGCAATTTGGTACTGACTTTTAATGAAAGGCATCAGCAGCTTCAAACCCCTTCTCAGAACACAGAAGCTCCACCAGTAATTGACTGAATTATCTATTTAGATATGCAAATTAATCTCAAACTTGAAATGATGGAGGTCATTTCCAGCAGAGCTTATGGAGAATATGACATTTTAAAAAAATAGCCTCTCTAGGGCCTGTGTTAGATTTCATGTTACCTGGGGACACAGCTGAAGAGATATGGAGAGTAAACTCCAGAAAAGGAGAAATAACTCTTTACAACCAAGGGCATGGAATGTTACAGGATGACAATAACTCTTGCAGGGATTTAGGGGTGGGGGATGGGCTTCTAACAATAAAATTACTTTTATTATTTTCAACCATGCCTACAACTTTACTGAGGTTCCCTGGACTACCTCGTTCTGCTCACTGTTTCTTAGGAGGATAATCGAATTCTTCTATTGGTTTTAATTAAATGCCAATTTGAGGCCAGCTAAGGGGCACAGAGTGTAGAGTGCTTGACCTGGAATCTCAGAGAGATCCAGCCTCAGGCAATTACTAACTGTGTGACCTTAGGCAACTCACTTAACTTCTCTGGACCTCGGTTTCCTAGTCGGCAAAGTGGGGAGAATAATAGCCCTTCCCCCAGAGGGTTGACGTGAAGATCCAATAAGATGATATTTGTAAAGTGCTTAATAAAAAAAGCACTAAATAAGTGTTAGCTATTCTTATTGTTGCTGTTCTTGTTATAATTATCGTTTGGTGGCGATTCTGCTCTTCGTCAGACTTTTTCCTCCATAAATCAATGTATTTATTAAGCATTTACTACTAACAACAGGGTCTTAAATTTGTATGGCATCTTCCAGTTTACAAAACATTGTTCTATCTGCTCCTCCATTTAAGGAACAATCCTTTAAGTTAGAAGGAGAAAGAGATCATTACCTCCTTTTTACGGGTGTGAAAACTGTGCTTCCTGAGATCAAAAATCTCCCAGCCCTTAGTCTGACTTCTTTTTTTTTTTTTTGAGGGGGGAAGGCAGGGCAATTGGGGTTAGGTGACTTGCCCAAGGTCATACAGCTAGTAAGTGTGTCAGGCATCTGAGGTCAAATTTGAACTCAGGTCCTCCTGACTCCAGGGCCTGTGCTCTACTCACTGCACCACCTAGCTGCCCCTCCATGTTCTTTCTATTATGAGACCCTAAAAGGAAAAGGTTATGCTGAAGAGTGTGCTGAAGCCAGGTCTGGGAAAGTCCATTATTAAATTTTCATTTGGTGTGAACATTTACCTTTTAAATACAACAAATCAGAGCTTGATTTATTGTTTTTTGATTGTCTCAACTTAAGATAGAGTTAATAATAGAGATTTAACTTAAAAGCATGTGAATACATTTCCCTCTTCTCTTCCCCTCTGACATTTTACAGACCAGAGGGCACTATCTCTGGCATCAGATGACCTTTGTTCCTCTCCTGCCTCTTATTAATACACACCTCTGTGTGAGTTTTGGCAAGTCACTTAACTTCCCTGGGTCTCAGTTTCCCCAATTACAAAATGTGGGGGGTTGAACTAGATGGCTCTTGAGGTCACTTCCTCTTCTCATTCTGCTATGATCTATCTCTAATTAGACTCCCTAAGGTGCGGGTAGAGGAGGAAAGAATGTTAAGAAAGCTACATAAGTATTATCTAACTTGAATTAGGCGATCAAGTTTATTTCTCCCAAGTCTTTGACCTGTATACATATCATTAGGATTGGACTCTTCTAGGTTCAGTCAGACTCTTCTGACTCTTTGTGACCCCATTTGGGATTTTCTTGGCAAAGATACTGGAGTGGTTTGCTGTCTCCTTCTCCGGCTCATTTTACAGATGAGCATAATTTAACTGAGGGCTAAGTGACTTGTCCAGGATCACACAGCTAGTAAGTGTCTGAGACCAGATTTGAACTCATGAATATGAGACTTCCTGATTCTAAACCCCATGCCCTATCGACTGGGCCACCTAACTTCTGGAATTCCCTTTCTTAAAGATTTAGAAAGGAAGAAAAGCATAGTGGGTAGGGAGTCCACAAAATCCAGTTCAAGTGCAACCTCTGACACGGTGGCTTTTAGTCCCAAGCATGTCACCTAAATTCTCAAGCTGATAGGAGTTAAATCGCAGCTCTACTCACAGAATCATAGATTTAGAGCTTGGAGGCAATGAGTCTAGGTGACTCAGTAGGAATCAGGATGACCTGAGTTCAAATCAGCCTCTGAGACTGGCTGTGTGACCTGCGCAAGTCACTTAACCCTGTTCACCTCAATTTTCTCATCTGTAAAATGAGCTAGAGAAGGAAATGGCAAACCACTCCAGTACCTTTGCCAAGAAAACTCCCTCAAAAATGGGGTCACAAAGAGCCTGAAATGATCGAACAACAAAGGCAACTCACTGCTTGAGTCTAACTCAGTCATTTTATACATAGGTTACACAGGGTAGGATTCAAAATCAAGTCTTCCTGTCTCCAAGTACCTATTCACCATTCTATCTGGTCACCTCAAGTTCCTATCCCTTGGATTTCATGGAAAATTTGTTCAAGGGCCAATATTAGAAACTGGGGCCAGATAATGCCTTAAGCAGGTCATGAGTATATCTACACCAGGGAGCATGAACTGCAGGAAATTCCTGACACAATCTTGGGCTGGAAACTGCTTCTCCTAAAACTTTAGTTCAGGAGAGCCCCAGACCATGCTTCATTTCATGGGCAACTAGGATAGAGCACCCGGCCTAGATTTAGGAACACCTGAGTTCAAATCTGGCCTCAGACACTTGATAGTTGTGTGACCCTGGGTAAGTCACTTAACCCTGTTTGAGAAGGAAATGGCAAAGCACTCCAGTATCACTCCAAGAAAACCCCAAATGGGGTCACAAAGAGTCAAACTCGACTGCAACAACTGAATAACAACAACAAAATGCTTCTTTTTACTGTCCTCTGTGACCACCTCTTCCAGTTTCTAGGCCAACTAACTGCTTGTGGAAGTACCTTCTCCTATCTCAGGCTGCCTCCAAGCAGATTTGAAACCACAAAGTGTGATCAGATCAACTTTGCCATTATGTCTGGATCTGCAGCATCCGTTCACTCTTCATTCACCATCTGGATATTTCCTGACTGAAGTGCCTCATTCTGGCCAACTCTTCCCTACAGTATGAGGTCTCTTCACTAAAATGTAAGCTCCTTAAGGGCAGGTTTCTTATTTACCTTTGTACTTGCATCCCCAACACATTACTTGGCACATGGTAAGCTCAACTTTTTTTTCATTTCATGTCATTCATCCCATCCTCAGGCCTCTCACCCACATGAACATGAATTAGGCAAGGACAGTAGATGGGTGGTAAATAGCTATCTGTCTGCACCGCAGCAATTCTCTGGAGAACTCAGCTATTCTTCTGAAGATTCCACTGTGTTAACTACCTAAATGAAGAATTCACTTGCATCAGGGAAATTAGGAGGAAGGGAGTGAGAGAGCAAGGATTATCTCAGGTTTTCAGCAGGGACAGCCTCCAATGGGAAATTCTCTAGAGAATGTTTGTTCTTAAAAAAAATTTTTTTTGCAGTAATGACTGACATGCCACTTAGGTATTTTACATGCAAATGGCTCTTTTTATATACTTAAACTTTTTTTCCATCTATTCAATCAATATTTTACAAGTCCTTTCTCTGAGAACTAGCAAAAGATGAACTTCAGCCCTTAATTATCACTGATCCTCCAAGCAGGGGATGTTGCCAAGGCACCTGCCTAGTCATCTCTTTTCTGTTACTGGACCAGAAGAGCGCAAGGCTTTGGTTTCCTTCCTGGGGATTAGATTTGGCTGGTGGCTTTCTAGGTCTGGAATCTATTGCCACAAGTAAAGAGAGCACTTGCATTATCTTATGTTACCAAATTTTTGGACAAGTAAACAACCAGGTAAACCAGCCATGTAAATGGGTGCCACCAATGGCACCAAGGTTCCTGCCCCTGCTCTTTATTTCATCATCAATGGACAAACCATTCTCAAGAATGATATTTAGCAGCCCTCTGCCCCTGGAATCTATGGCTGCTTGTGAAGGCACTGACCACTCTACCTATTTCCCTCTTCTTCACTGAGGAAATCAAAAACAAAAGCAAAAATATTTTCCATTATTTAGCCCTCTATAACTACCCAGTGTCCTAGGTTCTTGTTGCAGCACCCAGGATAATGACCTCAAATGCCAGGCTCAATCAGGAACCAAGAACATACTAGCATTCAGAGTATATTCCCACCACCTTAAAATGATAGAAAAGAATTGACAAAGGACGTTATGTGAGATGACAGTATGAGCTCAGCCAGGATTCTGAAAACCCAGTCATGAAATATACACAGACTCAATATTTCTGATGGATCAATCAATCCCTTCTCCCATGGCATTTGGAGAGAGAGCATGCTAATGTTACCCTCAATCATTAGGAGACCTTGGAGAATAGGAGGACCAGTTAATTAGAACTTCTCTCATTCCAAAGAAAACAAAATTCCCTTTTTCTTTAGTCCTGATGGTTCAGAATCACTATCAGCCAAGAAAGGAATCCCTTGACCTTACTATCTTGCTCCAAGCTCCCATCCCAATCCAGTTCAGCTTTACACATCTCTATTCCCTATCCTCTTCTGCCTTGCCTTTTCTCTGTGCCTTCTGGAACCCTGATTCTGATTTCTCCATTTTGTACCAGGTCTCCTTTTAATAAGAGTGCTTTAACCTTGCTTCTCAACTATGAGTAAATCACCCTCACCAAAGGAACCTCAAACAACCCTTCATCCTAACTGCTACCTCCCCTTCTCCTTCTCTTCTCCAAAGGAATGTAAATTTTGATGGCCAAAAGCTGCCTAGTTAATTTGGGGTTTACTGGTTAGATTGCTCTCTCTTTCTCTCTCTTTCTATGAGTGTGTGTGTGTGTGTCTCTGTGTGTGTGTGTTTGTGTCTCTCTCTGTCTCTCTCTGCCTATGTTTCTCTCTGTCTGTCTCTGTCTGTCTGTCACTCTCTGTCTGTCTCTGTCTCTGTCTCTGTCTCTGTCTCTCTCTCTTCCAAGCCACAATAGGTCCCTACCAAGCATCACTTAATGGCTATTTTTGGGCCTTCCTGGCTCAGAGTGAAAGTAAATAGTAACTGTTTCTCTTTTAACCAACAACTCTGAGGGTCAGCAGGGACAACACATGGCTCTTTTTATATACTTACTCCCAGTTTGATTTTTTTTTAATTAAAAGGACCATCCTTTGACTCATTCCTTAAAGAGGCCTATTCACTGAGTGGGTATTACCTCACTCAAAGTGAGAACCTGAAAAGACCTTCGCTTAAAAGGGCCAGAGTCTCTCATTGCTTCCTGGGACATCTCCAATCACCCTGATGAATATCTGGTCGTTGGACCCAGATAGCTCTGGAGGAGAAAGTGAGGTTGGTGACCTTGCATAGCTGTTCCACACTCAAAAAAGTCAACTGCAAGTCATGTCATCATCTCTCTGAAGTCATGGTCCTCTTGTAAAACAAAGGACAGACACGACAACAACCTTTCATATCATTTTCATCATTCTCCTCTTATAGAAACCTAGCTCACTGATGAAAACACTGCCTTCTTGACAACCTTCTCCATTACTGGGTACTCATTCTCTACTGCCCTATTCCCAAAACTCTGGGCTAGAAGGAGCAGTAGGTATATTATTGGATCCCTGCTTCCACTTCCAAAGCCTGCCTCTACAGCCATCACTTGGCAACTTCTCCTTTAAAGTTCACTCCATCTCTCTATATCACCCTGTCCAGATCTTAGTTGAGGACATCTATTGACTTCTAGGTCACTCTCCCTCTTTCCAAAAGTTCAGCACTGGTTTATAGCCTTCCTCTCCATCAAAATCCCTGTCCTCATAAGCAGGAATTTCAATCTTCTCACTGAGGTCCCATCACCCTAGTGTCTGAATTTCTCAACCTGCTCAACTCCTAAGCGCTATAGCTTTACTATATCTCATAGAGGTGGTCAGATGTTAGGTCTTATCATTGCCTATAACTGTGCTACCTCCAAGATCCTGAACTTTGAAATCACCTTCTCTGGTAAAACATTTCCTTTTCTTATATCTCTCACTCCTCCTAGACATATTCGTTGTCTTTAATGCAACTGATTCTCTCTCGCCAACCTTCCCTCTTCTCACAGTCCATCATCACATGCTCTGACCTCACATTATCTCCCATTCTCTCATCTCCCATTCTGTTCCCCCTTGCTCCAGTATCTGAGTAAGAAACAGGATTTCTCCTTAACGATATCGATGCCTCTGACCTGTGCCTTTGATTCCATCCTCTTGGAACTTTTCTGGGAGCTGGGCTCTTGAAACATTCCCTTATTATATCTCACCTTCAATCTCTCCTTATCTACTGGCTCATTCTGTACCTCCTAGAATCAGCCCAGACCTTTGTCATCCTTAAAACACTCTCAGTAGACCCTGCCATCTATTCACACTACCATACATTTCTTCTCCCTTTCACCTCCCACTTACTTCTTAACTTCTTACAATCTGACTGGATCAGATGCCCTTTTCCCAGTCCTCCTCCTACTTCACCTCTGCGTTATCTTATCACACTGTCCAATCTTCCCTGGTCACTGTCTTCCCCTTGGTTACAGTGCAATGCTTCCTACTCAGAAGTTAGATAAATGTGTTCTGGGTATGCTGTAGGTGGGATAGCTGCTCAGGTATGGGTTGGGCTAGAAAGCCTCTGAGGCCCCTATCTGTGTTTCAGTGATTCTACTCTTTCCAATTTTTTAAAACACATTTAATATTCCTTTTCATTCTCTTTTGCTAGATTCTCTCTCACGTCCTAAAGGTGGGTGTCCCCCAAGGCTTGGTCTTGGGTCTTCTACTCTTCTATCTTTAAATATTGTTTCTTTCCTTGATATCATCTAGTCCAGGGATGGGGAACTTGCAGCCTTGAGGCCACATGTGACCCTCTAGGTCCTCAAACGTGGCCCTTTGGTTGAATCCAAACATCACAAAATAAATTCCCTTAACGAAAGAATTTATTCTGTAAAACTTGTACTCAGTCAAAAAGCCACACCCAAGGACCTAGAAGGACACATGTGGCCTCAGGCTGCAGGTTCCCCACCCCTGATCTAGTCCCCTGGATTCGATAATCACATTGAAGAGGACAACTTTTCCCACCTTCAAAAAACAAAAAAAACAAAAACAAAAAAACAAACCACCACACAATCATAAATTTTTTCCTGAGCTCAGGATCCATATTATTCTCTTCCTGCCAGGGGGACATTCCCACTTTGCTGCCCTAATCATATCTCAAATTCAGAATGACCAAAACAGAATTTATTATTTTCCCCTGTAAACCTACCTCTTCCATAAATGTCTCTTATTTCTGTTGAGGGCACCACCACTTTAGCAGTTATTCAGGTATTCGACTAGGCAGTCAACCTTTATCTCTAATCAGTTGCTAAATTTTGTTGACTCAATACAATACCCTGCTTTAGACCTTCATAATGTCTAACCTGGGACTACTGTAATAGCCTCAGGATAGGTCTCTCTCCTAGATGTTTCCTTTTCTGACCCATTCTCCACATAGCTAACAAAACAACCTACCACCTAATGCACAGTTCTCACCATGTAACTCTCCTGCTCAAAATTTTTCTGTGGCTCCCAATTGTGCTTCTAGGATAAAATACAATCTCCTTAGCCTGGTGTCTGAATCTATCCTCTACAGTCTCAACCTACCCTATCTTTCAAAGCTTTGTTGTTGTTCAGTCATTTCTGTCATATCTGACTCTTTATGACCCATTTGGGGTTTCTTTGGCAGAGATACTGGAGTGGTTTGTCATTCTCTTTACTTGTTACTAATCTCTGTCATTTCCTCTATGTTCTAGTTAAATTGTATTACTAGCTGCTCCCTGAACTTGGCATTCCATCTCCTATCACCACATCTTCCCACAGGAATCACTTTTTGGAATCACAGACATAGAGCTGAAAGGAATGTCAAAGGTCATCTAATACGAACCCCTCGTTCTACAGAGGAGGTAGCTAAGGCCCATAAAAGTGAAATGGTTGGCAGAGCCCCCATGCCTGAAATTCGTTCCTCCTGTACCTCTCTCTCCCTTTTGGAATCCCCAGCTTCCCTCCAGGTTCATTTCAGGTACTGCTTATTATCACAAGCCTATCTGGACCCCCTGCATGAACCCCACCCCCAATGACTAAACACTTCTAATGTCTCAGGTTGTATACACCTCTGCAGAGTGTAAGCTCTTTGAGGGCAAAGAGTGCTTTGTTTTGGTGTCTTTATCATTCCCATTACCCAGCACTGTCCTGGAGCACAGTGAGAATTCAATAAACATTGGTTGAATAGGATTTAATTGAATACTGAACCACTGTTGGAAGGTTTGCACCTAGCTAATATAAATCAATTTTTGTTATGTTACTCTGATCTTGAGTCTCCTTAATTTTGTTTAAGTTATTTAAAGTGATTCAGGTCATCTTTTCATTGTCTGTTTGTTTAAACTATGGCCCTGATGACACAGATGAGTCTTCATCCAGCCCTCCTTACACCCAAGTAGCATTCAATGATTTTTAATTGGCTCGAAGTTCAATGGTTTGAAATACTCATTTGATAACAACCCCTTTGTTAACATTTGATGTGTGCTCTCCTGTGTAAGCATAGGCTCTGTTAATTAGAATCACTCATCATACAGCTAGCCTCTCCTTCCCCCATCTCCCAATATTATTGCTTGCTAAAAACAATCAGCATGCTTTTGTTTTTTCCCCTTGTGTTATGCCAATTGGTATATTAAAATATCAATTCGATGTCTTGATTCACAATATTGCTTTCCACTCCCCCCCCCCCCAAGGAATAAATGAAACAGCAGCAAATCCTTTGTTGGGAAGGAAATTGAAAAATGTATTTCACACATACTTTTAACAGTAATCTGTTCTTGCCAGCATAATGATGCCTCGAACTTCTGTGGAATTTTACATTCTGGGATGTTTAACTATTTTGTAAATACTCATTAATTTCCCTGAAGCTTCTTGTGAGTGGGACCTCTCATTTTCCACATGGAGAAACTGAGGCACTGGGGGGCAACTTGCAGGCTACCCATCCAGTCTATAACTGCAGAACTGGAAAAGGTAACCTGGGAATCACTGTTCCTCTATCTGACATCTGAATAAGAGACAACCAGGTTCTTAGAAGAATGAACAGTACAAAAAAGACTGCTGCTCAAAATATGGAGAGCCTGCTCATATTCTAAGCCTTGCCACTTCCCCAATTCTGTCCTTTTCCCAGTACAAAGTGTAACCCTGGACTAGCCGTCCTGTGGCTAAAGAGAAATGATTACAGAAAAGAACAGTTGGAGAAAACAAGGCAAAAGTATTTGGATTTTAGTCAGTGGGAGTCCGTCACAGTAACAAATGGGCTGAGAATGTTTCTATTTTTTCACAAGTAATCCATATGCAAATTTTCTGCAACATTCAATATGCACTTCCAAGCTCAGTAAATGTTTTTTATTCTTTTGTGCTTAGCTCTCTCAGCTTTTTCCAATTAGGCCCTGTTTATTTAGAAGAAGGAAAAAAAATGTCTAAAAGAAAGGATTAAGCTCTGTATCTTATGGAGAAAGAACATATATTAGAAATTCTTTTAGAATCTAGGGTATGCATTCTTTACTCCTCTTCCCTGCTGAGATGTGTAATAAGAATAAAGGGGGAGGGGGAGAAGCTTTTTAACTTGATTTGATTTGCTCAGCTAAAAACATGCTTTTGACTATTTGCAACTAAATCCAAAATTCATCACAATTCAGACAATAGCACACATGCTATAAGCCAGTGGGTAGAAAGCAGAGATGAGAAAGGGAAAAGAAATCCACCTGGTGAGCAGAAATCTCCCAGGAAAAAACCAGAGAGGTCATAAAGTGGAACAGACCAGGGGAATCACCATGGTGAGAGAATGAGCTATTGCTCGAATTAGTCGTGATGCCCCAGCTCATGGAACTAGGGAAAAGATTGTTTAAAATAGGAGGTGGGACAGTTCGGTCATGTGTAGGGATTGGTGTATAATTTAATAGGAGTCTGGTTACAAAGAGGTGGCAGGGGTTTAGGCCTCTCCATCTTCAATGGCTACTCAAGAGCATGTGTTAGTTCTAAAGTCAACATCAAGGGTCATTCCGTGCTTGAGGGTAAATCTCAATCTAGCTGCAACAAGGTTGTTCAGTGGCTAAAGCGCTGAGCTTGGATTTAGGAAGGCTTGGGTTCAAATTCTGCCTCCTATATTTATGACCTGTGAGACCCTCGGTAAATCACTTAGTTTTTCTCTGCCTCGGTTTTCTTATCTGTAAAATGAGGATAATAGCACTTAACTCCTGGGGTTGTAGAGAGAATCAAAAGTGATAAAATACAGAAAATGTCCCGTAAATCTTAAACCCTATTTGAGTGATAGGTATTGTCATCTCAATGTAGCTAAAGACCTTTTCTATCCTTTTATTTTAACAGAAACGTACAACTTAAACATGGATTGTAGAGTCAGATTTGAGTTCAGAGTTCAGGAATTGAGCGAGCAAAAGTGGGACTTGTGAAGGCAATTTTTGTATTATTATTATTCTACAGATAAAGTTTTCTGATAATTCAGAACTGTATAAATATCAGCCTAGAAATTTTTTTCTATCCTTTTGTTTAAAAAAAAAAAACAACTTAAATGCAGACTGTATAGCCAGATCTGAGTTCAGAGTGGGAACTAAGTCAACAAGAAAGAGGTGGATTTGTGGGGGAATTTTTATATCATTATTATTCTCCAGATAGGATTTTCTGGCAATTTAAGATGAGATGATACTTTCCATCCTGTGTACCAGACTGAGCTTGAGACAGGGTTCAATTTAATTCAATCCAATAAGTATTTAATAAGAGCCTCCTATGCGTCAGGCCTTATGCTAGGTGCTGGGGGTACAAAGACAAAAGGGGGAGGGGGAAAAGCTGTTTATTTGATTTGATTTGCTCAAAAATCACTGGAAACATCCCTGCCCTCAAAGATCCTAATATCCTTCCCAATGTACTGGGGGACAGAATATACACCAATAAACAAAGTGCTCATAAGCGGGAAGATCACAGAAAGCCTTCTATATACTACTTTATACTATACATAATATAGTATTATACTAATCTAATTGCTGAATGGAGCAAGGGATTCCTAGAGGTGGATGAGAGGAAGAAAAATTTCTAGGTGTCAGGGGCAGCTCTTCAAAGGCACCAAAGCAGAGGATGGGAGGTAGTTAGTGGGTAACAGCAAGGAGCTGAGTTTGAAGGAATTTTCAAATTTCAAAAAATAGACATTATCCCCATGTGCTTCTGAGACATCAGGACAGATTTTCCCTAAATAGCACTGCCATCAGATGAGAATAAGTGGGTCAGAAAGCCCAGTTTAAATTCTCCTGCCCCTTAGCTCCAATCTTCACATAATATCAATAATTATTTTTTAAAAAGAATTTTAAAAACTAAAGAGAAAAATGCTTGAAAAATTATACTTGGTAATTGCTCACCTGGAGCTTGAATTGAGCCCAAATTCAATTAAACTTCAGTTGGTTCAGGAGGCCCATGTAACAATAGGATGCACAGTTTGAATCTGGAGAAGAAGCGATACTGATCAATAATATGGCATACTCTTTCTGTCCGACATCTTAGCTTGAAGGCGGCAGCACCAGGAGTTCCTTGAAGCCTCACCATGCCGCCCAAGGATGATAAGAAGAAGAAAGATGCCGGCAAGTCGGCCAAGAAGGACAAAGATCCCGTGAACAAGTCTGGGGGCAAAGCCAAGAAGAAGAAGTGGTCCAAGGGAAAAGTTCGAGACAAGCTCAACAATCTGGTTCCGTTTGACAAAGCAACATACGACAAATTCTGCAAGGAGGCCCAACTATAAACTCATCACCCCTGCAGTACTCTCAGAGAGACTGAAGATCCGGGGTTCTCTAGCCCGAGCAGCCCTCCAGGAACTGCTTAGTAAAGGTCTGATTAAGCTGGTTTCCAAACACAGAGCACAAGTGATATATACCAGGAACACCAAGGGTGGTGATGCTCCAGCTGCTGAAGATGCATAAAATGGTATGGGGAAAACTAGAACCATTTCTTGAAGCAAGGGTGTAAGAAGACAGTGTGAATGTGCCACTCTAATTCTGATTTCTTTTTCTTGGCAGGTTCAACATTTTTGTGTACATTTTCAAAAATAAACTTATTGGACTAAAAAAAATAATATGGCATAATTATGTACACTTCTCTTTAAATAATAAGAAAATGGACACAGTGGAAAGCTTGAGAAAAATAGTAAACACTCAAGCTGTGGTCAGACTAGGACCTGTCATTTGCATTTTCCTAGGAATAATTTTTAGTGTCATTTACTTTCCCTAGATTTAGTAAGGAAAAACCCCAAACAAACACATTTTCTAGAACTCTAGGCAAAGTACCTGCATACATCTTTTACTAAAAGACCAACTCTGATTATACAACCTAAATTAGCTGTTGTTATTTATTCAACTCCTCCTGGTCCCATGGACCCTACTGTCTGTGAGGTTTTCTTGGAAAAGATATTGGAATGGTTTGCCACTGCCTTCTCTAATGGATCAAGGCAAACAGAGGTAAAGTGAATTGCCCAGGGTCACACAGCTAGTAGGTGTCTACGGCCAAATCTGAACTGATATCTTACTGACTCCAGGATCAGCACTCTGTTTTACGGAGCCACTTAGCTTCCTCCACATAACCCAACAGTCATTTGTAAAAGTGAAATTCTGATTTTTCAACAAGGTAATTTAAAGAAATCTTCCCTGTCATTTAAAAGTATAAAATATTTCAAGTCACAACAACCCTCTCCAATTTCAATTACTTAAATCCTAAACCAGGGGAGAAAAGAAATAAGCTAAACAAAAGCCTGCCAAAAATCCAGAGTGGGCTATTAAAATGTTACAACCAAAGAGCCTTGGGTTTTAGACCCTAGTCTCCCTGCAAATCAGCAGAGAATTCCTGTGTACAGAAGCTTGCAAATCACCGTGGAACAGGCTTTGATGCCCTTTGTCTAATTCAGCTGAGATTCTGCCCTCCAGTAACATGGTTTTTGCCAGCCACATAAAGGCCTCGTTCCATAGAACCAACAGGGGTCTGAGACATGACTTTAATTCTGAGCTCATTTGTAAGTAACAGCTCACTGGAGCTAGAATCTTATTGTACATATCCAAAGGGCATTAGATGCAGTTTTTCTCTTTGAATTCCATGACTAAACAAAGTCCAAATTGTTTATCAATTACAGAAACCATTATGCAATATCATTAATTTATTGTAAATGGCATGAAGACCTTGTACCTTTTGCCCTTTTCTTTCTTCTAAGTATAGTCCTTCAAATATGGAGAAGATCCTGACATGTCCAAGATTCAGCCTCAGATTTCTGAAGCAACGATCTACGACTGTAAGTTCCCTGATGATAAGGGATATGTCATGTTCTTCTATCTTCCACTGTATCTAGTGAGCAGAAAGAGGGCTAAACAATAGCATGACTTGGGTTTGAATCCTTGTTCCCAAGTCTTAGTTGGATAAGGTGGTGCAGAGGATAGACTTGAGTTCAAATTCAGCCTCAAAAAATGTCTTACTTGTGTGACTTAAGTCACTTAAGCTCTCAGCCTTGGTTTCCCAGTCTCTAAAATGGGGATAGTAGCACCTACCTTGCACAGTTATTGTGAGGATCAAGTAGATAAATTTGTAGAGTTTACGAATCCTAAAGTACTATATAAATATTTTTGTTCTTCTTCTTGTCTTGAATGAGCCACTTAACCTCCCCATACTTTAGTTTCCTCATCTTTAAAATGGGGCTAATACTATCACTTCCATCAAAGAATTGTGATGAGGCTCAAATGAGATCATCTATTTTAAGCATTCCTTTAAAATTAAGTTGCTATATAAATTTTAGCTATGTCTTATATGCGTTGCATTGCAGCTCCAGCCAGAGATGACTTAAAGACTTTAACCCTTTCCTCTCCAGGCCTTCCACCCTGAGGCTCCATTATCCTGATTGGATACTTACCCCTACCTGGCCCACTACTTCAGGCAGGTCTCTTTTGGCATTCACTTTACTCCTACTTCCCAGCCATCATCTCTCAATCCCCTTTGCCACATGCACCCACACCCTTTTCCACTCTTTCCCGTCTTTAGTCCTACCATGGAAGGTGGGAAAGGTGTGTCAGCCTCCTCCTCTGTAACTCTCTGGACCAAAAGGATCCACTTCCTTATGTGTGCTATCTCCTCCCTTTGGAATGTTGGAATGTAGGCTCTTTGAGGCCAGGGATTTTATTTGTATCCCTCATGCTTAGCATAGTACTCGGGCACACGGCGTTCAATAGATTATTTTCATTCCTCCATCCATTATTATTTTTGAAATTCTTTTCTTCCTTCAAAACCCACTTCATTTACCATATCCTATAAGAAGGTTTTCTCGATTACTGCCTCCACTTCCATCAGAAAGTAATTTCTCTATTCACAAATTTTCCAACATCATTTTGTTTAGATTCCCACATTTGCTCCCATTGCCTTAAAGATTTTAAGCTCCTTAAGGGCATGTACTATATTATCTTTTCTCTTTGTAACCATAGTGCTTTGCATGTGGAAAGTGCTTAATGTTTGTTAGATGAATGAATAAACTGCAAAAATAACAGTAGTTATAGTCAAAATCACAACTTGGAAGCACACCATGATTGTGCCCACACAACTTCTCCCTAATTAAAAAAAATTGTACTCATGACTAGCCTCAGGACATCCCACCTGTCAGAAATTAAAACCAGATAACACCAAGATAGATTTTAAAGCTATCTAATCCCACTAGGACAAAGAAATTTAAAAATCCCGAAGTGTCCTTATATATATTCTCTAAAGTTGTGGCCTAGAGGCTGGGGGTGGGGTCAATTATAAAAAAAACCAGGAAAAAATAAAGTCATGAGTTAGGAGGACTCTTTGGAGATTGTTTTACACTGCCTACACATTAAACCTGTTCTTGTTTATTCAGTTATCAATGTATTTGGATTTAATAACACTTTCCCAGTTTGGCTGACTAACCAATTAATGTCTTTAATTTCACCTTTATAATTAGCACGTTTAAAAAGATTTTTAAAGATGCTATAGAGATGGCAGCGAAAGGGGTAAACAGATGTTGAAGTACGCGTTGAACAAAGAGACAAACCAAGTGAGAGTTGTAGGATTATTCAACAAATAGATTCTTCTTATGACAACCAAACCATCACTGAATGGGTTCTATGGACACATTTAATGGTACAGAGTTAATGCAGAGAATTAAAACCTTACCCTGACACTGCATTCCAATACTTCAAGGGCTTGCCATCTCATCAACACACCCTCTGCTGATGCAAATCACAATTACCTTATGCCTTATGGGGCTTCATAGATTGTCATGGCAAAAACGATTCAATACTACCAGTCCATGCTCTGGACATGAGGATCCCTCTATTTAACTGGTCCTTGAATAAGAGAAATAATCCAGCCAAGGCCTTTATGCAATGTCTTTCCATCTTGGGGAGATCTATCCAAGCTTGTATTATGCTCTAGCTTATGTGAACTTGGCATCATCTCCATCGGGCACTGGAGAAGGATATTAGTGCAGTGACTCTAGTATATTGACTTTAAATCATTGATGTGAGTCTAGGAAAGTTATATATATTTTTTAAATTTTAAATAAATAGGTATTATCTTTTGTTTTTACGTCATCCACATTTCCCAAAGCATCTTTATTTTCCTCCAGAAAGCCCGTTTTTATAATAAATAATGTAAAAAGAAGGAAAATGTAGTTCATTAAAACATAGCAAAAATCTGATGTTATATGCAATGCACACTGAGAATATTAGACCTCTACAAAGAAACAAGGAGAGGTGTTTCATCATCTCTCTTCATTGGGGCCATGCTGGATCATTTTAATGTCACAACATTCAGTATCTATTGTTTTATTACTGTCCTTTCCATTTCCATTGTTGAAGACATGGTGCATATTATTTTCTGGTTCTGCTTACCTTACTTTGCATCAGTTCATGTAAACCTCATAATACTCTATATTCATCATATCCATCAACATGGTAATATGCTATTGCACACATGTGCCACAATTTGTTTAGCCATTTCTCAGTCATTGGACATATAATTTGTATGAGAAACCTATTTTAAATGGTATTGAGCGCTTATATATTGTTAGATTTGCAAAATGACAAAGCAAATCTTAAGACTCAGTAATTTCCTAGTGAGTCCCCTTTCCAATCACTTTTCTTATGTTGAACTCAGGACTACAGGAATGTATAAGGGATAGAGAGCTAGCCTCAGAGCCAGCAAGATCTGGGTTCAAATCCTACACCTGGCATACTAGCTGTATGCAAGTCATTTTTCCTTACAATGCTCTAGGTAAGGAAGATTATAATTTGTAATAGTACAGGGAGTTTCCTCACCCAGGAGTTTTGTATGCCAATAAAATCCCAGATGAAATCCCTAATGCCACGTACTCATGACTTTTCAAAGCCTATAACCTAGAATTGGTTAAGAGATTAAGACTTCACGAGTCTTCCAATGTCAAGACCCTCAGGAATACAAAATTATGCCAATGACCAAGAATTTATCATGCCTGAAGGATCTGGATAGATATTTACTGAAAATCCTTTATGGTGGGAACTGTTGCCACTCTTAAAATTTGCTGTAACAAGAACCTTGTGGGAACCAAAAAGCATTACATAGATATGACTTATAATTTTCATCACCATCATTATTATTAATTACATATTCACATACTTAAATATAAGATCTGTGATCTCCTAAATATAATTACTCCCTCCGGTGATGTTGGTTGTGACTCATCTATGCCCATCCAACCTATGTAACTCTTATTCATGTCTTCTAATAAATTTATCAAAGGGAACACACCCAAAATGCTAGAAACCTTCCTTACTTTCTCTTGACATAGTAAGGATATCCATAGAACACATGAGCCGGTCAATTTGTTATCTCGTGATTTTACTTCATGATCATCCTGTCCTTTTTTTTTCACTCATATGCTTACTTGATGATGTGTTGTTAAGCAAAATTGTCTCATTAGCATGGCTTTTGTTTCTTTTGAGTGGAAGTACTTTCAGCTGTTAAGTGCTAAGCCCCAGGCCCAGGGCCCTGTCAGGTGTGAAACCTGTGTGGGTGTGGA
>CM053624.1:283376332-283403837 GCA_028646595.1 Phalanger gymnotis
TTCAAGTTTTTGCTGCAGTGGGGCCTAAATAAATTTCTTGTTGTTTTCTCCTTAGAGAATCTCTCATACCTTGCGATTTCGGACCATTCAAACATATACATGATTATATTTGAGATCATAAATTCAGCCTTCCTACTACAGATGACAATGAGTGAATTATAAACAATACTAGTAGGAAAAAATATCTTTCCGAAAAAGATGATTGTTAATAGGGAACAATCATTATCCCACTACTCATCCAAAAATTGTAGGTTATTGGATGGTATAGGGGCTGAATACAAATATAATATAATAATTCCAGTACTTAGCACAGTGCCCGGCATATTGTTGTTACTGCTCGTCCTTTGTTTTTGAAGAGGACCAATGACATCATGATCTTGGGGCAAAATAGTGAATGATGGGTGATAACTTGACTTGCATGAGATTGGATTTAAGTGAGGTAGGGTTGCCCAAAGTCATCAGCCTCACTCTCTTTGCCAGAGTCCAACAGCAAGACAAAGATGACCGGAGATAGCCTAAGATGCAGTGGATGGCCTTGGCATTTTCGATGTCTGACCAAGGGCTAAGTGCTCCACAGAGCTTGCTTCAACTGCCTTCATGGACATTGGAACAAATCGTTCTCATCCACTTATTCCAATGGGGGAAGTCTATGCATGCTTGGAATAGACACCCTCCAAACTCACTGATGAATTTGAGCCCTGTTGGTTACCCTCAACTTAGTTTAGCCCATCTGCCAAGATGGTTTTACTGGGGGGGGGGGTGTCTGCTGCGCATGCTACAGTTTCTTAGAGCCACAGGGGAAAGTTAGGCACATTGTAGGAGCTTAATAAATGCTTATTGACTGACTAATATGAATCCTGAAGTGCTGTTTTTTATCCCTTCAACTCCCTGACAACACAATTTAGAAGATGAACTGTAACGTATTATAGTTGCCAAAATCTCAATTTTACGACTGCTCAATTGACAATTTTCCCTAATCTTTTCCAGATTTATTTTGTTAACGAGTTGGATAACAATAATCTTTTCTAATATTCAGTTAATATTTTTTTCCACTTGAGAAGTGGGATTTCCTTTAGTCCGTTTCTCTTAACTTATTGTTTCTTTGTAAATCAAATTACAAAAGGGCTACCTATCATTTACCTGCCATTTCTAACAAGAGCCAATATGATGTTGCGGAGAGAACATGGAACTTGGTATCCAAAGATGTTGGTCGAGGTTCTGGCTCTATCATGAGCCCTAGCTTTGTGATGTTGGGCAGCTCTCCAAGTCAGTTTACTCCTCCATAAAATGTAACTTGTTCTACCTACGTGTTATTCAAGACATCAAATGAGACACTGGATATAACATGCTTTATAACTATAAAGTGTTGTATAAATGTCAGTTTATGTTCAGTTGTTGTCATTATTAATATTGCCATTATTAATACCTGTAAGTTAGTCCATCAGGATTGCTGAGCAATTCCTTAAAAAAGCCCTCTCTTTGCCTTTCTGCCCAAGTTTTTTAACATGTACTTGGCTCGAAGGGTCCAATTGTTTCCTCCAATGTCCTGATTCCCTACCAAACTAAATGGAATTGATTGAAATACAGCCTGTTGATGCTTTTGTAAAACTATCGAAGTTGATGGCAACCTTCCACCCCTTTGCTGAATGGTGTAATTGGCCTGCCAGAGAGGATTGGGGATTTTTTTTTAACAGTTCCCTACCCCCCCTCCCTCAGCTGTGCTCACCAATTATTCTGCAGTTGCTATCAGAGCCACCGACTTTTCTTCCTTGGGGTCATTAAGCTTGTCAAAACTAATTTGTCACCACAACTGCTGACCCTCATTGCTCTGACAGCAGCACAAGGCGTACGCTAAGAGGGTCCTTGCCTTACAAGAAAGTAAATGACTGATCAGAGCTCACTAGGCCCTGACTATAGGGCATGTGATGTCATTTTGACCTTGCAAGGGGAAGAAACAGTATAAATTGAATGGCCCATGTCACAAGAGCCATGTACTAATCATTATTCTTTTAAAAAATAATAAAATTAAGGCTTGAAAGATATGAAATATGATGAAATATCCTTCCCTCTCCCAACACTTTGAGAAAGCCATGAGTTCATCCATGTGGGTACTCCCTCCAATGAAGCAGATGGTCACTTCTTTGTGCCTTTTCTGAAGGTCTTTAGGAGTTGGTGTAGCCAGAGATATCTATCCTCCCATGAGAGCCAGGCAAGTGATGGGTCTCTGAACTCAGTTTAAGCTGGTCCTCGGATTTTTGACAAACAGTCCATGACTGGACCTACACTCAAAACTTTTCCAATTCAGTAGACCCCTCAAGAGCATGAACACTGCCGTGGTGTATTCTTTAGGAAATTAGAGTCCTTTTTTATGCCATAATGAGGCACTAGAGAAGTATATGAATGGAAGAGAAAAAATCTTTAGTTTTTCCACCCCACCATGCCTTTATTGGGCACCTAGTAAACCTAGACTAGTTTAATTTCCTGGAAAAGTTTCTTGTAACAGAACACGAACATAATCCAGTGCCAGGGGATGCTAATTTTAAAAAGAAATTGGGGAAACTTGCTTAGCAAATGCATTCGCTCTTGGAAAAGTACATTGGTGATGTGGTGTGGTATGCTGGATAGGGTGTTAGATTTGGAATCAAGATGATCTAGGTTTGAAGTCTACCTCAAACACTTATTATCTGCCTTATTCCAGTTAAGTCATTTCAATCTCATCTGTTCCCTCATCTGTAATTTGGTCTCCAAACCCTATGAGGTTCCTTCTTAGAATATAAGATCCTTGAGGGCAGTGACTGAGATCACTTTTGTCTGCATTTCCCAGTAGTTAGCCTGGAGCCCAGCTAACAGCAAGTGCTTGTTAAATGCTTATTGACTAATTGATTTATCACGTGAGCTGTTGAAGAGATTCCAAATTCAAGATAGTCTCTGACATTTGAGAATGGCAGTGAAGTGAAGTTAGGTATAATCAAATGCATGCAGACATATCTATACTACTCATTTGCATTTGGCCTCTTTCTCACCTACACCCACATGATAATTTGAAAATCATAAGGCAATCATTTAGTATCTAAGGGCTCTCCTGCGGTGCTGGAAAGAGGCACCATCTCTTTCAGGTATTCTGAAGACTAAGAACCTTGTGTCATGGCTAGAAGGGATCTTATAATTCATCTAGTTCCAGAGAGAGAAGTGATTTGCTGAAAGTCACACAGATAGAAACTAGTACATTTACCAGTGTCACATAAGACATAGTTTTCATCTCTTAGTTGACAAATCTAATGACTTTTTTCTTAATCCTCGCCCTTTTTTAACCTCTCTGTAGCCTTTGACACTGTTGATAACCCTCTTAATACTATCCTATCTCAAGACCCTACTCTTTCTGCTTCTTCTCTTTCTGGTCTGACCATTCCTTCTCAGTCTCTGTTGAATCTTTGTCACTTTGTCACTTCCGTGTTCCCTAACCAAGGGTGTTCCTCAAGGTTCTGTCCTGGTCCTTCTTATCTTCTTTCTTTAGAGGTGGGGAACCTCGAGGCCACACATGGCCCTCTAGGTCTTCGGGTGGAGCCTTTTGACTATATTCAAGTTTTACAGAACAAATACTTTTATTATGGGGATTTGTTCTGTGAAGTTTGGATTTAGTCAAAGGACTGCACTTAAGGGCCACATGTAGCCTCGAGGCCACAGGTTCCCTACGGCTGCCTCTATACCATTTCAGTTGGTGACCTTTTCAGCTGCCTTGGATTCTATGCAGATGATGCTTAGATCCACTTATCCAGTTTGGGCCTCAATGCTGACCTCTAGTCTCACACCTTCAATGGCCTGTCAGATCTATCAGATATGTCACATCAGATGTCTTGTAGACAGACATTTTAAACTCAATATGTCCAAAACTGAACTCGTTATCTTTGCCCCCAAACCTTCCTCTCTTCCTAACTTTCCTCTTCTACTGTTGAGGGTATCATTATTATCCCAATCATCCAAGCCTGCAAACTTAGGTGTCCTCACTCTCTCTCATCTCTCATATTTAATCCTTTGTCAAGTCCTGCTGTTTCTATTCTTGTAACATCTCTCTTAAAAACCCTCTTCTCTCCTCTGACAGTGCTACCACCCTGGTGCAGGCCCTCCTGGCATATTGCAATAGTCTTCCGATTGGTCTCCTTGTCTCTTTCCCCACTCCAGTTCTGCCTCCACTCAGCAGCCAAATTGTTCATCCTACAGTCTGATCCCATCAGCCCCTCCTCCTATTCAATCAACTCCAGTAACTCTCTTTTGCCTCTAGGAGCAAATATAAAGTCCTATTTGGCTTTTAAAGACTTCCATAACTTAGCAACTTCCTGCCTTTACAATCCTCTTACACCTCACATTTTTCCATGTTTTCAGTAATGATCCAGAGACACTGATCTCCTTCCTTGTCTCAGCTAGAATCCCATTGTCTTCAAGAAGCTTTTCCCAATCCCCCTTAATGCTAGTGCCTTCCCTCTGGGATCATCTCCAGGTTACCATATCTATCTATCTATCTATCTATCTATCTATCTATCTATCTATCTATCTATCTATGTGTATGTATATATGTATGTATGTGTACATACATATATACATACACACAGATAGATATACACACACACACACACATATATATATATACCCACCCTGTGTGCACATATGTATTTGCATACTGTCTGCTTCATTATAATATGAATATCTTGAGAGGAAGAATTGGTTTTTTTTGTTTTGTTTTGTTTTTGTTGCTTTGTTTTGGCCTTTCTTTGAATCCCCAGCATTTAGCATTGTGCCTGGCATACAGTAGGTACTTAATGATTTCTGACTTACTAAATAAATTTCAAATTTCTCAGTCTAGAATTCTAGGCCCTACACAGTCCAATCTGACCCCAAATTGCTCCCTTCCTCAAGTACTACATTATCCTCCCCTGACAAAATAAAAGGACTGTTGCATAAACCTGGCCTTTGTTCGGTTCCTATCATACAGCTGCCATATTCTATTCTATTCCATTCTCCATCCTCCCCATCCCTCTACGACCCCATTCAGTAAGTTGAATTCTTACCTATCCTGTAAAACTGAACTCAAATGTGGCCTTCTTTACAAGCCTTTCTTATTCACACTAAGTGGTAGAGACCTTTCCCCCATCAGACCTCACAGGATCCTAATGGTCAGAAAGAGGCTTGTTATTTTCCAAGTGTCAAAAGTTATTACCTCAATATTTTAAAGATTCACATATAGAGTATTTCTCTGACCAAATAACATGTCAATAGTTGAAAACAACCGCAAAAATCAATGTGAAGAGATGGGCAGCCGTAAGATAGTGGAAAATGCACTGATTTTAGAAACAGAAAATCTGTATTTGATTGACCCTCAGCACGGTCATTTAAAGGCTGCATGATCTCAGACTTATTATATCCCTCTCTGTGCATCAGGTTTCTTATCTGTAAAATGGTAATAGTACTCTTTATCCTCCCTACTTTGTATGGTCATTTTAAGGGAACGTTTTATAAACCTTAAGTGCCATAGAAGTGTATGTTACTATTATTGTTGTAAAATAGTTCTGACCTGAAATGAAACCAAATTAAAGGTAGGTAGCTAGTTTTTCCACAAGTGGGGAACCTGCGGCCTCAAGGCCCCATGTGGCCCTCTAGGTCCTCAAGTCCAACCCTTTGACTGCATCTTAACTTCAGAGTACAAATCTCCTTGTTCTGTGAAGTTTGGATTCAAAGGGCTGCATTTGAGGACCTAGGGGGCCACATGGGGCCTCAAGGCTAAAGGTTCCCCACCCCTGTATCTAGTCTTTCACATCAAGGCTTCACACGTACAGATTAGGCAAAATAAAATTATTATAATTAATGTTGTTGGTGTAATAATTATAAATGCTATCTTTTTATGAAACATAAAAATGTGATGAAATTGATAAAATCCTATGTCATCTCCCTGAATTGATCCAAGGTCACTTGTTTATCATTCCTAGATAATACTTGGATATTATTCTCTCTGATCCACTCAAACAGACCTGCTAGATCTTCTGTGCAAATGCCATCGTTGGTCATTGTTCTTCATCTCAGAGGATCAAAATGGCATTGCTAAGTTAGAATCAAGTTACAGTGCTTCCAACTGTGGCTGCTCAGATCAATATAAGCTGGAAATTCCCTACCACGGGTCAGGCACAAATAGTCCATGTGACTATTTGGGGTGGATTCTCTAAATTTGCACATCTTGTGCTTCTTTTGAGCTACTTCATTCCTGCTTTGCTCATAGAGCACAGCACCTTCTCTGATGACAGCACACCCTGCTGGATGGTGCTATGCCAGTGTTTCCCATATCACACAATCAATTCCAAAGTTCTTAAGAGACCTTGAGAATGTCATTGCTTCACTTCTTCTGACCAGAGAAGAGCACTGGCCCTGGAGTCAGGAGGACCTGAGTTCAAATCTGCCCTCAGGTGTGTACTAGCTGTGTGACCCTGGGCAAGTTGCTTCACACCATTGCCTCAACAGAGAGAGAGAGAGAGAGAGAGAGAGAGACGGAGAGAGGGGGGGGGGGAGAGAGAGAGAGGGAGAGAGAGAGAAGCAGGAGCTTCCCCATGCCATATCCATACCACAAAGAAGAAATGCCATGACATCTTGAGCCTGTGTGCCTTTGGATCTCCATGTATAGAATGTTCTCTCATGCAACTTCCAATTCCGAGAATCCTTAGTTTGCTTCAAAGCACAGTGTGGTTGCCTTCCAGTTGTTAGTACTTTCTACCTCTTGAAGTTAAATTTTATTTTACTGGACACATATTATGTTCAGTCATCTGTTTACATATTGCATTCATTAAGTAGACTGCAAGCCCCATGAGGGCAGGGCCTTTTTTGTTGTTGTTTTTGTATCCACAGTGCCTTGTAAATAATAGTTTATTAAATGTTTGTTGAAAGTCCATAAGATAACACAATATTAGATTATCTTTAGAAATGAATGAATGATCCCAGAGATAGTTCTAATAGAAATCTAACCAAAAGGGGAAAAAAATCACTGGCAACATTAAAACTCATCTCATTTTCAGCCACTAGTTATAATCATTCTTTTCCATATTTTGGACAAATATCAATCACTCAATCAACATTTATTAAACATTTACTGTGTGCCAGGCACTCTAAGTACTAGGGACATAAAAAGAGGCAAAAGACAGTTCCTGCCCTTAAGGCACACAATGTCTAATGGAAGAGTCAACAGGCAAACAAATAAACGCAAAACAAGCTACATACAGGATAAATAGGAAATAATTACCAGAAGAAAGGCACTAGAATTAAGAAGCATTCCTGTAGAAGATGCGTCCAGTTTTAAAACTTCAGAGAAGCTAAAATCTTATATCTAATAACCTCATTAAAGGCTTCTTAGTTTTCTTACCAGCAAAATTCATTTCACTCCTGAAAAGACCCTGTTTCCTTTATGGAAATTAATACCATTAGGGCATGACAATAAGATTAAATCTCAAGAGTAAAGGTTATTCCTCTTTGCTCTTAATTATATTTATTCAAACAAATCTTATAGGCCCATGGCTCATCACTGATGTAGCAATGCCTTTAGGTAGTTGCTTTTAAAATATGAGAAATGATTGTAGAAAGGACAGAGGAGGATCTGTGAAGAGAAGAGGAAAAAAAAGAGAAAAAAGAAAAAGGCAAAGACCAGAACTTCATGGGATCTTCAGATTTAGCTGAGTTCTAATGATGTCATTCACTCTTTATTCTGGCAACAGGGACTTATCCTCCCTCCTTTCAGCAAAGGAGTAGGCTAAAAACTTGGCAAATTCCACGTTAACAAAGTCCTGAATTAGCAGCCAAGATCTGGATGTGAATTTGAAGTTGTTTTCTCCCCAAATGTCCAATGAGATCAGCCATGATTTAAAAGGGGGGAAAGAAGCAATTTTTCTTGATATATAAAAAGCTCTGTTTTAGAGTTGTTAGTGCTAACCAATAACTGGCATCTGACAAAAGTCCATGTTAGGTTCAATAATGAAATATACACATATATCAAGGCAAATATAATTATGCATTATAAATAAGGGAAAGATTGCCAGGTGCTGAGTTTTGCCAAGTGCCTCAAATATCTATGTTCTTTGAAAGACTTATTTTTGTTACAATGGAGGATGGATTAAGCAGAGCTGGAAAACTGAAGCCCTCCCCAAACCTTTGCTCATTTCTGGAACCGAATGATTTTGCAGGTTCTGAAATGTTTAACTTGGTTTTTCATTAATTTGACATGTTCACACATTCCCTGCACTTCTGGAGTTCTGAGCAAGTCTGGAAACAGTGCTAAAACACCCAAAAGAAAGAGTATTCTTGCCATGTTTTTGGCCCTACCAGAGATCTGGCTCTTATTCCCCCGTTAGGTCAGACTGCACCCTAGTGAAATCTGAATATTCTCAGGAAACTGAAAACTTTCTGGGGCTTAGCCAAATGGAATCCCACCTCCAAACCTTCACTGGTCCAGCCAGGGGGAGATAAAGAATGGTTCATTCTTGTTAGGATAATCATCTAATGGGGAGAAAAAAAATGAATACAGGTAACAGATTTCTGAATCAAAGAAAAATTCTTTTCTGAACTTAAGTCTGACACCTAAAAAGTAAAAGAAACTTGGAAAACTGATTTTGGCCTTAGTGGCTAGCTTGAACAATGTAGGCTAAATGTCATGCATGCTTCTGGCACAGAGGAAAGGTCTAGGAATCAAAATGACAGTGCTCCTGTGGGTGGGTGCTGATAAGCTGGCCAAGAGTGCAAATTTGAAGGTACAAAAGGCCAAGATATCCAGTGATAGTGCACGTAAATGCAGTGATTAAGTTTGATTTCAACATCAACATGGAATCTCAAGGATCCAAATTTACTTTAGTACTTAATAGTAAGTGAAGCAATTTGGGAAACAGTATGGATTCTTTTTTGGCTAATAAATGATGTCATGAGGCATTATATTGTAGTGAGAAGAGTCCTGGATTTACAGGGAGAGGACTAAAGTTCAAACTGGCTCAGCCACTTAGCCAGCTTTTATTAAAGACAACCTCTGATAAGTTATTTTACATCTCTTGGCCTCAGTGTTCTCATCTGTAATATGAGGATAATAATAGCAGACAGAATTGTCTTGAGAATAAAGTGAAATAATACATGCGAAGCTGTAAAAATATTTAAATAATATATGTAAAGATTTGGAAGAGAGGCAGGATGACATAGAGGATAGTCTCAAAGCCAGTCTCAAAGCTAGGAAGAACTAGGTCCAACCTCTGACCTACTGTCTCAGGGATACAAGACAAAACGCTTAACTTCTCAGTCCTCTGAATAATTCCCTATGGGTTACAGAAATAGTTCTGACCTTAAAACTATAGGTTATAGAAATAGTTCTGACCTTCATTGGTACAGGAAGTTTTTTAACTTTAGAATTTCCTGTACCAGTGAAATCTCAGGTTCCAGTCCCTATCTCTATCCTTAAAGTGCTTTGTAAAAAGTGTCATGTAGATTTCAGCTGAGCCCTAAATCTACCTACACCCCATTTTAATGTCTCACTGGCACACAGAGGAGAATCTGAATTTGTGAAGGGTATGTATAAGCTTTAGAGGGTCCTACCAAGTTGGCAAGGCTCCCAGGTCATGGCCAGTAGCAGATTGTATCTTTTTGTCGTTTGTCACAGAATCAGAATGACTAGATTTAGAGAGACTCTTGACCTTCCAGGCTTGTCACCATGTATGTGAATACACACAAACATATAAACATGTACATACCATCTATCTATCTATCTATCTATCTATCCATCCATCTTCAGTTACAATAACCCTAAAAACTGTCTTTTGTAACATGGAAGGATTACGATCTATATTAGTAAATAGGGCATCCACATTGACAAAATCATAAATCACTAAGGTATAAGAAGTATAATATTAAAATGATTAGTGTATTAACTAGTGCAGTCACCAGGAGGCTGAAGTATTGCTGAGAGAAGCATAGAGAGTTAGGCTCTGTCACTATCACCACTGCTGTCTGGCTTTAAGCTCCAAGTAGCCAGGAGATTGATGGGACTAATTCAAAGACTCATCCATTAATGCTGCACATCTCCTCAAACTTTCATGTAGCCTTTTGTAGACAGAAAGATGAATCTGATACTCAGCTGTGAGCTCATTTAATTTTCAGCTGACAGCCAGCAATAAAGAAAAGCACCTATAAAGGTTATGTTTCAATGGAAAATCTATTACTGAGCATACAAAACACACTTGCATTAATTACATTTTCTAAGCACTGCATTTGGCAAAAGGTCAAGGAAAGAAGGAAGGAAGGAATGAAGGAAGGAAGGAAGGAAGGAAGGAAGGAAGGAAGGAAGGAAGGAAGAAAGAAAGAAAGAAAGAAAGAAAGAAAGAAAGAAAGAAAGAAAGAAAGAAAGAAAGAAAGAAAGAAAGAAGGAAGGAAAGAAAAAGAAAGAGAAAAGAAGGAAAGAAGAAAGGAAGAAAGGAAGGCAGGAAGAAAGGAAGGAAGGAAGGAAGGAAAGAAAGCAAAGAAAAATAGGAAGGGGAGAACGGGAAGAGAGAAAGAAAAAATAAACTTTAATTCTTTATATTATCTCATGTTTAATTTTTCAAATTTTCCAAAATTTCAAGTAAATACTATATATTTTATTTAGTTAGTGCATTCAAACCAATCTTATGTCCTACAGATTTTTGCTAAGAACTTTCACAAATATATTATAAAGATGAATTCTAAATCAAAAGATAGTTTCAAGGAGCCTCTATAATACTTCGCACATCATGCTGAGATATTTGAAAATAACGTGGAGTATATACAGAACCTTTCGTTTGCATTTTCATTATCCCTTAAGAGATATCAGCTTAAGATGATTCAAAAAAGAAAATGTCACAGAATGTGTCATTCTAGAATGCTTCCTGACCATTTGCAAACCATTCTACTCACACTCCAGTCATCTTCCTAATTTCTTTCCCATTGGAACCTGGATTCAGCCCCTGGACTATATAATTCCATATTCTCACTCCCATTCCTTCTTAGCTTCCCTTCTATATGTTGTTTTCACTCATTATAATGGAAGCTCTTTGAAGGCAGGGATTTGTTTGCTTAGCACAGTGCCTGACACATAGTAGGCACTTACTAAATGCTTTTTCATTCATTCATTCACTCTAATTCATTCATTCGTTCAAACTTGTCTATTGGTGAGATGGGCAGATAAGTTGAGTCATTAAACAATAAAGACAATCATAACAACAATAATAATACTTATGTAGTGATTTATATGTGCCAAGCACTGTGATAAGTGCTTTAAAATTATCTCATTTGAGCTTTACAACAACCCTGAGAGGTAAGTGCTACTATTATCCCCATTTTAAAGATGAGGAAAATCAGGCAAAGAAGTCAAGTGACTTGCCACAGTCTAAGGGTCTGAGATGGAATTTGAGCTTAAGATCTTCCTGACTTCAGACTTGTAGCTCTATCCACTGGGCCAACAAGCTGCCCAATATTCTAGAAAATTCTAGAAAGTAGATTTTAGAGATAAGAGGCTCTCTTTAACTGAGACAACTTTGTAGAAGCACAGATTATTGTGACACTTGCATAAAACCTCTTTTTAATATCTTAAATTGTAGTCTCCTAATGTCTACTTGAAGACCTCTAGTAAAAGAGTTTATTATCTCCCAGGGCAGCCCGTTCTATTTCTAGGGAATATTAATTATTATTTTGGGGGTTGTTATTGTTTTCTTTTTTATCAGCAATCAGGGATTCCAAGATGGGGAGGGTGAGGAGGGAGGGTGGTGAGCATGGACCTGATGCCAGCTTTCTATTAGTTCCGATTTCATTTGGGGAAAAAATGAAGCACTTACTGGTTATTAAACAGTTAATCAAAGTATGCTTACTTTGCCCTAATATACCAACATACATATGCAACAAAGATACAATGGCCCTTAACTTCTACGGATGAGTTTCCTTGCCCCATTTCCCACCTCCCTATGGAAAGTCATATGGTCAAAAAAGAAGAATAGTCTTCAGACATCTACCAAGTCAGAGGGGTCCAGATCCTAAAGGGGCGAGAATTTTGATGCCCTTGGGTGACCAGAAAGTTTCATCAAGGGAGGCAGGGGCCAATCAGGTACTATAAACAATTTTATTACTTCTTAGGGATAACTAATCCCTGTTGTAGAAAACAGGGGAAACTTGGTCCTATCAAAGAGTATATTATAGGAATGAGGGACAAAACACAAAGAGAGGAGATGGAGTGTCCTGTGTAATATAGGAAGTAGCCCATCAGTATGGCTTGATCACAGAATGCATGGAAAGAAATGAGGGAAAGATAAGAAGGTACCAGGTTTTGAAGCATTTTAAATGTCAGAGTACATATTTGATCCTAGAAGGCAAAAATCTCTAGCAATAGGGTAACATTATCAGACCAGAATTTTAAGAAAGTCATTTTGGCAGCTGCACAGGGAATGAATTGGAGCGGGGAAATGTTTAAGATTGGGAAACCAAGTAAAAGGCTACCATAGTAGTCCAGGGAAGATGTGATGAGGACCACTGGGGTGGTTGCTAAGTGAGGAGAGAGGAAGGAACATGAGTGAGAGACATAGAGACAGAAAAATGATTTGGCTGCTGACTGAATGTGATGGATGAATGAAAGTAAGCATTAGAAGATAACACTAAAGTTGAAGTTGATGATACTGGGTGACTAGAAGGAGGGCATCACAATAATAATCAGCATATTGGGGTGTAAGGTCATCTGTTTTATGCTTTCCATTTCTTTTACTTCTTTTCTCCATGTTAAATATTTCTCATCCTTTAATGAATCCTCAAATAATATGGTTTGGAATTCCCTCACATGTTTGCTTATCTTCTGATGGACCAACAAGTTTATCATAATATATGGTGCCCTAATTGAACATCAAAGTCTCTTTTACTCATATAAACCCTACCTCTGGACATAGCACACATTAGAACCATCCAGAAAAAAGATAAGCTTCCCAATTTTATAGCCAAAGACTGAGATGGGAATGGAAAACATGTTGTTCTGGTGAAAAGGAGAGACACCAGGACAAGAAGCTGTCCCTAAGACCAGTCCTTGTGCCAGCCACAGAAACAGCCATGATAGCAGTGGTCTCCTTCAATGACACCTTGAGGATTCCCCTAGTTCTCTAAAGATGGTGGCTATGGCCATCACTGCGGTTATTTGAGCTGCTTAGGAATTCAGGAGCTGAAAGGCGAGGAAAGGAGAGGCTCAAAGAATAAGATTTAGAGCTAAAAGGAACATCAGAGGTCATTTACCCCAACCTCTTCATTTTATGTATATAAGAACTCTAATGCTGAGAGATATGATAATAATAATAACAATAAACAAATAGTTTATATAGGGCATACTATGTGATATATAATTAGATAAATTAAATTAAATAGCACTATACTAAGTGTTTCATAAATATTATCTCATTTAATCCTCACAATAGCCCTATGAGATAGAAGCAGACAGAGGTGAAGTGACTTGACCAGGGTCATATAACTAGAAAGTGTTTGGGGTCAGATTTGAACTCAGGTCTTCCTGACTTCAAGCTCAAGTTTCTATCTATTGTGGTACCTAACTTCCTCAAATCTGGAACACAGTAACTTCTTTGAAATGGAAGAACAAAGTTAGAAATCCTCATCAATCAAAACTCCATTAATTCACAAGTTTATTTAAGCAAATCTTTCATAAAGTAATAGTGTAAAAAACACAAATTTCTGAAAGATTCTGAACAGAACCAACTATTCTAAGAACCCTCAAGTATCTCAGAAGCATGATTTACATACGAACAATTGATATGATAATTACAAATAATTCTTATTCATTCCACAAAGCAGTTCCTCTAAGAATCTCATAAGGATGACTACTAGGCAAGTATTTATTTACCTAATTGTAATTACTGTATGTACTTGAAATAAAAAAAACTTATACTACACACATACACAAAAAATCCAACACCAAACAATATTTCTCTTCTTAGAAAAAATCATTTAATTAGTTTTTTTTTTTACCAGACAGATTTTCCTTTTAATTAGTCTAAATTAGTGAGAATGTAGAAAAGAGGAGGGGTAGGGAAGTCTTCTGTGACTTTTAATAAGTCATCACTTTTTAGGATCTTGGATAGGATTTCAAATTCATAGCAGATTCAATAAGGGGTTAAGGACCACAACAATCTGATTTCATCTGTTAGCTGTAGATGTACAGCGTTCAGAACAAACTTTCACTCCCAAGTAGCCTTCAGACTGGTGATTATGCTGGACAGTTGGAGAGTCTGGATATGACAAATGGTCACATGATGGCATAGCTTAGGTAGAAATGAGATTGGCCAAAGAGCATTGATTACTACTGATCCACTATTGCATATGCAATGAGACTTTACAAAAGATTTTTCTGAAAAGAAAGTGAAATTGTTGACAGAAGCACATATGAAAAATGCACATTTCTGGGATAGGCTATATGAAAATAAGTATATTTGGGGTAATTTGGCCCATGTTAAAATATTTGAAACATTCTGGAGGCAATGTAGGGCACCTAAGTGGCACAGTGGATTGAGTGCTGGGCCTGGAGTCAGAAAGACTCATCTTCCTGAGTTCATATACTTACTAGCTATGTGACCCTGGGCAAGTCATTTAACCCTGTTTGCCTCAGTTTCCTCATCTATAAAATGAGCTGAAGAAGGAAATGGCAAATCATTCTAGTATTCTGGCCAAGAAAATCCCAAATGGGGTCACAAAGAGCCAGACACAAGTGAAAACAACTGAACAACGAGGAGGCAATGTGGTCCAAGGGAAAGAGTTCGTGAATTTGGATTCAGAAGATGGGTTTTGTGAAGAAAAAGCAATCCAGTCTCAATTTAAAAGCATGTATTAAGCTTCTCCTTCTATCCTTCTCTCCCCTTCCTCTCTCCTGTTTCCTCTCCCTCCCCTTTCTCCCCTACACTCTGTGTGTGTATCTTACACACGTACACACTCACACAAAACGTGCCTATGTGTGTACATATACACATATAGACATATATATATGTATGTATGTATTCTGAGTTTCAGTTTTGTCATCTGTAAAAATGAGACACTACCTAAATTGCCAACTTCATAAGGTTCTTGTGGAGGTCCAATGAAGCAACTGAAGTAAAGTACTTCTCAGTCATGAAACACTACATAAATATAAATTGTTGTAAATAGCGCTTCTAGTAGTTAAAAACATTCTATGTGACCATGATTATTTTTTCATGGGAAAGACTCTTAAGATTTTTTTCCAGGAAGAATGAACTATTTAAGTTAATCTCAGGACATCATTATCCTTAAAAGAAATTCAAGCTTTTAATTCCTTGAGAAGAATCTCTGAACCACCAAAGATGTTTCTGAATGCTTAAGAAGGTATGAATTCCACCCCCACTGGGGCTCAGAGCTGGCTGTAGGGATGGAATGAAATTGGAGTGAGCAATAGTTTTCCTCACTCTCCAGGGACAAAAATATCACTTGAAAAATGTGTTTGTGCTCCATCGACATGGATTTCCACAGATCTTTTCCATTTTATCACTGAAGAGACTGTCACGTCAGATGACTTGTCCATGGCTGAGTCACCGAACCAAAGCCAAACCCTTGACTCATCTTTGGGTTCATTTTTACAGTTAGGCTTTCTTTGTCACCAAGGTGTACTGTAATGAAATGCATATGACCTGGCAAACTGAACAATGAGGCTTACTGTTCAAAAGAGCAAAAGACAGACGATTAATTTGTCAGCACGAGCTGAAGACTTAGAAGGCTGAAATATCAATTTGTTTTTCAGACTATTATTCTTTTACTGAATAAAAGGTCGCTTAGAATTCACTTTCAGGTCAAAAATGCAAAAAAAAGTTTGAAAGAGAACAAATAACAAATGATGACAGTCCCAGGATGCTCCCTGGGACCCAGACCTAAAATGTTTCCCAAGGATGTATTATTAGGAGGAAGAGATCAGGATCATGGCTGGCAGATGCTGCAGGGCTTTCAGTGATCTCAAGCTGTTTGTTCTTTGCCACAAATGCCTCTCTCTTAAGTAATAATCTCCCTCTGATCCTGTATATCTACAGTCATGGAACACTAAGATCTCAGAAGAATTCTAATTTCAGACAACCCCAAGGGGAAGTGGAAAAATACATAGTGGGATAATTGGCCTCTGAGAATGCTGACATGTGAGGAATAGAGGAATAAGCACTTGGTATATAAACGGAAATTGTTGAAATTAATATAAAGAGGCTGAAAAGGAGGTGGTCTTTCACAAGGGCAAAGCATAATAGACAGATATCCCAAATGTTGTACTGGTCCCTAGGAAATAAAAGAGAAAGACCTCCAGAATGTATAGGACTTGAAGGACTTATAGGAAGACAATGGAAGCAATCATACAAAGTAAGAAGGTAGGAAGGTATTGCAATTTATAACTGTGGGGAGGGCAGCACCCACATGAATGAAAATAAAATCAAGAAACTCAGTGTTGGAAGGATCCTCAGAGGCCATCTATTAAAACAGTTTCCTGTTACATGACAAATCTTCAATTACTCAAAGATAGCTATCACTGAGTCTTCTCCATACCATACAGTCCTTTCTTCTTTAACAGATCCTTATATGGCATGAACTCAAGGCCCTTTACCATATTGGTTGTTCTCCACTGATCACTTTCTAGCTTTTCAATGTCCTTCATAAAACTGGGTGACCAAGATGGAAAACAGTACTCCAACTATGGCCTGAGAAGATGACAGACTCATCAGTATTAAAATTATTGATGGATGAAAGTTTTTGCCATTCACTCTTCTTACCCTCTGCCTTGTACATAGTAAGCATTCAGCAATATTTACTTATTTGCTATTTGGGCACAATTCTTTGGAGCAAATTCACAAAAGCAGCTACTTCAATGGTCATTCAGTCGTTTTTTAGTTGTGTCCAACTCTTCATGACCCCGTTTGGGGTTTTCTTGGCAAAGATCCTGGAGTGCTTTGCCATTGCCTTCTCCAGCTCATTTTAGAGATGAGGAACTGAGGCAAACAGGGTTAAGTGACTTGCCCAGAGTCATGCAGCAAGTAAGTGTCTGAGGCCAAATTTGAACTCAGGAAGATGAGTCTTCCTGACTCTAGGCCTGGCACTCTATTGCACCACCTCGCTGCTCCCATTTCAATGATTATCAGCCAAGAATTGGCAAACATCTAGTGTTATTCTATGAACCATTATCACTACCCTTAATGTTTTCAATATCCAAGATATCTCTTTGATGTCTGGTTTGACACCCATTCTACTTTCCTTCACATCAATTACCTTTATAGACCCTTCCAAAAAATGCCTTCTTGTCATCTCTTATAACAAACCCAAAGGAATGGTAACAGATCAATTCTCCTGATTCATGTGATCTTGTCAAATTAGCTTAAAGTAGAGAACAAAAAACGAGGGACCAGTTTAGGTAATACCAATGCCCATTTGAATTTACATTTGCATGCCTTCAATCACTCCAGGGGAGGCTTGATTATACAATTCTTTAATTATAAAAAATTATGCTGAAGCTCAGAAATTAATTCAAATTCTCAAACACACATTAATTAATATGTTGGAAAGAGTCTCCAGATTTGGAGTCAGAGGAGGACCAGTGTTTAAATATTGGCTCTGCCAGTTAGTACCTGTATGACTTTGAGTAAGTATTTTGATCTGTTCAGGCCTCATTTTTCTCTGTAAAATGAGGGAGTTGGTCTAGATGAACTCTAAGGTCCCTTTCAGTTCTAAATTATGATCTACTTTTCAGGAAAGTTGCCAAAGGAATCCAAGGGTCACTGAACTGGTTTTGTTCTATGGCTTTTCATTTCCATGAGCCAATGCTATGTTCACCTTCAGTTTATAATTAATCCTGTTTTCTAGATGAATGATGGGCACCAAATTTACAAATTTGTCCTTTTCTACCCCTTCAGCAAAAGGAAAACAATAATTTAATTTCAGTTTTCTTCCTCCATTAGGTTTAAAGAACTAGATGTTTAGGGTAATTTGAAAACAATGATTAAGTGTGGCTTTCAGTGCAAGTACACACATACATAACTACCATAGCTCTGGCACAAATCCTTCTGTTTAAGTTCAGAAATTTCCTAAAGCTGCAAGTAAACAAGGCCCTCATTGTTTTTGTGTATGTGTTTTTGTTTCCCTGATGTTGGTAAAGGGCCGGGATTAAAACAGTCATAAGCAAGGTATTTCAGCAGGAAAAGAACATCTCAAAACCAATTTGATCCTGTACTCCTCATGCTGTCTACTCAGGAAGAAACCCAGTGGTGAGGAAATTTCAGAGACATGAAAACCAACAGAGGCTGTCTTGAATGGAGTTAAGACCTGGATTCAAGTTTTACCTCTGACAAATACAGGCCATGTGACCTTAGACAAACCATTCAACTTCGCATTTCTGTAGGCAACTCTCTATAAACTGTAGAACTTATAAACTATAAACTGATCTACTTTGGTAAAAGATCTTTCATTATATAGGAGTTTCCTATATCAATGAAATCATAGGTTTTTAAAGACCAATATGAATATTTTTTCCTAATACCTTCCCCCAGAAATCTGGAAACTCCATGAGGGCAAAAACTATGTCATGAATATAAACCAATCTATTCCCCAATAGCTTGTATGAATATGTGAAGGGCTTGTTGTTTCATGAGAATAAGAAAGTGTGAAAAGATCATGACCACTATAGTCATCTGCCCAAGAAACATTTTTTTTCTTAAAAAAATGCATTATTTAGAAGATGGAATTCCTGAATCTATTACTTATTCATTGCTTAATCCTGAGAAAACCATTTAACTTCTCTGCATCTCATTTTCCTCAGCAAATTGGCAAAGATGACCACAAGACAGAAATAGCACATGTTGGAGGGGTTGTGGAAAGACAGGCACACTAATGCTTGTTGACTTGCCTTGGTGGAGTTATGAATTAATATAACCATTCTGGAAAGTAATTTGGAATTATGCAAATGAAGTGGCTAAAACATTCATACTCTTTGACCTAGACATTTCACTGTTAGGCACAGATCCCAATGAGATCACCGACAAAAAGAATGGCTCTATATACACAAAAATATTTATAACAGTACTTTTTCTGATAAGAAACAGAACAAAGTAGGATTCCATTGATGGGGGAATGGCCAAACATGATGTAGTAGATGAATATAATAGAATATATTATTTTACTATAAGAAACACATTGACTGGTTTTGCTGGGGTTTTTTCTTCCTTTTTCTTTTCTTTTAAAAAAATTCTTTAATAAATAGAATGGCTATCCAGGAGGGAAGAGAGAGAAAGCTACAAAAGGAAACCCAGGTGATGTAAAAATCAAATTTATCAATAAAAATATATTTTGAGACAAAAGAATAGAAGGGAATATTAAATCCATCAAGTATGTGTCCAGAACAATATAGCGATTAAGTGTCTAGGCCAGAATCTTAACCCAGGTCCTGGTGAGTCCCAAGTCTAAAGCCCTACCCATTGTACTATGCTACCTCTCAATTAAATCCTGACTTCTGCTTTCTCCCTATGTGACCTTTCCCATGTCACGTCCCCTTTCTGGGTCCTCATCTGTATAATGAAGGGGTTAGACTAGAGGGTCATGAAATTCTCTTCTAGATCTAAATCTCTGATGCTGTGGCATGAAGGCAGGGTTGGACTCTTAAAGATTAAACCAACGGGGCCTAAACTCCAGCAGCTCCTACAAAGCTAAAGATTTTGGTTATGGGCCTAAATTCTATACCATACATCACTCAAAGACCAATCTATTTAAATGTAGAGAAGCTGACTCCTCACCAAAAGAGTGGTCAGTAGGAGATGAATCTTTTGGCCATAACGTCATACTAAAGAATGTTGGAGGGTAGTAATCCGTGTCAGTGAAGGGAGCCCCTATGCAAATGAAATCAAGGAACCTTAAAATTTTTGAAGTGTCATTTTCCTATGGAGGACATTCACGAGAACCACAAAGGGATAGACCAATATTGATGGGTTGTGGTCTCCGTGAGGCAAGATCAGAGAATCACTTGCAGAGGCATTACAGCACTCAAGTTGACATTTTCACATAGAAGTGGCAGCCTTTTAAAGTAATGACATCTAAGTAAGCTGCTATTTTCTCCCATTAACATTTTGATTGCCTGAAAAAAAATTAAAATGGAAAAAATAGAGATCCCCTGACTACTAAGAAATGTACTCAACTGACATGCTTGGTCTCTGCTGGCTTCACAGGTGCCAAGATGCACAGCCAATGCCTAAACACAAGTAGAGCTCCAATCGCTGGTATATAAACACATGGTTATCTGATTGGCACATGCTCTAAAGGCTTTATTTAATACACCTACATTTAACCCTGTAGTAAAAAGAGGATGCTCGGTGGTTTACTGATTACTTTGCTAATCTGCTTCAGGCAATGTCAGTAGGGACGTCTGGTCTGGTCTGGTCTGCTGACTTTCCAGTGCTAGAAAATAATAAGTTGAACTAACTTTCATTCAGAGGACCCCAGAATTGGAGCTGTAAGGGGCCTCGGAAGTCATGCAGTCTGGCCTCCTTATCTTCCAGATGTAAAAACCAAGGGCCAACATCATAAAGTTTTACACAACAGGTCTCAATCAGTGTGTACAATGAATCCCGTGAATTGGGCACATTATTTAAATTTGCACTGCATAGTTCCATTGGACCGGAACCAATGACTAAGTTTTACATAATTATAACTTTGAATAATGCAAATCTGTATACATGGTATGACTTCATGGAATTCCTTATCAGCACCACTAGCTATAACTAGCAGAGGTAGACTAAACCCAGGTCTTCTGACTCCAAATTCAGGACTCTTTTCAGTATACATTCTTCCTTTCAAAATCAGTAGGCATAAATTGTTTGTTATAGGCAGGTAACATAATATGTGATATGTTATGGATCCTGTTATACATTTTATTTGCTAAAAAAACTCTGTTCAACATATATAACCTATATCAAATTGTTTGCATTATCAACAGGGAGCAGGGAAGGGAGATAATTTGGAACCTAAAATTTTTTTAAATCAATGTTAAATTTTTCACATGTAATTAGAAAAAAATGAATTTTTTTCTTAAAAAGAAAAAATGCTCTGCTGAGTGCTACCTCTAGGCTAATGAGAAGCCATGTGGGGAATGGGCAGGGTACCACTGTCTACACAACCAGGGAAAAGATATGTTCAGCAAGAGAAGGTTTCGGAATAGTTTTATATGTCATTAGGTCAGAAAGACTTTTTGTCTTTATCTTCCTCTAGTCTCTACCACATCTCAGCAATTCATTTCACCTTTTAAGGAAGGCAAGAAAAAGTGACTGTGTTCTATGAGAAACTCAAAACCACATATTGATGCACAACCATCTCATTTGGTAAATGGCTGTGCTTGAAGCTGATATGGATGAGGTGTGATACAATTGTCCTTTTTACTTTAGAAGGCCTAAAAACAAGATGAAAACATCCTAGGTTTTAGAATGAATTAAGGGCCCATGACACTATCCGATTTCTCTGCCTGCAGTGATATACAACCTTTTCCCACTCTCTGACTGTGTGTTAGATAATCAGCCAAATCCTGCATGTGAAGAAGCAAATTGCTCACTTTCAGAAGGTATATAAATTATTTCATGTCATTTAATAATATGTAAGATATTATACAATATAATGAATAAGAGTTTCATTTAATACCTAATGCTCTAATACCAAAGCAAGATATAAGCTATATTCTCAGTAGTTGGAGCAGGTCAATGAGCTATACTGTTTCTGCTTATTCCATAATGGTCTTCAGGTCAGACCCTCCTGGAAATTTGCCTAATGAGTAATTTTCAACTTGACTATCAATATTGGTGAGCAGATTCCCAAACAACCCGTAAACAACCCCCTTACTATTCACTCTGGACAATTTTTTTTGAATTAATGAAAAAACATTTATTGAATTCCTAATAAGCTAAGTATTGGGGACAGATGACAACCATGGAAAGACAGTCTATGGTCAAGTTCGCACTTTGGCAGGGGGTAGGGGAGGAGACGACATATTATTAGAGAGTTCAATTGCTGGGTAAATGAAAAGACTTTTAAAAGTTCTAATTCCTAAAAGTCATAAGAATGCACCAGAGGGGCAAATTGCATGGCCCAGAGAGGCATCTTTAGATAGCAGTCTGGATTAGCTTATGAGTAGTTTAGCGTAAGAGCTGAGCACAGCAGAGTTCAGTTAGATCTGACAGAGATGAGGAATCTGCCTTTCTTTTATTAGTAGTACATGTGAATAACTTCTATAGTTGTTTAGAGTATGTTTATAATAATTTCTACTCTAATTAGTAGTACATGTGAACAATTTCTATAATTGTTTATAGCATGTTTATAGTATAAAATATAGTATTTTGTTCATATTATTGAAGAAAAATTAAAATAGTACATAGAAAAACAAAGATAGTCATGGAAGACAGCTACAACACAAGAGGGGGAGAAGGGTAAAGAGATCGATTTGGAGATCAGGACTAAAAAGAGTAACACTTTAAATTTCACTCTCTGCAAAGTATTAGTTGAGTCTTCTCAATTCTTTCTAGTTGCTTCTCTGGCTAATCTTTGAGCTTCAGTATTGCCTTCAACTTTCGAACCAGCAGGTACATACTTCCACTCAACATTCATGTCCTGAGTCATAGTATCCAGCTTAATGAATTGGTCTTTGTGGACTACTTTATTTTTACTTGTTTTCCAGCCATTTTCTTTCCAATTGTGAATCCATTCATTCATGACTTTGGTGACAAGTTGATCATCTGTGTGCACAGTGAGTGTGTCCTTATTTTGGGCCTTTGCTTGCTCAATCACTCTGGTAGCTGCTTCTAATGATGCTCTTTGGTTTGCCTGTCGTCCAGAATATGTACTACTTATGTTTAAATCATGGTCGGGTCTCCAGAAGACACCAATACCTCCTTGCGCTCCTTCTCTTCCATTAGTTTTGCAGGCACCCTTGACATACACAGTGTTAGGGTCTGATGCCTGGTATGTTTGCCCGTATTGGCTTTCAGAGCTTCTAGTCTCCAGCCATACTCATAGCTCCTTGGATTGTGTTTCCAACTCATCTCCAGTCTCTCCAAAGTCTTGGTGAAAAAAAGAAAGTGAGTCTGACCTTCAGAGATTGGGAACCACTCTGGACAATTTAGAAAGGATAAATGGGGGTGGGGCGGTATAGGGGATGGCCCTAGGAATCATCTGGGGTCAGGTGGGATGGCATTATAAAACAAAACTCCACTAATCAGGCTAAAATACCTTAGGACCAAAAGATCTTCAATTTAGAGCCTGAAAGGAACTTGCAAGGACATTTAGTCCAATCCTACAAATTTTACAGATGATGAAACTGAGGCCCAGAGAGGTGAGTAATTTGTCCAAGATCACAAAGACAATAAGTCGTAGAGCTAGTGTTCCAACTCAGGTTCTTTGATGCCTTACCTAGCATTCAGTCCATTGTGCCACACTAGAGAAAAATAGATTGTATTGGATGAGTCTACCATTTCTGAAGATTCAAGACTACTCCAATGATTGTGACTTCTGTTGTGGAGTAATTTTAACACCAAAAGACTAGGATCTTTGTAAGATGTGGCATAAAAGAATATTAGAGCTGGAAGGAACTTTAGTGATCATCTAGTATAATCCCTTCTCTTACCAAATGAGGAAACTGAAGCAAAAAGAGGAAATGAACCCTTAAGAACTAAATCATGCTTAAAAAAAAGAAAAAGAAAGAAAGAAAGGAAGGAAAGAAAGAGAGGCAGGAAGGCAGGAAGGAAGAGAGAGAGAGATCGAAAGAGAGAGAGAGAGCGAGAGAGAGAGAGAGAGGAAGGAAGGAAGGAAAGAAAGAAAGAAAGAAAGAAAGAAAGAAAGAAAGAAAGAAAGAAAGAAAGAAAGAAGGGATGGAAGGAAGGAAGGAAGGAAGGAAAGAAGGAAGGAAGGAAGGAGGGAATCTTTAAGGATCTCTGATAATGGTAGAATAATACAAAAGACAGAATCTTGCACCTGAAGTCAGATGAGACCTGAGTTCAAATTCCATTCCCAAAACTTACTAGCTGTATAACAATGAGCCTCTCTGAGCCTCAGGTTCCTTAAATGTAATATGAGGGCATTGGTTTCTGTAATAGTTACCCCCAAGGTTTATTGCGAGGATTAAGTGGAATAGCATTCATAAAGCAATAAAGTTACTTTATTATTGTAACATAAAGTGAAGTTAAAAGAAATAGAGAAGTCTGATAGATAAGGAGGTGAGAAATGGTACAGTTAGATGAATTGGACAAAGATGAAAAAAGCCATACATTTTTCTACAGTGCATGAATTTAGTAGAGGGTAAGGGTGGGAATGGGAAAATGTTTCAACGTATTCTTACTCTAACATATTTGTTTGTCGTAACAATCTGAAGCCAGCAAACTAGAATTTCCCATAAGAACTGCCCTAAAACTTGATAGACTTTTATTAGACTTTGAAAATAAAAATTTTTTATAAAACAAAGATTTTACAAGCTTAAATCACTTGTGATTCCTCTAAGTGCAAAAAATAAGTGGACATATGGTTCAAATTCTCACTCATTTTTACTTTCTTTTACAAGCAAAATGTGTAAAGCTTCTTCAAGACCTTTTCTACCGTACATGAAAACAGAGTAAAGAATTCCGGATTTACACCTTTTTTCTCCCCCTCCCCCTGTCCTGATGTGAAATTGGTGTTACATTTTATGAATTACATCACAATGACACATCAGGCATGGGTTTGAATAAATTAATGAATGGTTTTCATAGCACTCATCAAATCAATGAATACTATGATTTAATCCCACCTTTTTCCTTTTTTTTTTTTTACTAATTAAATTCTGGGAACCAAACCTCCCTGCGATGCACAGCTAATGGAGGGGTTATGTTTCTATTCAACAGAAGCTGCTGGGCTACCTTTCTCACCCATATTAATGAGTAGTGAGCTTCATAAAGAGTCACTACTCTCTGAAATTCCCATTTCCTAGTGATGCCAATGCAGTTGAGACACTGAGAATAAAAAACACAACCCAAACCAGTATCAACAACAACGCTCCCCAACACATGTGACTTGTGCTTTTTTGTACAAGTCACTCAGCACCATTCACGCCCTCACAAAAAAAGCAATTTTTCAAAAACTCAAAGGGCAGCAAGTACGTGGGGAATTTACAATGAAACTATTATGGGGTTTAAAAGAACAGCATTCCTGTGTTTTTTCCACCTAGGAAGTGTTAAAGACTATGGATTTCAGCTGAGGGAGAATTAAGGCCTCCTATTTACACATTTCACTGTTCCTGTAAAACTGAAAAAAAAAAAAGTGAACTCGCTTGCAAAAAAAGCATGCAGTTAACAGAAGCAATGCCATTTCCTTGGCCTCAAAAAGTTTGCTTTCATCTTATCAGCTAGAGGGCAATGGCTGTTTGAGGTCCAAGTGAACACATAATAGTGAGAGTTGTACTTACTTGGTTTGTGCCTTATCTGCTTCCACCCCCCCCATAATTAGTCTAATAATGGAGTGTTGTACTATTTCTTATTTCTATTCAATTTGATAAAATGCACATTTTTAAATGCCTCTATCAATCCTAGTACTGTGCTAGGCTATAGTTATAGTGACATCGGATGAAAAATGTTTCATTTTCTCAGGAAGCTTATACTCCATTGGATAGCAGCAAAATGACTGTGATGAAGATGATAATTGACACTCATGTAGCATCTTAAGATTTAAAAAGTATTTTGTATTGGCGGAGAGATCCACACGTATGGTTGGGGCTGTCTCCTGTATGTAGCATGAAAGGGCTATCCCCTACATGTAGCATGGTGGAGTGTCATGGTATGGCCTGACAGGAGGCAGAATAGACATGTGTAGCCTCTTCTACTCTGACTTGTCTCTGAGGGAAATTTTTATTCCTGCTAAGAAGAGAAGTAGGAAGTTGGGGCCAGAGGCCACTACCCTGCTCTCCTTCAAGAGAGGGGCTACCAGCCTAGAATTATATCTATCTGCTCCTTTAAACACTGTTAGTCTAGGAGATATGATCAGATTCAATCTAACTTCTTATTGCTTTGTCATTATCTAAGTAATGGGGTAAAGGGGTATCCCAAGCTCAATATCTAAGATTTGACCCCTTTCCCATCTAATATCAGTTCCACAATGAACACATGTAAAACAGCAAAGAAACCCATTGATCCAAATTGTGGCAAAAGAGAAATCAGAGAAGGTATACATGGGGCAATATATACCAGACAATACAGAATGAAGGAGTTCTCCTACTGAGAGCAAGATAACTCAGCTTAACGAAGAGAAGGGGTCTTGGATCTCACCCAAGGGGAAAATTCTCCCAAGTCTCTGGGGAAAGGACACAATGGAGACTGCCAGCTCCTATCATGTCTTCCCCTAGTTTTTTCCTTTAGTAACTTGACAGGGGATTAGCATCTTCCATTCCCTCTCAAAGCTGATCAACAGAGGCACCCAAAGCAACCCCATGCTTGAAGAAGACTTGAAGCTTGCAGAGTCCCAAAGAGAAATGAGGAGGTCCTCCTGCTGGAACTCTCCTCTCAGCAGTTCTTCATCTCCACCAAGAAGGAGACAGTCCTGTAGTGGACTTTGGGAGAGGGCTTCCATCTTGTTGGATCTTCACCATGATCTTATGAGGTAAGTACTATAAGCATGATGATCTCCATTTTATAGAGGAAAAAAAAAGGCATGGAATACTTAGAAAGTGACTTGCCTCTTGCCACACATCTAGCAAATGTCAGAGGCAGGGTTTAAATTGTGCATGGTAATGATCTTTGTTTTTGTCATCAACTAAACTATAAGCTCCAATGAAATTTTATTCATAGTTATGAATAAGTTAATGAATGTTTTCCATGTTGCTCAAGGTCTGAGATTGTATTGTGTTTTTGCTTTGTTTGTCATGATGCTAACACCTAAAGCAGGACCTGGTATGGAGCAGGTACTTAATAATTTCTTTAATTGAACCAAATATTGAACCAAATAACCAAATGTCAAGTCAATTCAACAAACAATGTAAGGCATTATGGGAAATGCTATAAATACCAAGATAAAACCCCAAACTCTCCTTGTCCTGGAAGAACTTAACAATCAAAAAAAGAGGATACAGCATGAACATAAATGAGGATGATAGGACAAAGAAGAGATTTGGAGAAAGTGCTATAGGAAAATTTAAGGAGGGAGCTGTCATTTTCACCTGGAGGAAGGCAAAATAAATTGGATCATGTAGCATATGGAATCAGGAGAGTACAGGCAAGTGCTTAGATATTTCCTTATTAGCTATTCTACTGCCTATGTGAATTTGGACAGGTTGCTTTGGGGGCATTGTGTTGTTAAGCAACATTGTCTCATTAGCATGGCTTTTGTTTCTTTTGAGTGGAAGTACTTTCAGCTGTTAAGTGCTAAGCCCCAGGCCCAGGGCCCTGTCAGGTGTGAAACCTGTGTGGGTGTGGATTGGTGACTTAGGAGG
>CM053624.1:283404337-283430134 GCA_028646595.1 Phalanger gymnotis
GACAAATCCAACCCTGCCCCCGTATGCTTTGTGTTATTTACAAGGAAATGACACCCAGTAGCCTTCATATCAACATGTAAGAAAAAATAATAAATTAAGCAGAAAGAGGGTGGGGTAGGATAAGTTCTGTCTTCTTACCAGCAAAAGACGTAAATGTTTTGTTTTGTTTTGTTTTTCTCAAACTTAACATTTGGAGGCCTTGAACAAAAGGACATAGTGTTGTTCAGTATACCATCATACACAATGTTATGAGAGAATGGAAACTTTTTCTAAATATGAAGGGAAGGGGCAGGAGACAGTAAATGAAGTGTGGATGAAAAGAAGATCCCTTACTGGCTGATTCCAAATGCCACAGACTACTGTCCTTTGCATTCTTCTAGTCAGAATCCCAAGCCACCTGGAAGAAGTGACTCCAGAGTCAGAGGCCTCAGGTTCAAATCCTAGGTTTGATACTAATTACCTGTGTGACCTTGGACAAATAACTTGACCTCTCTGGACCTCAGTTTCCTCAACTATAAAATTAGAAAATTGCATGATATTATTTCCGTAATCCCTTTTTGCTCTGGATCTATGATACTGTGACCTTTTCTTTATCCAAAACTTAAAGTATTTAAATTGCTTTTAGAATAGAGGCAATATGGTAAATAGGGACCAGCTTTCCTGCCTCTGATCAAGTAAGTAACTGATAAGGTAACTTGATCTCAGCCCATCAAAAGAAAGGCAAAAATTAACTACTGCCCCCAGCTAGCTAACGATCTAACAGGAAAGACAACATGCAAATAACTAGGTACAAACAAAATGTATAAGGAGAAAATAGAGGGTAATTTGAAAGAGGAAAGCATTGGCAACTGAGAGAACTGAAAAAAACCTTCTAGCAGAAGGTGGGATTGAAGGAAGCCCAGGAAACTAAGAGGCAAAAGTGAGGGGAAAGCATATTCCATATATGGAGGATGGCCAATGCAAAGACATCAAAGGGCAATGGAGCAGGGTGTTTGAGGAACTGCAAGTAGACCAGTATTGCTGAACTATGGATTACACGGAGGAGAATATAGGAGAAGATAGGAATTATAGTCACAGTCTACAATGGTAGAGTTACCTCCCTACACCAATGAAATCACAGGTTCTAGGAAGCATCTGAAGTCTTAGGCATGTGTTTTCTATAACCCCAACTGTGGACAAGTCTTCTAAATTAATGTGGAAAGCATTAGTTAATGAGTTTCCCATCCTTAGAGGTCTTTACAGGAAGGCTAGATGATTAACAGTGTGAATGAAGCTGTAGAAGGGATTTATGCTTCAGACAGGAATTAGACCAAATGGTACCTTCTAACAAAAGGCTCGTTGTTCTTGAGTCGTTTTAGTCATGTCTGACTCTTAGAAACCCCATTTGGGGTTTTCTAGATACTAGATACTGGAGTGGTTTGCCATTTCCTTCTCCAGCTCATTTTACAGAAGAGGAAGCTGACACAAAGAAGGTTATATGACTTGCCCAAAGTCATGCAGCTAGTAAGTATCTGAGGTCAGATTTTAACTTGGGGAGATGAGTCCTCCTGACTCCAGGTTCAGTGCCGTATCTACTGTGGCACCTCAGTATTCAATGCAGGAAGCTAGGCTGAGAGCAGATCTGAGTTTGAGTCTGGACTCTGACATTTGTGTTGTGTGACCTTAGACAAGTCACTTCTCTTCTCTGGCACTAATATTTTTCATCGAGAATGATGTCACTTGCACTACTTATGGTGAGCTCGATGGCCTCTGAAGTAATTTTTAACTCTGAGGTTCTATGATACCTTAACAGGGTAATTGTGAGCAGAGCTCTGCATTATTCCCCCTCCTCCCAAATGGCCACTTCTAAGCTCAGTCTAACCTTCCTCCTGCCCTTTTATTCACTTCCTACCCCTTTTCTCAATGCATATCAAACACCAAGATCTTCTGTGTGGAAGACCTGACAACATTTGTAGACATCTGAGTGACACCTTCATGGGAAAGGTTTAAAAATGTTTTGAGAGAATTTGTCTCATCAGCCAGCTAAGCTTTCCATTCCCTTTTAGACCTCAAATCAGAATAACCATGACAGATGGTTCCTGTTATTAAAAAAAAATCCTTAGCTAAATTTTCAGATAACTCAGCCTTCTGTCATGCTCTCCTACTCTGGGCTTTATGCGGTTTGTTTAGCAAGCTCCAAAACGACAGACTGCTACTTGGTGATCACCTTTAACTTGTTATCCAGAAATTCTAAGGCACCTTCTATCATTCACTCAAAACTCGAAGGAGGAAGAGATGTCATCTGCTAAGAGGACAACAGTCCCTGCTGCAAACAACTGCCCCATTTAGAACCGATATCTACATTTCACATGTAAAGCCAATATTTAAAATATCAGGGCTGCTCAGAGAGCCCTTATCTGGACAAGTTTTGCTCTCTTTGAAGCAGAACAAACTTGTAGATCTGCTGCTCTGATGAGAACCCTAGCGGACACAGGAGAGGATTCAGGTGTTAATCTGCTACCATTCTTATTAAATGACTAATGAGAGGCTCTCAGTGAAAATTAAAAGCTAGACTGAATTACTCTGGGCACAGTGTAGCACCCACTGTAGCGTCAGATCCCTTACCCTGCCCCAGTGTGTCTGTGAGGGATGTGAGCCGTGTTGCAGATTTTCAATAACAAATCTGTCACTCAGATTTTAATTAGATCGCTAAAAGCGGCAGCATCAATAACGGTGGGATGACGGTTTAGTTCAAAGATCATAGAGATGTTACTCTGCTTTAATAGTCCTTTTACAGAAGTACCTGTTTCAGAAGTTTGTTAGGCATTTATCTCCTCAGCCTTTCTCTGAGGAGGGGAGTATATCTCTCCTTGAATTGAGCCCAGACCTGAAGCAATCTTGTCATTTTTGCACCAAGATGTAACAACTAGTTGGGATGTGGGTTGTGAAGTGGAGGGTTTTTTTTGGAGGGGGGGAATGGAAGGATGGGAGTGGAATCTAATCTCTCAAAATGCAGCAATGAAATGGCATTCACTTTTCTTAAAAAGGGTAAAATGGTAACGTTTCGTGACAGCAAAAGGCCAATTCACCTGGCTGAGTGCTTCGACCCCTGGTCTAAATGTCAGAGACAAGGGGGTGTCTCAGAATAAGGACTGACAAACTGCAGGGTTTCTCATGAAAATCTCAGGAGAGAGAAGAAAAGGGAGCCAGCCTGGGAGAAAGGTGAAATTCCTCTGGATGAGGTTCAGGGGCCACAGTCTACTGAAGGAAGAAAAAACAAATGCTACCACAATGTGAAAAACACTCCTAAAAGCCTAGAGCATGGGTAGCCAATGTTTCAGGGATGATGGATGGAATGACTCCCTATCCACCTGCTGCTGGGCCAGGCAGATGAAACAGAGGTTTACTTGGAAGCATAAAGAGCCTTGTTAACATGGCATATCACAATAATTGTATCATAATAATTGCAGGTTTCATTTCCACATCTTTCAAATTTACCTCTTCTCCATCAGCCTAGCTCTATTTGTTATTTTCCCCTTCAAATAGACCATAATTAGTTAATAATACTACACTATTTATAGTTATTTATGAGTATTATATTGCTTACATCAGTAATTGTCATTATATTGTTATGCTTTAATATTATAATTGATGTCATTAATTACAATGATAGTTTTAATTTCTATAGCACTTCATAGTTTCAAAGGAAACCCTATCTTCACAACAACTTGGTGAGGTAGGTACAAGATTTTTACAGATTTTACAAATGAGGGAAATTGGGTCCCATAGAGGTAAAATGATTTGTCCAAAGGCACATATTTAATAAGTGTCTGAACCAAAATTTGATCCAGATTTCTGACTGTCCCAGTCTAGAACTCCTCTTGCTTTATCACATTATTATATTTTATTATTCATCACATGTTATTATTCATTAATGAATAAACAGTAAATGTTTGATAATTTGTTGTTTTATTTGTTTTATATTTTGAAATGAGATGAGTGGTTTTTTTTTAAGTACTGTGCTATAGAAATCACCATTCTTGGCCTTGCTTTTATTCATATCAGATCACTGTCTATCTTCTTCATCTTTTTTCTGCCTGCTTCTCTATTTCTAGCTGCCAGCAAATATGATAATTAAATGGAAAAGTAGGGACAATTGGCATTTTGATAAGCACTGTGTGTTTACTACATGGTCTGCAGTCCTTTCATTCAAGGTGGATGCAAGCCATATATTGAACTGCTGAACTGAAACAGTCATGTTTTAAAAGTAGGACGACCTGAAGAGAGAGAGAAATTACGACAATACCACAGGTCTGTAAAGTGACAGACGCCTCATTCCCCAAAACTGCTCCTTCCCTTCCCCGAGTTCAATTCCGTTCAATTGAAGTGAACCCCTCCTCTGTGCTCAGAACTCTGCTGGAAACTTTGAGGCATAGTCCATATTAAGGGACACAAAAAAGGGCCTTTTGCCCCAACCAGATTTTTCCAGTAACTAAAAGTTCTTAAAGCTGCACATGACTGCAAATTGAGATAACCCCTTAAGTCAATCAAATTATTCATTTGTATCCTTTATGAAAAATATCCTTAATACTCAAAACTTTCCCTGGATTATTACCTCACAATCCTGGATGGATTTAGGTCCTGGGAGAATTGGATTCATTAAAATTATCTTTTTTTCCCACAAAAACTACATAAAGTTACACATTTGAAAATCTAAAATATCTTAGAAGGAATCAATCTGGGCTACAGAATGGACAATGAATTATGTTAAGATAGGAAACAGGGAAAGATGGTCTGTTCGATGAAACTACTTAGGAATCTCTCCTCCATGTAATCCCTTTGGGGCTTTCTCTTCTGTAAATTGCAAGTATTACTTTTTGTAACTCCCTACCAGGCATGCTCTAGCAGAAGCTGTCTCGGACAGTTTTAACAGAGACACAGCTTCTACTGAACCTAATGACAAAGAGTCCTTAGAAACCACCCTTAGCTAATGGATGCTAACTGCCCAGACTCCAGAGCTGGGAGTCAGTTCAACCAGAAGAAAGACCACCCATTGTGCTCATGCATACCAACACACACACACACACACACACACACACACACACACACACACACACAGAGACAAGGGCAGACACTCACAGATCTAAGGCCATGATAATCATGCTGCTTCACCTTAACTGATTGGACCCAGAGTCTTAGACTGTCATCCTTCTCCCTGTCTAATCACATTGTAAACACTGTCACAAACGTCAGTAATGATATCACTGCTGTCCTCACTTATATGCCTTGGCTACATGAGCCCTCCTTTGGGGGCCAGCATGGCCAGTTCAATCTCCCACTGCAATAGCCATGCCAACTTACTTCAAACTTTCCTAGTTCAATTGCATTGCCTCTATCCAGGCAAGTTCAGACTGCCTTCAGTCAATGTTAGGGCTGGAAGGGACACTAGAAGCTCTTTAACCCAATCTACTCTTATAGCTACTATTAAAAGAGCTAATGCCATCATCATCGAAGACTTCAATTACAATGAAGACATCTAGACCTCTCACAGAATATTCTCTTGACCACCTAGTTGTTTGCGGTGGTGTTATTGTTTGTTCTTTGTTCTCAAAGAGGACCACAACATGGGGGGGAGGGGAAGGGGGTGATACCATGACATGCAAGTGAATCAGATTTAAGGAAGGAGGGCTTTGCAAAGTCACCAGCCTCATTTTGTCCTCTGAAACCATCTGGGTCCAGTGGCAATATCTAGATCAGGACAACTGGAGATGGCCTTGGATGCAGCGGGAGACCTTGGCCTTTTTCAGCTAAGGTCTTTAACACTTCTCAGTTTGAGCAAAGCCACACCCTTTCAGTGATTAAGGCTAGGTAAGAAATGAGGTGGAGAATGGCCTTTTTCACCAAGTCAAGAAAAAATAACTGGGAGGAGACAATTCTCAAGGTTTCTAGTCAAGACAGAAACAATTGCTATTTACTTTCACTCTGAGCCAATCAGGGACCAAACAATTGACCAAGTGGGGCTTGGCTTGGGACCTATTGTTGGCTGAACAGTGAGAGCTGGAACGATTTGGGTTTAACGCATGGTCCTTAAGAAATTAATCTAGCCTGTAAACCCAAGATATCTTGTGAAGTTTCAGTGATCAAAATTTACATTCCTTTGGGCAGAGCACCCACCGGTAAAGGTATATTACCTTATGTGGACCCTCTGTGACCATCTAATAAATATCATTTGGACAACAATGAGGTCTATTCAGTTTTAGTTTTAGTAACTCAGTCTAGTGATTGATCTCCAAGGTTCCTTCCATGTCTAACTTTGTTCTATAATTTTTTGATTTTTATTCTAAAACAGCTCAGACATTACTGATCAATAGGGTTTCATTAGAACTAGAGGATTTAGAGCTGGATGGGACCTTAGACATTAATCAGCAAGTCCAATCACCCATTTTACAGACCAAAAAATTGAATCTCAGAAAGTGAAAAGACTTATCCAGATGAAATAGGTAGTAAATAAGAGTTAGGATCAGAACCAAAGTCTTTTGACTCAAAATTCAGAGTTCTTCCCACTATATAAAATTGCTCAGTTGATAAGTTTTTTTAAATGGCAGTGGCCAAGCTGAGACATGACACCTAGAACACCAAATATGCTAGGCATTTTTTATAGAACAAATAAAAATGTAAGGACAGAAATAGAAACTTAATACCCCTTGGAAATTGTATCCAGTGAATCTGAATGGGAAGTCACAAAATCCTGTAATAAACTATCTCCATTTCCCCTCCTCTCCTGTGTTTCCAATTCCCCTTCTTTAAACATGTGTCCCTTGCCTTCATGGACCTTCCCTATGTTACAAGATCATACTATGAGTTAAAAGCGCCTTAGTAGTCATCTAATCCAATCTCCTCATTTTACAGATGAAGAAACTGAGGCCTAGAGAGGTAATATGATTTGTCCAGTCACAAAATTAGCTATGCAAACATTCTACTTTATTGACTGCTAGGTAAGATACAGTGCTATGGGGCCTATGAAATGTCGGTGAAGAAGGGAGGAAGAAATGAGGAATGGAAGGATAATAAAAAAGAAATAACAAAAGACCCACGAGCAAGAGGAAGGTGGTTAACCAGAGAAGCCAGTTGCTAAAGGGCTGGGGTGGGGCCTCTTTGATTTTCTGCCTGCTGGTAGCAATTGTCAGCCACCTGTTCAGAAGATTTATCCTTTTCTTTTGTAAAGGACTAAATTCTTCTTCTAGTGTCCCCAGGGTACACCTCTTACTTACTTCTCTCTGTATTCCTAAAGAGCATGCAACTGGATTTGACATATTTTATGAACCTAACTCACAACTCCTTAGTGTTGTTATAGGAAAGCAACATGGTGAAGTGGGGGAAAACGATGGACCCCTAGACTTGGGTTCAAATCCTGGACTTACAAAGCTTGTCATTCTGGACACGCCACATCCCTCTGACGCTCAGCCTCATTATATATAAGACAGATATGATAATAATCGCATTGTTTACCCTAGAGAGTCCTTGTGAGGAACTGAATGCTTGAAGGCTGCATCATTTCATCAGCGTAAAAAATTTTCAGTCTGGAAATCCAAGCAGGACTCATTAGATAATTTCTAGGGAGTTGCTTGTGGCACAAACAATTAAGTGACTTTCCCAAGGTCACACAATTAATGAATTTTAGAGGTGGGATATGAATCCAAATGTGGTTGGCTCCAAGCCCATTATTCTATATACTATTCACACTGCCTACATTTATGGTATAAACCTCAAATTGCTGTTATTATTGGCTTTCTATATTTCAAAGCCTTGAACAAGATATTCAAAATCCTCAAATGAGGGGACTGAAATAAGTGACTGCTAAGGTCTCTTCCAGTTCTAAATAATTTAAAATCCTGATTCCATCCATCTTGAAAATGGCACAATCAGAGCACCCTACAGTAATCCAACTTGAGGAAAATCCAATAAAAACCAAACAGTGAAGAAAGAGCCCAAATCCTCAGTATGTATAGTTTGATAAACACAATTCCACAACATGCCTGGCAACATGGCCACCTAGCCAGGGAAGAGGTCTCACTGAGTCATGGCTGCCAACATCCATCTTTTCCTAATGCATTCTCACAGAGGGCTAAAAAGGGTTGGTCTATGTGTCCATGGATTCTCAATGTTGAATGAAATTCTTCTGTGTTGGTGTCCTTCACTAGACTTAGAAAGGAGACTAGGGTTGAAATCTGTATTGATGGGTTATCTCTTCCTGGGGAAAGGACCACAATGTGGCATGTCTGTCCCATGACGTGTCATGTCTATTGATACATTAAGACTGGTTTGAGTAGGTGTTCATTGCTCTAAATGTATTTTTCTCATTAAACTTTGACTTTAGGATGCCAACCTGTATCTTAGAACATTCAGGCTTAGCTTTCTCTTTAAAAGCCTTATATTCTATGTGTCTTACCTAGAGAAGAGTAGGGGATTTAAAAGTATCACGTTCAATCATTGATTCAATTTGACCTTAGGATTCAGGACCAAAGCCTTAGTCTCCATTTTCCTTGATGCATATTAAGGATTTTGCATTTTTTGAGTCCAAGTGAGATTTTGATTCTTTTGTGAAAAGTTTCAACTAGATGAAGTAGTGTTTAAAGTGCTTGTTTAGTGGATCCATATAACTTGGTGTTCTTCATGCACATCAAGTTATTAATACAGTGATTTAGTACAATTCCCTCTGACTTGAATGCCATACTCCATTCTATTCAAGAGTGACGAAGAGAGATTGGAGGCTAGGCAGGGCCCAATTAGTTCCAAATTTGTTCCTTTTCACATTACAATGTGAATAAATGGCCCAGAGGTATCCGAAATGCCATAGCCTAATTAAAAAATAAAGTTTTATGATGGCCTACTCCCACACACTGATTTGAACTTGGGTCTTTTCCCACGGAAATGTCTTTCCATGAGGTTGTGTTATTTTGTTTTCTTGCTTTAAACAGACTTTTCTCTTTTGTCTCCATTACAGAAGCAGACAGTGCTGCTTTAGGGTGAATAGTTTGGGGTCCAGATGAAGAACGATGTACTATTGCTGACACCCTGAATTTTACATGGCTGGAATGAAACCACTTAGTACAGACAGAATCCTAGTATATAAATGGGGAGGAACCATATGAGGAACCGTTCAGTCTATCTCTCCCCTACAGTACTTGGGAGAGTAGCACTGGACAATACTCTACATCTGACCCTCCAAGTTCTTCTATTTTGGGAGAACTGCTCTATTGCCAGGTTGGCAAATATTAGGATCATAAATTTAGAAAAAGAAGGGCATTTCAAATACATTAAGTTCATTATGTTACAGATGAGGAAACAGAGGCCCATAGAGGTAAGGGACTTGCCCAAGATTGTCTAAATAGTAAGCTTCTCAGGTAGGATTTGAATACAAGTTTTCATGACTCTAAATACTATAATCCTGTTCACCATTCCAAGCTACCCCTTGACTGTCACTTGGGATAGGCTGGTTAAGAAATCTGAACCATTCTAGGATTTCTGATTAAGTATGAACCCCATGAGACTCTCCTGTCAAGAATTAAGGTCACTTCTAAAACTGTTTATAATATTTACTTCTAAAAATCTGGCATCCTCAAATGGTTAACAGCCCTTCCTAGGTACTTGTGGACCAGAATATTGTCACTGCTTGGCCTATGTAGTAATTTAAATCTGGGCAGCACTGGAACCATTGTGGGGTTTGGTTTTATGATCCATCTTAAATCGTGAGTTTAAAAAATGAGATTAACTTTATGAAAATCAAAAATATGAGCAAAACATCTTCCCTTCTCTCCCCCTCAACCACTACCACTCCATTCTATCTAAAGTTAGAATAAGTGAGTAGAATATTGCTCTTTTTTTACTATGGCTACTCAATCAGAGAATTAAAGGAAGGATAGTGAAGTAAAAAAAAATGGAGGGCATTAGAAACCAAAGTTAAAAGGCTTCCTGAGCAAAATGGTAGAAGCTGTCAGAAAATTGCAATTTCAGTTATAATCAAAATAGAATTATTCATTTTACTGTGAAGTGAAACTGAGTCTCATAAAACTTTCATTTAAAGCGAATTTTTTTCTTTTAAGTTCTTAATTAACCAAAAAAACAGGACAAAATTACATCTATTCGAGATGCCAGCTGGAGTAAGCACAGGACGATTAAAAGGAGAATGTGTCTTCCCTTTGAGAGACGTCTGGTAACACAATCTTTGGCTTACACACCCAGAATTTTGGACAAGTTTCTCTAGACTCCTGCCCTAGGGGTTTATTTGCTTTGGAAATGTCAACTTTACCACACACCTGGACTTGAAATTGTCCAAGATCCCTGCCACATAAGGATTCCAATCTTTTCTAAGAGTTAGAAATCTACCCAATAGTGAAGGCCTGGAAATCAGCCTCTGTATGCATCCAAGGGATTTCATTTATTGTCCTTCAGTTAGAATTCCATATTAAACCTGCTCTCCTCCTTGACTGTTGTCAATTTGTATCAACACTGTTATGAATGAATAATAGAAATGGTATAAAAGGGATCTAATTTACTTTATTCTCAAAGGGCTGCTTTACTTAACCAACCAGTATTACTACTAAGCCCCTCCTCGGAACAAGGAAGGCACCTAAAATTTAGAGTTTAAAGGGACCTTGTTGTTGTTCAGTTGTTTCAGTCATGTCCAACTCTTTGTGACCCCATTTGGAGTTTTATTGACAAAGATACTGAAGTGCTTTGCCATTTCCTTCTCCAGCTCATTTTACAGATGAAGAAACTGAAGCAAATGAGGTTAAGTGACTTAACACTTCACACAGCTAGTAACTGTCTGAAGCCAAATTTGAACTCAAGTCTTATTGATTCAAGTCCCAGTGTTCTATCCACCTTTCCACCTAGCTGTCCCTGAAGAGACCTTAGAAACCATCCAGTCCCGAGCCCTCACAGGCCTTTTCTCCTAATTGCAAAGGCACAGGATCTTAGATTTAAAACTAGAAGGCCCTTAGAGGTCATTGAGACCTACCCTTTTATTTTACAGATAAAGAAACCTAGGCCTAGAGGGGGGAAAGCACTTTTTCAAAAGCACTAGTAGTTTTCAGGAAAAGAATTCAAATTCAGAAGAATTAGAACCACTTAAGGCCACAATATCATTAAGGCAGCTAGCTCACTGGGCTTACTCATCATTTGCAAAATAACAATACGTCCTTAGCAGATTTTCGTAAGCAGCATTATAGTATTTACCTACTTTTTAATGTGTTATTTGATGAAATGTTGAACCTTGTCCAGGGGTACCAGTGGTACAATAGATAGAATGCTAGACCTTAAGTCACAAAGACCTGAGTTTAAATTCTTCCTGTAACACTATCAAAGATGGTGGGCAAGAAAATCAAGCCCTCTGGGCCTCAGGCAATCCTTTAAGATGATAAGTTATAGGTGAGTTACCATCTATTCCTCTGGGTGGAGAGAGTTTTCATACCAATAAAATCACAAGCCCACAACATATGGACCTTGAACACTATACAAAATCAAGTGGCTATGATTGTTAATGGAATCTAATTGTATCTAACTAGGACTGGAACCTATGCTGGCTAGTGTCCTGAAACTCTTACAGAAAGAGCTAACTCTATTATCACAACTCCAGGTTTTTTGGGGTTAACTTTGATTTCATATTTTTGCTTTCATTATGATACATTTCCACTTGTGAATAAGGTAGTCCTATAGACAGACGAGTTAAATCCAATGGCTTGCACTCTACCTTTGGGTGTCCAACCCCCTTGAATTAGGTCTGACACACCATTATTCACAAACTATCCTTATAATCCACTCTTGGAAATCTGTACTAAGGCTCTCAGAAATGTACATTGACACCGTCATTCAAAAACGCAAATTAGATGACAGAATTCAGTATCTCAAGCAGACACCAGAATTATTTCCCAAGGCCTAGAGAAACACAAATGATACCAGTTGGCCAGAAAAGCCCCCAGCTGAGCTCCAGGGAGCAAGAATTCCTTTTCTCCTCTGGTTTATTTAGTATGCTAAATCCCTGGAGTCTTATGTGTATGGTCAGGTGGAAACCTGGCATCTCCAGTTAGGCCAAAGCGTGAGTGGAATCTACATAAAGGAGACCACATCATGTTTGGCCCCGATCTTTCCCATTGCCTAAAACAAGGATATGATTCTTCCAGAAAGCAAGCTGTGTTAAGAGATGCTACTTGACAAGCTGACATAAAAGAGACTATAAATATGCCGTCAGTTCCTGACACAGAAAACTCTTCCCAGGAAGGGATCAGTGTGTTTTCACTGATGCTGAGAAAAGATACTACTTCTAGTTAGATTTGGGCCAGCTTTAGCAGAGTGTCTTTCAATGATGGTCTTTCCTAGACAGTGGTAATGCAAAGGGCTCCTTTGTCTTTTACCTGACATATTCTCTCCACTCCCATCCTGCCCCTCTGTGCTCCAGCCATATAGAATAATAAGCTCTAAACTCCCACTATTACTCTGAAGGTAGAGGAAATTCTCTCAGAATATTTTGAGCACACTTTGAGATGGAGATGTAATGTTCCCTTATGCCCATTTCTTGGTCTCTTTCCAGGTTTGGAACTGTAGGCACATCAATGCATGTCAATTGACTTTCCTATAGCTCCAGGCATCATTCCTGGGACTTCCTAGACAGGGGTGGGGAACCTGTGGCCTGGAGGCCACATGTGGCCCTCCAGGTCCTCAAGTGCAACCCTTTGACTGAATCCACACTTCACAGAGCAAATCCCCTTAATAAAAGAATTTACTCTGTAAAACTTGGACTCAGTCAGAAAGCCACACCCGAGGACCTAGAAGGCCATACATGGCCTCCAGGCTGCAGGTTTCCCACCCTTGTCCTAGACAAAGAGCTCCCTGACCACTACTATGCTAAATATACAGTCTTCTCCTATTAGAATGTGAGCCCGTCCATTTAGAACAGGTATTTGTTTTGATTTTGTAGCCTCAGAACTTAGCATAGTATCTGGCACAGTGTTGTTGATTGGTCTTTTCAGTCATGTCCAATTCATCAGGACCTCATTGGGGGTTTTCTTGACAAATATAATGGAGTGTTTTGCCATTTTCCTCTCCAGCTCATTTTACAGATAAGGAAATGGAGGCAAACAGGGTTAAGTGACTTGCCCAGGGTGACACAGCCAGTAAGGGTCTGAGCCTGGATTTGAACTCACAAAGATGACTCTTCCTGACTCCAAGCCCAGTGCTCTATCCACTGTGCTATCTAGCTGGCACAAAGCAATGCCTTGATAAAAGCTTGGTGATGGAGTGAATGATTGATAGCAATGTTCTCTTCAACACTGGGTTTACCATCAAATCCTACCAAAGGTACTGTGTTAGGGCTCTAGGGGTTCAAAGGTGACATGAAAACCAGACCCTGTCCCCTAGGAGCTTACATCCTATTGGAAAGAGACAATAAATAAAGAGATAAATATATGGAGAGCATTTTAAGGAAGAGGGTGTTCTAACAACCAAGGGCATCAAGAAAGGCGTCTTGTTGGACACAGTGCATAGGCCTCTGACGTATAAGAGAAGAATGGAAAGACCTTCAGGGAGCAGCATTAGAATGAACTAAAGTAGGACTGTACCGAAGCTTGTCATCAAAAAGGGGAGGATATCTGTTGATGGCTGAGAGTGACTACTTGGTACGTAGCTATCAGGAAGGAGCATTGCATTGGAGCTGATCAGATGTTGATAGACTAGTTTCTCAAACAGTGACAGTAGGTATAGTTTCAAATCATAAGGTGGAGTATACAAGAGAGAAAACCAAAATTTCAGGATTGCAGGGATATATGGAGTATCTCTTATGGTCTTAGCTCTCAATTCACAATCTAACTACAAAAACAAGACAAACAGAATCAGCATCAAAAGAACATTAAAATCAATTAATTAATAGCAGCATTATCAATGCTAATGATACATTAGCATTAGTAGTAGATGCTGAAATATTGGTTCAAAGAATGAACAAGTGAATGAATAAACTGAATCAGTAAAAGCAAGTTAAGAAGAAAGAACTAGAGAGGCTCACAGTCCAGATTTATTTCAGTCAAAAATGTCTCTGGATTGATGCTTTTTTTTTTTAAAGAGAAATTTGCATACTTTTAAAGAACTGAAATTGGGTTTTGATAAGCAAGCTATTGTTCCATTATTAATTTCGAAATCTTTCCTATCTCAAAATAGGGCCAAGAAATTTGCATAAGCCTATATTCTTACTCATATCTTTGATTTGCAATCCAAAATAAACTTCCTTCATTATCTTGAACCTTCTACTTCAGAGAGAGGAGGGAAAAAGCCAAACCAACTTAATAATTTGTACTCGTTCATTTATGGTCCTTTAGATATAAATTCTTTATGGTCAAGGTCTGTGTATTCTCAATGTTAAGGATCTAACGGATGCTTCAATTAGCATTTTCCTCATTTAACCAATACATATTTAATAGGCATTACTAGGTGGCTAACACAGTGCTAGTCACTACAGGTGATAGGGAAGAAGGATGAGATGAAAGTCCAGTCATCCAAAAGCTTACAGTACACTCAGGTAGAGAAAACTAACATATAAGAAATCCTAAGGGAACAAGTAAAGACTAACCTCTAAGGTACTGACTTAGTTTCTTTCTGGGGGCTATGACCAAGGCTGAGCCTTGAAGGATGAGTATTTAGATTGAATGATGAAAGGAAGAAAGACCTTCTAACTGGGCAAAACATCAGGATTAAGAGAATGGGGTCAACAATGAAAATGGAATTGGGGCAAACAGTGAGGAAGACTGCTAAAAGCTGGTGGCAAATCAGCTCAAATAAAATAGGATTTAGAGTGAGAAGGAACCTGTAAGATTATTTAATGCAATCCCATCATTTATAGATGAGAAAACTGAGAACTCCAAAGTTTAAGCAGTTGTCCAAGCTCACACAGATGCTAAGTTGTACGCAAGATTTCAGATTGGGTCTTCTAGACTCCATGTACAGCATTATTTTACACGCCAAAGGAAAGTTTGCTTGAGGACATTCATACTTGTTACAGATCCTAAGCAAATCAATAGGAAAACTACCTTCTCCTAATAAGTCCAAAATGATACTACAAAATACTTTAATATAATTATGAAGATACATTATATTATATTATATCATATCATATCACATCACATCGCATCATGTCATATTATATTATATTATGTTATATTATTATATCATACCATATCATATATCATATTATATATATTACATAAAGAGGAATATATAATACCGTTATAAAGAGGAATAGTCCCATTGACATACTGCTTCAAAAAAAGAGGAAAAATGGAAAATAGTCATAGTGATAATACTCAAAATGTCAGGGGAGGTTGCCCTCACATGGGCTTTTGTCCATGTGGAGAGCAAATAAATATAGATCAATTCCCTGAATGCTGGAAATGGGTCTTCATGAGTCTCTGTGGCTCCAAAATGTTCAATACCTGGTAGACAACCTTCTGATGATGAGCCTCTCTCATCTGGCTAGGGCTGGTTGTCAAGTCACCCAAGACTGGGAAAGACATGTCAGAGGTAGTGTTTTCCTGACCTGGGCTTCAAGAGTCGAGTGTTCTCTCCAGTACTGTGAGGTAGCCAAAGACGACTTTAGGAAAGGAAGGGGGCAGAGTTAGGGTTGCTGTCTATAAAGTGAGCAAGATCTGAGTTGAAATCGACCTCAGACTTTCACTAGGTTTATGACTTTGGGCAAGTCGCTTACCCTATCTCGTCCTCAGTTTCCCCATATATAAAATGGAAATAACGAATATCAGGGCCTCACAGGGTTGTGGTGAGGACCGAATGAGATTGTGCATGTATACACACACGCGCGCACACACATACACATACATACATACACAGATACACAAATATATGTGTGTACACATATACAAATGCTTTGCAAACCATAAAGGGCTGTACAAATGTTAGCTATTGTTATCGTTGTGCTACCACCTTGCGAAATCTTGAATCTTTTGGACTGAGCTTGTTTCATTGGTATAGGGAACTCCTGATGAGGAAATGTCCTCTACCATTGGAGAAAACCACTTCCTTCGGGACTTACAATCTTAGAAAATAGCCTAGATTACTGAAAGGTTAAGTTAGTAAGTCGGGGCCACTTAGCCGGTATGTGCTAGAGATGGAGATTGAAGCCCAGGTACTGCTAACTCCAAGGTCAGTTCTCCATCCATTGCTCCCAGCTGCCTTACATAAAATTAGTAAAGACCTTTAACAAAATGCTAACTAAAAGGACATCCAGTGTATCAGAGAGCCCTAAATAGATGTCAGAGACTCTTGGGAGAGAGAGACAGGTAGAAGAATGTGCGTTGAAGCCAGGAGAATTCATAGGTTATAAGATCATAAATTTTAGAGCTAAAAGGGACCTAAGAAACCATCAACTCCAGCCGATTCATTTTGCAAATGAAGAAACTGAGGCACAGAGAGGGTACATGGCTTGCCCAGGGCCACCTAACTAGTGAGGACTGGTATGGCATTAGAACTCAGGTCTTCTTGATTCTAAGTCCAGTGGTCTCTCAGGTTAACTATTTCAGCTACTGCATAGAACACTCTGTGCTAGGCTGGTCTGGCAGGAGCTGAGGGACTAATTCAACTCTCCCCTCAGGTGGGTTCCCAGGCATACTTGATTTGCCTTTCACAAGGTGGTTGTAAAGCATCTCAGAGATTGTTGGTAGTGGGTTTGGGTTTTTTCTTTTGGAGGAGCCAGGGCTCTACAAGTCTGCCATGGAGGTGGGAGGAGTCACACAACAGCTATAATATAATTCTGCCTAGAAAGCAATTATACACACTTAAAAAGATGGATGGATGGATGGATGGATGGATGGATGGATGGATGGATGGATGGATGAATAGATGGATAGATAGAGATGATAGACAGACAGACAGACAGACAGACAGACAGACAGACAGACAGACAGACAGACAGACAGACAGACAGACAGACAGACAGATAGATAGATAGATAGATAGATAGATAGATAGATAGATAGATAGATAGATAGATAGATAGATGATGGATAGATGGATAGACAGACAGATGACAGATTCCTAGACTGGCTTGTCTTAGCTCTTTATGCCTTTGCAGAATGGCACATTTTAATGCCCATGTTCTTTTCACTTAGTGATATTATTTACTTGTTAACACAAAGAACTAAAAAGAGCATGATATTACAAATTGCACTCTTTCCCATGATTTGCCTAGCCTCAAACACAGAACAGGGCAACTTTATTTTGGGTCTATTGGTTTTCTTTTCTTTTTTTAATATCGCTGCACATTTTCAATGGGGGGTCCTACTTTTCAGCCACTTAAAATATGTGTACATATGTACGTATACGTGTTTGTGTATGTACGTATATAAATATCTGTGTATATAATGTATAGTTATATGTATATATGTATAAAATTATATATGTATAGACATATATATGTTCACACATATATACATATAATTATAGAGATATTTAAAAACGTGTGTGTAAATCTTAATATATGCATATATCTATGAACATATGCATATGCACATATATGTATGCATGTATGAGTGTGTGTAAAACAGTACCCCACCTAGAATACTTGGCTCTGAGACAGTCACCTATAATATCATTTGTACCAGACCTTTGCGCTCCACACCACTTGCTATGGCTCAAGTCATAGTGATTTGTCAAGATCAAATGTTTCACTACATATCACAGCATTTATGTGTCTGGCTGCATTCCTCAGCAGCAAGTAGCCCATGACAGAAAACAAAGAAGTCTCTTTTTCATTTGCCAAAGGCTGTTTGGGCCCCTGGAGGATGCTGAGCCTTTGTAAGTGATGAAATTCTTTAGAACTAATTCCTCAAGAAGTTCATACCCAAGTTCAGCCAACTTTTGAATGTCCATGGGTGTAAGAATCAGGCTTAGTATGGATAATCAAAATCCACAACATTATTTATTGCCAATAGTTTCATCTGGCTTCTTCCTCTTTCCCCTCAAGGATTTCTGTCTGAGCTACTGTTAAGCAGCAAAGGGTTGACTGAGTTTCCAATTCTTTCATTTCCACATTCCTATCTCTTCCTGGTAAATGGCAGGTAGGGAGAGACAGACAGACAGACACAGACAGAGAGATAGAGAGAGGCTGAGCTAGAAAGAGAGAGGGAGGAAGGAAGAAAGGAAGGAGAGAGTTAGAGGAGAGGGAAGGCAGAGAGACAGACAGCCACAGACAGAGAGACAGAGGGAGATAGAGATAGGAGAGAGGGAGGAAGGAAGAGAGGAAGAGGGAGAGAGGGGGAGAAGGAAGAGTAGGGAGACAGACAGACAGACACAGAGGGAAATAGAGACAAAAAGAGGGAGGGAGGAAGGGACAGAGAGAGAGGGTCAGGAAGAGAGAGACAGAGATAGAGAGAGGTTGGAGAATCCATACAGTTGGATGAGCATTTCTTCCTGTTCCAGAGTATTTCAGAGTTATGGAATGTCAGAGCTGAAAAGACCTTAGAGTCTACCCTCCTTATTTACAGATGAAGAAACTGAGGCCCAGACCCCTATTTGAAATTTAAAAAAAAATCAAGGGCAGGGTACATCTGCCAAGAGACATCATCCATTGAATGTTATATTCCCAGATGAATACATTTGATATATAAATAATTATCTAATGGAACATATGCTTTACTTTTTTCTTCAATATTTCAGTCCACATTGGCAACATGAGATTCCTTTCTTCCAGAAGAAGAAAAGTTCTACAAGTCATAACCTTATTGAGTAAAGTTTTGTGGTTTTTTGTTGTTTTCTTGAATATTTGTGGCTGTGACACTGCAGAAGTCACTTGGTCTCTTAATGTCTCAGGCAATTCTCTAAAGCTACAAGTTGCAAAAATAAAAAATAAGGTAATGACCTGCAGTAGCAAAGAGTGTTTCTTCATCTGGAAGTTCCCTATATTTATTAATTCACAGGCCCCATCCCTAACCTATTTGAATCAAGTAAAAAGATGGATGGCTCCTTTCTAAGATATCATATAAGATTTAGCCCTATAGGATTTGGAACTGAAAGGGACAATAGAGATAATCTAGTAAAATCCTCTTCATTTTACAGATGAGGAAATTGGAGTTGAGAACTTACTTGAGGTCACATAGACGGGAAAGGGAGCTAGATTCTGACACAATTCCTCAGGCTCCATGCAACATTTTTATCTACACCAGCTGTGTCAGACAAACAGAAACTGAGGCCCCTAACAGTACTTAAGGATCCCTGCAGGCCACTATTGACTTACAAAACCACATATTAACATTGTCTGTTGTATTTCAGGGGTTTTTGGTTAAATATTTCCCAATTACATTATAATATGGCTCAGGCAGCACTAAAGAGTGACTCATGGGCCACATGCTTGACATATCTCTAGTTGACACTACCACATGGCTTCTTCTACACCTTCTATAACACATGACCCAAGGTACCATCTGAGGTGTTATTTCTCATATTACTTTTGGAACACAACTTTTTAACATAACAGAATGACTGAAAACGAGGCAGAGAATCAAAGAAAGAAAGAAAATCGAATTGTTTTGATTTCTTATGAGAAATCTGAGGTTATTCTGGGAAGGGAAGGTTTATGAATATGCAGCACTCCTTGGAAGAAGCAAAAGTAATTTGCGTTAGGCACATTATGAAACGACCAAAACAAATCAGTGATGTAACAATGTATTTCAGTAAAGGATAATTCATTGCAATTTTTCCTCGTAAAATCTCACCATTCAGCTCTCAACTAGAACTTTATAGAGATTACTAAATTATAAGTGCAATAATTCATTGTAACCACAAAATTTACACATACTTTGAGGAGAAGGAAGAGAGAAAAAGTGTGTATATGTACATACATGTATATGTATACATATGTAAAATTTAAGAGGAGTACTCTCATGAATAACTGTCCTATAATAAGTCTAACTATTTAGTCATTTTATAATAATCTTGGGAATAAAAACAAAAGACTAGATCCTCACAAAGTACAAATTCTGTGGAGCCACTGTGCTCAGGGAATGGAACTATTTCCCATTTTATTATTTCAAATTATATTTTAGCCTACAAGTGAAAGGCATAATGACTAAGTAGGTGACCTCATTTCAAGCCCTGCCTCTGATACATATAGCTAAGGGACCCTGGTTACCCTGGCCAAGTCACTTAACCTTTTAATGAAACTCTTAGTTGACAAGTAGTTAATTGCCAGTCTTTACCTTGACAGTGTGTTCCCTAAACCAATGAAATAACAGATCCAGCTATCCTCCAAAAATGATAACAAATTATAATAATAAATTACCACACCTTTTACTAATAAGCCTAAATGATAGTGCCAGGCTAACAAATCACTTTTCAGCAATTCAAGTGTTCACGATCAACATGAGTGTGGTTTTGACTGCTTCTGCTCCCATTTTCCTTGGGGACTCTCTAATTATTTGATGATAATTATTTAAAATCACAAGTGAGACTAGGAGTTTCTGTTTGAGGAGAGAGAAGATTCTAGCATTTTCCTACAATGCTTATGGGACTTTTTCAATGGAGATAGAAACAGCAGCTATAAACAAATAATCAAAGATGTACCACGTAGTTTTCTTTTGCTGTACTATTCCTACAGAAAGCAATAGAGAGATGTAGTATGAGAATGAGTAGTACGTTACTCAGGATGCTTATATATCATTGTGATCAATGAGACATCATGTAGGATATAATAGGATCACAGATTTGGGCTAGAAGGGTCCTTAGAGGTTACCAAGTCTAACTCATTTGTTTTACATATGAGGAAACTAAATCACAAAGAGGCCAAATGACTTGCCTACGTCTAGACTTGTACAAACTATCTGAAGGTAGGATTTGAACCTAGGTTTTCCTGACTCTAAGTCTAAGACCTATCCCTTACCAACTTTCTGTTGCTGTTGAAGGTACTACCGACTTCCCAGTTACCCAGGTTCACAACCTACCGGGCATCTTCACCTCCTCACTATCTCTCACTGCTCCTCCTCATCTAATCTGTTACTAAGACTTGTTGATTTTGCCCTCATAATAACTCTCACATATGTCTCCTTCTCTCCTCTGATACTGCCACCACCCTGCTTCATCCCCTCATCACCTCATACCTGGAATATTGCAATAGTTTGTTGGTGAGTCTGTCTGGCACAAGTCTCTCCCCACTCCAGTCTATCCTTCATTTAGCCATCAAAGTGATTTTCCTAAAGTGCTGCACTCCTACTCAATAAACTCCAGTTTATTGTCCCCCACTACCCCCAATACTCTAGTGGCTCTGCATCACCACTGTGATCAAATATAAAATCTTCTATTTGACATTAAAAATCCTTCATAACCTGCCCCCTGAATCACCTTTCTTGTCTATACCTTATACATCCTCCTTCACCACCTATTCCATGATCCAGGGACAGTAACCTCAACAAGACATTCCCTCTCCTGACTCCTATATTCCCTGCATGTCCCATGCATGGAACATTCTCCCTCCTCATCCCTGCCTCAAACTTCTCTGGCTTCCTTCAGATTCCAAATAAAATCCTGCCTTCTACAGATAGGCTTTCCCAATCTCTCTTAATTCTAGTGCTTTCCCACTCTTGATAATTTCCAGTTTATCCTGTATATAACTGTATAAAGCTTATTAGTACACAGTTGTCATTAGACAGTGAGTTCCTTGTTTCCTTTTGTCTGCACCCCTAGAACTTAGCACTGAGGCTAGCACATAGTAGCTACCTAATAAATGCTTATTGACTGACAGACTATCCACTATGCCTTGTTATGGCAGGAAAAGGGTGTAGGCCAGCTATGTTATGAAGGCGACAGATAGACTTCCTCTACATTGTACTGGTATCCATGAAATATTTTTTAAAAAACACACACACACGAGGGAGAGAGGAAATATAGAACAATATGAAAGGCAACATGGTATAAGTATATAAAGTGAAAAATTTGGAGTCTAGGAGACCTGAGTTCAATCCCATCTCAGACAATTACTAGCTATGTGATCCAGGGCGATTCGCTTAATCTCCCAAAGCTTAGGAAATAGCAAAGACCAAAATAATTCCAAAAATATGTAGTGGTCATGTCTGGGCTGTGCTAATGTAGCAAAAATTACAATACTACCCAAATTATTCTACAGATGTATTAAATTAAATTAATTTAATCACAAGTTAAATCACAAACAAAATACTTTATAAATTATAAAATTCATTTGCAGGTCAAAAATTTCAGTGGAAATAATAGAAACAAAGTTATGGGAGAGTTGGCACTACCAAATCTCAAACTATATTATAAAGGGGTAATTACCAAAACTCTCTGGTATTGGATAGGAAAGAGAAAAGAGTGAACCAAAAAGATAAGTAGAATAAATGATAGAAGTAAGATTGACTATTAAAGCAAATAGCTTATCCTCAGAACAAAAACTACCAGTATGAAGGTTTCTTACTTGAGAGGACCTATTGATGATTCAGTTCCATAAGGTTTTATTAAATATGTGCAGGACATTATATGCTAGACTCCGGATAAAAATAAAACAATCCTTGCCCTTAAAAGACCGTACTTTCTGGGGGTGGAAGTGCAGAGATGGGAGATCTGTAAGGTAGTTTGGTGGGAAAAAAGGGACATAGATCAGACTCTTAATAGAAAAATACTTTACACAAAAATTGATTCCAAATGGGTAAACAACTGAGACAGAAAAAGTCATGGCGTGAAAATTTAGAGAAGGGAATATTATAGCTTTAACAATTCATGACCAGACAAGTGTTAAAAAACTATCATAAAGACAAAATAGCCAATATTAATTACATAAAATTAAAAAGCTACTGCAGAGAGAAGCACAATTTAAAAGAGCCCTGAGGTATCATCTCATGCCTACCAAGCTAGTAAAGATATTGAAGGATGGGAAAATTCATTCATTGTTAGAAGGTATGTAAGAGGCATATTGATTCACTGATGGTGGGGCTGTGAAGTGGCTCCACCATTCTGGAAGATTGTTTGGAATTACAGAATACTAAAATTGTATTTCAAGGAGGTAATTAATTGATAGAAAACACTCAGATCAGATGTCCATAGCAACATTATATGTCATAACAAATAACTGGGCATAAAATATGTGCCCAACAAATGGGGGATAGTGGAGCAAATTATGGCATATGAATGGAATGAAATATGACTTCACAACAAGGAATGATGCTTATAAAGAAGTCAGAAAAATATGGGAAAACTTATATGAAGTGTTGGAAAGTGAAGAAAGTAGAGCCAAAGAAAAATATGTATTATGACTGAAATAGTAGAAAGTTATCATGGAGAAGCAAAAATAAACAAAAAACCCAATGGTCAAATACAATGGTCATTGTTAGTTATACTTAGTCACTGCCTGAAGTAAAAGACAATCACACCATTCTGCTAATAATCAAAGATCTGACTATTCAGGGTGGAGGAGGATGTGTACTTTGTAAAGGAGCTTACTTGGATGATCCTGAGATGTATTTGCTATGGGAGAGTATGAACAAAAGTTGTGCAACATGAGACTATATGGCTAGATTGTGATCTATATAACATATTGTTAGGAGGATACACACATTGGTGAGACCACAGAGATACTGAAGCATCAACATATTGCCTTTTATGACCTTTGTTAAAACAAAATGTATTGATATCCTAAAGATGAATAGAAAGATGAAAGGGAGGGAGGGATGAGGTTGGAAGAAATAGAAGAAGGGCAAAAGGAAAGAGGTAAGGAAAGAGGAAAAGAAGGAAAAACAGGTTGGAATTAAAGGGAAGAGAAAATCATATAGGAATTAGCCAGGACGGAAAGTTGTTGTTAAGTCATTTTTCAGTTCTGTCCAACTCTCCATGACCCCGTTTGGGGTTTTCTTGGAAGAGATGGTGGAATGGTTTGCCATTTCCCTCTCCAGCTAGCAAGTGTCTGAGGCAGGATTTTAATTTAGGAAGATGAGTCTTTCTGATTCCAAGCCCTATAATCTATCCAGGGCACCACCTAGCTGCCTGGATGGAAAGCAAGCATAAGCAAAAGTCAGGTCAAGTCAACAAGCATTTATTAAAATCATGAATCTACCTAATCAGTATTTATTGAGCATGTACTGTGTGCCTAGTACAAAAGACATTGTCCCTGCAGTGATGATCTTTTTATGTATGTAATGATAATTTTTAGGTTTTAAACATATATAAAGATGACTACCTACGAAAGACAGTTGTCCTTTGATACATGTCAAAGTCACACACTTTATGAATCATGGAATAAAACTGAGCTATATGAGCTGGAAATTGAGGTTTAGGAAATTTGCCCACGGTTCTATAAAATTGACACCACTACTAATGAGTCTTTAAAAAAAAAGAAAAGAAAACTAAGAACCAAGGTAAAAAAAGCTCCTTATGCCAAAGCCAAACTACAAAAATTCCCTGACCTTAATAATAATTTCTCACATCCATACAATATTTTAAGTTTGATCATACCAGTTCAGTTAGAAGAGACTTTGGACATCATAGAATAAGGAACCTCTTCATTTTATTAAACAAGCAATTGGGGTCAACAGAAGTGAAACAACCCAACTTCACGAAATTGACAAGACATTTTCCTTAAAACAACCCTGTGAGGTAGGTAGTAAAAGGACTATTATCTTCATTTTTGTACAAGAGGAGACTGAGGCAGAAATATACCCACGTAGCCGTAGTTACATAGACAGCAATCATCAGAGGGAAGGCTCAAATTTCAATCTCAACCTCAAGGACAACCTTCCCGCTGTACCGAGCTGCCTCTCCACAGCCATGGATGGCTTGGGTCAAAGCAGTGCCAGTAGCAGGGAGGTGATGTGAAAACCAGCATTTGCTTCTTGCCGATGGCTTTGGATTGCTGTTGCTGTTAGCTTCCGGTTACTTTGCAGAGATATGTTATTGAAGTATCTGGGAAACAAGTATACAGATCTTTCCTGCTGCAGCAACTCTTAGCATTCAGTGAAGAGAGGAATAGAAGAGAACAGAGGTCTTTACTGCTAGCACTAAGTGGAGATGGGTTCCTGTGGTCCTTACCTTTACCTCTCCCACCCAAAGCTGAAAACTATTGTCTATTGAGTAAATCACTGTAACCTTCTCCCTTTCTCCATTTGCACAAACTTAAAATGAGGGGGTTAAATTTAGTGATCTCTAAGATCCTGAGAGAGTATAAACTCCTTGCATTCATAATAATAGCTAACATTTACATGATATTTAAAGTTTGCAAAATGTTTGACATATATTATCTCGTTTGATTGTGATTTGATATTCTCAATCTTGTAATATAGGTGTTAATATTCCTCTTGTTTACAGATGAAAAAATTGAGATGGAATGAGGTTAAGTCACTTAGCTAGGGTCACATCTATAGCAGGTGCCTAAAGAAATATTTGATTACAGGTCTTCCTGACTCTAAGTAGAACATTTTCTCCTCCATCTTACTGAGTAGAGAATGTTTCAGTTTTTTTCATTATTTATGTCTCCTATACCTAACACAGTGCCTGGCACACCAGATGCTCAATAAATTCCTGTTCGATGACTGATTCAAGCTGTAAAATTTATAATCTTATAATTAACCGACTATCATGACAAAAATATAAATAAAATTGACCAGGTGTTTCTGGGCACATACACTGCTAACATTTGCCTGGTACTTTACACTTTGCAAAATTACGTATATCTTTTTTTTTTAATAAATTTTAAATTTATTTTTAAATTTATTTTTGACATGTTTGGTTTTCAGCATTGATTTTCACAGGTGTTTGAATTACAAATTTTCT
>CM053624.1:283430634-283469813 GCA_028646595.1 Phalanger gymnotis
TGTGGGACCGACCTTGCCCAGAGACCATCCAGGCTGTCCTGCGGTGGAGCCCTGCTTCCCTCTGCCACTTTGTGGGTTCTGCAGCTCTAAAATTGGTTCAGAGCCATTGTTTTATAGGTTTTTGGAGGAACTTGGTGGGGAGCTCACGCCAGTCACTGCTTCCCAGCCGCCATCTTGGCTCCCCCGCCAAAATTACGTATATCTTAAAGTATTTGATCCTTTTAATAACTCTTGTGAGGTAGGCACTAGAGATAATATGAACGCCATTTTACTGATAAAGAAAGTGAGGGCCTAGGATGTCATTTGGCAGGAAATATCAAAACTACACAAATCTCCTTGAAGAGGACTCCGTATAAGGGTAAGGGCATTTGCGAAGGCTTTAATATGAAATTACTCCAGGGCTATAGGTATAAATGAACATCAGTGGCTCATTTAGGCTGGCCTTAAAATCAATCCCAAATTCACAGTCTGATCTACGTATAACTTTCCTCTTATCTCAGGAAGAGCAAATGAATGTTTTCTCCTCCACTCCTAGACAGTGTGCTGTGGTTTGTTTAGATGCCTAAGTGAAGCTATACACTACTTTCTGAATATTATGTTGATTTGAATCAATTCTCTGAAATGCAACAAGCAACATAACCCAATATGTCAGTTAACCTCTATTTTTCACAGTTCTGCTAATGTCAAACCATTCTATCCCCATAAGATCCTATACCTTGGAACCAGATCCCCAGGAAATCCTAGCAGAGGGTTTTCTGCCATGCATGCATGATACACAGCCAAACATTTAAGCCTTTGAGGAAGGGCACTTGCCAGTGTAAATTTGGCTTTTCCTTGCTTCCCACATAAGCCAGATGTTGGATCTTTTTGACCGCACAGGATCTTAGAGAAGCTTTCTCTTAAGTGTCCAAGTCTGAGGACAATACAAACAGTTGGAAGCACCTATTAGCTATTAGCAAGTCACCTGTAAAAGACAACTGCAATGAGAGCCAGTTAAAAGGAGGATCACCTAAGCTGCAATCTCACAGCCTGATCTCTTTGTCACTTAAAGAATGCTTCTCTCCTCCACAGTGATGCAGAAAGCCTAGAATACTTATCTGATCCTAATTATTGGAGTTCTCCTATACTTTCAAATAAATTTGATCACACAATATATCAAAAATAGATTTTTTCAATGGAAGGACAGGTGTTTCTTTTCTGACTATCCACTTTGCTGTCCTCCATAATCACATGCCTCTTCTAAAAGCAATGGTAAGGAACAAAGGAGATCAGCTTGACCTTTAAAACACTTACTAGTGAGTCTTTGCTCTAGCCTCAGAATCTCCACCCTCTTTTTAGGGGAGAGACGCTTCAATAACCACTCTTAGTAGCTGGATGCTTGCCAAAGTCTCTCTTTATAGTCGACCGGTATTTGATGAATTAGTAATGCTGGGAAGTGTTGCAGTCTTGACACTTAAGGCTGGATCTCTGAATCAGTGATCTAGCCAAGAATTTGGTGAGGTGACCTCGTGTCTCCTTCAGGGTCAGATTGTGGAAATGTTAACTGAAGGGCTGATAACAAGCATTACATAGACTTCATTTTAGGCATAGAGGGCATAAGACAATTCCGATAATGAATAATTTAAAAGCACTATTTTTTGCATATTTTAATTTAGAATTCATATTTCCATATATGACACAAAGGATTTGCATTCCGTTGGTTGTCTGTCCCAAGATTTTTAAAGGCTACACATGTTCTGTGTTGGTCAAAGAGAACTGTGGTTTACCAGCGGGAATGTACCACATTTATATTTACTGAGGATATTTTAATGATCTGTATGGAGTGCTTGCCAGAGAAACCTAACTATGAGCTTCCTAATTAAAATTCTGATTTAATGCATAATATGATACTCAGTAACAGCGCATGACAAGTTGTGTGGCTGAACCAGCTGCACAAGTGCCAAGAAGTGTGTGAAACGGATATGTGTTACAAAAATGGATTGTTCATTTCAGGCATCTCTCATTGGAAGGTGTGTTTGGAAACATGTTTGTTGGTTGTTACTTTTCTTTAAGGGAAGGAGGCCAAAAGAGAGATTTCTCTCTGTAAGTTCTATAGTTTGCAACAGTCTATGCAATCTTAAATTTTAGTTTACAGAATTCTCCTCCACCCCACCAGAAAAAAAAAATGAAATATCAGTGAATATGTAAGAGCAGATATTGGCCAGTTCCCCATCTACAGGTCCTACACACCACCTGTTCATACCACCACATGATGGACCTTTATCTATGTCCAGGCCAGATTCTTCACTACCTGCTGCATATGCCTTATAGACATCTTTCTTGGCCGAGAGATTGCCTCTATTTGGAAAGTACCCTCCTGCCTCTGTTGAGTCATGACCACTGCTTTTTGTTTTTCCAGATCTAGCTTAATGTTCACCTCTTCTAGGGCTCCTTACATGAAAAATCTTCATGGTAAGTGAACGTTGCTTCATTTTTTTCATACGGGTGTACTTAAGAATAGTTTCCATTTTAAATTTAATTCAATAAACATTTGTTTATTTACCTATGAAAGGCAAGAAATTGGAGATGCAAAAACCAAACAAAAAAGGGAGAGGGCTCCTTGATCACAAGAAGCCAATAATCTAATCAGAAAGCTATGCCATCAGTAGAAACATTATAAAACAAGGAAGAACGTGGTGATAGGGGGGAAAGGGATAGCCAGAATGATCCTTTAGAGAGTTCACTTTCATTTAAGATGAAGTATTTCTTTAGAGACTCCTATGTGAAAAGCTTCTGCTAGGTGCTGTGGATACAAAGTGAAATATTCCCTGACCTCAAGAAGCTTGCCTTCTACTGGATCAAAGAGGAAATGACAGCTGATCTGGACCTTGAAGGAAGAAAAGGATTTCCACAGGCAGAGAAGAGGAGAGAGTGCATTCCAGGGCACAGAAGCAAGAGGCAGGGCAAGATTGGAGAACAGTTAATAGTACATTTTGGCTAGAACAAAGAATACTAAAGGAGAAGGAAGATGCTATGAAGTGAAATGTTTTGATTTCATTTAGCTGCCTTTGGACATGGGAGGTGGCAGCTTGAAAACCAATGGGCCTTGACCTTGGTTTAGGACCTTCTTTAGGGGCAATCCCTTTGGACAGCCGCTAATCATCCTTAGCCTCTTCAGATGGATGTTCAGTACTCATGTAATCGTCCCTAAAGTGTTCTGACACAGGAGGAATCATTGGTCCTCACTGTGCTCATCTGTAAAATGAGCAGCCTGAACTAGACAATCTCTAGCCTCCACCAGAAATTTGAACTCCACCCCTAAAGCCACACTGGGCTCTGATAGGTGTGTTTTTCCCTTGTTTTCCCCAGATCTGGACCTGTATATTATTTCCTAGCCATCTCCAAATGTATCGCCTCAACTTTCCCCAAACCTTCTCGCTCTCAGCTAAATGGTGTTGTATTTCCTCATTAGGATGTAAGTTCCTCTTAGAGCAAACTGTCTCGCTTACTTGCATTTGTATCCCCAGCGTTTAGTACAGTGCCTGCCCTGTAATAAGTGTTCTATCTATCTATCTATCTGCCTATCATCTATCTAGAAGCAGCTGGGTGGCACAGCCTGGAATCAGGAGGACCTGAGCTCAATTCTAACCTCAGACACTTACTAGCTGTGTGATCCTGGACAGGTCATATAACCCTGTTTGCCTCAGTTTCCTCATCTGTAAAATGAGCTGGAGAAGGAAATGGCAAACCACTCCAGTATCTTTGCCAAGGAAACCCCAAAGGGGATCAAAAAGAGTCACACACAAATGAAACAAATGAACAACAACAAATCATCTATCTAGCTAGCTTATTTGCTAGCTCTTTCCAGCTCTAGATTTTCTGATTTTTTTCAGTAAGGCAGACAAACCTAAATACCATGTTTTTTCCTGCTCAAATTGTTATTACATTCAGTCTTTGCAACACCTCTTGTTTTCTGTCATAATACACCTCATCACATATTTTGGAGAGATTTCTTACCAAAATCTCTCAAATATAAGATGCTCCTTCGTGTATTGTCTTCTTTCATTAGAATAAAATGTAGGGTATGGATTTATTTTTGTTTTTATTTTTGTGTTTGGACTGTATTTGTATCCCCAGCACTTTGCACAATGCCTGGCGCATAATAAACACTTAATAAAAGCTTATTTTCTTTCTCCCTTTCTTCCCTCCCTCCCTCCTTCTCTTCCTTTTCTTCCTTCCTTTCTTCTATAACTCTTTTGCAAAGGTTAAATCAAATGTTGGGTCCAGAATTTGAAGATGCAACTCAGAACAACCTTTGTCTGGACTGGATGTCTCACCTGATGGATTGTAAGATCTTCCAGGGAAAGAATTGTTGCTTTTTTGTCTTTGTAGGCCTAGTACCTAACATAGCTCCTTGTATATGGTAGACACATAATAAATGCTTGCTGATTTGATTGAATGATTAGTTAAAAGAATAAGCATGAGGCTTAGCGTCAGAGGATCTCAATGCTAATCTTGACTTCATTTCTGATTTGTCTGATTTTGGACAAATAACTTTCCTGCATTGGACCTCAGTTTCTTAATCTGTAAAAAAGTAGGAAGTAGGATTAGATAATCTCTGAGATTCTTTATAGCTCTGGCTTTCTGTAGACTACCCAGTTTGACCTCTGGAAACGCTACCCTCCCTGCTACATGTCACAGTATATTATTTATTTTGTATATATTATGAGGCAGCTAAGTGGGACAGTGGATAGAGTGCCAAACTTGGAGTCAGGAAGACTCATTTTCAAGAGTTCAAATCCAGCCTCAGATATGTACTAGCTGTGTGACCCTGGGCAAGTCACTTAATCCTATTTGTCTCAGTTTTCTCATCTGTAAAATGAGCTGGGGAAGGAAATGGCAAAACACTCCAGGATATTTGCCAAGAAAACCCCAAATGGTGTCAAAAAGAGTCAGACATGACTGAAACAATCGAACAACCACAAAATATGTTCTATATTTATTCATCAGTGAACATGTTTCAGTAAAGAGTAAGTTTCTTGAGGACAGAAATTGTCTTGCTTTTGTATTTGTATGCTGAGAAAAACCAGTTTGCTTTGCACAGTTTTGTCCATAGTCTGCTTGGTGACTTTCTTCCCTCCCCTTTCCAATAACCACTGATGGGCCCACTAGCCATTCATGTGAATCATCTAAACCCTGCTGCCAGGCTCCAGGATGACTGTAAATAGGAAACAATAATATAATTAAAATCATGTGTATTAGCACATAGGCGGAGCATGTTTTCAGATCTATACAGGATCTTCCTACCTGCTGTTCATAATTCACAGTCTGCAGCTATTATTGGAAGAAAAAAAAACTTATTAGTCCCCTTCATCTGTTCTCTGCTTTCAACTGACTTTCCACAAAAGCTGCCAAAAGAATTTGGGGGAAGTATGTTCTTTATCCCTCCTCCCAACTCTACTCCCTAGAGCTCCATTTTGAAGGCCTTGGCTGTAAATTCTCCCCTTCACACTCCTGCCTGACAGGTAAACAGTGTGAAAACTGTTTCAGTCACTATTTTGAGCATTGGTTTTTAATCTAAAATACATCCTCTGTCTGGATAGGGAAAAAAAAAGTTTAGAAATTTGCATTTTACCATTTAGATAAAAAAAATCTGAGAAAACAGCCCAGATCTGACAAATACAATTGACCAATGGCTCTCAAATATTTTTCTACCACTTATCAGAATGATGAGAGAAATTGTCTAACCAGTCCAATTTCTGTCATGGCCATGCCTGCAGGCATTTTGTTGGTGGGGCTGAGAGGCAAGGGAAAATGTTTCAGGAGGAGGAACAGCACAAAGTACTAACAATAGTGATAAGAGCTCATATATATATTACACCATAATTGAAAATGCACTTTCCTCACAACCGTTCTGTGAAATAAGAGCAATTATTCGCACTTTTGGGGATGAGGAAACTGAGACCCAGAATGATGAAAAGTGTCTGACATCAATAAATATTAAAATGAAAAATCTGTACTCCCAAAACCATAATGCTCTTTTCTCTTCTTTTGGCATTGGCAACTGTGATGAGAGTATCACACTGGTGGCATGATATAATAGATAACAGTGTGGACATAGAATCGAAAAGACCCTAGATTCAAATCCTACTTCAAATCTTTACTAATTGTGTGACACTGGGCAGCGCCTCATCTTTAAAATGAGGATAAAGGGACTTAACAGTGAGGATAAAATTATGTAATAGGAGATAAGCTATTTGTAAATCTTCAAGGAATGTATAAAGATGTGAGCTGTTATTACCATCCCTTACACCATGGTGCTAGAAGAGGGATATGGGATACAACATACTACCCAAGGCATCTAATTGATTTTCCGTCTTTGCTTATTGACCAAATTCTTACCCTCTCTGTGAAGATAAAAAGGGAGAAACTTAGTAAGATGACCACCATTTCTTAAAGCAATATTGCTGTTACTGTATATGATTTCCTCTTGATTCTGTTCATTTCACTCTATTATTTTGTGCAAGTCTTTTAATGTTTTTCTAAGATCACTGAGCTCATCATTTCTTATAGCAAAGTAATGTTCCATCACAATCATATACCACAACCTGTTCAACCCTTCTATAAATTAAAATAAAACAAAAAATAAGATAACTCCCATTTCATGAAAATCTCCTAGAATCAGACACAAAAAAGTTGATCTTGAGACAAAGGTCTGATATGGTAATCCAACCTTCCAGTTGGCCAAATTGAAATCACACCAAAATGGTGTCTCTGAGAAACCTCTGATTGACATGCGAGGTTAGGGTGACCATCGTTGGAAGCTAGGCCTTGGAAATTCTGCAGAACAGCAAACTCATGCATTCTACTCATCTCCCTGAAAGAGTAAAGGCCTACTACCCTGAAGACCCTGTTAAGGAAAAGATAGCCAGATGAAAGCCTTAAGACTGGTCATACCCAACCTAGGCCAGTCTGAGGCAAAACAAGAAGTAAATAAAACATGTTTGGCTTCCCTATCCATATTCATTCATCATCCTGTTTGCTTTTAGGTAGTATCCCAGTCCTGCTTTCTCCCGCCTGGCATTCTCCTGCTGCCCCTAGGATTCCAGACTCATTGTCTTGGCCAAGTTCTCTCTCACTGATACTTAAGGGTAGGGTATCTCATCCCTTTAAACTAAGTCAATTAGATAATCTGATTAATTAAATCCTGTCAGTAGGTGCTAATGACAAATCATTTTAAATGGGACTTTCTACTTGATAGGTGGTTTTGATCTTGGTAATTTCAAGATGGAACAGGAATGTATAGAGAATACCAGGAATTATAATTCTTTATGAGGCTTTTCCTCATCTTCCCCCAGTTGTTAATGTTCTCCCTTCCTTTTACCAAAATTATTTGCAAAAGTATCTATCTTGTATTTACTTATCTGTGAACATATTGTATCCTCTTACTAGAATGTAAGCCTCTGAAGGACAAGAACTGTCTTACTTTTGTATTTGTTTCTGGGGATTTAGCACAATGTCTGGCACAAAGTAAAGCTTTCCTTATTCCCTTCCCCCCACCCCCCCACATACACACTAATTACTTTGTATATTAGTCTATCGGTCATTAAGCATTTATGAAACACCTATTATGTGTTGGGCACCATACTAAATTCTGAGTAACTTTTATTGTCGTTGGCAGCTAGATGATACAGTGGATAGAAGGTATGGTCTGGAGTCAGGAAGACTCATCTTCCCGAGTTCAAATCTGGCCTCAGACACTTACTAGTGGTGTGACCCTGGGCAAGTCACTTTACCCTATCTGCTTCAGTTTTCTCATCTGTAAAATGAGCTGCAGAAGACAAAACACTCCAGTATCTTTGCCAAGAAAACCCCAAATGGGGTCACAAAGAATCAGCCATGATTGAAAATGCCTAAATGGCAACAACAACAAACCTCTAGCATCTACCATGGTGCCTGGGACATAGCAGAGACTTAATAATTTCTTGCCGAATCATCGATTGGTGCTCTCTGACCTATTCAGTCTTCTCATGGGGTGGGTCCGGCAATAAAATGCCCCTTTAATAGCTGTTTGTTCTCAACTATGAAGAAAACAGATTTCCTTTTCCATCACTCTCATTCTGCGTCTTTATCTCCTCACCAAACTAAAGAAATCACTGAGAAGAGGCAATCCAGGTGAGAAGGTTCTTCGGGGACATGGTTTTTTATTTTCTTTTTCTCCAAACCAACTATTAATTAATCAACAGATATAATTACATTTTTTTTTCGCAGATCCAGTTGTGGAGTTGCAGATGCTAAGATTGTTGGAGGGGAGGGGACATAGGAGGCAGGTGGCATTCTTCCAATTCTTCATCATGTTGGTAATTCTGGGTTCTCAAAAGATGTAAACACAAGCTGTAGTAAAAGCTCGTCACCAAAGAGTTAGCCACCGGGAGAAGACCATCGGCTAAGTCACGGAGAGATTGCAATCTGCATTAAAGGAGGAATTACTCACAAGTGGATTTTAAAGTAGATCTAACAGGTAGGGAGTGGGGAGATCATTTGGGGATGAGTTAACAGGTAATGATAGGGAGGGAGGGAAGGAGAAAGGGAAGGAGGAAAGGAGGAAGGAAGAAGGGAAGGGAGGAAGAGATGAAGGGAGGGAGGGAGAGAGGGGGAGAAGGGGAAAGGGGAGAGAGAGAGAGGGAGAATCAATAAAATATTTTAAAGTATGCAGAAGGAGGCCAAAAAGACATTACAAAGAAACACAGAGGGTAATTTTATTGTTACCTTGTTAAATTTAGTATTTACTTAAAAAAAAATATGTAACAGAAGTAGAGCTGTACACACAATCCTCTTTGTTTTTCTTTTCATTTTTAAATGTCTGTGTTTGCTAATGACTAGTAAGTTCATGATGAAATAAGAAATAGACAAAAATAATTAAGGAAATGGTGAGTCTCCGGCTTGAGTCTCTGTAGTAACGGGCTATTTTATTTTCAATGCTAGCTGCTAGAATGATGCTAATTCACAAAGAGTTAGCAGCTCTCTCGGGACAGAAACCACCTCAAGAAAGGTGTATAAGGAGCAGACCTCAGGGATGATGCAAGAACGAGTTTTTATTATGCCATCGGGTGCTGCCTTCCACCACCAAACGAATCAGAGCATGGTTGGCAAAATTATTTGGAAGTTAAAAAAAAAGACAGGAAGAAAAGAAGACTTCTTTCCACTCTCCTGCAGAATCATTCCTGAATGGACACCACGTGCAAGAGCAAACAACAGATCCGCTCATATGGAGCACGAGGGAGGACGGCCATCTCCCTTGCTCAGCCCGTGTGGAAAGACGGCTCCTCAGCTGTGCCACATACACAAGGTGGTTCATGCTTATTGTTTATGGTGACAGCCGAGAAATCTGGCTGTTGCAAAAATCTCTCCTTGCTAGGGAGAGGCAGCAAGGCATGCAAAGGGGCTGGCCGTCCCTAGAAGTGACCCAGGAGTTTTGATCAGTCAATCAAAAGTACTGAAGGGTCTGATCACATGTTGCATTTGGCCTAGGCTTTTGCAATCCCCAAGAAAACCCACTGGGGATGCGGGAGCCATGATAGCAATTGGGAAGGAGGAAAGGTTGGGCGTATTCTGGACTGGGCTGCTTGGACCCAGATGTTCCCGCCAAAGGTTGTTATAATGTTCCCTGCAGGTCTGTGTTACACTTGGCAGAGAAAAAGCAGTTTGGGACAGGGCAAAAGAGAGGAAGAGGAAGAGCAGAAGTGTTGCAGATGAAAAACACTCCAGGATAGGAATCGGTAGAGGTGTGGGCTGAACACTAACGGGATCTGGCAGCAGCGTGGATAAGAGAAGCCCACTTTCCTCCTGCCAGATCCATCCCAATCCACCTGCCAATGCAAATAGAAACAGTCAATGTTAAAGCTGGGGCCCTATAGCCTCCAGTCCCTCTCTTTCTTCTCCCCACCTCCTTTTTGAAGTGTCCTGGTCTACTCCTGGCTAAAAGAAAGCCAGATGTACAGCTTAGGTCCTTCCTTTGCTGATGGTGGTGGTAGAAGGCTCAGATGCCTGAGCTGATCCCCACTGCCATTCTAAGGGTCAAGTCTGAGTTCCTGATAACCAGTGAAGGTGCTGGGCTCTGCATTGCCCATAAAGAGAAAGCATGGGATAGCCATCTGCTTTCCAGTCTTCGAAAAAGGAGCTAAATGGGAGGTGTCTGACGATGAAGGGAAGGGGGTAGAACAGTCCCTTGTCATCTAAAACTGAAGAAGCTAAAAGGAATGCCATTCTGCTCAAATGGGAGGTGTCTGACGATGAAGGGAAGGGGGTAGAACAGTCCCTTGTCATCTAGAACTGAAGAAGCTAAAAGGAATGCCATTCTGCTCAAATGTTAGAGCCCTTCTTTTAATTTAAAGCATTGTGTCTCTACTCCTGTTAACTGCAAATGAGTTACCTGGGACTATGCTCTCAGTATAATATTTATTTATTTATTTGTTTGTTTGTTTGTTTGTTTGTTTATTTGTCTATCTATCTATCTATTTACTTTTGGAGAGGGGAAAGGCAGGGCAATCAGGGTTAGATGACTTGCCCAAGTTTCACAGCTAGTAAGTGTGTCAAGTGTCTGAGGCCAGATTTGAACTCAGGTCCTCCTGACTCCAGGGTCAGTGCTCTACTCACTGTACAACCTAGCTACCACTAGACTCTTATTTATAAATATTTGTTGAATAGAAAAGGAATGAAATTAATCCCTTATCATGGATAGTTTACAAGATGAGCAGAACAGAACAGCACCCCCAGAAGATGGATGGGAAATAAAACAGGTAAGTTTTGAAAGTACTATGTGTGTGGTGGGGGAAAAGTTCACAAAACCAAGCTTTGCCTGGTCAAAATCTGGCCACGGCCCAACTTGTGGTGGTTTGTCATATAGTAGCACAGAGACATCTAGGTGGTGAAGTAAATAGAGTACTAGGCCTGGAAGTAGGAAAACCTGAGTTCAAATTTGGCCTCAGAGCTGGAGAAGAAAATGTCGAACCATTCCAGTACCTTTGCTGAGCCAACTCCCAGAGGGATCATGAAGTCAGACACAGGTGAAAAAAAAAAATGACTAAAAACAACAGCAAAATCATTTTCATAATAATGTGTATTTGCAGGGAAACCTTGAGCCTATCTTGTTTGGTTCTTTGTTTTATTCTGTTTTGTCTTTTCCTTTCTGTGTTTTAGCATACTGCATGGTATCTTTCTTTCTAAAGCTTGCAAAGCCACCGGAAAGTCAGAAGCACAGGAAGGTCAGGGTTTCAGGAAAAACATCAATTAGCAACCCAGAAACATCTATGAAAGAAATCAATTAATAAGTCAAAAGTAATAACTTCTTTTTTTGTCTTTGCTACCCTAGCTCAGCAATTGGACCATAGTAGTTGGTGTTATACAAATGCTCTTGGAATGATTGATATAGTCCACCTTTAGCAATGAAGAATAAGGGGTTGAAGGAAATTAAACGAAGTGACTTGCTACTTCTGCTTAGCCATGCTTTGAACCTAGGCCCTTCCTGAGTCCAGGCTAATACTCCCTCCACTATGCTATACCAGCTCCTAAGTCAGCAAAGAGTCCAGGTCCATGGTGATATCAGAAGCTATTCAGGCAAAGCAAGACTTGAGAGGACATCAGATTCATAATTAAAAAACCTCCTAGGCGGGCAGGAAATAGGAGCAAAGCAGCAGGATGCTACTACAGTATTTCCCCAGTAGAGATTATCCATCCAAACCTTCCACCCTTTCAACTGCTGTTCAGTATAGCTGGGTAAAAAAAATTATTCAGTTAAGTCCACTTCTATCATAGAGGCACCATTGAAAAGTTAAAAGTTTGTGGTAATGTTTTAACTTTTGTATAGTTTACATATAATCTACTATTACTGCCTTATGCTGGAAATTTATTAAATGGTTAATACACTACATGAAGACCCCAAGAGCTATTAATATTTGTCATAGCACATTCATTAACTCAGAATAAACTAAGTAGAAGATATATGTAAAATATTAATATATAATATAATAATATATATTAGATATACATATATACATACATGCATACACACACATATGTATATATATACACACACATTTATCTTCTGCTTTACATACTCCATATATCAGTCTTTGGGATCCAGGGCAGTATTAGCCTAAAGTCACATCAAATGGATTCAACACCAAAGTCTTGGAAGACTCCTCAAAGTTTGAAATTTCTTTTGTTACTGAAAAAGACTTCATGGCCAAAGCCTTTTATGTTTCCTCTCCATCAGCCAGTTATCTTGCTCATCTTCTCTTCACATCAGCTTCTTCTTCATTTAAATAAAAATTATCCCCCCCCCCCAACCAGCCAAGGAATGAGACTGGCACACATTGGAACAAAGGTTCTCTGTAGGTCATGACTTCCTCTGGCAATTTGGTCATGCTTATAGATCATTTCTCACAATAATGTTTTTAAATGCATAAAATAAAATGCACAGTATTATAAAAAAAAAAAGTCAAGGTCAGTAAAAATGTAAATTTAAATATTTTCCCCCATCTACATTCATAGACCCCTTAAAATCTATTCACAAACCTCCTGAAGACCATGTGCAAGAGCAAACCCTGCTCAAAATTCCTGCATTAGAATCAACTCAGAAGAGAAGAAGGAGTGGGAGAGGGAGAGGGAGAATCCAGGCAATGGGGGGATTAAAAAGACAATTGCATTTGTAGTGACTCCAAGGAGTGCCCCCCCCCCCAGAAGAAAACAATGCCTTTTTCCTGGCCTCCAGACTTCTCTTTACTTATAAAAATCATCTTTGCCCACCCACCCCCATTCTGTTCAAGAAGAGGCTCTTATGTTTGACCACAATCACTCAGATCCAAAACAGACTTTAAAAAGCCTCCTCCACAAGGCTGTACTCAATCATTCAGCATTAAATGAGACATCTAAGAATCCTGCCACTCACTGTTTCTGTCATGTTTTTTTCAGCCCTTTGATGACTCCATTGTTGTGCAAAACCACCACAATCCCATTACCAGCTGGCAGATGATCAAATGATAACTAAACCGAACACAAACACTTAAACAGTTCAAGGAATGACTGAGGTCTCACTCTTGGGCAATGCAACCCTGGAGGTTTTCTGATACCCGATCTGAAGCCTAACAATCATAATGCAAAAAAATTTTTTCAATGTCGAAGAACTGCGGTACAATTGGCCATTATGCGCCTGTCATCTAGCCCTGAGTGCTTATGACAAAGGCCCATCAGCCTTTATTCTTCCATTAATAACTTCTCTCTTTCAGAAACCACAAAATTATTCTATCCCAGAGTATTAGCTGTCCCCACCCCCTCTTCCCTCACGGTTTTAAAATGCCTGATCTCATTACAAGGTTGTCTTGTTTTGTCTATGCACAAGTGCCAGAGGCTGGCTTGAGCAGAGACTCTGAGGACAGATGCTGCTTTGGGTCTAGGGAAGTGATTGTATCTCTGCTTCGATGAGTCCTTTAACCATGACTTTTCTGTCACTCCCTTTTACGTGAGCAGCCAGCTGGGATACAAAATCAGTTCAGCAGTCAATCGACAGTTATCTATGGAGGAAGTCCTTTGTGCTAGGATCAATGGGGCGGAGGCCAAGGAGGAGATGCAAAGATCATGTTTGGTTGCCTTTCCCTTAGACTGTGGGCTCCTTGAGAGCAGGGACAATATTTTTGCCTTTCTTTTGAACAGAACTTAGCAAAATGCCTGGCAATTAATAGGTGCTTAATAAATGCTTGTTGACTTATCCTCAAGAAGCTTCCAATCTAGGGTTGAGGCAGCATGCATGGTGTACAGGATGTTGGCCCAAAATTGGAGTCAGAAGACCTGGGTTCTAGTACCGATCTGGCCAGTTCACTTTACTTCGTTCAACTCTTGCACTGATGTGTGCCTCTGTGTCTGGGGGTGGGGGAAGGCATTATTATTTTGCCCAGCTGATCACTGTCCTTCAGTCACATCTATTTTATTCCCATCTTTGAGTGGGCCAGGCTATAACTCTCTCCTAGGAGATCTTTTCCTATCCAACTAAGCTGGGAAAAAAGGGAAAGAAAATAGCAAAGGACTCATTTCCAGCAGCAGCACAGCTAGTTACAGACCCTCCTTAATCCTCCCTCCTTCAAAATCATCTGGGTTATTCATTCATTCACTCATTATTTTGGAACTCAGGTATAAACTTTTCCTCTTAAGAAATTTTAATAATTCCACAACTGTCTCTGTCTGTTTCTGTCTGTCTCTGTCTCTGTCTCTGTCTCTGTCTCTCTGCCTCTTCCTCCCTGATTTCCCTCCTCTAATGTTCTTTTATAGCCCCTCTCTATGGCACTTGAGCAAAGATACTCATGGATTAACAATGCAACAGTTAACCAAGTTTGTCATAAGATATGACTCAAAATCAAAGTAAAAAAGTAAAGAATTCACAAAATAGGCCCATATCCTCTGAAGAAAACTGACAGACTTGACTCCTCTCATCAATACAAGGTTCAAAGACTGCTCCAAAAGACTCATGATGGAAAAAGCTATGCACATCCACAGAAAGAATTATGGCGTCTGAATGTAGATTGAGGCAAAATATTTGCTCTCTTTTATTTTTCTCCTTTTTTTGGTTTCATTTCTCCTTTCTTATGATTCAATCCATTGGTTATAATTCTTTAAAACTGGACTATTATGTAAGTAAGTTCAATGTGAAGGTAAATGTAGAACCTACATTGGATTACATGCCATCTTGGCGGGGAGTGGGAAGGAGAGGGAGGGAGAAAAAATTTAGAACCCAAAAACCTGTGGAACTGAATGTTTTTAGCTTAAAATTTAAAAAAAAATTAAAAAAGAGTAGGGGTGGGATGTAGGTGGGGGGCAGAGTGGAATCAGAGCTACATTATCTATCCCAGCACTCCTCAAGCATGATCCTCCAGCAGAGCTGCAGAGCTAGAGTGCAAGGCTAAGGCTTTCACAGCTGGTGATGCTTTCTCTTTTCTCTTCTCCTGGTGCTGGTGTGGGACCATAGAAAGGGGATGCCCTCCTAGCTTCAAGCTAAACCACAATTCCATAGGCTGACAAGGCCCTATTTACCAGTAAAATATCAACCCCAGCAGTTACAGGGTGAAGGCAACTCCTCAGGGGATGGGGTGGGGGAAGCTGGGGAGAAGACACTGGGGAAAGGGAAAGGAATAAGCATTTATATAAGACCTATTCTGTGCCAGGTATTGTGCTAAGCTCTTTACAAATATTATCTCATTTGATCCCCGAAACAATCCTGTGAGGTAAGTGATTCTAGTATCCCTGTTTTACAGTTGAATAAACTGAGGTGGGCAAAGGGTAAGTGAATTGCCCAGAGTCATACACATACAAACTCAGATTTTCCTGACTCTAGATGCAGAGTTCTATCTCCTGCCCCTCTTTTTGCCCAAACTGGTAGGAATTCACCTTTAGCGTCTTAATCTCCTTGGCAATGCCATGCTATCCCTACACAACAAACATTTATTAAGAACCTGCTGCATACAGACCACTCTAATAGTCCCTGGGTGAAATCCAAAATTCAGATATATAAGATCCCTGAATTCATGGGCCTTGCAGCATTGGAGCGATACAACTTAACACAACTTTGACCTTGAAAGAATTTGAACATCTCTCAAACTTTTCATTTTCTTACATGTAAAACGTGGAAAGCCTGCCTCCCCTGCCAAAAAATAACAGCCCTTCCACCTCAGTACCATCTACACCCCATCTGAATAGCTTGTCAATTTGGGGGAAGGCAAGAGAACTGCTTAAATCTTCACTTTGTAAATGAGTTATGTAGGATTCATATAGGTTTTAAGATCTAAGAAGAAAGAATGGGAAATGCCTGTTTCTTAACACAAATTCTGCCACCTGGCTTTGCCTCTTTTTTTTAAGCAATAAGACCCTATTACATGTTTTAGGTTCCATCTTTCTCCTGCCATTGTCACATCACGACTGTTTAATGCTTTAAGAATTAGCATCAAGCTGCAGTGCACATTAATGCATACAATACACACAATGAATATGGTTTCATGTTTCACACTCTCTGGCTGTCTCTTTGATACAAGCAAATTGTACCAGGTGGGCATTTCCTGATTACCTCGGTAGTTTAGCACGTTCTAATCAACATCTACACGATCCTACTGCTAGAGCCAAAAAGCAGACTCTCTGTGACCTGCCAGGGTGAAAGGGAGTGTGGAGACACTTGGGGAGATGGGAAGTTTGGACAGTGAGCTCAGAGAGGCAGTAGCTCCTGCCTTAAAGTCTTAACAAGAACATCCCCCTCATTTCTACTCTGAAGCTATCTATAGGCAACATATCAAAATGGGGAGCTTAGCCTTCTGGACCAGAGTTACAAAACTGACCTGTAGACTTGTAGCTGAAGAAATGACTGTCATGGCAGAAAGAAAAGAAAGAGAGACAGGTGAGAATTCATTGTGGGAGATCAATTCAATTCTGGGGAGTAAGATTGTCAAATCAACTTTCTTCAAAGGTCCATATTTGTGGTTCATTGTGCTCTATAGGTCCCCGAGGAAAGCAATGTGCATTAAAGTGTATTCTATGCTTCCTTAGGTCTCGAGAACAAAATGCACCAAAGGTTTGGGCAAGGATGAGTGTAAGTCACAGTTAGCCATCAGCTGAATCCTTAACAACATATTCTGATCCATTTGTTTCTTTTTCTGTCTCTCACTATCTTTCTCTCCTAGAGCTTCAGCACTAAGACAGAGGGAAAAAGAAAAAGACAGAGACAGAAAAGTGTCATGAGTCCCTGTCAGTCAAGAGTATGAGACAGTGGGGCAGCTAGGTGGTGCAGTGAGTTGAGCTCTGGCCTCGGAATCAGAAGGATCTGAGTTCAAATTTGACCTCAGATGCTTGAAACACTAGCTGTGTGACCTTGGGCAAGTCACTTAACTTCAATTGCCCTGCCTTCCCCCCCCCAACAAAAAAAGAAAGAAAAAAAAGAGTATGAGACCCTTAGAGCAAATAATTTGTTTGAGAGATTAAAATGAGAAATTCATATGCCTTATATGAGACTTACTCTCAGACAAGTTATTCATGTTCTCTGATGCCAACTCTATATCAAGTAGACAATGTTCTAGCTAAAGGTCAAATTCTGGATGGTGACAAAATTAGTACATAATATGTTAGCTTAGAAGAACAAACAAATGTGCAGCTCGATTATTGCTAAATTGATACCATTACAATCAGTAATTACTAGCATTTCCTGAGTGAGTTTGACATCCTTCTACCTCTAGTTAAGGAAACTAGCCTTCTCTGGTTCTTTGTAAGTCTTACATGACTCAGAATTCACAGGTGGATGTTAAGTTTAGTATGTTAATGTGAACACTGACCAGAGTTTGGACCTTAGCTGAGAGATCACAAGATCCCGTCTTCACACAAGTGTTATTTTTGACAGAGTGTGTCTTGCCAACCTTTAGTTTGAAATTTGTCTGATCTCCGGCGACTTTTAGTGCCTCATTTTCCACTCTTTAAAAATGTATTTTCAACACGCGTGCTTCCATTGTGCATTAGTCAAGTTTCCTGTTCAACAATCTCACCAAATGTAATACAGATGAATCTCATTTTAATGAATAGTATTTTTAACACCCACTTTGACATAACGAAGCTATTCTCACATTTCCTGTTACAAAGTGTCTTGGAGCCTAAGGGACTACTAGGTACCTTTTTCCAGAGCTAGAGCTAGAAAACAAGCCCCTGGTGCTAAACTGTAGATAAGTTAATGAAACACCAGCTAAGCACCACGAATTACTTTGTGCAGTAACACATCACCGGTTTAGCTTCAACATGGTAAATTAGAAAGGGATGTGCTGATCCTCACTGTCTTTCTAGAGCTGTAAGCAATTCCCTTTCCACATCTGTTCATGATATCGCTTGATGCTGTGGGACTGCGCACATAGCTTGGGGCCCTTGAACCAATACAGAGAAAGTATCATGATCCCAGTCCTAAGGGTAAGGTCTTCCAAAATCCCTCTTCCTAGTTCTAGTAACATTTACAAATTCTTTATTTTACAGAAAATATCTTTATATAGAAAAGAAAGGTTTTGATCCATTTGCTTAAAATAGAACCTTTTAATATAGCTATATATCTGTATGGTTCTAATTCGTCCACAGATTTGGATGATGTTTGATCTCCAAATTTGCCCCAAATATCCTCTCCTTGGAACACATCTTGTGTTATAATAAATTTACCTCATTTTAGGGTCTAAGCTCATGGTTCTCAATTGCGTCAAGTATCCACATGTCACAAAGTACAGCGGGTCCTCAGGAAATGTAACTGACATTTTCACTATACCTGCTCCTCTGTGGCATTTGGTAAAGCAGTGGGGGCAGGCGGCAAAATGAACCTGCTGCCCTGCTCACTAGACCAGGAAAAAATAAGCCTCTTAGGAAGAGATTGTTGGACAATGCGACACTCCTTCAGATAGCCTGGGCATCAGTATCTCTGAGTGTATGGAGAGGAAGCTCAAGAATGTCAAAAATTTTGTTAGTGGTCTCCTTTTCATATTCAGCAACTTTCTGGGCTGTCTGGATAAATGCTTACAATGGGAACTATAGATAAAAAGAAAACGAAGAAATGCTGATTCTGAAAGACTTTCAAGGAACTGGTCCTGGAACCTCATGTTATATATAAGCCATGGCCAGCTGGGCATAGATGGTGGGGGTACATAGTGCATCCAAGAAGACACAGATGTATAGGTTGCTTCCCTAGATAGAATGTAAGTTTCTTTGAGGGCAAGAACTGTTTCATTTTTGTCTTTGTGGCTCGAGAATGTAACGCAGTGCCTGGCAATTTGAATAATGCTTATTGACTAATGTATTGAAAAATAATTTCCTCTCTCCAAAGACCACCACTCTGTTCCTGGACTCATATGCCTTCTGTCTAAAGAAAACTAACAACATTTAAAACACTGCTTCCCAAGTGACCTATCAAGAAGAAAATTTTAGCAACAATGATCATATCATTAGATGGACAGTGGTCTTTCTCCTTGCTCTGGCCAAATCTTTGTGAACCCTGGCCTGCCCAAGGGTGCTTAGATCAGGCTTGTAAAGTCAAATCACATACACTTCCTAAGAGGAGAGGTTTATCAAAGTTTCTGTGATCCCATTCTAATTAGTAGAATGGCTGTACATGCTGCAACTGTGGCTGTCATCACATCGAAAAATCAAAACCAAGGTCATGATAATGACGGTGTGGATGGAATTAATTAATTTCACCCTATCTCCATCACAGTGTGAGCATAATGGTTTTCCAGTTGACACCACCCCTTTGGAGACCCTCCACAGCATGAGTTCTGTATCTATGCGGCTAAAGCATAAAAGAAATCAGTCCAGACCCTGAAGAAGTCCAGTGAACTCTGTCCCTTCCTGCTTTTTGCTTTTCACAAGTGTTTGTCTCAGTGGGGAACTTTGATTGTATTTTCTTTGGGCTCTTGCTTATCCTTTAAGAGCAAAGGAAGAGAAAGCATGGGCAGCAGAAGGGTGTGAAATTAATGACAATCAGTGGAATCTATTGAATTACATACAGATTGGCAAAAATTGTAAGGGGGTTAGAGGGCTAAGATTGGGGGGTTTGGAGCCTATTACTAGTATGGCAATCCTTATAAGGAGGAATTAAATCACTTAAAGATCTCAACTTTCATATCCTCTTGAGGAGGATTGCCTTTGACTTGTCAGTCACTAAATTGAAAAGATAGGATTAATTACGAGTCCTACACAGCCAATAAAAGTAGCTTGACTCTCTAGATTTCCAGAAGTGACAAATGCTTTTAAGAGGGGACAACCTATAGTGATGGAAGATTTATTAATCTAAAGGGAGAGAAGTTCCTAGGAATTAAGAGGTGAAAAATTTACGATGACTGGATCCTTTGGGGCTTTTGAAATCATTCTCTATTTCTTCTTGCTTGAGTCAGAAAGACCCAGAAGAAGAATGGCTGATGCCCAGATGGGGTATAAAAGCTCAGACCTGTTTCTTTACTGGAATAGTCTTCAGGGAGTCATTTAATCAGGTTATTCTATATTAAAACTTGTTCGAATTATAAAAATGAACACAGTAAGTATGGTAGAATTATTTCATAGCACAGTTTGTTCTTAAACGGATTTGGATAGGCCATAGGTAAAATCATATTCTCTGTGACCTGTAAGCTGCATACAATGAAAGCCTGATAAAATGGCTTATCTACACAAGGTAGGAATTAGTCCTGAAATCCAACAATAGGTTACAAAGGTGTGCCACCACCGCTTTACAGATATTTAACCTAAATGACATCCTTAAAAGATGAGTAGAGATGAGTAGAATGATTCTCATTTTAGTTGGGAGAAAATTATCATAATTATTTAGCATGTAGTGGGCACTAACTGCACACTAGGCATGGCACAAATTAGTCTTAATTATCTCTCTAGTTTCAAAATCATAGGCCCGTGGAGTTTTCATAACAAATAAACACTTACTTTTCACATCTAACTCTGTCTACAATATCTGCTCTGACCAAAAATGCCTCTGGCCATGCACGTGTTTCAGACACTCTTGCTGGTATATTTTGTTTGAAAATCAGATGGAATTAAATCTTGAAAGGTAGGTGGTAGAAGGAAAACCCACGTATGCTGAATACATTATGTCAAATACTTAATGGTTCTGGTTCCCTGATTTTCTTGGGGTGGGTTCCTGCCATCTTTGATATCCATGTTACAGTTAGCGACAACTTCTGGGGTTTCATGGAGTCCTAGGTGGTCTTCATGAGTGTTTGTCGTGGTTGTTGTTCAGTCATTTCAGTCGAGTCTGACTCTTCAAGACCTTATTTGGGGTTTTCTTGGCAAAGATATTGGAGCGGTTTGCCATTGCCTTCTCCACCTCATTTTCCAAGAGAGGAAACTGAGGCAAACAGGGTTCAGTGACTTACCCAGGGTTACACATCTAGTAAATGTCTGAAGCTGGATTTGAACTCAGGAAGCCTGGCATACTATCCACTGTGCCACCTAGATGCCCTTGTCCTGACAAACTATGGTCAATTATGATTCAACTAGACATTTATAAAGCGGTGTTTTGGTTTAGAAATGACTTTTTGTGGCCAATCTGCTGGTTGTGAGTCTTATTACCTTCCTTCTATTGCAGGAGCTTAGAATTTGACTAAAATGTCTTCAAGTAAAGGTCAAGTGTTGTCCATTATGTTGTAGAGTGGATTTTGTTTCAGATGGGGGAATTAAGTAGACAATAAGGTCCTTCCCAGTTCCATAACTTCTGCGATTCTGGGACAAATACAATCTATCACATGCTAGCACTTGTCCTCTGCTGGCATAATTAAAAAAAAAAACCCTCAAGGTCACCACCATGCCACTAAGGGGCATTAGAAAAGAATTTTAGCGATAGGTGTAATTCAATTAGACTTTTGCAGGGGATGGGGAAATCTAATATGTTACAAGTGAGATAATATAGTAATATTCAAATCATGTTACAATGGATACCACATTTTACAACTTAGAAAATCGCCCACTTAAAAAAAAATCCCTTCCCCTTCCAGGTTTTGTAAAAGAGATCTATTTTCTCTTTAAAAAAAAAAAAAGCTCATTTGATTTGTCAGGTGCCAACTGAAAATGAGCAAAACAATATATTTCCGTGCTGTCCATTAACAGATTCACAGTCTTACAGGATGAGACCTGAGGTGGTAGAGGATTCCTGAATATTTCTGTGGTTGGAGTGGGTGAGAAAATAAGAGGCAGGATAGAATTAGGATTCTCCCTTATCTTATCCCTGCCTTAATCTCTTAGTTTAGAATTGTGGCCTTACAACCTAAAGGGGATTGTAAAGGAGACAGAGCTAGTGTCATTTAGACAGAGATCTATCAACTAGACACCTTCTTCTCCATTCACCTCCTATCCTACCTAGTAAACAACTCTCCAGGTCACAGCTTTAATGATTCAGCTTTCAAAACAAAGAAACTAAAGAAAAAAAAAGAAATTCATGTCCTGGAGCCAATCCATCCCTTTTTCCACATTTGTGAAATGTCTCCACAGCACTCAGAAAGGGTCATGGTTCCAGGGCTTTAAAATACAAGGGTATCTTTAGCTTTGCAAATTGGCAGCTGCTCACAATAGAAGCAGTTTTGCTGAAATCAAGAATCACTGGATACACAGGCATGCTTTCCAGGTTCGCAATACATTATTTTAAAGCAGTGCCATGTAAAGGAAAACCAGCTTCATTTTGTGATTGAAATATTTTCAAGATAGACTAGGGAGGTGGGTGGTAGAAATTCAGCCTTTTCTTTTGTCCTAGGGGTTTGGGATGTTTCGATTTGCTTCCCCCACCCCCACCTCCATCCATATTCACTTGGTTTCATTGTTCCCTTAATCTAGATGCTGAAGAATATTTTAACTTAAATTTGAGCACAGGACATGTTACATTTTGTTTCCAAGGCATGAGAATGCGAATGCCATAAATAACATGCATCGTGCTTGTTCCTTGTTCCTAAACAATTTGATAAGCTCATATAGAAATCATTTAGACAATCTCACTTGACAGCTTATTAATGCCTGTTCAATCCAGCTTTCCAGTCAGTCCATTATTCCTGCCAGTTTGCAGAAGGACAAGACATTCAGAAACCAGACTCTGAGTGAGAATATTCCCTGGCAGTGTCCTTTCAGAAGAGGTGTATTCTGAGCAAGCTAGCTCTCTGTATGTCACTGGCTCTTAAGATTCATCCCAAGGCAAGTTTAACACTATGGTGAGGGATTAAACACCATTGGTGAGGCACATATTTAGGTTCATTTCAATGGTCCCATAGCAGATAAGTTGTATCCAGTAATTAACCAGGACAATGCTGGTTAATTGAAGCAATGGAATATTTATCTAATGTTTGCAGGTATTTCTGTCTGCTAAGACAAGAAAGAGAAGCAGCATGCTCTAAGCTTGGAACCAGAAGATCCTGGTTAAAATCCTTCCTCAGATATTTAGTAGCTGTGTGACCAGTTTTATCACCTGTACAATGTGGATAATAATATTTGACATATCTACCTTTATAGGGCTCTTGTAAAAAAAGTGATTTACAAACCTTAAAGCATTATGTAATGTGAGTTATTATCATTGTTAAAAGGGGGGAAATGCCCTTTCTATACAAATGGAGTTACCATCAATCTCCTCAAAAGGGTTCATTAACCCCTTACCTACCTATGTCAGGACTAAGACCCAGGTCTGACCATGGCGAGCCCTCTATTCAATATACTCCTGTCCCTCATTATTTCCAGGATCAAATATAAAACCCTCAGTTTGACTCTAAAGCCTTCTTATTCCTTATTCCCACCCATATATTCTGTGATTCAGTGATAACAGCTCCTTGCTGTTCTTGAAGAAGACAGTCCACCTCAAGACTCCATTCATTTTCACTGGCTATCCCCCATGCCTGTAATTCTCTGCCCCCTCATCTCTGTCTCCTGGCTTCCCTGGCTTCCTTCAAGGCTTACCTAAAGTCCCACCTTCTGAACGAAGGCTTTCTCAATCCTTTTTAATTTCCCTCTGAGATTATCCCAAATTTATTAACATACACATATATACACATATGTATGTATGTATGCATATACATGTGTATATCATGTTTATACACAGTTGCTTGTGTGCTTTCTCCCCGTTAGAATAAGAAGTCTTCGATAGCGAGGAGTGTTTTTTTGCCTTTCTTTGGATAGCCCATGCTTACCACAGTGCCTGACACACAGTAGGCTATGGAATCTACAGACAAAGAATGAATGAAAAAGGATTTAAGGTGCATTTATTACATGCTAAACACTGCATTAGACACTGGGAATAAAAATACACAAGGGAAGCAACCTCTGCCCTCAAGGATCTTATGTTCTAATCATTAAGTGGTGGCAAGGGACCGGTATTTTGGTTGAGAAACAACAAGGCTGATAAGCAGAGTCATGGAGCAGATGATTGGCACACCAGTTCTAGTAGCAAAGGCAGTATTGATTTGCTTACAGTTTCAGACCTGGGAAGGGCACAGCAAAGGAGAAGGGGCAGTAGACCTGCAAGAAGATAGCAAGAGAGGAACATGAAGCATGCCTAGAGACAGCTAACTCTAGTGGGTCATGTGACACTCTCACTAACCAAGGCAGCTCAGGCCTTCGGAATGATTTCTAGAGCTGAGATGGTCAAGCCTCCTGGGCACAGTCTGCAGCCAATTTGTTTTTTTAGATTTAATTAACAAAATGATAGAAGTAAATAAGGCAAATAAGCCAGTTTTAAGAGGAACGGGAAGAAAAGAGGGTGTATTCCTTAGGATTACTGCATAATAGGGTGAAAGTTCTTTACAATGCTGTCTAATTGTAAATGATAGGAATATGGGGAGAATCTTCATTCCTGCCACTTATCACATCTTGTTTTGTTTTGTTTGTTTGTTTTCAAAGAAATTCATGATAGCCTTTGGAAACAGAGATACAGATACCAATTCCAGGCCGTTTTTTGAATGGGGGAAATTATAGCCTAGTATACTATTATTGTAAGGCCCCAAAACATTTTTTCTGCTCTCACTTTTCTACTTTTATAAACTATAAAAGAGAGTAGGAGATATCAAGCGAGGGGACCCCCCCAAATGCTCCCCAGTGTCCATATATTTAAACCTAGAAGGGGCCTTGGAAGCCACCAAGTACAATGCCCTCATTTTTACAGGTGAGGAAAATGAGTCAGAGGGGTTAAATGATTTGCTCAGGTTCATATGTGTCTGAATAAGTATCTGAGGTAGAATTTGAACTCGAGTTCAGAAATCTAAGCTAATTCTATATCCAGTGCCACCTAGTGACTCCATCCATGTTATCTTTTAGAGATAGTCATGTTTTACCAATATTCATATAGTAATCTGGTAATTAAAAGCCACTTCAGAAAAAAAATCCAGGTTTTATGCAGAATTTTCTCTTTGAAAGGCTACCATTATAAAAGATCAAGGCCAATTTGTATGGTTACAATTGTTTTATTGCATCAAAGAGTTTCCTAGTGAATGTCTGTCATGCATCCCCGGGCCTTGCGTCAGCTCCCCACTCCTTGCATCTGTGATCTCAGGAAAAAACAACTACAACAAATCCCCTGAAACGGAAAAATGTTCACCCTCGGTGTCACTTAGAAAACAAAAGAAAGGGAGTGATTTATATTTTTTTATTAATTGATTGATTTAATGTGAGGTCATTTGGGGAAGCTCTCCACAGAGCATATGGGCAATGTCACTGATTCTTTTATATATACATACATATATATACATATATGTGTGTGTATATATGTGTATGTATATGTGTGTATATAAATGTGTGTGTGCATGTATATGTATACATATACACACATGCATATATGCATGCATACACACATATATGTGTATGTATACATACATATATAGATATAGATATAGATATATAAACTTTTTTAGCTGTATAGAGACACTGCAGTATGATGATTAGAGAACTAAGGGTCAGGAAAATGTGTGTTTTGAACCCTCCCTCCTCTGACACACACTGGCTATGTGGTCCTGGACAAGTCTCTCATTGAAAAAAAAATTTGTTTTGTTTTTAATTTGTGAACTAAAACAATCATTTCCATAACATAGTATTATAAAAAAGATGATTGCCCATGAAACTGCAAATCTATTATGTACAATTTGCTATTCCTTTTAAAAATATGGGCAAGTCTCTTAATTCTTAAATACTCCTCAGACCAGAGGTGTCAGACACTGGCCCTACTTCTGAGTGCAGCCTGAACCAAATAAAAGTATAATTGGAAAATATTTAATAAAATAAATAAAAATACAACAAAACATAGATATTGTTAATATGTGGTTTTCTTCTTAAAATTTTTAAAAATTTCTTTCATTAAATATTTCCCAACTATATGTAAAACATTTTTTTCAGGTCATTGATTCTTAAAAACAACTCATGATTACCAATAGCCCTTTAGCAGTAGGTAAATTAGGTAAAACTTACTCTAGCTACCCATCAGTCCTGAAGCATACCTGAACCTTTGGGGACAAATAAGTAAATTAACTGGTAGCAAGTTTATCATGAAAAACATGATCACCAAGAAGTATTATAACAAAACAGATAATTTTCTATCCTGTTCTGGAGGTTTGGAAGCCCTTAAACAATCACAATGAGCAAAAATAGCAATTGCTTTGGTCAATGCTTTTTCTGAAAAAAAAAATGTCTGATTTAAAAGCTTTTTAAAATAGTTCTGAGTGAATGCATTCATTTTTAAGTGGTACTCACCTTTTTGATTGTTATATGTTATATATATATGTATATATATATATATATATGTTATGCATATTGTGTTTGATCCATTATATTCATTGGCTCCCTGATCAAGGTCCTTCTGAGCTGGATACACTTGAAAATCATTTCAAGCTGGGAGAATATTTGGAAACTGTAAGCAAGGCTGACTCCAACTTTAGAATTTTTGGACCAACAAATATAGGGTATCCCAAAAGTCTGAGCGGACTTCTAAGCCATTAAAGCTTAAAAGACCATGTACTCACGGCAGGACCTTGGGTAACTCACCTAATCTCTGTGTCTCAGCTTCCTCATCTATAAAATGGTGATAATAAGATTTTTATTATGTACCTCAAAAGAGCATGAGGAAGGGATTTTGTAAATCTTAAAGCACTGTGGAAATGAAAATTGTTATGAATATTAGTGTTGGGTAGAACTATGGGGAATAGAAAAAAAGGGAGACACAAAGCAGTGTAGTCTTGGAAAGTTAAAGTTGGGTAGCTTCTGAATTCTACATTCTAGCCTTCATCCTCTTGACCACCAATAAGCTTACTCTTTCGAAAGGGCACTACATAGTTAATGTATCATTATTATTATTATTATTATTATTATTTTGGTAGCTGTGAAAACAGGGAAGCTATCAAGTCCAGGAAGGGGGAAAAATCACCTCAAAGGATGGAACAGCTACAAACCAAGCCTCTCTTGGAAGTTGGGAAGAGCTTTAGGAAACAGAACTCCAGTTTAAAGACTAAAAGCTCCCTTCCCTCTTCCTGTCCACCTGGTTTACATGCTATAAACCTGGTATAAAACTTCAAGGAGGTGTGAGCACATTTTATCACTCTTGGATAATTCATTTTGCAATTAATCAAGGGTTTTATTTTAGGCTGATTAGCAGCCAGTCATTTTCCAGTTTTGACATTCCAAAAATATTCTCTCTTGATTGACTACCTCTTTTGAAGTGCAGCTGAAAGTTGCCCAACTTGTTACCAGGCACCGAAAATTCTTTCTGTTGACACACAGGGAACCCTCTCATTATATGAGTCAGTGTCGTTTTGCAACTGAATAAACTGTTAACTAAATTGGAAAAAACTGTCATGGAGATGATAAAGGCCATTCGGGAGAGAGCCGCCGACACTCTCTGAACTCTTTAACTCCTACCTTTCAATGAAGAGGCCGCTTGTAAGGAAATTGATGTCTGAGAGATTAAAGGTGAAATCCAATACGCTTTCCCGCCCCAACAAGCTGCCTCCCCATGATTAAAAGGAAATGCCTAGACATGTCCCTAATGTGACAGCAGCCTAGCAGGGAGTGGACTCGGGAGCTCATTCAGCAAACCAACACACAAAAAAGGACAAGACACAATGGTTTGTGATTCAGTTTGTCAATCCAATAACCCTTCCCAGGTTCAGGAGAATGACTTTCACCTTGATATAATTCTTTCCTTTGCTCTCAAGCCCACACCCAGATTCCTGACACCTAAATCAACAAGTCCAAGCTCTGTAAAAACTAAGGCTTTACATGTGTAAACATGGTACAAAAAACACTGGAACAGGAAGATCAGGGTTCAGATCCTAACACTGCCACTTACTACTTCGGTGACCTTGGAGAAATTACTTAATCTCTCCGGGCTTCAGTTTTCCTTCTTGCAATCTAACTGAATCTGGGTTCCTCCATTTTCACTTACCTATCCAACCAATACTGATCCAGCATAGATTCTCTTATGTCAACGAAGATTAAAGTTTTCTCTTCTTTCCTTAAGTTTCTCATAGCATTTTGCTTTGCTCTCTTTTGCCCCCATCTCATCCCACCTTGTATTACCTTTATTTCTATTCATGTGGTATCACTGCCTCTTCTCCTCCCATGTTTGACCCTTGGAGAGCAAGAATTGTGCCATTGTTAATATTTGTGTCCTAGTCCTGAAGGGAGTGCCCTGGCCATGCTTCAGTGGATCTATGACTGCATCCATTAAGGATTCCATTCCACAAGTGTAGCTTGCAGCCCATCCACACCTCATTCTGTCACAGAATTTCAGAATTGGAAGCAACCACCAGGGCCATCCATTCCAATCCACACCTGAAAAGGAATAGTTACTACAATATACTTAACAAGTCATCATCCAGCCTTTATTCCAAAACTTCCAATATGAGGGACTCTACTATCTCTTAAGGCAACCCAAATAACTTTAGGATTGCTCTAATTGCTAAGAAGGTTTTCCCGACATTAAATCTAAACTTGTTGCTTTACCACTTTCATCACTGCTCTTAGTTTTGCTCTCTGGGGACAAACAAAACAATTCTCAATCCTTCAACATGAATGGCTTTCAAATATTTAAATGGCTATTATGTAGCCCTAAGCCTGCTCTTCTCTGAGTTAAATATCCTTAGTTCCATCAGCTGATCCTCAGATGGTTCGTATTATAAATGAATCTATTTCCTCTTTCCATCCAGGTTGTCCATAGACAAAATCTATCTGATTTCTTCTTCCATTGACCTTCACTGACAGACTCTTATCTCTGTCTTTCCATTAAACCTCCACAGAAAGTCCATCCATGGGAACTTTCTGTCTGGAAACTGTGTAGAAAACAGAATTTGAGGACTGTCTATTGGTTATTCTAACTATATGACCCCCATCTCATTTTCTAATCATATATTTTCTGGTAATATCATTTATGCCACTTTACCTGTATTATTAATTGATGATAATATACTTCAGTCTACTTCTGCCCACCATGTACTTCTCCCAGCTTTGACTTTCTGGTAACCTGAAACTTGAAGTTTTTGGAATTTGTATTTTGTATTATAAATTTTGTATTATTGTATTATGAATTTGTATTTGGTATTATGTAACTCAAAGTAATATATTTTAGATTCAATCAAATAATATTTCCTAATTTTTAGAGGGAGGAGGGCAGGGCAATTGGAGTTAAGTGACTTGCCCAAGGTCACACAGCTAGTAAGTTTGTCAAATGTCTGAGGCCAGATTTGCACTCAGATCTTCCTGACTCCAGGGCCAGTGCTCTACTCGCTGCACCACCTAGCTTCCCCTAAAATAATATTTCTAAAACACTTTGTACAGCTCCTGGAATGTACTAGGTACTACATAAATGCTAGATATTATTATTACTATTATTAGCTAAAGAATATTTAGGCTAGAAAAAGATTCCTTCATTTTAAGGCAAAGCCTAATGTCATTAAAAAAAGCCTTGCACAATTTTCCAAATATAATACATTCTGCTCACCTCCTCCTATTTAATTCTAGTTTCAGTTCATTATCCATCTCCATATGTTACAAGATACATCTGGACCTTTTAAGAAGATGACATATAGTTTGCCCACTCAACTGTATATCATAATCTGGACAATATGACTCCTTCGTCCACTTGGTTTTTACTTTGTTGATAGGAGCAAATGTGAGTAATTTTGAATCTTATTTAGGAAGTCTGTATCGTTCCAGGGTTTGATGCAATTAGTACAATGGCAATTACAAAGAAGAAGACCTCACTGTCTATAGGAAATCTCAGCCTATATCTGGCAGAGAGTAGGAGCATTGTTGAAATGAAAAATGCTGAAGGAGATGTGGGAAAAATAGGTACAGTAAAGAACTGCTAGTAGAGTTGTGAACTGGTCCAACCACTCTGGAAAACAATTGAGAACTATGCCCAAAGGCCTACAAAATTGTGCATACAGTTTGACTTAGAAATACCACTAGTAGGTTTTTATCCCAAAGAGATTTAAAAAAAAAGCAAGAGAACTTATATGTACAAAAATATTTATAGCAATTCTGTTTTTCTTTTTGTGGTGGCAAAGAATTGTAAATTGAGAGGATACCCATCAATTGGGGAATGATTGAACAAGCTGTAAGATATGATCATGCTTAAATGCTATTGTACTATAAGAAATGATGAGCAGGATGGTTTCAGAAAAACCTGGGAAGATTTATATGAACTGATATAAAGTGAAGGGAGCAGAACCCTGAGAATGCTGTACATAGTAACACTGTGATTATATGGTGATCCACTGTGAATGACTTACTATTCTGATCAAGACAATGGTCAAAGACAATTCTGAAGGTCTCAATGAAAATTGCTATCCACCTCCAGAGAGAGAACTGATGAACTCTAAGTACAAATGGAAGTATAATTTTCTTTCTTTGTTTTTCTTGCTTTTTGTGACATGGCTAATAAGGAAAAATGTTTTTAATGCTTTCACATATATAGTTGATATCATATTGCTTTCCTTATCACTGGCTGGAGGATGGATTAAAAGGAGGGAGAGAATTTGGAACTCAAAATTAAAAAAAAACGATCACTAAGAACAAATAAATAATAATTAGAAATTTAAAAAGAGAAGCAGAAAAGAAGAAATAGTTAATGCACTCTAAGATCCACAGAGCCCATCTATTTCTTGGCTATAGCATCCTAGAATAAAAATGAAGTAATCCCTCAAATAAACAAACAAATGAATGAATGGATGACTGTTGATTGATTCCATTTATACACTTCCTACACATCCTTCATGACAGTGGTAAATATATTTTTGCCTCACAAAATATTAAAACTGGGTTTACCAACCAAATTAGAGTTATTGTATCTTTCCACATATCATATAATTTGGCATATGCACTGGTGTCACCTTGTTGAAGGGAAAGCCTTTAAGGTGACATCTTATTCTAAAGAGTTTAATGCTTTTGGCAGTCAACAAATAATGAGAGTATATTCTTAATACCTTTAGATCGAACATGTGCCTTTGAAGATGTGCTCACTTATGGAATGTCATTTGCAAAAGCCTGTCTACATCAAGCATGACCTTGATACAGATTATTCTCATTAGGCTTTCACAGAGATGGAAAGGTAAGTATGTGGGTTGGTGTTTGCTGACGTGGATGCACCCTGACATTGTGGATAGGGCACTGGTTTAATTATCAGGAAGATATGGGTTCAAATCTTACCTCAAACACCTACTAGCTTTATGACCCTGGTCAAATAATTCAACTTCCCAGTACCTCAGGGTCTTCATCTATCATGATGAGAGATTTGGGACTTGATGGCTTCTAAGGTTCTTTCCAGATTTACATTTATGATACCTTTTGGAACTTTTAATACCGAGCTCCTCTGTGGATATTTAGTCTAGTTCACGTGTTCTTGCTATCTTTGTTTTCTTTAGAGACATTTCTATTTCCTTAGTCTTGGCATATTAAGTGCCTAATAATTGTGTACTGAATTAATCTGATCCTTTGGAGTGTCTATCCATATGATATTATGTGTTCCAGTTTATTTACTTGTTAAGCACCTTCTATGACTCTAGCACTGTGATGAGCAATATTAGGGATATAAAAGAATCATAAGACATAGCCCTTGCCTTCACAGAGCTTATAATCTAACTACAGAAATAATTAATACATATAAAATATTAGAGAATAGAAAATACATAATATAACAAATTGTTTCTCTGAAAACAGATTTCTACTTGAAAACTACTTGAGGTTTAAATGTTTTTATGATAATAAAGTACTTATAATCCCAAACACATTTCCCCATAAAATTAATGCTATAAACAAGGTTAAAAATCATAGTTAGCTTCCCAGGCAAGACCACAAAAGCCTATTTAAATCATAATGCATCTTAAATATTTTGCATTTGCAATAAAAGATGGTAAAAATTACTATTACAACATGAGCAATTAAATAAAACAAATTAAATAATAACTTTGCATTTCTCTTTTTAATATATTTACAGTTTTTCAAGAGCTTTTCCTCACAATAACCCTGTGAAGTCGGTAGTATAAATATTATCTTTTTAGAAGGTATTAAAAGTGTATTATTTTCTTAAAAGCTGCATCTTACACAGTGATTATATTGGTTTTAGAAAACCAAATTCCTTTCCCAGATTCCCATTGACCACACTCCCTAGTTGTTGATTTCCCCATCTATGATATGAGGAGGGGAGGGCAGAGAGGTAGTGCAATGGACAGAGTGCCGGACCTAGAGTTGGGAAGACTTATCTTCTTGAATTCAGATCTGGTCTGAGACACTTACTAGTTGTGTAACCCTGGACAAGTCACTTAACTCTGTTTGCCTCATTCTCCTCATCCTCAATGAGCTGGAAAAAGAAATGGCAAACTATTATCTCTGCCATGAAAACCCCAAATGGGGTCACAAAGAGTCTGACATGACTGAAAAAAAAAAACAGCTGAACAACAAATATGAAGGGGGAAGGCAGATGGCTGATCCTAGGATGTTCCCTCAAATATCCCACAAGAACTTTGGTGGCATCCTTCTAATGAACTTGGACCACGTTATGTTGGACAGTAATCCACCTGCGTCTTATCTCCCTAGTAAGCCCAGTAAGTTTAGGATGGTATGTTACCCAAGCTTCATATCTTCTTTTGCATAATGTCCCATATGCAGAAGCTTAATAAATGTTTAATAAATTAATACATATTTTTACTTGAAGGAAGTAAAATGGCTTATGGAAAGTTATTGACTAGCAAAGTACAAAGCTGGCACTCATACCTTTTTTCGTTATAACACTGACTCATAAGAAATAGAGATGGATGGCAACAGATCTTATAACTCATTTCATTTTAAATTTGTAGTTTTAATTATTCTTGATACAGTTGTATCACTCTAACTAGTCTTACTCTTGTCATGAGAGGCAGTGTGGTGTAGGATAGGCCTCAGATTCAGGATGACTTCGATTCAAGTTCTAGCTTCTGATACCTACTGAGTATATATGACTGTGGACAAGTCACTTCTCTGTTCAATGCTCCAGGCAACTAAGACTCAAATTTGCAGAACTACTGCCCCTCTGTGCTAGTGAATGGAGTTTCTCCCCAAGAGCTTCCAATACTAATGAAATTATTGGCCCAAACCAAACCAAATCAAAACCAAACAAATACATGATGGTCAGATTGTACTCATTTTGGGGCTCACACATGAAATAGAAAGCTGGAGAAAGAGAAGATTTTCTTGAGGCAATTCAGCAAGAGTCGTTTAAAAATAGGGAAGAAGGGAAAGAGAATAAAGATTAGATTGGTATAGGTTGTGGGGAAAAGATTGATTCAGAAGACCGAAGGGAGAACAATGAAAAAATATGTCTGTCGTCCTCTTGAGGGAGAAGAAAGGGAGCAAAGGGGAAGAGATGTTAGGTAACACAGTACCTCTTGTTAGCCATCAGGTGGCAACATTAACCCAGGATTCCACTTAAGTTGCTCTCTGGACTTAAGTGGGGTATGGGGGTGAGGGGAGAGGGAACAGAAAAGCCTCTAGTCTAGAAGACACACAGAGCCAGAAGGCAGTGCAAAGGCAGCTCCTGTTAATACGCGCCAGGCTTCACCAAGTCAGATATATGTAACGTGTGGCTGTGTCTCTATGTTGAAACACCAATATAAAGACAATAAGAACGATAAATGGTCAAAAAAGTAAGAATAACTTAGGTTTCTAGGAGAAAGTGGAATTTGAAGTAGGTCTTATAAAATGGACTGAATCTGGTAGCCAGAATCCATTCATCTTCTAAAAGGTCCTTCGGATGAATGAATTCCAGATAAAAGCAGTCCTCCCAGAACTACTCTGGCTCAGTCCTCCTGAGCCTACCATGTCCCTAAACCAAAATCGTTCTAGAACTGAATAGGAAATGAGAACACGACGACAGGCGAGCTCACGCCTCACAGGGCTTTCCTCACCTTATCAGAGAATTACATCTGTTGAATTTCTGACCACCTGGGAAGGAGAGGGTTATGGAAATTTAGGCTGTATGAATAGAAGAATAGGGCTGCAAGAGGTGACAGTTCAACTGTCTTCTGCCCCATCAGACTTCCTATAGAAAACTGAGATCCTGAGTGCTGCCATATGTGAAGAAGGACATACCTAACCTGGAACATATCCAAAGAAGGATAGCCTGCATCATGGCAAGACTGAAGACCATGCTATACAAATGTCATTTGAAAGAAGTTGGGATAATCAGTCTAGAGAACAAAAGAATGGGAGGAGACATGAGAGTTGTCTTCAAGCCTCTGAAGGATGGCCATATGTAAAAAGTAAATAGACTTGCTTTCTTAGACCAAAAGGGCAGAACTAGGAGCAATAGGTGGGATTTTCAGAGAGGTATAGTGGGATGACATATAAAGAGGGAGAGAGAAAAAAGTTGCTAATAGTTAGAACTGTCCAAAAGTGGAATGGCCTACTGCAGAATTTTTTGTATGTCTCTCTGCTTTGTGCATATATTAAGATTCTCATTGGAGAGTTCTCCGTCACTGAAGAACAAAACTGGATGAAAACTTGTTGAAGATATTGTACAGGTAGAACCTATTCAGGTATGGACTGGACAGGGTGCTAACAGATGTCCCTTCCAGTCCTGAGGTTTTGTGATTCTATGGAAGTGTTTGGGAAAAATGGCATGCTTCTGTTCACAGACATGTATTCACCATATTTAAGCCAAACTTCACCAGATAGGGCTCTCCCTTGGCAAGAAGAATAGGTTCATCCTTGCCCTATGCAGATGCCCTAGGCTTGTAGATGTCATTGTTCTATGTTAGGATATGAAAACATATCATTCTTCCCTTTTAGGTGCTACTTCTCCTATATCTGCTCAAGGGTAGAACAGTGGGGAATCATATCCTTATCATCCAAGGTCTAGGGAAAGATTCAGACTCCTCTGATATTGCTATGTGATTCTAAAAGTCTTCTTTGATGGGAATTTTTTTCCTCTTCCTAGTCAAATCAGGAAGATCACCTCCACTCTGCTAATCTCCAGAATTACATCTGTCTCTCATTGGGTGCAAAAGGGTCCAGAGTCAACATCAATAAACTCACACTAAAATGAAGCAAGGGCTTTTTTTTCCAAATTGACATTCCGGGTTCAAAGTTTTTAACTGGAAGGTTTTTCAACAACTGTACAATGGCTACAGTACCATCACATATTTTACAAAAAGATTTAAATGTTAGGGTAGCATAAGGACAGGAGAAGTTGGGTTAGGACTAGAAAAGACTGAATCAAAACAAAGACAGAGTGGGGTAATTGAAGGAAAACTGAATTTGGGGTCAGACAACATAGGTTCAAATCTCAGTTCTCTTAATTATTAGCTGTAAGATCTTGGGGAATTCATTTCCCTTGTCTGATCCATGGTTTCCTCAATGATGAGGGTGACCATATAATTTCTATGATGCTCCCCATCTCTGAAGATCTGTGATATATGAGGATGAGCAAGACACAAGGAAAATTTTGGGTAAAACAGTTAATTACTCAGTATCCTGCCATCTACACTAAAATTCACCTTGGTTGATAGTCCATGTCATGTGAGGATAGCTTGAAAGAAGATCGGATGGTGAGCCTTGAGATGGGAAAAGTCACAAGAAACATAATCTCTATCTTTTAAGGACCAGAAGACCTGTTATGAGAAAGAAGGTTTAGGCATCTTCTGCTGGGCACAGAGAACAGACTAGAAACAAGGGGTAGAAGTGACAAAGGGGACGTCAGTGGCAAAGGGAAGGATGTCAGGAAAATCTTACTAACTACTAACACTGTTCAAAGCTCAAATTGGGCTGCCTTGGTTGGCGTTGGGCTCTTCCTCTTTGGAAGCCTTACTGCAAAGGATGGGTGTCCACTTAATGAGTCTAAAGTGGCAGGAACGCCTTGTAATTATGAGTAGGACTACATGGACTCTCAGGCCTCTTCTAACTCCAATATTCTGTAATTCTGGGTAAAAATACAGGAGCAGGAGGGGAAACAAACTTCAAGATCTTTTATGAAAATAACTGACATTTCCATGGTGTTCTATAGATTAAAAGTTGTTTCTTCACCACGGACTTGGGAGGCAAGCTGCGTATATGTGATTCTCCCCACTTAACAGATGAAGAAACTGAGGCTCAGAAAGTTGAAGTGATCTGGCAAGAGTCACCCAGGTAGAAAAGGGTAGATTCAGTACTTGAACCTAGACTTTATGACTCCAAATTCTCTCTTTTCACTATGCCACATTGACTTTTCACTTAAAACAACATAACACTCCAAAGTCAGTGAACACAGAGGATGCAATGGCAAATGAACACTATATTCCTTAAAAGCATCTCCCACCCCCCATAGAAAATGGTATTAACCTTGGAGCCAATCCTACACAGTACATACATTTGTAAGGAGGGGATATGTATGTATGTGTGGGGGTGCAAGCTCATTAAGGCTTGCTTGAAGAAAATGAAGCGGACTGAAAAAATAGTGTGGGCTCTTAGAGCGGCAGTTCCTGAAACATAAAAGAAATGGACGTTTCTGCTAAGAAACAAAAATGTTTCTTTGCTGTGTCTTGGGACACAACATTCTCAGCTGGCCTTTTCTTTGCATTTAGAAATGTCACCCACACCTTCTACCTCAGCCCCTTTCTGGGTACCAGAGTAACGCAAGTCTTTTAACTCCCTTTAGAAATAAGCCACTTTTCAGTTTAAGAGTGTGCTGAACAAGGATAGGTCTGTTGGCCTTTGGGCTGTTTGCAAGCATTTGTCTACTCTGTCTTTTTTTTAAAAAAAACATCTAGTTGGGTATATTGACCTCAGCTTGGCATCTTTCTAAAGAAAAGAAAAGCGACTATTCATCAGGATGAGAAAAATTGCTGTTTTCCATAATACCTGTGCCAGAGGGTTACACGGAGGCCATTGTGAGCCTGACATGATGGGAAAACAGTCCAGTTCATACAGCATAAAGACCTAGTGCCCTGAATGACTAATAGGAATGATATAAATGCATTTCTACAAACATAATACAATAATAACACCACCTTACATTTGTGTGGTGCTTCATGGGTCAGAAAAAAGTTGCCATGGGCATTCTCTCATTTAATCCTCCTACATAGCCAAGGCCTAAAAGAAATCAGGCAGTAGACTTGAGCATTTCAATAAACTCTGGAACTCTATTACATTTTTTTCTTTTTGATTGTCTAATTTTTATCCTTTTTTTCAGTTTCTATAACATGCCATTATCCTGTTTCCCCCCATGATGCCTCTGACTATTCTTCTCTTATCTCCTTTTTTCTTTCTCCTATCCCTATCTAAATATCGGTCTCAGTTCTCTTCTATTTGATTTCCTCCATTCTCACCTCTTTGACACTAACATCTAAGGAGAGGAGTCACCAGGGTCCAACTCCACTTCTGCGTTTCCTACCGGCCACCAGATAGCTTCACACAGATGTCCTATCATTTCAAACTGAACATGCCCCACACTGAACTCCTTCTCTATCCTTAAAAGTCAGCTACTTTCCCCTAGAGTCCCAGAATATTGGAATTAGAATGGCCTTCAGAGGTCATCTAAGACAACTGCCTCATTTTAGACAATAGGAGAATGAAGCCCGGAAGAGTGAAGTGACTTTAAGTAACAAACCTGCTGGAATTCAGACCCATGTCCTGGACTCCAAATCCAGAGCTTTTCGTACTTCCCTTTGCTATGGTTCCTCCCTCCAATGAACCCTTGTGTTTGTCCTTCGTTTTCGAAGAGAACCATGACATCAGGGAAATGACGACATGACGTGCAGTTGACTTTGATTTGAGTGAGGGAGGGCTGTGCAAGGTCACCAGCCTCACTTTCTCCTCCAGAGCCATCTGGATCCAGTGGCCTGATATTCACCAAGATGACTGGAGATAGCCCAGGATGCTATCTCCTGGCCCTTTTAAGCTAAGGCCTTTTCAGGTTCTCATTTCGAGTGAGGTAACACCCATTTAGTGAATATTGACTTTGGGAGTGTCTCTTTTGGCCCTTAACACATTCTCTCTCATGCTGTATTTATTTGTGTACTTGTCATATCCTCCCTACTGGACATTAAATTCCATAAAGGTAGGACTATGTAATTAATTTTGGTGTTTCTGATAGCACCCAACACAAGGTAGGGAAGATGCTTAAATATGTTTATAAAATGAATTTGAGAAATGTATCAAACATAAAAACTTATATGTGTGGATAATTAAGAACACCTGGTATATCTGGTCTAGTAGCTTACTCTAAATACTGATATTTTATAATGAAACCTGACTTTTATAAATAAGATATTATTAGGGCTTATTCTACAAATTTGGGCAGGTAGGTGGTACAGTGTGGCCCTGAAGAAAGGAAGACTTATCTTTATGAGTTCAAATCTGGCCTCAGACACTTACTAGCTGTGTGACCCTGGGCAAGTCACTTGACCCTGTTTGCCTCAGTTTCCTAATCTATAAAATGAGCTGGAGAAGGAAATGGCAAACTGCTACTGTATCTCTACCAAGAAAACCCCAAATGTTCCACAAAGAGTCAGTTACAACTGAAATAACTGCACAATAACAAAAATTCTACAGATGGGGAAAATTAAATGAAGGTATTAGATTAGATGTCCCCAAGGGTCCTTAGAGCCTGAGTCCCATAGAAGTGAGGTGTTTGAGGTTAGACAATGGTAGCAACCCAGGTCTGCTAACTCCAGATCCAATTATTTTCACACCACACACAGATCATAGCTAGCTCCAATACGAAAATAATATTGGAACTCCAGGTCCCATTTCTGCCACTTATTAGCTATGTGACTATGAGCAAATCATTGAATTTCTTTCAGGTTTGGTTTCCTCATCTGTAAAAAGAGGACCATAAAACCTGGATTACTGACCTTGCTTTGAAATTAAAATGTTTTGTCAGCCTATCAGAACTACAGAAATGTGAGCTACAGCTAGAATGCAGCCCCTAAAGTAAGATATTGCCTCTTCTCCTCCTCACCCCACAAAAAGTAGAAAGGATGTTAACTTGGGAGGTCACAACAGCATCACCCTAGCTCTCTGCACATTCATTTTCAAATTGTATTAACCTACTTTGATGGTAATGGTCTCATTTTTTAAAATTATTATTTATTTATTTATTTTTAATTTATTTTTGACATGTTTGGTTTTCAGCATTGATTTTCACAGGCGTTTGAATTACACATTTTCTCCCCATTTCCTCCCCCCCC
>CM053624.1:283470313-283515801 GCA_028646595.1 Phalanger gymnotis
TTTTTTTATAGGTTTTTGGAGGGACTTGGTGGGGAGCTCACGCCAGTCACTGCTTCCCAGCCGCCATCTTGGCTCCGCCCCCCCGTAATGGTCTCATTTTAAGACGGAAACCATTTCCAGGAGTGAATGAAGCATCTATTATCCTTGTGATCAATAGACAGCAGTATCTCTTTTAGCATTAGATGTTCTCAGTCAGATGTAACAGCATCATAACATTATCCCTCTCAAACACATTCCTTCCCAATGTCAGCTGGAACTAGCCAATCAGGCAGCCTAGCCTTGGACAAAGATCTTATCTACAACTCAATATGTTTTCTGCATTTAGGCTCCATTCTGGGAATAACAGTGGTATGGCATTGTCCTCCTAATAACAATTTCAAAATTACTATTTAAAACCAGTTCTGAAGTGGCAATGACTTCACTGCATTCTTTTACTTTGAAATAGTCACCAATATGTGGTGTGATGAGTTCAGAGCAGGCCAAGATTCAAAATAGTTACAGGCACTGAAACTTAGTCAACAAGACATATCAGCTCTGAACATCTTGTGCATGTATCAGCATTGAGCAAATAATCTTGTCCGATGCATATTGGGTTCCAACTGTACAATATTCCATATTAATACCAACAGTTGTTTGTTTTTAAAGAATGTTCCAAGTACAATAGCAAGAAAGATCCCAGAGCTGCCTTAGGTATCAAGGAAAATAAACATCAATGTCTGATTACTGAGGAATTCTGGGACCCTGAAAGAAAGCACTTTGGTATTGTTGGAATGTAACCAACACTAAATAGCATTTTGTGGCTTCCCTACCTCTTTTTCTCACCTCGAATTTCTCGTATCTTTTTTTCCTGACTTTCCTTGGCTCCTCTCACATTTTACTCTCTACTTTACTTTCTGGCACATGACATTTCTCCCCAGCACTGTGCCTCCCTATCCCTCCCTCCCTCCCCCCCCTCTCTCCCCATCTTTCTTTCACACACACACACACACACACACACACACACACACACACAATTGTTTCCTTTTCTTTGCTTGATTCTTCCCTGGTTTAGATATCAGGCTTCTCACATTTGTCCCATAAAAGGAGTTTGAAAGAATGCTTTATTCTCAATTTTTCAGACTAATTTGTATAGTACTGGTATTAATTGTTCTTTGAAAGCTTGATCGAACTGTCACATAAATCCATTTGGACCACTTTCTTAGTTCTTTGTAGGTACTGTTAAAAAAAAAGGTGTTGTTGTTCAGTTGTTTCAGTCATGTCTGACTCTTCACAACCCCATTTTGGGTTTTCTTGGCAAATATATTGGAGTGGTTTTGCCATTTCATTCCCTAGCTCATTTTACAGATGAGGAAACTGAGGCCCAGGGTTACACAGCTAATAAGTACCTAAGGTCAAATTTGAACTCAGGTCTTCCTGATTTCAGACCTCACACTTTATCCACTGTGACATCTAGCTGCTGGTAGTTATAAATAATTGATACATAGGCCATTTCCTACACCTCTGCCTTTTACCTTTCAGAGTTTCAAAAAATGATTCTCAGAATATTAATTTTCTACTAATTTTATTATGCTACCCTGAAAAAATTGTTCTCTTGTTTTTTCTTCTATTTCTGGGGGGACTTAAGTGGTTAGGTAAGGAAGGAGGAACAAGAAAAGATGTGACAAAGGACATTTCTGAAGATTTTTCTATACTTAGATGGGACCGTGATCTCATCAATGCAGATTGCATTCCCATTTGCACCATTTTATACTGTTCAATTCTTATCTAGGTTTTTCTGCAAGTCTCAAGGGAAATTCAATTTCAAAGGATTCCCAATGTGGCATGCACAAATTAGGCACCTTTTTGTCTCATTCTTACTATAAGACCTTCTCACCTCCTTTTCCTATTATGCAAGCCCTGTATTTAGTCTTTACGAGCTGTTTCTCATGCTTAATTAATTCTTACTACTGGAAAGATGTTTTAGCTTTTTACATTCTGCTATTTTGAACTATAAATTGGTTAAAAAATAATTTTCCACATAATTATAATAGTTTCATAATATTTTTAGGTTTATAATCAGTCAAACAAAAAGCATTTATTAAACACCTACTATGTGCCAGCCACTGTACTAAATACTGGGAATACAAAAAGAGGCAAGACTGTTCCTGACCTCAAAGAGCTTCCAATCTAATGGGGGGAGGTAGTAAGCAAATAACTCTGTACCAATAAGCTCTATACAAAGAACTTTATCCATAACAACCCTTTGAGGTAGATAGTGGAAATATCATTATCCCCATTTTACTAATGAGGAAATTTGGGGTAAGAGAAATGAAGTGATTTACCCAGAGTCATGCAGCTAATTTGTGTGGGAGCCAACACTTGAACCCAGGTCTTGTGACTACAATACCAGATTTCTCTCCATTATACCATGTTGGCATCACCTACTTCTGTGTCCAGCACTTGTTCTGAAGTCACAGCATCATAACTGTAGAGTCTGAAGGGATCTTTGAAGATTTTTTTTCAACCTCATTTTAAGAGATGAGGAAATTTAGGCCATGAAGGGAGGAATTAACTGAGCCAGAATTTGAACACAGGTCCTTCAACATCAAATCTGGTGCTATTGGCACAAGAATATACAATGACTATTTTTTTTTGTTTGATAAGAATACTTGTCAGTTGTTATTTCCTTCTTCCTCATGTTATACTGAGGGCCACAGGGTAATCTAAGCTCTCAGATTACCCGCCTCCCTTTCCAGATGACCCACACCTTCTCACTAAAATCTGTATCTGTGAGCACCAACACAGAGAGGCTTTCTACGGCAAACACTGAATGATGTGGGATAGCAAAAAGGTAGAATGACCTCAGAGACCTAGGAATGATGGTGATGATGATAACAGCTAGCATGACACCTCTTTAAAGTTTGCAAAGCACTTTTCATACGTTATCCTGCTTGATCCTCATAACAACCACACGAGGTAGGTGGTAGCCATATTTGAACTCAAGAGGATGAGTCTTCTTGAGTCTGAGGGCAGTGCTCTATCCACCTAGCCACCCAACCACTCTGGAAAGAGCACTACTTTTGAAATTGGGAGAGGTGCCTTCAGCTCCTGACTTTTCTACTTATTGACTATGGGGGACCTTGGGAAAGATGGTTCCATATCTTCCAGCCTCAGTTTTTCCCTCTGTACAACGTGGAGTGTGGCCTGCCTGATATTGCAGCTTTTCATTCTGCGAGTCCATATCAGTAGACCAAGGATTTGGAATTTCAGGAATCAGTCTGTAGACATTTATTAAGCACTTACCGGGGACCAGATGGCAGAGTGAGAACTCCCTCCACCAAGATAGGTCACAGTGTGTACCACAGTATGACTTAGTAGAAGGCAGAGAAGAAAAAAAAAGTCCTGGATTTGTAAGACCTGTGTTCAAATCCTTCCATTCTGACTTGCTGTCTGGGTGACCTTAGGCCTCAGCTTCCTCAATTGCCAATGAGGAGATTGGACTGCATGAGGTCTAAGAACCTTTCCAGCTCTAGAACTATGATCCCTTGATCCAAGTATTAATTGCCTAAGGCTGAGAGAGGGTAGGGGACTTGCCCACAGTCCTACAGCTACAGTAATTAGTGCCATAAGCAAGATTTGAACCCAGGTCTTCCTGACTCCAAGTCTACCTCCTTGTAGTTAAGCAACCACACAAGATTCACTACAGGCCTCATTAAATGAAGCCTTGCAGAGCCAGCTCGCAAAGGAGGCCATTTCAAGAGAGAGGAACCTTGTGTTCCCGTTCTGGTTCCTGATATTCTACCTCCTATAAAATGCTGCAGTGATATATCGAGTTGAATTCAGAATCTGAACACCCATTTTTGAGGGTGCGGCACCTCTCGGGACCTATCAGAGCACCACTGTATAGACCAAATGTAGGACAAATAACAGCCACCAATTACATGAATAGTCCTTATTAATCAGGTATTTTAAAAAAAGGCTTGGTACAGCAACCATAGATGCTGTTCTTTTCTTTTTTGGACAATAAATTAACTGAGCTCATTTTTCAGTGCACAAATGGCACAAAACACTGACTCCCTGCGGCTTTTAAATGAGGCTTGGAAAACTCTCACTGCAGGTGGCCTGCCTTCACCCTCTGTTGACTCCAACCCAGCACTCTTAGGGCCACTTCGGTGGAAAGCTTTCCCCACGATTATCCAGGGTCATGCAGGTAGTAAGGAGAAGAGCCCAGATTACATCTTCTCTAACCACAGCGATATTAGACAAATCACTTAACCTTTATGGTCCTCAGTTTCCTTATCTGTGAAATGGAGGGATATGGAAGGTTCTCAGAATAGATGTTCTGGGAGCTCCTTTTCGTCTTTAATAATTAGTGATTTTGCTAGTCAGGGAGCCTTAGAAATCAAACTGTCTTCTAAGAGCTGCACAACCACAGACTTAGGAACCAAAAGGACTTCTAGTCTAATGTCTCCTCCCCATGCCCTTTCACAGATGAGAAAATGAAGCCAGGAGAGTTTAAACAACTTGCCCAAAGTCACATAGATAATAATCAACAGATATGGAATTGGAATCCATTTCCACAGACTCCAAACTTAGCCCTCATCTGCTGCAAGGATTTGATGTCTTATTACCACACTGCACGGTGTCTAGGCAAACAGGGTGAAGTGCTTGCCCAGAGTCACACAATTAGTAAGTATCTGAGGTCAGATTTGAATTTGTGAGGATGGTTCTTCTTGAGTGTGTTGGTAAGCAAAATGGGCTCTTAGCACTCAGCTCAACCAAGTGCCCTTGAAGAGTTTGGCTTTTGTTTCCTTTGATTAATTCAGTATATTTCATTGAGTCTTACTAGGTGCTAAGCCCCAGGCCCAAACCCCTATTAGGTGCTAAGCTCATGTGGGCGTGAAGCTCCCAGGGTCCTAAGGGGAGGGGCTAAAACCAGAGCCAACCACAGGAGCTTAAGTTCTGGTCACTCAGACAACGCTTGATGACATCTGAAACTGTATAAGAGGAGAGAACACAGCTTGGAGATTGAGACTTGTTGGAGCCAGAGACAGCGACAGCCAAAGCTGAAGCCAAAGGAGCTGAAGAAGCAGGCGCTGCTGGTAGCAAGGCTGACCCGCGTGTGGACCAGAGAGTGCTGAGCAAGGGCTTGAGGCCAGTGGGTAATCTTCCTACCTGAGGGGAGAAGCACGAATATGATTTGGTTAAATGTCATCATGTTTTTGTGTAACCTCCTGGTTACTTTTGTGAGGCGGACTTATTGGGCCTGGAAGCTTTTGGCCAGGATATCGAATTGGGGACACTGGTTCATGGGTCTGCTACTTTGGAGCTTGAATAAATGTTTTAATTCTTCTGCCTTCTATTTAGAGAATTCCTTATATCCTGCAGTTCTGAACCATTCAGACATATATATGATTTTCTTTGAAATCATAAATTCTGCCTTTATAATATATTGAGACTGAGGGCAGTGGTCTATCCACTGACCCACCCAGCTGCTCTGGAAAGAGCACTAGATTTGAAATCTCAGAATTGGAAGGAATCTCAGAGGTTAATTATTTCAAACCATACCTGAACATGAATCTTCTCTACTTCATACCAAATAAGTCGTCCAGGCTTGGCTTAGAAGCTTCCCATGGCGGGGGGGGGGGGGACCATCACCTCAGGGGAAACCCATTCAGCATTTGCATGGTTCTGAGAGTTAGGAAATGTTTCCATTGGGTCTAAATTGGTCTTTTTGTAACTTCTACCTGGTGTTCCTAATTCAGTCCTAAGGGGCCAAGAGAAGCAAGCCTAAGACCACTTTGACATGACTGTCCTTTAAATGTTTGGAAGACACCTAACATGACCCTGAGGAATCTTTTTCCCCCTAGAGGCTAAACATTCCCATTTCCTTCATTTGATCATCGTGTGGCATAAATTCATTTGTCCTTTATTGGACATTGTGCAAATAGGGCTATCTCATTATATAATTGAAAATTACCATATCAAGCAAACTGTCTTGGTACACAGTTTCATATTAATAATAATAATAATAGCTAATCTACTTAAGGTTTACAAAATGCTTTCTGAATATTATCTCATTTTACTGTTACAATTCAAGAGGTAAGTAATTTTATTATTGCCATTTTATGGATGAAGAAACTGAGGAAAGTAGAGGTTAAGTCCTCAATGTTGCACAACTAGTAAATGTCAAAATCAGATTTGAAACTAGGTCTACCTAATTCTGTGTCCCATGTTCTATCAACTCTGCCACCTGGCTGCCTCTATTTGAATCACTCCTGTATTTTCCCAAAGAGGTAGGAATCCAAGGTGTGATAGGAAGGCATTCCTGGACCTAAACCCCATATTTCTCTACTGGATTATCTATTTCCCCTCGATAGGTGATAAAAATCCTTCTACTCCATAACCAAAGATGCAAATACCCCTGGGGAATATGGTAAACCACTTCTCTGTGAGCCCACGTTTTACTCATCTCCAGGATTAAATGGTCTATGGTGGTCTCTTACAGTTCTCAAATCTGTTGTGACTAATATTCATGCTGGGGTATAAGTTATTGATTCTGGATTCCCTCCCTCCCTCCCCCCTCTATTACCCCAAGAACTATTGATAGGAGAAATCAGGAAGATATGGAAGCTACAAAGAGTAACCAGGAGAAGATATTTCTGTAGATTGTGAAAAATAGGGGGAGTTGGTGGCACCAAAGACAAAATTTCCTTATTCCACAAATATGCTTTATGCCAACGTTGATCCCTTGGGAAATAAATTGTGAGGGTTCAGACAGTTTGACTTCCTGAAGATGGCTTCCTAAATGTGTTTTTCCGACTGCAGATTTGTTCTTTCACAATGCCCGAAGAGAGTACCCAAGAGAACAGCTAAACACTGGATGGGGAAATCAGAAACTATGATAACCCAGGAATTTCTCTTTTCTCCTAACTGCAGTTTGTCCACCACAGGAAAAAAAAACTTAGAGAAATATCTGAACATCCCTTCTGATGAACACAAACACAAAAGCCCAGACACAGGTGGCAATGATAATTAAATAAATGGATAATTAGAAAGGAACAAAAAGAATAAAGACATTTTTTTCACTCTCTGGTAAGAGTTCAGGTTCAATAAGCATTTGAGGACAATTTCAGGCTTATTATTTGTCCTTGACTGAAAGGCACAGTGTAAAGTCACATTTTGTGGGAGCTGGTTCACCCTTCTCAAATGAAAGAAAAGAGGGGAAAAAAATAAAGGTCATGTTGACTTCCCAGGGAATATAAGAACAACTTTAAAAAATAGTTTATTCAACTTTTTCCTCTATACCAAGAAACCTTTGACATTTCTTGGAAGAAACATGAGGAATGCTGTCAATGGTAGAGATCACAGGGTCACAGAATTTAGGGGCTGAAAGAGATCTTAGTTAGCAGCCATTTAGTTCAACCCTCTTCCCCAAAATGGAATTCCTGCTGCTATCTCCCCAACAATTGGTCATCCAGCCTCTGCTAAAAGCTCTGCAATGAGGGAGAGCCTGCTATCTGCCAGGGTAGCCAATTAAACTTTTGAATAGCTATAATTCTTAGGACTTTTTTTGGTTTGTTTTTGTTTTATTTTTTTCCCCCAAACTCAAGCCTTTATTTCCTTCTTTGCAATTTGTATCCTTTGCATCTAGTTTTCTCATTTGGTACTGAAGAACCCCAATCCAATCCTTTTTTCATGTAACAGTCCTTCAAATATTGGAACAGAGCTAACACATCTCCCGTAGTCTTCTCTTCTCTAGATGAAACATCCCTAGTTCCTTTAAGTGATCCTCATATAGCACGGCCTCAAGGCCTTGGATCATACTTGTGACTCTCCTACGGATGTTCTCCAAACTATTACTATCCATCCTAAACTGTGGTTCCCAGAACTGAACATAATATGTCATATGTAGTGGGATGTAGTGTAGAGGACAGAATGACTATAGCCTCCTTATTTTTGGAAGCTATGTCTCTACTTTGTTGTTCAGCCATTTCAGTCATGTCTAACTCTTCGTGACCCCATTTAGGACTTTCTTGATAAAGATACTTGCCATTTCCTTCCCCAGCTCATTTTATACATGAGGAAACTGAGGCAAATGGGGTTAAAAGACTACGCCAGGGTCACACAGCTAGTTAGCGTCTGAGGCCAGATTTGAACTCACAAAGATGGGTCTTCCTTACTCTAGGCCTGGCACTCTATTCTGCTTCACCACCTAGCTGCCTATGCCTCTATTAATGAATCTCAAAATTACAAAAGCTTTTTGTTCATATCACACTGCTGATGCATATTGAACTTTCAGTACACTAGACTTTCCAGATAAATGGCCATTTAATCACAGTCTCCTCCTTGTCCGTACTTATGAAGGATGACACAATGGTTAGAGCATTGAGCAATGAGTCAGAAAGACTGAAGTTCAAATCTGACCTCAGATACTTACTAGCTGTGTGACCCTGGGCAAGTCACTTAACCCTGCTTACTTCAGGTACCTCATCTGTAAAATGAGTGAGAGAAGGACATGGCAGACCATACCAGTATCTTTGCCAAGAAAACCCCAAATGGGGTCACTAAGTGTCAGGCGAGTCTGACTGAACAACAAAAGAGTCCATTAATCATAGTGATACTATACAGGCCAAAGACCTGGGAGTGATAAACTTGATCGTCTAATTCAAGTTAGACAATACTTACACTGCTCTCTAGCCATTCTCTCCTCCTCCACCACCGCCTTAGGGCATCTAACTAGAGATGGATTATGGGATCACAGAATGAGAACCAAAAGTGACCTCACTGGTTTTATTAGATTCAATCCAACGCTCTATCCTGTCAGGATCATTTTAGATCTTCCTTCTGTCCATCGTCTTTGTGTCATATCTGCAAATTTGATAATCAACCCCTCTGTACCTTTATTTAAGTCACTGATAAAAATATCAACAACTGAATGTCAAACATAGATCCTTAGGGCACTTCCTTGGCAAGCTCCTACAAAGCTAACATTGGGCCTCTAACGATTATTCTATAAACACCAGTATAGAAAGATCATTTTAATGTAATAAAAGTTATATGTCTAAAGCTAAAAGCTGGAAATATATGCAATAGGAGAATAATAACATTCCCAATGTTTATCTCCATTAGTACCTAGTAGGTACTTAATAAATGTTGGTTGAGTTAAATACTTTGTAAGTTCTTTCTGGCAATTTAATTCATGTCCACATGCAACCCAAAAAGGGGCAGGTAGTTTCCATTTGGACACATCTTCAGAGGGTCCCCTTAAGTGTTGGATATATGCTACCAGAAGATAATTTTCTGCCCAATTGTTATCATCAGGTCAAGAAGGCAAGGCAACAAGCATTTATTGAATGCTTACTATGCACCAGGCATTCTGCTACCCCAAGACCACTGAGTGGGCACTCACCAACCATCGTTATTCTTAATTTCTCTGACCCTCTGATCTTTAATCAGCTGAGAGTTTCAGTAGCTCTACTACAGGATGACCCTCAAATGTGCTTTGTTTTGTGTCTAGCTCCAAGTGTACAGTGGTCCTTTTCCTTCCCTTCATCCTCTGATCTCCAACCTCCTGCCAATGATCAAGTTTTGTCTCTTCTATTTCAAATCCTTTCCCCCTCCACTACAGCATCATATTTCCTGCCCCCTCACCCTCTTAAAAGGAACATTTTATTATGCGTGATAAACCTAGGGTATGGAGAGGCATTCCCCAGGTCCCTTCACCTTGACTCCTAGGAGGCAGAGCAGTCTACACCTGAAACAAAGGGAGTGGTCTCTTCGCTATGGCAGAAATGCAAATATCACACGTAATGCAAATCACTGCAAAATTCTCCTTGCTCTTCAAACTGATTGTATGACAGAATGGCCTCTGCTGAGCAAATCTTAAAAAGAGATATAAATGATAGACATTTGCAAAGAGCATATGCCCCTGCTAAAAACTTTAAATTGTTTACATTTGGAAATCCAAGTGTAAAGACAACAGAATATGCCATAAACATCTATAGGTGTTATTCCCTCATTTTTGGCTTTAGAATACACAGATAGTCCTTGCTTCTCTCCTGCCTGTTTCCACATGGACCAATCACCACCTATCCAAGGCTTTAGAAAGGGCAAAGAAAGCATTATTTGGAGGACAATCTGATAAACAAAGCTACAAATTTGGGTCATATATCTAGGAACAAAGTCCAGAATATACATCTTGCTTTGAATATGCCCAACTATCATTTAGGAAGGGAACCCAGACTCCCTGACTCTTCCTCACCCAGGAGCAGGGTCTGCCTACAGATCTCATATTTTTGACCTCTTTCTATTTACCAGGGCTGCATACAGTCAGCAGGCAGCCTAAAACAAGAGCAGAATCCTAGATATATTTTCCCAACAAAAAAAATTAGTCACCATCTTCAGAAGTGTTGTTATTATAGACTAGCTCATTCCACCAATCACAGAATATTAGAGCTATAATGGGCTTTGGAGATCATTTAATCCAAACTGTCTTATTTCTCAATAGCTTGCATACCTGGATTCACTGATATTACTATAGTTTTGAGTAAAGTAAATATTTTGAGTAAATTAAATATTCCTTTGTAAGAAGGTATCTATCTGGTATTAAGTATTTAAAGGGACCTCTGGTACTGGTTGCTGGGCCCTAAAATTGAAGGGAATATAGCCAGTAGGGACTCAAGCCAATGGCAGAGAAAAGAACCCCCCACAAGTTCCTTAGTGCACCTCTGTGAGAGAGAAAAAGAGAGGGGGGACAGGTATGTGTTTAAGTGAATATGATATAAAAACCTCAATAAAAGAGAAATTAATAAGTGAATTAAGAAAAGATATGGTCTAGTAATGAGACGATACAGATACAAGTTATATATGTATATGTATGCATATATATACATATTTATATATGCATTAGCAAAGCTCAAAGCAAAATGCTATGCAATGTATGAGATGAGAACTGGCATTTTCAAGAATACATATGATTACAAAAATGCAAGAATGAAAATGATTTCTAAATTTCATGTGTGTCATTTCAAATCAATATCTCAATAAGAAAAATACCTTACATGCAAAGAAATAACTTTAAAGTACTTCAAACTTCCAGAAAGAAAAGCAATCTATTATTTTTTAATAAACTCATTAATACTGGGTTCAAATATATTGTACTTCATGGGTTATTTCTACTGCATTGTTTACTCCTCGTTCAACTAATATCAAGTGGCTTACAAAGCTCAAGCTATCATTAATGAATGTCGAAGAAAAAAATTTAATAAAATCTTGGAAAGACTACAGTAACATGTCCAAAATTATTCCATGTGACTAAGTTGCTTTTAAACTTGGGATGCAAGTATGAATCAACAATAGGAACATTAGCATAATTAATTTAATTAATTATACTAAAAACTAAAATATTCAAATCCACATGGTCATAGCAATAAATGCAGAAAAAGTCTTTGATAAAGTGTAACACTCATTTATGCTAAAAATTCAAACACCAATATGGAAAGACCATTTTAATGTAATATAAGTTATATGTCTAAAGCTAAAAGCTGGCAATATTTGCAATAAGAAAATAATAACATTCCCAATAAATACAGGAGCAATATATGAATGCTTTCTCTATTTTTATTTGATGTATTTTTGAAATACAAACTGTCAATAAGACAAAAGAATGCCATAAATATAGACAAAGAGGGAACGAATCATCCCTATTTACTAATGACATGATGGCTTATTTAGAAAACTCCAGAGAAACAGTGAAGAAATTGAGACAATTAATACCTTCAGTAAATTAGAAAGATAGACAATAAAGCCATAAAAATTAATAGTAGTTCAGTATGGCAAAAATAGAATCAAGGGGAAAATAATAAAACGGATATCTTATTCAAAATAACTACAAAAGTGCAAAAATAGCTAGGAGTCAAATCTATCTAACCATACTTATGATGTATAAATTTAATTACAAAATGTTATTTAAAGAAATAAAGAATAACTAAAATAATTAGAGGGATATACATTCTCATAGTTGGATCAAACCAATTAAATATATATATATATATATATGCAATACTGCCTAAATTACTTTACAGGTTTGATGCAATATCAATTAAATTGCCAAGAGGGATTTTTATAGAGCTAGGCAAAATAACAGCAAAATTCAGGTGCAGAAAGAAAAATCTAGAACCTGAAGGGAAATAAGTAAAATTAAGTTAAAATAAAAAGCTAAGAGGTCCTTCACCCAAGCCTCCCAGCTTCCAAGTGAAAAGGAAGGCTAGGAGATACCAGAGGCTCAGCTACTATTTCCATCCTTCCTGATTTAAAACTAATAATAACACATAGATAATCACTTCTCTATTCAATCAATTCTAGTGGCTTCCTAATGCTTCCAAGATCGTGTATAAAATAATTTTGTTTTGTCTTTAAAGCTCTCTATCATGTGGCCTACCCCTGCCTTTCCAGTATTCTTACTCTTTATACCCCCACTAAGTACTCTGAGATCCAATAACACTATCCTATTTGCTGTTCCTCACACTAGATACTCTCTCCCAACCCTGGGCATTTTCTTACTGTCCCCCATGCCTGGAATTCTCTCCCTCCACAACTTTGCCCCCTAATTTCCCTGGCTTCCTTCAAGTCTCAGCTAAAATTCTTCCTCCTACAAGAAGTCTTTCCTGATGCCCAGTTATACTAATACCTTCTCCCTTTTGATTATCTCCATTTCAGAACTGTGTTGGAGCCGGATCAGATCAGCTCTTAGAAGATCCTTAACTTTTTCAGTGTGAGCATTTACACTACAGAAATCAGCAAACACAATGCAGGGATCAACCTATTTTTTTTTTTGATTGTCTAGACTTAAGAAAGTGAAGGAGAAATGTTAGTAATGCAGATTAAACGTGAAATGTATTATGCTTTCTCAGAGACCCAGTTGTTAACATTTATCACCATAATAAATACTTAGTCGCTTAAATGTTGTCTCTTCCTTTATAGTGTGAGCCTCTTGAGAACAGGGATGGCCTTCTGTCTTTCTTTTTTGCCTAGTGCTTATCACCACACCTGGCACATAGTAGGTACTTAATAAATGCTTGTTGACTGAATAAATGATTGAAAATACAGAATAGTGCTTTAGTATTTCTATTTATTTTACAAAGCAGTAATGATCAAAATTATTATCAGAAAAGTATATCAGTGGAACAAACTGGATAACATGAATTAGAGACAGAGAGACTCAATAATGCAGTGTTCAATAAATCCAAGAAAAGAAATGATTTGGGGAAGAATTCCCATTTAAACAAGAACTGTTGTGGTATCTAGAAAACAATTTGGGGAAAAAAATTAAATTTAGATAGACATCTTATACGACATGCTATAATAAATTCAAAATGTATCTATGACCTGAAAGGTAAAGATTAAATCATAAACAATTTATAAGAGAATGAAATCAATTACCTTTTATAGCTCTTGGTAGGGGGAAATTCTTAACTAACCAAGGGATAGAGGCAATCAAAATATACAACCTATATTTTAATAATGTTGAAATTGAAAAGTTTCGTATGAATAAATCAGTAAATTAATAAAAATAAGATACAAATGGAAGTTGTTGGTCAGATAAAAGCTTCACCAATTAAGATTTGAAAGCTAAGAGACATAGGAAATTTATATAAATGTGTATTAATCCAAGAACCATTCCCCAATGGATGAGCAATTGAAGTACGTGATTAGGGCAGCCAGCAAGTATGGTGGAGTAGAGGAAAGAAGTATAACCCAGTTCTCTCCAACTACTCCAACAAATATCTCCACATGTGCAGAGTATGGCATAGAAGTACATTCGACTCAACATGGAAATCAGAGGGAATATGAAGAGAAGAGGGGGGAGATTGGAAAAAGAGGATAGATTTGAGGTGGGATTAGTCATAAGTGAAATAAAGAGGTGGATAGTGCAAACATATTTTAAAAAGAAAAAAAAATAGAAAGGGTAAGAATCTTGGATTAGGGTCTGAGTGAGGGGAAGAGAAGAGGGGAAATGAGATAGAAGTAGATCGAATCAGGTATAGAACACTGGAGCTAAGTACACTCCTTTCTCATCATCCTTATCATGTCTGTAAAGAGGGCTATGTGAGCAAAGATGTGAAAAAATGTAAGAGAGAGAAATAGGCACTTAATGATCATGATTGTTATTGGGATTGGGATTAATTCAATAATATAATTGAAGAGGGCATTGGAACAGATTATAAAGCAAAATTCAATAAATGTCTACAAGAAAAAATACTTCAAACATAAAGATTCACAAAGATCATTAAGAAAATTCTATTATGCTTCAGGTGAATTAATTGAAAAGCAAAGTTAGCAATAATGCTTTCAGACAAAGCAACATTAAAGACACTTAAAAGAGATGAGCAGGGGAACTATTTTATGATAAGAGGTACCATAGATAATAAATTAAGATCAATACTCAATATAAATCTACTGAATGGAATAGTATTTAAAACAGCAGTATCAAACTCAAGAAAAAACAGGAGGCACTAAACTATATATAAGAATGCCTTTAGACTGCATATTGACTTAGAAAATCAAATATTAAATAAATAAATGCTTTAAAAAAAGGAAAAAGAGAAAACCAAATATTAACATCTATGTTTTATTGTATTTTTACTTTGTTAAATATTTCTCAGTTACTTTGTAATAATTTCCTGATTAATTTTGTTAAATATTTCCCAATTTTAATCTGAGTCAAGCCACATTTGGAAGTATGGGCTGAATGTAGTTTTGGAGCTGCAAGTTTGACACTTCTAATCTAAACACTTAATGAAAAAAATAAATTATAAGAGAAACAAAAATAAAACTATAATATTGGCAGAGATCAATGCACTTGTTTTAGATCTAGACATATCTTTTTAAAATAAATAAGAAATAAGAGAAGGACCTGAACAGAATTTTACAAAAATTACACATTCTCAATTTTTTGTCATTACTAAATGGAAATAAAAAGGAGTATACATATATCACAGCACTGATGGCATATCTACAGATAGCAAACATGTATTAGGGAATACAAACTTGATAAACAAATATAAAAAGGAAAAATATGAAACACATTTTATGGAGCATGTACAATCAAAATTATATTCAACAAAGGCCAATTAAAAAGGTGTACAAATTACAGAATAAATTACTTAATTCTAAGAAATTAGTAAGTCGAAGAACAAATTACAGAAAAAATAAATAACTTCATAAGTGAGAATGACAACAATTAGATAATACATCAAAATTTGGAGATGCAGCCAAATCAGAGAAATTAGTATTAGGGGATTATTAGGAACATGTGTACTTTTAAGTAGTTTAATCAATGAAATAAAGACAAATTAATGAGGTGGGAATTAGAAAATGAAACTTTTTTAACATCCCATTTAAACACAATAGAATTCTGAAAATCAAAGGAGAGTTTAACAAAATTCAAAACAAAGCAAAGGATAAAAGCAAACAACTCTTAAAAGAAGAAATGCAATGTATTAATAACTATCAATTGATCCAAATCATCAATAGAAGTGCAAATCAAAACAAATCCCACACCCAGAAAGATGAGAAAAGATAGAAATGTCAATATTTGCCTAACTGCAGAAACATAGGCACCCAAATACACTGTTGATTGACCTATGAGTTAAAACAACTCTAGAAAGCAACTGGAAATATGCTAAGAATGTAACCAAAAATAACCATATGCTTTGCTCCACAGATCACACTACTGTATATACATCCAAAAGAGATCGAAGATAGAAAGAAGAGTCTCAAATATAACAAAACATTCATAGCAGCCCTTTTCTTCGTAGCAAAGAGTCAAAAACAAAGCAGATGCCCATCAATTAGGGAATGGCTAAACACATTGCTGTACCTCAATGCAATGTAATATTATTGCACCATAAGAAATGATGAATATGAATATTTATAGCTTCCAAATCTCTTTAATTTTACCTCATTATTTCTTTAGATCAGTTCATCACCTCCCACCTGGACTAATTCAATACCCCCTCGCATTTGCCTCCCCTTATTGCATTACTACTCTTCTCCCTACAAAAAGGTTATCGAAATAATTTTTTCAAGTTCCAAGCCTGACTACATTACTCTCCTATTTCAAATAGGAAATTCTATATGAACTGATGCAAAATGATGCAAACAGAATCAAGAAATAATATAGATGATGGTCATAGAAATGAAAGTAGAAAGAATAAAGATAAAAGAAATTGGATATTATGCAATTATAATGACCAAGTCAGTCCTTTATTTTGTTTTTGTTTTTTTAAAAAGGTACATTTTTTGTTCCTTTGTTTGTTTTTTGGTTTATTTATTTTTCCCACAAGTGGGGAACTATGGAACCAGGAACAATGCATATGCCATCTGATTCATTTGAAATACTTGGGAGTGTTTTGATGAATTGTTTTTTTCTCTCTCTTTCATTTTTATTCTATGTTATAAGGAATTGCTCATGGCAGAAGTGGGAGGAGGAAAGTATTCAGAAATTAATTCATGTAAAAAGAAAAGATGTCCATATAAATTTTATGCCCCCAAAATAAACAAAATAATGGTTGGGATAAGATGTGTATCTTTTGCTGCTTTATCTTGGAGCATCTCCTACTTCCTAAATATGGGTGTCCTCCAAGGCTTTGTCTTGAGTGCTTTTCTGAGTACACCCTCCACTAATGATCTCAATCTTATAACATCAATGATGATCTCTATGCTAATGATTCCACAAACCATACACCCAGTCCTAATTTTTCACCTAAAAATCTAGTCCTACATCACTAACTTCCTGCTGAACCTATCTATTTGGATGTTCTACCAGCACCTCTAAGCACATATGTCAATCCATAGCCAAGATAAGAGGTAAGAAATACCTTAAAAATTAATGTGAGGATAGGATAGGGAGGAACTCATATTGGGTAAAGCAGTCTAGTAGCTTCCAATTTCAATTAATTTGTTTTGTTAAGTGCTAAGCTCAGTTGCTTCTAAAGGACCAGTAAATTCAAATGCCAAACATATACTTGCATAAAAGACTATTGTATGAAGAATTTATGCAAGGAAGGTGATCACATGGTGGTCAGAAGAAGAGATACAAGGACACTTTCAAGGTCTCTCTGAAGAACTTTGGAATTGACATAGGACATTGACAAAGGACTCCCCAGCACAGCATGCCCACATCAAAGAAGGTGTGGTGCTCTCTGAGCAAAGCAGAATTGCAGTAGCTCAAAAGAAATGTGAGATGTGCAATTTTAGAGACATCTCTATCCCAAATAACGTTATCCATGGACTATTTGTGCCCAACCTGTGGTAGAATATTCCAAGCTCATATTGATCTGATCAAGCATAGTCAGACACACCGTAACTTGATTCCAACATAGTGATGTGACTTTGATCCTCATCAGAAAGGATGACAACCAACCAACCAACCAAATTTGGTACCCTGGGGCTAAACTCCATTGCCCTATCCCTGTTATTGCTCTAAACAGCCACAAGAAATCCCGGTTCTAATATGTATTTCCAAGTGGCCTCAGGCAAGTCACATCTCCTCTCTTCACCACAATTTTACTCATATGAAATGAGATGGAACTACTTTATGACTATCCACTCTGAGCAGTGGGGTTATAAAAATTAATGTCTGTAGAGTATTATGCAACTCATCATTGGAAGGTGCTAAGTAAATATAAAACAAAATGAGAATGATATATTATTCTCTTAAGTCTTATTTAGCTTGTTTCCATTTAATTGTTTCCATTTGGGAAATTAACATTTATTTTTATCATTACTAATACTTGCATTTCTCTAGTGCTTTGCAATTTACAAGCACTCACTGACCTATGGTAAGGAAAGTGCTTGGTAAATTGTAAAGCGTTAGAAAAATGAAGATATTAGTAATGATAAAATATTTGTTATTTCCAACAAATCATGCTGCCACTCAAAAACCTTGAGACTCTAGTTGGAATAGCACAGATGTTCCAAAATTATTCTTGGTAACTACTACTTTAACAATGTGGGTTTCAGATCGAAGGAAAAGGCTCTGCATTTTTCAGTTCTGTCGCTGTTGGTGTCAGGCACTGACCACTGATATGCAGATCCTTTTTAAAATCCATATAGCATTTTAAATCCATCAAGGTCTGATACCTTAATCCTGTCAAGTTTAATGTTGTTATTTTGAGTCATTCTAGCCTATGAACATCTTTTGAAATTTGATTCTCTCATCCAGCTTATTTTTTCTGTCTTCTAGCTTTATATCATCTGGAAATTTGACACTCCTGACCTCCATTTCTTCAAATAAGCCATTTGATAAAAACGGCAATCGGGACAGAGACCCCTAGCACACCACTCAAGATTGCTACCACAACAACATGGAATCAATGGCATTCTGGGTATAAAGCAATTCAAATGGCTAGGAATTAAATTAATAAAAAATAATAATAATGAAGAGTTAAATTAATATCAGATATGTAGGTACAAGTGGGTGGTGTTGAACTGAAAGTTTGGTTAAAGGAGGCAAACAAGCTAGGTGATATGTAAATTCATATTGTTTATTCCCTTAGAGCTGGTTTACTTGTATGTATAAGGACCCAAGAGCATAAGTTCTGACTGCCTGAACAAAGGAGTGAGAAGGTTTAATACGTTTTTATTCCCAACTCAGCATGTCCGTGTTACCCAATCTTATGATCTCCATATCATAAGAAAGGAAGTTCTTAGTTGAACAAGACAATTGGCAAGGTAGTGTCACTTAGAGTTTATGATCCCAAGATGCAAAGGCCCCTAGAATATGAAGATAAGAGAAATCCCGCTGTTCTGGTTGCAGACATCCTGTCACCAACAGGAAAGATACCCCTTGTCAATCTTATCTGGTCTTTGAAGTTGCTGACACAGAAAGGGCATTTTTGGAGCAGAGCAAAAGTCGTTTGGATGTTTTGGATATTATTGGGGTTCAAATAATCTGAAAGGATTATTAGTGGTGATATACAATGTAGGGAAAATGCCATATTGGGAGCTCAAAAATCTCCTTACGCATTAAAATAACTATCTATTATGTTGCTTTAAACACCATCATGAGTATTTTATAATGAGCTCAGCATTTGAAATCTTTATTTGGAGTTCAGTTTTAGGACTCAAGGGCATGACCACAACAAGCTAACCTATACAATATTTAGGGGCCTTTCCTCACCCTCTCTCCAGCCCCCAAGTGTTAGGATCTCTTCCACTAGAAATTATTTTATATGCTCTAGACTAATCATGTGTACATGTTATCTCCCCCCAAGTGGAATGCAAGTTTTTTGAGGGCAGGTACTGCTCTACTTTTGTCTCCCTAGCCTGCTGCTTATTTACTTCACTTTGTATGTAGGAAAAGAATGAGGAATGTGTCCTGAATTGAATTTGTATGTATCTACATACACAGCAAAGGGACAAAGTGTCTTATCTGGGAAGGGGCATGTCTAAATGTACAAAATTACAATTAGGAAACGGTCTGTGATCCCTAAGGAAAGGGTTGACAAATGATCACTAAGCTAGCTAGGAATTATTTCTTTATTAAGACTGGGTCGATTTTTTCTCCCAGAAAAATCAATCAATAAATGCTTATTTAGTACTTATAAATACTTATTATGTTCTAGGTACTGTGCTAAGCACATGCCTACGAATAACCACCTACTATAGATGAAAGGAAGTATGGCCTGCTGGATTATATAAGGACTGGAAAGTAACAATTTTGAGGTCCTTTTTCAACTTTTTCCTGATTCATAAGGGTCTCATCTATAAACTAATACTGTGGCAGCAAGAAGCCTCACAGAGAGACTAAAGGCAAAGAGGCTCTTGGATATAAATGACTGGCAGCAAAAAAGAGGACATTTTTTTTATTAGTTTTCATTCTTTTACCTCTATGCCTTTGTTAGTTCCTATTTCAATGGTTTTGAAATCTTTTTAGATAAATAGTTATAAATCTGCCCAAGCAAAAAAAAATTGGACTTCTTCAAAATGGCACATTAAATGTGTTCCTTTAATAGATATTCCTAACTCTTCAAATTAATGCATTAGGTGACACAAATGCCATGCTTTACCAATTAGGGAATTGTCTTCCAAAAATAGTGCTTTAACACACTAACCTTATAATTTTCCTCCAGGCCAGAAAAAAAAGGAAGAGGGGAAAAAAGGAGTCTAACCCAGAAATCAATCTGATGCCAATTAACTGGATAAATGCAGCACAGAATATTGCAGGTGAAAAGACTTATTCAAAATGCTAGGATTTGGTGCTAATATATATTTAGATTATATTGGTAAAGACTGTTCAATTATAAGTCCCCTATCTATCAGACCCCAGGAAAAAAATGTTCTGCAGTTATCTAAAATTAGAAAGAACACAATGAAACGAGGATCATGTGATACAACTTTTTTAAATAAGAGCAAAATGAAGGATTAGATCTGAGACATAGCTAGATATACCAACTCTGCCCCACCCTACTCCCACAAGTAAACTTTAAACTGGGCTTTTTTATCCTTTGTTAAAAGAAAAATAAGCAGATACCAAGCCTGGCCATCCTATAACACTGCCTTAGGTAGTATTTCTACCTACCGAGAGAAAAAAGGAGGTACTGGAGGGGATCATCTCCCTAACTCTGACTCTATCTTGTTTTCAATTGACATCTCTACTTTTCCCAGGGAACAATAACCCTGGACAAGCTGAGCATAGAATTTTAGAGTTGGAAACCACACTAGATATCACCTGGTCCATTTCTCTTCTTTTGCAAAGAAGAACCTGACACCCAAAAAGAAAAATGAGTAATCTAAGATGGAGAACACATTTAGAGATTCAGTTAATGTATGTAAACATATGCAAAAGAGGTTAAGGCTTTATTCAATGTGCAGATCTGAAAGGTCACTGGTTCACCTTGAAATCAAGTTACTGAGACTTTGGTGTTTTCTCTTGGCATCCTTTCAGGCTTGGAGGCAGGGGTGTGCTGGTAAGTGTTTCAACAACTGGCTCTTCAGAAAACACACACACACACACACACACACACACACACACACACACACAGAGCCAGGATACACATTTAGTTTCACTTGCATCATTAGCATTTTCTCCATCACTTTCTTAAATCTAGACAATCAATAAAATAATAAATCCAGCTCTAATTTGTAGTGGCCAGTAAACGCTGGCTCCAACATACAACTACCTGGAAATGATGTGCCGTAAGGAATAGAATTTTGAACCTGAGTTCAGAAGACTAGGGTCCCAAATCCCTCTCTTGCGTTTATCGCCTGGGTGTGACTTGGTTTGGCCACTTTAATTCTCTGTGACTCAGTTCCCTTATCCCTGTAGTATCTACCTCATAGAGCTATTGGGAAGCTCAAGTATAATGATAGTAACTAATAATAATAACTTTTATATAAAAACCTATAACATGTCAGACACTGTTTGAACCTCACCTGGGAGGAAGGTGCTATTATTGTCCTCACTTTACAAATGAGGAATCTGAGGTAAATCATTTTTTTTAAATGACTCACTCAGGATCACACAGATAATAAGTTTCTAAGGCCAATTTGAACTCAAGTCTTCCTAACTCCAGATCTCATGTTCTATCCATTGTGCCACCTACCTGTCTCAAACATATAAAGTATGCAAAGCACAGTATAAACTTTAGGCTGTTTAGTAAATACTTATCATTATGCGGGAGCTGCTTGAGGGACAGATGTCCCTTTGTGTCAGGATCCTCCAGCCCTCTGAAACTCGAGGCCTGCAAACTTTTCAGTTGATTTCCACAGAAGGTAGAATGAGAAACACCCTCATTTACCCTTAAAAGTTATTCAAAATGTTCATTTTCTCTGTTCCTACCCCCTCATCAAGGGCTTAGTCTTTGAGCCAACACAGACCATCCAGATCACCCTGGTTGTCTGTTTTATAGTTAAGTTTTTCTTCCAATTTAGCTGCCAGCTACCAGGCATCTTTTGCAGGATTATTTTTATAAAATCATTTTTCAGTTGCATTCTTACATCCAGGTTGAAGCAAGAAGTGCTCTGGAATGAAAACTGATTTTTTTTATCTACAGTGAATACTTAAGGAGAAATTAAACCACTAAATTTAGACAAGGGCCTTTTTACAGCTGTTACACTTTTTTTCCTTTTTTGCCAAAGCTCTTTTATGTGAGAATTGGGAATATTTCTAGAACACCACATTTCATTTTAAGAGAACAACCAAAAATACTTGCTTGGGGGGAAGAGGGGGAATTCCCACTGCCCAGACACTGTACCTATGCTGGTTTAGGAAGTTATCAGATGAAAAAAATCAGTTTGGTTATACCCTTGGAGATATATTTGATGGCAGAAAAAGATGATGCTCCGAGTATACTCTAGCCAGCCCCAGAATTACTGATCCGAATCCAGGATAGAGGGCAGAAACGCTCTACAGCCATCCCAGGCAGTGGCATCTCTGTTTCAGTCATAAACTATTGATCTGTAGCTATTTGGAGCTACACAGAACCTTAGAGATGATTTAGTTTAATCCAGAATCTTTTAGTAGTGGGGTACGCTAGCAGAAAGCTGTGTGTTGGACTTATGAATTGATTAAAAGTTGAGATACAGGGTGTCCCAAAAGTTTTAGGGTAGCTAAAACAGCACTAAGAATTTTGGGACACCCTGTTGAACTTGTTAGCTATTCAAAATTATGACTATTTTATAAATAACATTAAAGCAGCCAAAAATGTTTAAACAACTTTATTCTAAAAAAGCACAATTATGAGCCTAATGCCAATACTTAATCAAATTATATGTAGTCACAGAGGAGAGTGATTTTACCAGAGTAAACTATCCATAGAAGCTCAGTTGGAAGGACCTCTGTGAGCATTTAGTGTATTCTAAGGAAAAATGTTCTTTACAACATCTGTGGGGTCTCAGACCATAGCTGGTCTGTGGTGTAAATTCCATCATGGCACATCACAATTCTGACTCCAAGTCTGCCATGCTGCTGGTGGTAACTCTTGGCTTTGACTCCAGCAATTTCATGAAAGAGAATATACCTTCACAGAGTGAAATGGGTCCAAATGGTGCACAGAATTTGTCCCTAGAGCCAGATATTCTAGTTAGTTAAATCCTACTGGTGTGTGGGCCTGGCTAAAAAAGTACAACTTTTTTTCCTTCTCAAATTCTGGGGCAAGTCATGTACCCTAAGGTCAGGAGGGCCATACTGGCCTATGGATCCCATTTTTTTTTGAGGCCAATCAGGTTTAAGTGATCTTCCCAGAGTCACACAGCTATTAAGTGTCTGAGCCTGGATTTGAACTAGATTTGAACAGGTCCTCCTGACTCCAGAGCAGGTGCTCTATCCACTGCGACACCTAGCTGCCCCTTTTTTGGACCTCATGATATCATACTTTCATTTTCCAGGTGAGAAAATTAAGATTCAGTGAGATAAAAATGGCATTCCTAAAACAATGCAGCTAGTCAGCAGGAAAAATAGGATTCTACTGCAAGGCTTCTGAATCCTTGTTCAAGGCTTATTCCAATGGGCTACAGTGAATTCTCTTATATGTAAAAAAGACACTGTTGCTTACATATTTTATGGCAAAAGAGAGGATATAAGTGCATTGTGTACCAGAGAAGAATATTTACACAATTTAAAAAGTAAGGCTCCTTGTCTTTTGTAAGATCACACACTTCGATAAAACACTGACCAAGAGTAAATGAAAATTTGTACCTACTGAGACATGTTTGCACAGCACATATCCTAGAGGACCGAGGACCACCTCTCTACCAAAGGGAAACATCAGAGCAAATCTTGAGGGGACAAAGATAACCATAAAAGTACTATGCAAGTATGAAAATGTACTGGAATGCTCCCATTTCATGAGGCTCAATCATAGTGTTCATCATATGAACGTTCAACTTTTGTGACTATGACAAATCACAGAATGCTCACGAGCTTCATTCATGCAGTTATTAAGACACTGTAATTACTATGGGAATTTTTGATTATTTATGGTAAAATCAAAGTTGAATCAGAACTGAAAATCATGTCCTAGCTCATCCTCCTGTCTCACACAAATAACAGAACTAACATATACAAACAGGACACAAATATACAAGACAAATCATCCCCTGTGAAACCTTATTCCACCAGGCATCCATAATCTTCCTTTCATTTATCTTCTCTCTTGCTCTCCTCCAGTCTAAACCCACCCCCTGTGTCCTCCTTATTTTGTGAATTTGTGCAGTCCATTCCTCAAACCTGAACGCACAATCTTCTATTTAAATCTTCCTCTTTTTTTCAAGGACGATAGCTCAGATGACACTTCTTCCACAAAACTTTCCTTATACCTCCCTAGCTTTGTGATTCCTTGCTCCTTAAATTTCTACATATGTCTCACATTCTAACTTATAAGATAGTCATTTGTGGACGTCTTAGTCCCCCATTAAACAATTAAGTTCCACCAGAGCGAGAGATGTGTCCTAACTCATTGTTGTGCATCCTCTGGTACCTACTGCAGAGTTCTTCACACAGTAGGCACATAATCAATGTTCATTAAATAAAACTGAGCAACTCACTACTAGGTCAAGTGAGCCCTGATGAGTTGTCTCCTTGATGCTTTTAAGAGTTATTGTAAATAGTTGGGTTTGGGGGAAAGGGACAATTTACAAATAGCACTGACTAGAAGAGCCTAAGGGGCCATCCTAAATATTCTCAAGCATTGGCAACTTGGAGATTGGCACTATTCAAAGTACCCTTGTACAGTACCTGTACCCCTTCTGGGGAGTAAGAATCAGAACTTTATTTAGTCACTAAATTATTAAAACTATTGTGTTAAGAGGTGAAAGGAAAGGAGCAGAGGCCTGGGAGGAATGGGAAAAGGAAGCAGTTCATGAATTTATAATTACCTAGAATTAGAGAACCCCAGAGTTCGAAGAGATCTCAGAGGTCATAAAATACATCCCATATCTATATAGGAACCACCTCTACCCTTATCCCCAGCATTTAACCTCTGCCTGAAGACCTATAGCAATGAAGAACTCAAGATATCAAGGCAGCTTATACTATTTTTATACAACCGTGGTTGCCACAAAGTTGTTCTTTTGTTAATTTTTTTTCCAAATATTTAGTTCAAATTTGCTTATTTCAGCTTTTACCCACTGCCCCTAGCATGGCCATCTGGGGATAAGTAGAAAAAGTCTGATCTTTCTTCCTCAGAGTGACCCTTCCATTGCTTGAAGTTGGCAGCGCTTCCATTACTTGAAGAACGCTATCATATCATGACTCAGTTTTCCCCTCTCCACATTACATATCCTTAGTTCTAATAACCAATCCTTGTATGGCATGGTTTCTTGCCATACATCATCCTTTAGGCATGAGCCAGCTGGCCAATATAATTCTTTAAAATATGTGCTCCAGAACTAAAGACAGTATTTGGAATTTGATCTGATCAGCAGGATTATCACCTCCCTTCTGAATCTAATGGAATTTAAAATAGTTATGTGTTTCTCAGACACCACTGCACTATCCAACACTTGACTGTAAACAAAACATTATTTTATTTTCCTTGCTTCCTTTTCTTTTCACAGAAAAACCAAATTAAGTGGGAACATCTTATTATGTCATCTTGCCTGTGATAGAGATTTCTACATGTAAAAAAAAGTTGCTTCCCAGTTACAGCTGTGTTTTTCTTGTTTCTACTTTTAAGATTTTTTTTCTTTTTTTAGATAATGACAGACCTTAAAGGGATAAGAGACTGGAGATGCTATCTGTGAGGGACCTAATGGAAGAGCTATTCTTACCAAAAACTACCAATTTTTACCCAATCAAATCAAAACCACAAATTGTTTTTTAAACAATTGTTAAAGTGTGTGCTTTGGCTTTGAAATTTAAACACATTTAGCATTTTTCCCATAGAAATATTGCTTTGATTTGTAAATATTGATGCCTAATTTAAGGAAAATATCTAGTGACCACAAGTCACCATCCTACTTTATTATAACCTGAAGACAATTATATTTGCATTTTATAGCTTTTTAAAATCAGACTTCTAAAGTAAGAGAATACACTGGAAGAAGTATATATTTGTATATTGGCAAAAACAATGAATGAAGAAAAGAAGCCTGGAAGACGCCTTTCCTCACTGGCAATGCTTTGTATGGCCTCCTCCTGATTGGTAAGCTCATTCCTGAACCTCCATTATAAGTTCCCATACCAGCCATGCTCACCGGAAACTTGGTTCAGCTAATGACTCCCTGGACTCTTTTTGAACTTCCCACTCCTTTAAGCTCCCTTTTTTATGTGTTACCTTCCCTTATTCAAATATAAGATCCTTCAGGTCAGGGACTATCTTTCTTTTTTTATTTTATTTGCATGCCAAGTGCTAGCACTTGTTCACTCATTTTTCAGTTCATCTAACTCTTCACGACCCCATTTGGGGTTTTCTTGGCAGAGATATTGGAGAAATAGTTTGCCATTTCCTTCTCCATCTCATTTTACAGATGAGGAAACTGAGGCAAACAGGATTAAGTGACTTGCCCAGGGTCACACTGCTAGTAAGTGTCCAAGGCCAGTTTTGAACTGAGGAAGATGAGCCTTCCCGACTCTAAGCCTGGCATTTTATCCACTGTGCCACCTAGATACCCACTTAATGCTATCTCTCAATCCATCTCTCTGCAGAAAAAGCTGGTTGCATGCTGATTCTCATAACTTTCAGATTGCTATACACAAATCTAACACATTCATTTATCTTTTCCAGATTCACCTCTCTAATTCTTCCTATTGGTTTCTCTGATACAATTCCTTCGTTTCTTACTGGCACATCCAATCTCTGTTAGGATGCCCAGACTGAACTGCCTCTTTCTAAGCCCCTGACTTGTGGTAAAGTAGAGTTAACTTCCATCTAGGCCTCAAGTCTACTCATTAGCATGAAGCTAAAACTCCATTTCTTACAGTCACTCGAATCCTCACCTAGTGGAAAAAAATGACTGGGAATGAAACATTTCTCTGAATTAGCTTTCTCTCCCCTCTGAGCACACGGCATGCAGCTAGAGCCTTTTATTCTGGAGTTCCTCCTACTATCTTCATATACTTTGGCTTCCATATTTTTTAGGGAGCTGGTTATTTCAGTCCCTCCAGTCTCAACAGTCACCCTATATTCTTCCTCAGTTCTACATCCCTTTCTGCTAGGGGCAGTTAGATGGCACAGTGGACTGAGCCCTGGGTCTGGAGTCGGGAAGTCCTAAGTTCAAAGCCAAGCTCAGATACATACTTACTAGATGCATGGCCCTGAGAGAATCATTTAACCCTGTCTACCTTAGTTTCCTCAACTATAAAATAAAGATAATAATAGCACATACCTCCCAGGTAGGTGTAAGGTTCAAATGAGATATTTGTAAGAGGCTCAGCACAGAGCCAGAAACATAGCAGGAGATTAATAAATGCAAGTGCCTTCTCCCTTGCTTTTAAAATCCTCAAGCTACTTTTACAAATTTGCACTGCCTCTGCCTTCCCCAATCTGGGGCTCTCAACCTCCCACCCAGAATGATTTCCTCCTACAACTACCACCACAGGGAGCCACATTTTCTTGCCCTCATTTCTGGGCTATTGTCTCTTGTCTCATACAACATTTGTACAGAACAATAGCATGTCAACATCTCAATTATACCCCAGTACCTCTGGCTTCTACTAGAATGGGAATATCCCCAAATGCACAAATGATTTTGGAGAAGGAATCTCTGTGGCATGAATTTTTGCCATATCCAACCACTAGGCAGTATTTTGGCATAGGAGATAATTGCCATTCTCTAGTCCCCTCTGAAGAAATACAAAAAGCTCAGGTTATCCTACAGATCATAAAACAAATGTCTAATTGCCTCTTTGGCAACATCCAAAGCATTACACATAGATATATACTTGGAGAAGAAAAATACACACGACTGTTATGGCTCAACTATTGAGTTCCAGACCCAGAAAGAAAACCAGATACTGAATTATTATTATTGAAAATAATAACTGAATTTTATATAGTTATGTACAATTTACAAAATGCTTTGCATATGTGATTCTTACTGAATCCTCACAAGCGTTACTTTTAGATGCAGAAACCAACTCACCAAGGTGGACTGATTTGCCTCAAATCACAAAGAGATGTCAAAAGAAATTGCAGTATGATGGTACAGAATGCTAAATTGGTGGTTCCTCTTATCTGAGAGTGGGGTTAAATTGTATACCAATCCTTCCTTGAAATCCCTAAAATGCAGCATCGTTTCTCTTGTGGAGAGCAAGCCCTGATTTCTGATCCTGGATTCAAGGGCTATCTTTAAGCACCTATGATTCTCATTTCCTACTGTCCTCTCACCAACAACCTTCACTCCAATTGGACACAATGCCTTATTATCTTTTATCTTTGTTCTTCCCACCCCTTCTTCCACCTTTGATTTGATCATAGTGGATTACAATAAGGAAAAAATAGGATTTCTAGACAAATCAATGTGACTACATAGAGAGTTGTCTAATGAACTTAGGTTTCAAGAGAATATACAGTAAAGTTGTAAGGGGGATAAAGAATTGATAAAATAAATACAAGGAAATAACAAAAACTTGCAAGATTAGACTCTGGAAGGCTAAATAAAAGCCCCAAAAGCTAAGTTTGAGAAATATTTTGGCAACAAAAAAGAGTTCCAAATCAAGACAAGCAAAGAAGGAATTGGTCCAGTGTTTGTGCCAGATAGCATCATGCTACAACAAAAGGGGATGTAGAACAACTTAATTATTTTGCTTCCAACCTCTCTGTCAAGGAGAATGATATTCATGCTGGGAAAAAAGTAGGAAAAGAAAAAATATATTACTAGTCACTCAGTCAACAAGTATTTATTAAGCTCTTATTGTACGTCAGGCACTGTGCTAAGCACAGATGATACAAAGAAGGGCGAAAGACAGTCTCTGCTTTCAAGAACTTCCAGTCTAAGCATGGAGACAAACTACAAACAGCTTGATACAAACAGAATTATCTCAGAGAGAAGGCACTAACCATTAAGAATAGTTCAGAAAGGCTTCTTATAGAAGGTGAGACATCAGCAAAGACTTAAAGGAACCTGGAAGTAAGCAGAAATGAGGGCAAGTGTTTCAGATGTGGAGGACAGCCAGTGAAAACTCTTAGAGTTGGAAGAAGGAGTGTTGGATACTTTAAATGCATTTAAGTTCATGGAGTTGGATGATTCACACTCTAGAATACTAAATGAATTTGCAGATATAGCTGCTAAACCATTATTCATAGTCTCTTAGGAATCATGGAGAATGGATGAAATATTAAAAAGACTGGAGACAGGCATTCTCTCTAAGCAAAGGGGAAAGGTGCATTCCAGAAATTTCACCCCAATAAACTTGATGTCTACTCCTGGCAAAGATCTAGAACAAAATTTTAAACAGATGGCTGTGAGCAGTTAGAAAACAAAATGGTGATCACAAAGAGCCAGCACTGGATCTACAAAAGCTAGACACACCAAGTTAGCCTATTTTTTGTTGTCATTGAAATAATTACTAGAATGGTAGATGAAGTAAATGCTAAAAACATAGACTATATTGATTTCAGTAATGGATGGGGGAAAGTGTCTCTTGATATCCCTGCAAACAAAATGAAAAATGGAGGTCAGATAACAGAATATAGTTAAGTTTATTTAACAGCTGGCTGAATACCAGAACAGGAAGAATAATTAAAATAGAATGTCAAATGAGAGATCGACCTTGAGTGGTATTCCACATGGTTATGTACACTACCCTATCCTGGTCAAAACTTCTTTAAAAATCAATAAAATATTTTAAATCAATTACAAATAAAAAAGAACGTATATTTATCAAATTTTCAGACTACAAAAACTTGGTCAGAATAGGCAATACTTTGAATGTCAGACTCAAAATTCAGTAAAGATCTTTGTAGGTAGAAATTATAGCCCAAAACTAGTAGGATGACATTTAATAGGGAAAATATACTGTAACATCCTACATTTAAGCTTTAACTGTCAGCTGTACAAATACAGAATAGAGAAGATCTGGATTAATAGCAGTTCATACAAAAAAGACCCAGGGGTATTAGTTGACTACAAACTCGATATGAAGATGACAGTGTAATGTAGTTGCTATAAAAGCTAATTCGATCTTAGGCTGTATTACCAGCAGTGGTGTCTAGATTAAGGACATAAAGAATCCTCACTGTACTGCGGTCAGTGATTAGACCACATATGGGGTATTTTATTGAGTCCAAGGTACCAGTTTAACTAGGACAGTGAATAGCTATAGCATCCCCAAAGGAAGAGATAGAGATGGGATTAAAAAGAATGGCATGAGAAGGACCAAGGAGAATCCTAGCCTAGAAAAGAAAACCCATGGCAACAGGGTTGGGGATATAGCAGGAGTCTTCAAATATCAGGACTGTGGTGTGCAATAGAGATGAGATTTACTTAGCGCTGCTCTAGAGGTCAGAAGTAAGATCAGCAAAACCGACAGAAAGGCAGATGTCAGCTGGATGTAAGTTTCTCAACAATTAAAGGTATCCAAAAATATAACAGGCTTTTGATCAATGGTTCCCCTTCGCTAGATGTCTTCAGGTGTAGATATGAAGGGGCAGTTGTCAGGCAAATTGTAGATGGAATCTTCAAGGCCCTGGATTCCAAATCCAGTAGTCTTCCCTGCACATTTTCCCTCATGTGAGCTGTGATGACAGCTCATAATTATAGAGAGCTTTAAAAGCTTGGAGTACTGAGGAATATAATAATTTATAAACTGTTTTCCCAACAGCAAAGAGTTGGCAAGAGAATTATTATAGAAGCAGCTAAGTAGAGATATTGACAGATTGCAGGACTTGGTATGAGGAAGCCCTGTGTACAAATTCTGCCTCAGATATTTCCTAGCTATGTGACGTGAGCAAGTCAACCTCAGTTTCTTCATCTGTAAAACGGTCATAATCACAGCACCTCCCAGGGTTGTCCTGATGATAAAGTGAGATAATATCTGTAAAGCACTTTGTAAACCTTAAAGCATTATATAAATGCTAGCTATGATTACAATGCAATAATACTATAATTATTTTTGTATCACACAGGATTTTCTAACACAGCTCTCTGTGTTGGTATTTTAACCTATTATCAGACTATAAACTTCATGAAGGGTGGGTCGTATCTAAGTTTTGTGCCACAATCCATCTCGTAGCTAGTTCTGTATATAGCAGCTTAATAAATGCCTCTTTTCTTATATAACAGCAGGTAGGTGGTGCAGCGGATAGTGTGCTGGGCCTAGAGTCAGGAACATCTGAGTTCAAACATAGCCTTAGACACTTAACTATGTGACAAGTGGCTTAGCCTCTATTTGCCTCAGTTTTCTCATCTATAAAATGCAGATAATAATATCACCTACCTCCCAGGGTTATTGTGAGGATCCAATGAGACAATACTTATAAAGCATTTAACACAATGCCTGATGCATAGTGAGCACTATTTTAAAAAGTTTATCCCCTTTCCCTTTCTTTTGCATTATATAAATCCCATTTTACAAATAAGGAAATTGAATCTCAGATAGATAAATGACTTGTCCAGTGTCAGGCAGTGAGACAGGACTCAATCCCAGACCCTTTGACTCCAAGAACCATGTTCTATGGAGAAAAAGACTTCAGGAGGCAGATAGGTGGTTAAGTGCATGGAGCACTGGGGCTGGAATCAGGAAGACCTGAGTTCAAATCTGAACCCAGACACTTAGTAGTTGTGTGACCTTGGACAAGTAACTAAACCTCTGTTTGCCTTAATCCAATAGAGAAAGAAATGGCAAACTACTCCAGTATCTTTGCCAAGAAAACCCCGCAGATAGTATGGTCCATGGGGTCACAAAGAGTCAAACATGACTGAATGACTAAACAACGATAAGTGATTATCTGCTACGTCTAAGTCTTGCCTTGATATCATAGCTGAAAGCACTAAATGAAACAGGAGTTTGATTCTGAATTCTGGGAAAAAGGACGGGAGAAATAATTCTAATTGTGGTACTGCTGTTACTGATGTTAAGGACAGGTCAGCATTTTGTTCATTATAATCTCCTTTCTTTTAAGAGTTCATAACATAGTTATAAAAATCTTCTCTTGCCTTCAATTTGTCATGAGAATTTCTGGCTCAAGAATGCATTCCCTTTCACTGCAGCTGAAAAAACTTCACTACCTCAGAGTTCCAAGAGAGCATTGAAAATCCCAAAGAAGAGAAATTTGTTTTTAATGCTCCATGTGTGTGCTTTGTAAACTATCAACTTTTTTTTTCTTTAAGTTTTTTTCCAGGTTGTTTCTTGGTAATGCATTTTGGATCTTTTGAAGAACAACTGAATCAAGGCTATACCTTTGCAATATTCAACACCCCTAAACATAAAGCAATTGAGCAAAAGTAAGAAGGTTCACTTAAAAAGGTGGCTTGCTATACCTTTGGTACACTAAGGTTTTGTTTCAGTTAAATGCCCTTCATTTCTGTAAACTCCAGAACCAAGGATGTGCTGCTAGGTTGGTGAATTCTGGGTGTATTCATTTGTCTTATTAGAGTATTAATAGCTTACATATAGGTGATAGAAAATATGACCAAGCACACAAGGGACATTAGAGACCACCTAGTATATAACCTTCTCACATTACAGATGGACAAACTGAGGCCCAAGGAGGTAAAATAATATTTTGTTGCTGTTCAGTCCTTTCTGTCATGTCTGATTCTTTGTGACCCCATTTGAGGTTCTCCCGACAAAGATACTGGACTGATTTGCCACTTCCTTCTCCAGCTCATTTTACAAATAAGGAACTGAAGCAAACGGGGTTAAGTGAATTGCGTAGTGTCATAAGCTACTAAGTATCAAAGGCCAAATTAGAACTCGGAAAGATAAGTTTTCCTGACTGTAGGCCCAGCACTCTATCCACTGCTCTACTGATCTGCCCAGAAAACCTGGGATGCAGCATTGAAAGTTAGAATTTAAAGTCAGAGTCAATTGTTTATATCTGACTTTGTGTGAAATATGTTTTGTAATTGTGCTTATATAGTTCCTCGGTTTGCATTGTCAGATAGACTCCCAAGTATTTTATATGGTCTGCAGTAATTTTTAATGGAATTTCTCTTTTTTATCTCTCACTGTTAGGCTTTGTTGGTAGTATATATAATGCTGATGACTTTTGTGGCTTTATTTTATATCTTGCAACTTTGCTCAAGTTAATTGTTCCAACTAGCTTTTCAGTTGATATCTAGGATTTTCTAAGTATACTATAAAGACGTTTGCAAATAGTGATAGTTTGTTTGCTCACTGCCTATTGTTATTTCTTCCATTTCCTTTTCTTGTCTTATTGCTATAGCTAGCATTTCTAGTACAATATTGAATAATATAGTGGTGATGACAGGCATCTTTGCTTTACCCCTGATGCTAATGGGAAGGCTTCTAGCTTGTCTGCATTATAGAAAATGCTTGCTGATAGTTTTAGATAGACAATACATATTATTTTAAGGAAAGCTCCGTTTATTCCCATTTCTAGTGTTTTTAATTTGTAATATTTTTTAATAGGAATGAATATTGTATTTTGTCAAAAGCTTTTTTCTACAACTACTGAGATAATCATATGGTCAATTATGTTGATAGTTTTTCCTAATATTGAACCAGCCCTGCATTCCTGGTATAAATTCCACCTTGTCATAATATATGATCTTTGTGATATGTTTCTATAACCTTCTTGCTGTTATTTTATTTAAAACTTTTGCATCAACATTCCTTAGAGAAACTGGTCTATAGTTTTCTTTCTCTGTTTTTCCTCTTCCTGGTTTAGATATCAGAATCATATTTGTGTTATATAAGGACTCCTTCTTGGCCTTCCTTTCCCATTAGTTTATATAGCATTGGAATTAATAGTTCTCTAAATGTATCGTCAAATTCACTTATGAATCCACGTAGTACTGGGGATTTTTTTTCTTAAGGAGTTCACTTATAACTTTTTCAATTTCTAAAATAATTTTATTTAAGTATTCTATTTCCTCTGCTCTAATCTGAGCAATCTATATTTTGTAATAGTCATCCATTTCATTAAGACTGTCATATTTATTGGTATATATGTTGGCAAAGTAGCTCATAATATTTGCTTCAATGACACCTTCATTGGTGATGTATTCATTCTTTTAATTTTTGATACTGGTGATTTGGTTTTCTTTCTTTTTTTCAAGCAAATTAACCAATGGTTTATTTTTTATTAATAAAATCAGCACTTAGTTTTATTTACTATTCAGTTGGGTTTTTTCTTTTACTTTCAATTTTGTTATCTCTCCCTTGATTTTCAGAATTTTTAATTTAATGTTTAACTTGGGATTTTTAATTTGTTTTTTTCCTAGTTTTTTTAATTGCATGCCTAATTTGTTGATCTGCCCTTTCTCTATCTTATTTAGAGATATACATTTTCTCCTAAGCACTATTTTGGCTGCATCCCATAAATTTTGGTATGCTGTCATATATTTGTCATTCTCTTTAGTGAAATTATTGTTTCTATGATTTGTTCTTTTACTCATTTGTTGTTTTTTTTTGAGGCAATTGGAATTAAGTGACTTGCCAAGGCTCACACAGCTAGTATGTGTCTAAGGCCAGATTTGAAATTCAGGTCTTCCTGGCTGGAGAGCTGGTGCTCTATCCACTGCACCACCTAGCTGCCCTAACCCATTAATTCTTTAGGATCAATTTTTTTTCTAGTTAGTTTTTAATCTATGTTTCCATGGCCCCTTTATTGAGTGTAATGTTATTGCATTATAATCTGAAAAGGGTACATTTAATGTTTCTGCTTTTCAGCATTTATTTGTGAGGTTTTTATCCACTAATGCATAGTAAATTTTTTTTTTGTGAAAGCACCATGTATAGCTGAGAAAAATCTGTATACTTTTCTATTTCCATTTAATTTTCTTTAGAAGTCTATCATATCAAACTTTTCTAAAATTCTATTTATCTCCTTAACTTCTTTCTTATTTATTTTATGGTTATATTTATCTGATTGTGAAAAGTTAGTTGAAGTTTCCCACTAGTATAGTTTTGTTGTCTATTTCTTCCTTTCTTCCTTCCCTTAACTTTTCCCTTAGTAATTTGGATGCTTTGCTATTTGATGCATATATGTTTAGAATTGATAATACTTCATCGTTTATAATATCTTTTAGCAAAATGTAGCTTCCCTGCTTATCTCTTTTAATTAGGTCTATTTTTTGCATTTGCATTTGCTTTGTCTGAGACAATGATTGCTACCCCTGCCTTTTTTTTAACCTCAGCTGAAGTCATGATAGATTCTGCTCCAGTCCCTTATTTTTACTCTGTGTATATGTCTCTATTTCAAGTGTATTTTTTGTAAACAACATATTGTTGGGTTCTTGTTTCTAATCCACTCTGCTATATGCTTTAATTTTATGGATGAGTTCATCCCATTCACATTCACAGTTATGATTACAAACTGTGTATTTCCCTCCATCATATTTTCCCCTGTTTATTCTTCTTTCTCTCTCTTTTTATGCTGTCTCTCTACAAAGGGTGTTTTGCTTCTGCCTCTGTCAACCTGCCCTCCCTTCTATTAACCCTCCCCTCTTCTCTTATGCCCTTTGCTTCCCGCTTCTTTGTGTGGGTAAGACAGATTCCTATACTCAACTGAATGTGTATGTTATTCCTTCTTTGAACCAATGCCAATGAGAGTGAGGTTCAAGTGTTGCCCACTTCCCCCTTTTTTCTCTTCCACTGTAAAAGCTATTCCTTGTATGCATATTTTATATGAGATAATTTCCTACATTCTTCCTCTCCTTTTCTCCTTCTTACAGTGCTTCCCTCTTTCTCATTCCATCATAGTGAATTTGCACTCATGCTTTCTTTCTATGTACATTGCTTCTAACTGCTCTAATTATGATAAAATTCTTATCATCTTATCATACAGAAATATAATTAATCTTGTTAAGATCCTTATGATTTCGCTTTCATGTTTGCCTTTTTATGCTTTTTTTTTGAGTTGGGTGTTTAAAACTCAAAATTTCTATTCAGCTTTGGTCTTTTCATCAAGAATATAGTCCTCTATATTAAATATTCATATTGCTGTATTGGCAATCAAAATGGGCTCTTAGCACTTAGTTGAACCAAGTGCTCTTGAAGAGTTTGACCTTTATTTCCTTAATTAAATTAGGAGTCCTTGATGACCTCCTTGCCTCAAGGGAAAGCCTAGTTTATGTGGGTTTGAGTGACATGTTGGTGACATCAGAGGTTTTTAGACCATGTGAGTTTAAGTCGCCTCTTTGTGACAATTTTAGGTCATGTGGGTGAGTCACGTGTGTGACTCACCCTTGACCCTAAAAAAGATATAAAACCAGGGATTGGCTTTCTCTTTTTCGGAGCTCTGACCCACAGCCATGGTGGCACAGTGATTCTGGGCCAGCCCTTGTTATGAGCTCCCAAGCTGAACTTAGATGTTGGTAACTATGAAATTGTATTTGGCCTGTCTGTTGATGTTTGTAATTTGTTTGTATTTGCTCTGACTTTCAGGGTGCTGGCTTTTCTCCCTGAACTAAGTGAATGGTATTTGTATGCTGGATTAAAGTAAGCTTCTTAACCCCTTAAAATTGCTTTCCTTAGTAAAGCAGATCAAAAGAACCTGGGCTTTTGCAGCATTCTGTGAGCTGGTTGTTGTTGATTTTACACCCCCCACAGCAGCTGCTAGCCAGATTGTTGAAACAATTGCCTCTGAAGGATTATACTCAGTTTTTCTGGGTAGGTGATCCTTGGTTCTAATCCAAGCTCCTTTGTCTTCTGGAATATTATATTTCAAACCCTCCCTCCTTTTTATCCAGAAGCTGCTAAATGTTATGTGAGCCTTACTGTGGCTCTATGATATTTGAATTATTTCCTTCTGACTACTTGCAGCATTTTCTCCTTAACCTGGGAGCTCTGGAATTTGGATATAATATTCCTGGGAGTTTTCATTTTGGGATCTCTTTCAGGAGATGATTGGTGGATTCTTTCAATTTCTGTTTTGCCTCTGGTTCTCTAGGATATCAGGGCAGTTTTCCTTGATTATTTCTTAAAAGATGATGTGTAAGCATTCTCTCTCTCTCTCTCTCTCTCTCTCTCTCTCTCTCTCTCTCTCTTTCTCTCTCTCTCTCTTTCTCTCTCCCCCCTCCCTCTCTCTCTCTCATCATAGCATTCAGGTAGTCCAATAATTCTTGATTTTTTTCTCCTTGATCTATTTTCCATGTCAGTTGTTTTTCTGATAAGATATTTCATATTTTCTTCTATTTTAAAAAATTCTTTTGATTTTTGTTTGTTTCTTGATGTCTCATAGAGTCATTAGCTTTCACTTGCCCAAATCTAATTTTTAAGGAATTATTATCTTCAGTTTGTTTTTGTATCTCTTTTTCTATTTGTTTCTATTTTTTCAATATTGCTTTTTTAAGGAATTTTTTGTTCAGTGAATGTGTTTCTTTTGCCATTTGTCCAATTCTATTTTTTAAGGATTTTTTTTCCTTCAGTGTATATTTTTTTGCCTCTTTTACCATTTGCTTCTGTGTTTTAAGGTTTTATTTTCTTCAGTATGTTTTGTGAGTTTTACTAAGCTATTGACCCTCTTCTCATAGTTTTCTTGTATCACTCTCATTTATTTTCGCCGTTTTTCCTCTACCACTCTTATTGGATTTTCAAACTCTTTTGAACTCTTCTTGGAATTTGGGGGTGGGGTGAGGCTGATTTATATTTTTCTTTGAGGCTTTGGATGTAGCAGTTTTGACTTTGTGGTCTTCTTCTGGGTTTGTGTCTTTGTCTTCCATTTTTTCATTTCTTTGATTCTGTTTTATAATATCTTGATTTCTCATCAAGTCACTAGCTTCCACTTGCTCCAATCTAATTTTTAAGGTAGTATTTTCTTCGGTGGTCTTTTGGACCTCCTTTTCCATTTGGTTAATTCTGCCTTTCAAGGCATTCTTCTCCTCATTGGCTTTTTGGAGCTCTTTTGCCATTTGAGTTAGTCTAGTTTTTAAGGTATTGTTTTCTTCAGTATATTTTTCAGTATTTTGGGGGGTCTCCTTTAGCAAGTCATTGACTTATTTTTCATGGTTTTCTCGCATCCTTCTCATTTCTCTTCCCAGTTTTTCCTCTACTTCTCTAACTTGCTTTTCCAAATCCTTTTTGAGCTCTTCCATGGCCTGAGACGAGTTCATGTTTTTCTTAGAGGTTTTTGTTGTAGGCTCTTTGACTTTGTTGACTTCTCCTGGCTGTATGGTTTGGTCTTCTTTGTCACCAAAGAAGAATCCAAAGTCTGAGACTGAATCTGGGTGCATTTTTGCTGCCTGGCCATATTCCCAGCCAATTAACTTGACCCTTGAGTTTTTCAGTGGGGTATGACTGCTCGTAGAGTTAAAAGAACTATGTTCCAAGCTTGGGGGGATGTGCCAGCTCTGCCACACCAGCACTCCTCCTTCCCCAAGAACCCCAACCCAGGACTGGACTTAGATGTGCAGCAGGCTCTTCACTCCTGCTCTGATCCACCACTTAATTCCTCCCACCAGGTGGGCCTGGGGCAGGAAGCAACTGCAGCTGTAGTTCTGTAGCTGCCCCACCTCCGCTGCCCCTGGGGCAGTGGCTGAACCATGAACTCCTTCCACTCCCGCTGCTTTTCCCACTAACCTTCTCCATTGTCTTTCGTGTTTGTGGGTTGAGAAGTCTGGTAACTGCTGCAGCTCACTGATTAAGGGCACTAGGGCATGCTCTGCCTGGCTCCTGGTCTGGTTGGTCTGCGCCGCCCATGCTGGGCTCTCCGCACCGCTCTGCTCTGCTCCCAGCTCCGTGCAGGATAGTCCTTACCCAGAGACCATCCAGGCTGTCCTGGGCTACAGTCCTGCTTCCCTCTGCTAATTTGTGGATTCTGCAGTTCTAGAATTGGTTCAGAGCCATTTTTTATAGGTTTTTAGAGGGACTCGGCGGGGAGCTCATGCTAGCCCCTGCTTTCCAGCCTCCATCTTGGCTCTGCCCCCCTGGGTTTGTGTCTTTATCTTCCCTGTCACCATAGTAGATTTTTATGAGCAGGTTCTTTTTTGTTGTTGTTGTTTGCTCATTTCTTTCCAGCCTATTTTTTTTTTACTTTTAATTTTATGTTTAAGTTGGGCTCTTCTCCCGGGATGAAGGGGGCGCTGTCCCAAGCTTTGGATTTTTTTGTGCTTCTGTTTTCAGAGCTACTTCTGGGGACCTATAAGTTTTCAGTGCCTTTAAGGTGATATGATCCAAAGGGAGGTGTGGTCACTGTTCTTCTGGACTGTGCCTTAATCTTGACCCAGGAAGGGACTTTGCTCCCCTTCAACCACAAACCATAGAACTCTTCTGGGCCCTGGAACTGTAACTAGGACCTCTGCTCTCCTGTGGCCACAAGCACTAATGCTGTTCTTCACCTTGGAATTGTGACCTGGAACTGCATTTAGGCAATATAACAGAATTCTGTATCCAGTGCCAGGAAAAGGGTTCTCTACAATCTCTTTCTGACCACTTGCCTAACTCCCTTACCTTCTCTGGGCTATTGCAGCCACCACTGAGGCCTAACTGCTGGTGTTGCCACTATGTGCACTGTGATCTGGGTTGGTTCCCACCTTCATGTCACAGACTTCTCCTGCCAACCTCCTAAGTTTTCTTCAATTGCAAAAATGTCTCACCCTGATCTTGTAGTGGCTCTGCCATTCCAGGATTCAATTTTGAGGTATTATTTTAAAATTGTTTGGATAGGAATGTTAGGAAAATTCAGCTGAGTTGCTACTTGCACATCACCATCTTGAGAATTTACCTTTCTAAAGCACTTTGGCCTATGACAACCCTTGAGGTGCAGTGGATAATACAGTTATCATTATAATGCCTTGATTACTATTTTTTTCACTCATGTAGCTTATTACAGCTTCCACAATTATAATTATTATTCCATTGTTATCTTCATTTCACAGATGTGGAAACTGAGATTCAGAATGGGCCAGTGATTTTCCCAGGACTATATGATTATTTAGTAGTAGAACTGAGACCAAAATCTAAGTCCCAAACCAATGTTCTTTCCATTTGAGAATGATGTCTCAACAGTGGTTAAGTTTACAATAAAAACAATGCTGGTCAAAATCTTTTTTGATCATGTATGTCATCTACATTTTTCTAACATGTAGCCCAAAAGACTTCTACTTCTAAGAGGAGCCTAACATATTTCATTTCATAATCATCGCACCTTGTTTTTTTTTTTAGTCCAAAATTGGTTTATAACCTTTCATCATGTAATTGTCACATGGTATAATTCTGTTTCTCATGCCACTTAAAAGGTAAACAGAGATACATATTTATCTTTCATGCATTGTGAACTGGGAGCCTAGAATTCTCAGTGTTCGCACATCATCAATATATTTCCAAAACGACTTGTGTGGTTGGTTTAGAGTGCTGCAATATTAATGGTACTGTCACTCAACCTAATGAAGAGTTGTAGGCTCCAAGGGAACAGGAAGGCAAGCAAAGCTACCATGAGGGAGTCATGTAATATGGTAAGACTTGCGTCTTCCCAATTTTAACATATATTCATGAGTATTACCTGCATCCTAATCTTGCACCAAAGACAGTTTAGTAATAAATGATTTAAAGTGATATCCCAGCACGAATTTGTAAAAGCTTTACATAATGGCCACACCCCACTTTTTTGCAACAACAAAAAAAAAGTGGCATAAAATCTGCGACAATTATGTGGTGAAATATGACATGCCTTAAAAACTCTCCCTTAGAGTTTGCAGGATTGGCTCAGTCGGTGATCTACTATAATAACGACCTCCCCAATCTTCTGCCACTAAGACCATCCTAGTACCACAAACTGTCATCCTCTCCTACCTGGATTATTGACTACTTATTAGTCAAGAATACTGCTTTCACTCATTTCTCTCTTCAAACTCTCCTTCACACTGTGGCCAGAATAATCTTCCTTGTGCTCAGTTATTATCTTGCCCTCTCATCTCCTGAATCATATTCAAATTCTTTTATTTAGTGTTCACTTTCTTCAACAATCCCTCAACTTTTCCAGTCTTACTTTATTACTGTCTCCCATGTATGATACAGTCCAGCCGTATAATGGATATTCTTTCTCTTAAAGTATGCCCTATGCTCATTCGTTTTCGGGAAGTGAAGGGATACTTCTCAATTGGGGAATGGCTAAACAAGCTGAGGTATATAATTGTTATGGAATATTATTGTGCCCTAGGAAATGAAAAGAGGATGATTTCAGAAAAACCTGAAAAGACTTACATGAACTGATGCGTAGTGAAGTGAACAAAACCAGAACACTGTACACAGTAACAGCAACATTGTTTGATGAAGAACCGTGAATGACTTTGCTATCGTCAGCAATACAACCATTCAAGACAACCCCAAAGAACTAATCATGAAGCATATTATTCACCTCCAGAGAAAGACTGATATTGTTTGGATACGGCCTGAAGCATGCTATTTTTCACTTTCATTCTTCTTTAATTCAAGTCTTCTAGTACAAAATGACTAATATGGAAATGTTTTACATGATTGCACACATATAACCTATATTTGATTACTTACCATCTCAGGGAGGTAGCAAGGGGAGGGAGGGAGGGAGAGATGGAATTCAGAATTCAAAACTTTAAAAAAAAACAATGTTAAAAAACTGTTTTAATATGCAATTGGGGGAAATTACACATATATGCACATATGTGCATATACAAAAAATAAATGTCCTATGCCTTCCTAACTCCATGCCTTTACTCACAGTATTTTTAACATGTTCATCCTTCGCCTTTTTGACTATTGAATTATGGCTCTTATTTTAAATCTCAACTCCAATGCCACCTCCTCTGTGAAGACTTTCCAGGTACACCCTGGTCAGCAACACATGGAAACAATGAACCTCACTTTGCATGCTCACTTCCCTTAGTTAATATTCAATGCATATATCATGCAGTCTTGGACATTATATTCATTTGCATTAGGGCCTTATCTCTCTAGACTGTAAGCTCATTAAGGACAAGAACCATATCTTGTTCTATACCTCATCTCTGCCTACAGGCTTTCCCAGTTTTCTTTAAGTCCCACCCAAAATCTCATCTTCTACAGGAAGTCTTTCTCAAACTCTCTTAATTCTAGTGCCCTCCCTCTGTTAGTTACTTCCTATTTATCGTGTATATAGTTTGTTTGTATATATTTGTTTATATGTTGTCTTCTTGACACCTTTTGCCTCTTTTTACGTCCCCAGCCTTTAGCACTGTGCCTGGAACATAGTAGGCACTTAATAAATGTTTATTGGTTGATTTTATCTCCTATCATGCCTAAGTATCTTGCATATAATAAAGGCTAGGTAAATGTTCACAGACAGAATGAATGTATGAATGAACCCAATTCTACTCCATTGCAAAATATGTGCAGCATGGCACATGTTCAAATTTAGACCAACACTCCAAAATATTGATGTATCACTGACGATTTCAGTGAAATACAATTACCATTCCGCAAGAAACAGCGTGATTGAAAAATGTTGGGGTTTTTGTTTGTTTGTTTTAAATGAGTGCTGCCTTTTCTGTAACAGAATATTTAAGAAACAACCCTAGTAATGACTCTCATGAAGTCATTGCGAGCCCTCTAACCACCCCCACCATTCTTGCCAACATGACTAATGATTTAAATTGAGTTTTTCAGCTCATGCCACCCAAACTTGGAGAAGGAGCAGATTTTTGTGGGGGGAGGGAGACAAGAGAGGGGCAAGAGGGAGAAGCAAAGTATTCCTAGAAACCCCAGTTAATTACAATCAACGAAAGACAAATGATTCATGCTCCTTAAATACAGCCTCATGTGCATAATCAGCCAATAACTTAAATACAAATAAACAATGGAGAGATGGGGAGGGCTAGAGGAGAGAGAAGTCAGAATGGTAGCTGCCAGGGAGACATTTAGGTTTTCTCTGCATGGATTTCTAATGCATTCCAGTGTCTTATAAATATGATTGTGCTCAGAGCATATCATAGTTGACATCTTGTCAAAACCAAGAGAAATAATTGCATCCTGGAGTAAAAGTATCATGAAAGCTGCAATTTAAAAGTGGTGTTGGTTATCAGCACCAATTTACTAACATCTTACTGTATGTAACCACTTGTGGGTACACAAAAATATGTATTTTTTTACTGATGTTGATAGGCTCTGCCAAAATTCAAACTATTTACCCTTCCTGGTCAGATCTTGACAGAAGAATGGAGAAGGAAATAAGAGGAGAAACTAAGCCACAGTCCTTTGGAAAAATCTAGTTTTAAAACTTTTTTACTCTCATTTATGTTGCTGGGCAGATAGATACCAATCTGTTCAGTTCTTGAGGGGGAAGAAAAACAACCTATCTTTCAAGGATATTAAACTAACACCTCAACAAGCCTCAGGCATGCTTCTCATTTATTACAGAAAACTTAAGTCTTCTGACAGTCCACAATTATGTGCTGGGAAGTATAATGAATAACTCTGTGTCAGAAGGATTCATAGAACTTTGATCAGTGTCCCGCAAGGCATTGAGTCAAGATGAACCTTGAAATCTGATTAACATCACCATCTCAAGCCAGGATACTAAAAACGGAGATTTCCCCTCTCACCTTACATGTTTTGAAAATATTTTCTGGGATCTCCCTAGCACAGTGTGTAATGAAATTAAACAGTCACTTCTGATGCAAGATACAGAGGGATTTTACATATACTTTATGCAATTGCCTGTGATTTTTCCTACTTCAGAGGCCACAGTCAAAAAACAAAGGTAGAGAGAAGGAGGGAGCTTCAGAGCTCAGTGATATATGCTATATTATGAAAAGATCTGAATGGCCATCAGTAAGAATAACCTGATCCCTGGAAATGATTCACCATCTGTAGACGTACTCTAAATTGCATTTACAATGGCAGCGGTAATTTGTTTGCACTCAGGCTTCCTGGTTCCACCTATGTTCAAAGAAACACATTTGAGCTAAGAAATCAGAATTTTGATATGTAAAAAGCCAGCTGATATGCATGAGAATGGACTTTGAGGTGTTAAACTCATCAATACTTTGCTCTAGACCCACTAATCTGATCACCTGGGTAACCAGGGCCCAAAGCCAAACAATAACTGCCTTATAATATTCCCTAAAGTAGAAGGTATGTCTGCCTTTGCCCAAGTTTTTTGGATTTCCCCACATTTGTATTCTCTCTTTATAAGACTTATGCCTCCAGAATTTTTACTGAACAAAATACCAGAGATACAAGAATCAAGAAGATTATTTAAAATGTGTTTTCCAAGCTGAGTTAGGAAATTTTAGCCTCTGGGGTGGGATAATACATAGAATAAGACATATTTTTTTTTGGAAATGGACGATGTGAAAATAATGTTTTGTGTGACTATGGATATTTGTTACAAAAGTTTTGCATTTCTTTTTTCTTCACCCATGGTGGGAGAGAGTGGGGAGAAAACTTTAAATGCTTGATAATTGAAAAAAAATTAAAAATGTCTTCTAATTTTAACTACTAGTGAAAGAGGAGATATGCTATGGCACTCCCAAATCAAAATATTTCCACTCTAGAACATTAAACTAGATATATGATCTGTTATTTCCTACCTTGCCTCATTCGTCATTTCTGAATGAAAGGTTAAGTAACACATGGTAGAATATAACTCTAGAAAAAAAACTGATTGTCAGAGGGGTGGAGCCAAGATGGCAGCTGGAAAGCAGGGACTGGCCTGAGCTCCCCACCAAGTCCCTCCAAAAACCTATAAAAAAATGGCTCTGAACCAATTCTAGAACTGCAGAACCCACAAAGTGGCAGAGGGAAGCAGAGCTCCAGCCCAGGACAGCCTGGATGGTCTCTGGGTAAGGTCTATCCCGCACGGAATTGGGAGCTGAGGGGAGCAGAGCTGTGCAGAGTCTCCTCCCAGCATGCGCGGCGAGTACCGACCAGACCAGGAGACCAGGAGAGAGTGCCCTAGCGTGCTGAATTAGTGAGCTGTGGCATCTACCAGACCTCACAACCCACAAACGGCAAAGACAACAGAGAAGGTTAGTGGGAAAAGCTGCGGGACTGAGTTTGTGGTTCAGCCACCTCCCCAGGGCAGTGGAGGTGGGGCAGCTTTAGAACTACGGCTGCAGTAGCTTCTAGCCCCAGGCCCACCTGGTGGGAGGAATTAAGTGGTGGATCAGAGCAGGAGTGAAGAGCCTGCTGCACATCTAAGTCCAGTTTGGGTTGGGGGTTCTTGGGGAAGGAGGAGTGCTGGTGAGGCAGCGCATCAACCCAAGTGTGGAACATAGAACTCTTTAGTCTACAAGCAGTCATACACGGCTGAAAAACTCAAGGGTTAAGTAAGTTGGCTGGGAACATGGTCAGGCCGCGAAAACACACCCAGATTCAGTCTCAGACTCTGGAATCCTTCTTTGGTGACAAAGAAGACCAAAACATACAGTCAGAAGAAGTTAACAAAGTCATAGAGCCTACAACAAAAACCTCCAAAAAAAAA
>CM053624.1:283516301-283584019 GCA_028646595.1 Phalanger gymnotis
ATTTGGAACTCAAGGTTTTAAAAAAAATAGATGTTCAAAAGTAAAAAAGTTCTTTTTTTCATGCAAGTAGAAAATAAGATGCACAGGCAATGGGGCATAGAGATTTATCTATGGGGATGGGAGGGGAGTGGGGTGACGGAGGGGCGGGCAGACTGGGGAACAGGGCAACCAGAGTGTACGCCATCTTGGAGTGGGGGGGTGGAAATGGGGAGAAAATTTGTAATTCAAACGCCTGTGAAAATCAATGCTGAAAACTAAACATATTAAAAATAAATTTAAAAAAATAAATTAATTAATTAAAAACTGATTGTCATGCATTTCTGAGATAGGTCATTATGTCTATGGTCTTCAAAAGATCCAGAACTGCCTCTATGTAGAAGTTCCTATTTATCATCATCATCATCATCATCATCATCATCTTAGCATTTAAATAGTGTATTAAGATTTTCAAAACACTTTATATAAGTTATTTTGTTTGACCCTACAACAACCCTGTGAGGTAGGCACTATTATGACCCCTGCATTCAACAGATGAAGAAACGGAGGCACGAAGAACTTAAATGACTTGCCCCCAGTCATACAACTAGTGAGAGTCTGAAATCAGATTTGAACTGGAGTTTTCCTAACTCTGAGTCCCATGTTTTCTCTCTCCACTGCTCCTTATCATTGCTTTGGACTATAGAAAATAATGATACATCTTTTCTCTGGTCTAATCCTTGCTTCTTCCCAAGGAAGAATTACAAGGCAAAACCAGAAATACTTTAACCCTCAATGATAATAATTATACATAAGTATATATTATAATACATTCCTATACTATATAAATATATTATATGTAAAATAAGTAAATATAGTATATATTATTATGTTATATGTAAATAGAAATATAATATATAAATATTGTAATAAATATGTAAGTATAGCATAAATACTATAATAAATATAATAGATAAGTATGGCATAAATATTATAATAAATAGATAAATACAACAAATATAAGTACATAATATATGTATATAGTGAGTGTGTGTGAGTGTGTGTGTGTGTGTGTGTGTGTGTGTGTGTGTGTGTGTGTGTGTAAAAAGGGTTCTCTCCCCTTGGATTTCTCCCAAGCTGATCAATATCTCTGGCATCTCTTTTCTTTAGGGTTTCTTTAAAAATATGGAGGACCATTTCAAAAGGAAAACTCCAAACTGCTTTAGCTACCATGCCAAAAAGCCCCAAGTAAATCTCATGGCAGTAGAAAGGGAACAAGAATGTGGAGAAGGAGTAGGCCAGGGAGAGAGAAGAGAAAAAGGCGAGCAGCTGGAGAGGAGGTGGAAGCGGGTGACTAAGACAAGGAGCCAGAAATGGAGTTGTGATATAGAAGGGAGAAAGAAAAAGGCTGAGCAGCCGAAGAGATGGTGGTTAAAATAACTCATGGTAACAGAGTGTTCTTTGTTACCATACACTGTTCTTTGTTATCACACATTACAGAGAGTTATAAACAACAGAGGCATGCTGTACAGGAAAGATGGGCCTCCAGCTTGGGGCTCGACTGACCTAACAACTCTCTGGCTTCCACCTCATCAAGAGGGGTGCCGGTTCCAGAACACCACGTCAGAACTCAGCCATTAATCTGTACATCTAAATCTACACTCAGTAACCCTCTAGAATGGCCGAGGCTCATTCTCAGAAGCCACCTGGTCTTTTGCTGACGTGAGTAGAAATGAGTAGATGGGGCTGATTCAGCCCAATAATGACTCCCAAATTTTACGAGTCAAGAGGAATACATTTTTTGAAAACATGCACAAAAACAAAATGACTATCCGTGAGTTTACACAAAGATTCAAATATGAAAAGGGAATAGAAAAAAAACCAGCAAAACTAAAGTAAATGTAATAGCCCAACAATATCCTAAGTTGAACTATAAGAATGTGAGTTCTTTTTGATAATCATTCACTCATTCTCTATCTTACCTGCCCACTTCCTACCAAATTCTACCCACCAACCTACAAAGTTCAACCTCCTACATGTAAGACCTACCCTTAGTAAGGTCATTGAATAGATGAAAGTTCTTCTTGCTCTATCTACCCAGTAGTTAGTGTCCTAAAATGGCCACCAAAATGCTCAGTTTTTCTAATCTTCTGCTTCTGCTTGTCCTCCCTCTGAGGTTACCCTAAATCTGGAAGTTTTCCCTTCCTCATCAGAATATGCCAGTCTTAGGTCCTATTCCCTCATAACACTTGTCTGTTTTCCAAGGTGGGAGCTAATTGAAGTGATAACCTAAACCATGATAACATATGAATCAGTGCTAATGGATTAATTGTCAACAAGGATCCCCTAGAAATAATGCCTTAGCAATTTATCCATACTTAGATACTATTATGAGGTTAGGTGCTGAGAAATAAGAGTTTCCAAAATTTTTAATGTAATAGACCCCTTCACACTCACCCATTTTTGTGTATACATCCATCCATTCACCCCCTCCTCTTCTCTCCCTCTCTCCCCTTCTTGTCCCTGTCCTCTCCTCTCCTCTCTCTTCTTCTTCTTCTTCTTCTCCTCTCTCTCTCTCTCTCTCTCTCTCTCTCTCTCTCTCTCTCTCTCTCTCTGACTATAAGCTTCAGATGCCATTTTTCATCATTGGAAATTCCTAACCAGGAGTTCTCTATATTGACAAGGTTGTGGATCTGGTAAAAAAGAAATACACAAACATATGATGAAATATATAATATTGTATGCATGTATCCATATTTCCATATATATCCATATGTATATATGTGTTTGTTTATGTGTGTGTGTATATATATATGGCACATGATAAAACAAAATTTATATCAGTTTTCTGTCAGTGATCCATATTAAGGATTAGGGGTAGATGATATCCTTGGAGTGATAATAATGCAATAAGAAGAATTAAGAATAATTCATATAGAATTTTAAGAAACACAAAGTGCTTTCTCTACATCTGACAGATGATGAAACTGAAACTCAGGAAAGTCAAAAGACTGACAGGTCCCACAGTTGATAGAACCATAGCTGATCTTCAGACTTTAAATCTTGCTGTCTTCTCACTGCTTGAAGTTGGAAGTTTTGTGGGTTATTGCAAAATTTGCCCCCTTGTTCTGTGGTCCTTTATGCAGGTCAGATACTGAGGAATTTCATATAACAAATTGTCTACCTATAGGTGGCAACACTTGCCTTGCATGTGCTCTAGTCCAATCTCTGATCACACTTGGGCACAAAAGCAGGGAAGATGAAAGTTTGATTTGTAGACCACATGGCAAGAGAATCAGAACTGGAAGGAAAATGAGAAGTATATAGTTTCATTTAACTTTCTCATTTTAGAAATGAAGAAACTGGTGGAAGAAAAGGAATTTAATTGAATTTCAAAGTTATCTCTTACTCAAAATGTTTAATAAAAAATCATCAATTTCATGTAAATATCTCAAATTTAACTCCATTTAGAGCTTTATCATATTTCCTGGGATTTCTAGGATACCAGAATTTCGTTGGTTTTTTTTTAATCCTTCTCTGGGGACAGAGAAAATTATAGATCTATGATTCTAAATAAAAATGCATCCCTAAAGGATGAGATCTAAGTTTGGAGAAAAGATGACAAGTGAAAAGTCAAGAAAAACTCTGAGCTGATCAATTGCACTTTGTCTTCCATGAGGCACTAGATGATTTCTCAGTAGCTAAAAGAGGAGCACAGACATAAAATAACTGCGCAAAGACTTCAGAGGAAGTTGAAGCTCTTGAATAATCTAGGAAGACCTCATTGAAGTCGGTGGGCCCCAAAAAATGAGAAGGATTTGAAAAAGAAGAGCGTCCCAGGAAGGGAAGGAAGGCAAGGAATTGCCAAGGGTTTGGAATACAACAGACAAAAAGAGGCTTTCCTGGCTGACAGGAGTAATGGAGTCTCAGACAGCAAGGCTGGTGAAGAGACAACCACAGGAAGGTAGATCTTTCATCATTCCTTAAATCATATCATGTAGGTAAGTATCGACTTTGTTTACAAGAATTATTAGCCCCATTTATCTGTTCTCTCAGCTACCCCACAGACTTAATTAGGATGTGTGTGTGTGTGTGTGTGTGTGTGTGTGTGTATGTTCATGACATAAAGCACATCCTCAGATGAGAAAAAGTGATACCACCCCAAGCAGGAGAGAAAAAGATGCCAGCTCAACAACTTGAAGCCAGATCTAGAGTGGAAATTGAAAATGAAGGAGGGAAGAAAGTGGATAGAGTTCACTCCTTAGTACACAATGTTATTTTTTCCTCTTTTAACTATGCTTGATAACTAGGTGACAAGCTCTGTGTTGTCTATGCTACTGAAGGCCTATAAGTACTGTCAGGATTCCCTAATTAAAAGTACTGTGCAAAACTCTTACTGCTCCATCCTAGTTATGGCTCTAAGCTCACTTTGAATTACCTACCACTGGCTATAAAAATAAATGTGTGGATTCCTAAATGTGTTTTCTTCTGCTTTATTTTTCTCTATGTGTGGCTATCTGTAGATATCGGTATGAATGCTTATGTAGCTGTGCATATGAACACATGTGTGAGAGATGGCTGGTTGAGAGCATATGATGATAGGACTGTAGCTTTAGAATGAGAAGGTACTTTACATTACTGAATCCAACATATCTGTGTGTGTGTGTGTGTGTGTGTGCGTATACATATACATACACACTTTGTGTAAAGGGTTGTATAAATAGAATATGTACAGACTGGGCTTGAGGCTGTGTGTGTATGTGTGTGTGTGTGTGTGTGTGTGTGTGTGTGTGTTTGTGTAGCCAACTAACTCCATCACTCACAAAATCTTCTTAGTTTTAAATATTGGGATAGTTTCGTGGAGAATTCATTTAAGTGATAATCATTTAATGGCAGAGTAGAAAGACTTCGGAGTCAGAGTTTTGGGGTTCAAAACTCACCTCAGTCCCTTACTACCTGTCTCGCCTTGGTCAAGTCATTTAAACCTCTCCAATCATCAGTGTCCTTATCAACAAATTGGTGGTGGGGGAAGGGGGTGTTAGATTAGGTGATCTTTAAGGTCCCTTCCAGCTAGAAATCTATGATCCTAAGAAAGTCCATGGGAAAATCATAACATTAGAGTTCCATAAGACGCATATTTATGATTCTGAGGTTATGGTCAAGGCCCAATATGGTGGGAGCAAGCCATTTCAGCAGATTCCTCCCTACAAATTGACTATACTTCTCAAATTTGATATTCTACATTCTCTGAGAGAAAAGACTAAAAGAAAGAGAGAAAGAATATAGTAAGGAACATAAGGTCATTTATCTAAAGCTACAAGGAACCTCAGAAGTCGTCTACTCCACCTGCCTCATTTAACAGATAAAGAAATGGAGTTCTAGGAATGTTCAGTGAATATAGCCAAAGTCACAGAAATATCAGACAGAGGAGGAACCACTTATACCATACTGCCTCAAAGATAAGTAATAAGAAACAATGAAAAGGAAACCCAGACCAGTATACAGACTCCCAGAAGTAAGGCAGTAAAATTAAATATGAATAAGACACCATCTTTGCAGGGAAGTCAGTACCCTAAAAGTCTTTATCCTTCCATTGACAAGGAAGTTCTATAAATGGACAATATGTTTTAAGCTGAATATGAATTAACACTGCAAGTCAAAGCTCAAAGGCCCCTAATCCATACAGTCTTGCTATCTTTGTAATCCTTCATTCACCATTTCAGATTCTGGTTTGCAAATGCAATGCAAAAAAAAAATTAGATGTGGTTAAAAATCACTGTATTTATGAAGTTCCTAGTTAGAAACAATGATCAAAATGAACACAGGAATTTTCAAAAAATCTTTCAAAAAACTCAAAGCACTCAGTCCTGTAGCCAGTATCCTAAAAGGCTGCATGCCAACAAGGCCAACATCACCCCATATGCCTAGTTTTACCTCCTCAGAGAGAAAATGGCATAGATGGCCATTCAGATGAAGTTACCAATGCATACATAATTTTTGACAGAGATGCCTATACTCTTATATCCATGTGAAAGCTGCAACAGGGTTCTCTCAATTCTAAAAAATGTTTTCTTTTCTTTTATTTCCTTAATGGATGACTCTCAAATAGCTTTTCAGTTTGTGCAAGTTTTCCACCCCTCCCTTAACAACCCAAATATTCATGTCTCTTACAATTGCAATTGGATGGCGTAAGCTCCAGATCTATGGGCAAGCAATGTCTCCCCAGCAGAAAGAGTACTATACTTGAGAAGCAATTATCACCTCTGAGAGAGAGTGTTCTGTTTAAGCCAGAAGTAAAAATAACCTGAAAGGTCTACACTGGAGAGGTGATCCAGTATTCATTTTTTTTCTATCACAGAACATTTTTTTAGCGAAAACCAAGCTAATTCAAAGAAATTATTATTTTAAAAGATAATATCCTATCATATATTTGGTTTATATGGACACACATCAATGTTTATACATATTTCTTTTATATCCACGAATTCTCACTACTTCTAATATTGTTGCCAATGCAAGGTAAATATGTTTGAGATGAGGGTGCGGTGGGTGGAGTACTGTATGGCTGCTTCAAAATTACTGGAGAAAATGTTTAAAATAAAAAAGTCCAGTTAACAGTGTTACCTACCCCAGGGCTCAGACCTCTTTTTCTCTAGATATACTCCCTTTGGATGACAGTATAAACTCCCATGGATTCAACAGTTGTCTTTAAGCAAGTAACTCCCAGATGCAAATATCCAGCCCCAGTTTCTATCTTCAACTCTAGTCCTATATCACCAATTATATATTGGATACCTTTAATTAGATATCCCAGAGGTACCTCAAACTCACCATATCCAAAACAGAGCTCATTATCTTCTCCCCATCAAATTATGCCCTTTCGGAATGTCCCTACTTTTGTTAGGAGCACCACCATTCTTTCAAGATCACCATCATCCTTTCGGGTTTACAACCCCTGTCAGTTGAGAGGTCAGTTAACATTTGTTAAGCACCTACTATGTGCCAGGCATTGTGTTGAGCACTGTGGATGCAAAGAATGGTAAAAGACAGTCCCTGCCTTTTAGGAGTTCATGATCTAATGGGAGAGAAAACATGTAAATCATTATGTACAGAGAAGCAATATACAGGATAAATTGGAAATTATCATTAGGGAAAGACAATGGAATTAAATGGGACTGAGAAAAGATTCTTATAGAAAGAAGGAATTTAACTGATACTGGAAGGTAGCCAGGGTGGTCAGGCATCAGAGGTGAGGGAAAGCATTCCATGCATGGGGTCAACCAGTATAAGGAGGAGAGTGTCACTGGAGTATAGAGTGCATGGTAGTTGTTGGAGGTGGCAGAAGTTATAAGAAGACTGGAAAGCTGAGAGTCAGAGGGAGAAATTATGAAGAGTTTTGAATGTCAAACAAAATTCTATATTTGGTCCTGGAGGTGTCAAAGAGCCATTGGAGTTTATTGAGTGACATACTCAGACCTGAATTTGAGGAATATCACTTTGATGGCTGAGTAGATAACGGACTGGATTGAGGAGAGACTTGTAACAACGGACCAACAACTAGGCTATTGCAATAGTCCAGATGGCAGTGAACCAAGATGGTGGAGGTGTCAGAAGAGAGAAGGAGATGCATGCAAGGTAGGAATTAGGAAGGCCAAATTGACTTTTGATTCTTCTCTCTCCCTCATATCTCCATATCTGATAAATTGCCGATTTACCACCATCCTTCCTCTGGAGAATGCAAATGAATGTATATTGTTGGCTAGAAAATACATACATACATAACACAATTATGCATAGCTCTATTGATAATTCAGGCCTTCCCATCTCAAGTTAGGATCACCAGTACTCTGAGAGTTTATTCCTTCTTTCCTTCTAAAATCAGAGTTAGCATTCATATGTAGGATCTCAAGGGGAAAAGCTTTCATTTTAATTTTAAGGAAGAAGCCTCCATCAGAGGCCTTTAATCCTCACTTGAGAGAATAATACAAGTCTATCCTCCTGGCAACAGCCAGGCAATTTAGAGAATTCCCTGGGAAGATTCAAGCCTGTATTAAATTGCTACTATGATGTAAAGTCATGCAGATTTAATTGTTTCTCACTTTCTTTTGCTTTTACCACTAAAGTCAGGTGAGAAGGTTTTCCCTTTCTTCCTAAAATTACAACTTCTCAAGTAAGTATCTACATGGCCCTGGGGTCACAGATAAGATCCTTTCTACCCACCTTGTTGGTGGACCTTAATTAGGTAGTCCTATGCTTCATATCCCATTCAACTAATTATAACTCTCAAAGATCCCAATGCATACATCCGGAAGCAAGGTAACAGGTAACATATGGAAGTAACAGGTAACATACAGATTCATTCTCTATTCAATCACTATTTTAAAATTCTTAGGAGAGGTGGGAGCATGCTTCACATATGTGCCCATGAGGCAGCTAGGTGAGGCAGAGAATAGAGCACTGGCTGATTTTAAAAGCCCTTCAAAATCTGCTATCAGCCTACTTTTTCAGGCTTCTTACACATTACTCGACTTCATGAATAATACGTTCTAGCCAATTGACCTATTGGCTGTTCCTCGTACAAGATATTTCATCTCTCATCTATGTGCCTATGCCAAAGATGACCCTCTGCCTGGAATGCTCTCTGCTCCTCACTTGTTTTCAGAAGAAAAAGAAAAATGATAAAAAAAAAACTACTGGGAAAATGCAAATCACTAATAATAAGGGAAATAAAATTAAATCTAAGGTTTTACCATATAACCAACAAATTGACAAAAATAATAAATTTGCAAATTACAAAAATGATAAAAAATAAATATAATCAAAGCCAGAGGGGCTATAGTAAAGCAGGCAAACAAATATAGTCTTAAGCTAAGAGCTAAGAATATGGGCAGGTAGATGGCAAATTGAATAAAGTTTCTGGGCTGGAGTCAAGAAGACTCATCTTCCTGAGTTCAAATCTGGCTTCAGATACTTACTGTGTGACCCTGGGCAAGTCACTTAACCCTATTTGCTTCAGTTTCCGTGTCTGTAAAGTGATCTGGAGAAGGAAATGGCAAGCCATTCCAGTATCTTTACCAAGAAAACCCTAAATGGTATCATGAGGAGTCACATGCCACTGACAACAAACGCGCTAAGAATCAGTCGAACCATTCTGGAAGACAATCCAGAACTGCACTGGAAAACCTTTTTTTCTGGAAGGAAGGGAGGGAGGAAGCAGGGATTAAGTTAATAGAGAATAGGCCACACTCTCCATTTTTTCCAGTCTAACACTTGAAGGCATCAGTTCCTCAAAGGATCTCTATAGCATGCCACAGATACCGCCAAGGGAAATAAGGAACTCTGCCCTTTGTGAGTGAGCAAAAACAAATTCTGTGCCCTAGTAGGTAGAGGAGAAAAGACGCCTTTACTAAAGTTTTTGAGCCAGAAACTTGTGCAGATTTGGGTCACTACTTGTCATGCCTCTCAAAGGGCTGCTACTTCTCACACAGAAATTCTAATCATAAACTTAAAACTGGAAAGGACCTTAAAGATCTTCTCCTCCAACACTGCCCTCTCCCTTTTTTTTAACCAAGAAAGAAACTGCTGCCCAGATCCTATTTGCCCAGTTCTTATAAGAGTTCATGCAGCAGAGAAGAGATTGAGAGCCAGGACTTGGGCTAAAGGTCCAACACTCTTTCTCCTGTAGCACCTAGCACCTACATTCTGACTCAGGCTATGCCAGGAAGCCATTCACATTCCTCCTGAATAATGGGAAGGGTCCAAGTTCACTTCACAATCCTCTGTGTAAACCAACAGCAATACTATTAGTAATGATAATCACCCAAACAAAGAATAATGTCTTTTTTTCCTGTACCAAATACTTATAATATTTAAGACATGTGAAATAAAATGCTTTCAAAACATAAAAGCCTAGTGGATAAAATTGAAACCATGTGGGAAAAGGAGTGGATACATGTCATCGCTATCATCCTGTTTGCTATTGAAGTTGTCTCAAAGATACTTTGAACGATTCTGCAGAAGATGGTCTTCTATCCCGATACTTTTATTCAATTACAAATTATTCAACTGTGTAACAGTCCACAAAACATTTACCATAAAAGAAAGCAGTATAGCAGTATGATGACTTGTGCCAGGAGTGTTTCCAACAGAATTCAAAAAAAAAGATGAAATGAGTATTCACTAGCACGTATATAGCCATTTCAGGTTTACAAGGTGCTTTGTAAATATTATCTCATTTAAGACTCACTATGACCTGGGAGGTAGCTGTTGTTATAATTCCCATTTTACAGGTGAGGGGGCTGACACAGGGAGAGGTTAAGTAACTTTCCCAAGGTCACACAACTAGTAAGTGCCTGAGGCTGGGTTTGAATTCAGGCCTCCTGACTAGAGGTCCGGCCCTATGCATCCATTGTACCGCCTAGAGGCCTGCTGCTGCTTTACTTACCTAGAATTTTAAGGTTTAAAAAGCCTTGAAGTCATAGGGGGATAGAATCAGACATTTAGAGCTGTAAGGTAGTTTGGACTTCATTTTGTTCAGCTGTCTTATTTTACAGATGAGGATGCTGAGATCCAAAGTAGGGAAAATTGCCCAAGGTCACTCAGATTGTAACTGGCAGAGCCAAGAGTCAAATCTAGGTCTCTCGTTTTGAAATTGAAGCCTGCTATCAGTGGGCCTGGGTTCAAGTCTTAGCTTCATCATTTGCTACCTTTGGGGTCTTTGTCAAATCATTTCATTTCTCTAGACCTTGTTTTCCTGATCTGTTAAAAGAAAGGGGGGGTGGGGTGGAGTGGGGTGGGAGAATTGGAGTAGATGACCTCTAAATGAACCCTTCTGGCACCAAATCTTATGATGTCTATGAAAACAGCAACATTTCCATATTATTTTGTATCAAGGAAATTTGTTATTGTCAATATACAAACAGAAATCAAATTTGAAGTGTGTAAGACCCTGTAGTAAAATCAAGTTTAAATCCTGGTTCTCTATAGAAATATAGCAATAGATATTTTTTTAACATCTCAACTCTGTATCACATCAAGGCTTATCAAATTCTTTCCTCATAACAATCGTGTGAGGTAGCTAACACAAATATTATTATTCCTAATGCTAGGTGTCAGACATATCATCTCCAATCCCTTTTTGCTTCCTCTCTCCTGAATCTTTCTTTTTTCTTCATGTTATTGTATTCTAGAGGGCAGTTGATGCAAGTTTTGTTTGAATTGGCAGGTTTGAGAGTTAGCTGCTAGTTGAGAATGAAACAGCATTGCACGGTAGAAAGAAGATTGTGTCTAGAGTCTAGTTCAAATCTTGCTTCTGATGCCTACTGCCTGCGTGATCTTAGGGAAGTCATTTAACCTCTTTTGGCTTCAGTTTCCTCTTCTGATGGTGGGCTAGACTGAGTGGCCTCAGAAATGCCTTTTAACTCTAGAACTAAGAACAGAATGGTTCTTAGTAATGAGATGTGCTGTAATGGGATTTTATCTTGTTCAGTCCTTCAATGGAACTGTAGTGTCACCAATCAATCACATGTTTTACTTCCATTGATTCAAATCACAAAGCAGCCAATTTTCTCTTTTATAATATTCTCTGTATCACAGCCCTCTGTGAATTTGTTTATCTTTAGTTATGAGAAATCTAATGTCTTGTGTTTCTATAAATTTTTAATGGTGAGACTTTTTATATTTAGTTCATCCATTTGGAATTTATGGTAGTATAGCTAATACAAACCTATTTTCTGACAAACTGCTATATAGTTTTCTCAGGAGTATTTTGTATTTATGAGTTTATTGAAGACTGGATTGTTGTATCTGTTTCTTTCTAAGTGTTGCTTATATTTTACTATTTTAATCTTTTTTCCAAAAAAAGTGTATATCTACTACAAGATAATCTTGGAAATCGTTACTGTTTTTACTAGACCTGTAATTTCATAGGTTTAGGGACTCCCATTGAGGAAACTCCCTCTACTAATCCAGATTGGCAGCTTCTCTGCAAGTTGTACTCTTGGAGATTTTCCTGCAATAATTATAGAGTCAATCGGGCAAATGACTTGTCCAGGGTCACATAGGTAGCAGATGTCAGAGACAGGGTATGAAATCAGATCTCCCTCTCTAAGACACAAGCTACTAAAACAAGGCATTTCTTTATGATTACTGTGATATACTATAATATTAGCTCTGGTGATGCCAACTTCACTTTATTTCTACATTTTCATCTTCTTGAAATTTTATTGCTCTGTATGAATTCTGTTGTTAAATTTTATGATTTTTTTATGAATTATTCTTTTGGTAGATGGGTAGAGTGTTAAAATTATAGCTTAATTTGGACAGTATACTTATTTTTTTTTCAATTGATACAGCTGCATAATGAACACTGAATAGTTCGTACTTATATTTTCCTTTAGTTTCTATGAAAAATGTTTTCTAGTTGCATATATAGAAGTACTGTAAATGTCTTGTCAGGTAAGTTTCCTGATATTTCATGTATTTTGTTGGTGCTTCTCAATCTCATCTTGGTATTTGTTGGTAATACGGAGAAATGCTGGTGATTTGGGATTTATTCTACATCATATTTTGCTGTAAATGATTAGCTATCTTGATTAATTTCTCATTAATTCTCTAGAATTTTTTTAAACGAAATATACTATTAATCAAAAAATTATTTTTCTCATTCTTTCTCAATACCTTTTCCCTTAATTTGTGTTTCTTGTCATAGCTACTCATACTTTATTAAATCTGAGGGTGACAAAGGATAGCTAACCTTCATTCACTGATGGTCATATCAGCTAAGTTTAGGTAGTACTGCTGTATTACAAGGATTGCTACCTCATGGTTTTAGGTAAGTGACTTTGATCATCTTAAGGAATTATCCTATCATTCTTAATTTTTTAGTCCATTTAGCATGAATGATTGCTACACTAGTACGAAGGGTTTTTCTGAATCTATTGCTACTATCATTTGAATTTTTTATTAATGATTTACTAATTTTCCTAAAATTAGGTCATTCTTAGTTTTCTAGCATAAATCCATCATAGTCACAATGAATAATTTTTAAATAAATTGCTATAATCATTTATATTTTTATTTGATGTTTTATGGTCATTAATGATATTTGTCTATAATCAGTCTTTCTCTCTCTGCTTAATCTTACCTTGATTTGAGAATCATAAACACACTTGTTCCACAGAAGGCATTTGACAATTTTTTTTCTCCATTTTCAAACAGTTACATAGCACTGGGATAATTAGCTCCTTAGATGTTTACAAAGATTTATTTTATACATTTTTCTGATCTCAAACTCCTCCCCTCCCTCTTCATGGAAAATAATGAACGGCTTACTCAATTTCTTTCTGAGGTCAGGTACATAAGTTGTCTATTTCTATTTGTTAATTGAGTAGTTTGTATTACTATAGCAATATATTCATTTCATTTATTTGTGTTGTAGTTTGTGATACTTTATTTTTTTAAGTCATTTGTCATGGATTCTTCCTTTTAATTTTATTCTGTTTGCTTTGAATAATCAAATCAGCACAAATTTTTTTTTCAATTTTGTTAATTTTTATCCAACCCTTAGTTTTATTATTCTAGTTTTTATTTCCAATTCCTTTTATTTCATCTTTAGATTTCAAAATTTATCTCTTTATTCCCACCTGGTTATACTCCCCTGGATTACATCATAACCACTGGACTTCCCCTCTCTCACCCCCTCCCAACTTTCCAGCTTTTTTTTTTTCTTTCCTTGTTAGATTGTGAGCTTCTTGAGGGCAAAGACTGTCTTTGGCTTTGTCGTTGCTGTTGTTTGTTTGTGTCCCCAGGGTTTAGCATAGTATCTAGCTTCTAGTAAGTGCTAAATAAATGTTTATTGACGGGCTTTAGAACTAGTTGGGGGATTATTAATTTGTGAGTTTTAATGTGCTTTTCGATTCATTAGTTTTCTCTTTTTTTATTCTACTTTTAATGAGTATTAAATTCAACCCACATATATTCCAGATTACAAGTGTTCAATCTGGTTTTCACTGTATTAGAGCCTGTTATATTACTCTTTTTTCCCCTTCTTTTCAGTCTATGCCTCACACAAATAAAGCACATCTTGTTTTATAACAAACCATTCTTTTTCAAAATAGATTTTTATTTTCGTTTTTTGTTTTTACTTTACATATATTTCCTCCTCCCATGAAAGAGCTATTTTTTATAATAGGGAATAAAAAAGAGAAAGAAAAAAATGGTTCAGAAAAACTAACCAGTATATAGAAAAAGTCAGACATTATCTGATGTGTTCCACATTCATAGTATACCACCTCTCTAAAGAAGGGGCATACTTTGTCATATCAATCAACGAGTATTTATTAAGTTCATACCATGTGCCAATACCGATATGTGCTGGGGACATAAATACAATTAAAGAAACACTGTCTACTCTCAAGGAGTTTATGCTCTAACATACCTTCTTTGGAAATAAAATAACTGAATATAATTTTGTAATATTCAATTTCAATGGATATTTTGGTGTTACTTCCATTTACATTCTTATAGTGATTATATGTATATATGTATGTATCTATATATATGTATATATACAACAATATCTCATTTTCTTGGTTCTGCTTACTTCACTTTGTATCAATTCATATCAGTCTTCCCATGCTTTTCTGTATTATCTTTATCATTTCATAAAGTACTATAACTTATTTAGCCACAGCCCAATTTTGTGAGCAACTGCTTTTGTTTGGGCTACCTAGGACTTTTTATCATTGACCTCAGTGGAGTATATGCCTCCACTCTCAGTCAAACAGTACAGATATTTTGTCACTTTCTTCACATTATTCTAAATTGCTTTCCAGAATGGATAGACTGATTTACAGTTCTACCAACAGTGCATTATGTGCTCATCTGTCTTTCCACAATCCCTCCAACACTGACTGTTCTTTGCCAATTGGCTGAGTATGAGGCGAAATTTTATTTGTTTTGATTTGCATTTCTCTTATTGTTAAATTGTTGGTGATTTGAAGCATTCTTTCATATAGTAAAACAATCTATTATAAATCAGAGAATCAATGCCTTCTCCCAACAATATCAAAGCATTATCTTAGGATTTTACTTTTAAAGATTTTTTTTTAATTCTCCTCCACATGGCCAACATGAGAAGGTTATCATAACTTCTCTTCCTACTTCTTTCTTTGTTTAACCCTCTCCTGGGGCTTAAATTTCTGGAGTTATTATTTCATTTCTTATTTCTTCCCTTCAATCCTCCACATAATTCAATTCGTTTTCTACTCTAGAGTCCAGAAAAATTGCCCTTTTTGATGCTCCTCTCCTATCTTCATGCTAGTGCAATCTGGTCCCAATGACTATAAGATACTCCTTCCTCACCTATACCTCTCAGGATCCCTAATTTCCTTCAAAGCTCAGCTCTGAAGCTTTGTCAGAGGTGGCATTTGAACTGAAGTCACTCTGGGCTCTAGTACCAGGCTTCCTTTCCTGGGAGGCAGGATCAGATCAAATCTGAAGCCCCAGAACCATGAGAGTGAGGCCTCTAGGAGCACTCTCTGTAGCCTATGATCAGACTCCACCGACCAAAGGGCATGAGCTTCAGTCTGTGGAGGTTACTTCTTTGGCCATTAGATTTTCATTTTGGCAGGAAGTCGTTATGCTGAATGAAGATTGAGAACATAGAATTATGAAACCATCCAAAGGATAGGTGCTTTTACTTTCATTTCAATCTGAGTTATTTATTAAATAGCCACTATGTTGAAACTAGTTATGCCAGTGCTATCCCAATGACAAAGCTTGATACCTTTCCCAATTCCCCCAATTGCAAAATGCCTTATATATATTTTGTATACACGTTCCACATATGCGTATATATACATACATATACATATATACATGCATACCCACACACTATCATCCTTGATAGAACAAATGTTCCTTAAGGACAAGGACTATTTCATTTTGATCTTTATATGCTCAGTTTTCAACAGAATAGGTATTAATTCAATGCTTATTGACTGATGATCAAAGAATTTTCCTCTCAAATTCTTGGCCTCCCAGTTTTCAATTATCCTTATATTGAGTAATATTTAAAAGATATGGTCAGTTTATTGCCTGCTTATAGTGCATAGGTATTAACTCAACCTTTAATCATTACTTGCATTCAAATCTAGATTACCTTCATAAACTTCAGCTGCTTGACTAATCTGTGTCTCAAAGCATTTTTCTAGATCTCTTTTAAATTTAACAGAATGAAGACTTTTTTTTCTGAAATCATCTTTTGTCATGATAAAACAAAGTCAGTTTTACAGCAGAGGTTAATTTGAGGTGAAGATCTATTTTCCCATATGGTTGGTATGATATATTCTATATCTTTATCATTACCTTCTTTATCTTTCATTTTTTGTCATCGAATAGTCCGATGTAATTCTAATTAGTGATTTTTGATATGTGAATTATTTCTTCCTTGTTGCTTTCAAGTTTCTCTCTTCTACACTGAAACTCTAGAACTAGGTGATTACATTTCTGGGGAAGTTAAACTTGGGACTCTTCTGCTGCCGTTTTAAAGATTCTGTAGATTTGTACTCAAGCCCTCTGTTTTCGTACTGCCAGGCAATTTTCATTTTCTGGAAATGTGGCATTCAGATTCTTTGTTATTCTTATTTAGTTTTGTTTTTTTTTTTTCCTAGAGACTAGTAATTCTCAGATTGTAAATGACTCAGTAAGTACTTAATAATACTTGTTGACTGGTTGGCTAACTAGTTTTTGGCAATCTTGTCTTCTTTCAGTTTTCTCATTTTTAAAACACATTTTCTCCTGTTACTTGTTTTTTCCATGACTACATTTCTTTTGTTCTCTCTTTGCTATTCTATTCTTTGTAGAGTCCATAGATTCACTAAGATTTGCCACTTTCTTTTCTGTACTGCCAATTTTCATGTGTATCTTCTTGCTGTCTTACTTCTACAAAGTTATTTCTAATTTTGTAGATCCCAAATCTTCCTCTTTTATCTTTTATTATGATTCTAAATGACTATGGAGGTTCTTTTGGTAAGTTTAGTGTCTCTTCTTTTGAGATGTAATTGTAGATGCAGTTTGCTCAGTGGGAATTCATTGCTAAAGCCAGCAAAAGTTATATATCAATTGTAGAGGACAACAGAGTACATCACGCTCCCAGAGTTTCTACTTTCACAGTTCCTTGCTTAATATTAATAATCAAAGGGTCAATGAACAGAGTTATCTTTATGGCTACGCTTATCAAATAATCTCATATGCTCTTAGCATATACATGGGATTCCTTTTCAGAGGTGAGCTTCTAAGGGTCCGTTTTGATCTATCAGTCAAAGGATTTTTTTAACCAACCTACAATAAACTCAGCAAGATCTTGTATTATCCACATCTTTCATTGGTGTGATGTTTTACTTGTATTAGCAAAACCAAAGGTGAAAACAGCTGTTTGATGGAACCCAGGAAAAAAGAACAGAGAGGCAATACAATATAATGGAATGAGCAGTGGCTTTCTAGAGGGAGAGGACCTGAGTTCAAACCCTGGCTCTGATGCTTACCCCTGTGACATTATGCAAATTGTAACCTTCCTTGCTCTGATGGGGTTGGATTAGACTGTTTCTAAGGTCCTTCTGGCTCAAGAGCTTTGATCTTATAGCTTAGCTAGTTACACGGAAGCTAATAGATGAATGTTTAAGGAAGATAAAAATTACAATATATCACCAAAGAGAAACTTTATTGTACAAGATTTAGAGTTCAGAACAGAGCATCAAAGTTTAGAGATCATCTAGTCCAACCTCTTCTTTCTTCATATCAGAAAGCAGGGGCCTAGAGAGGGAACATATTTTCTACAAGGTCCCCTAGGTAGAAAGAAACACAACCAGCATTTGAATCCAAGTCCTCAAATTTCAAGTCTTTTACAATCCCATATAGACTGTGTATATGATTTCAAAACAAAAAGCACATTGAGAAAATAAGTTAGACTTGTTATTTGGCATTATGTCAACCTTCCCCAAAAGTGTTTATTGGGTTTAACAAAAATAAAAAAAAACTTTCGGCCATTTGTATAATGTAGATATAGTCTCTCATCAGGAAACACAGGACAGTAGTGGTTTCAACATAGTGGCTATTTAATAAATAACTCAGATTGAAATGAAAGTAAAAGCATCTATCCTTTGGATGGCTTCATAATTCTATGTTCTCAATCTTCATTCAACATAACGACTTCCTGCCAAAATGAAAATCTAATGGCCAAAGAAGTAACCTCCACAGACTGAAGCTCATGCCCTTTGGTTGGTGGAGTCTGATCATAGGCTACAGAGCATGATCCTAGAGGCCTCACTCCCATGGTTCTGGGGCTTCAGATTTGATCTGATCCTGCCTCCCAGGAAAGGAAGCCTGGTACTAGAGCCCAGAGTGACTTCAGTTCAAATGCCACCTCTGACAATTGCTAGCAGGGAGATGCTGGGCAAATCACTTAATTGAGTGAGCATCAGTTTCCCCACATTTAAAATAGAGATGCTGAGAATTGTTCTGTTTGCCTTAAAGGATAATTGTGAGGAAGGAGCTTTGTTGGCATTTAAGTGGTAAGTCAATATCAATTCTTATTCTAAATTGAGGGAAAGATAGAAACAGGGAGAAAAAGATAAAAAGGGAGGAATGGAAGAAGGCAAGAAGAATAAGAATGGGGAGGAGAAGAGAAATGAAAAAGAGATAAATACATCTATGTATCAATCTACTTACCTACCTACCTATCTACCATCTGCCTGTTAACAATAGATGTCCACCTCTGAACTCTATTCCTCTCAGTGTCCTTTTTAACCTCTCCCTACCTCTGCCTATCCATCCTTCTAGTTGGCTTCATATATACACATACACATATGTATGTGTATGTATGGGTATATATACATATACATGTATATATACACACATACACACATACATACACACTTGTGATTTCATTGGTATAGGCAACTCAAAATGAAAAAAAAATCTTCTGGTTGCTCAACAACTTATAGTCTTAAAGAATTGTGTGGGGCACTGAGAAATGATCTGTCTGTGATCAGGGCTTGGCCCCAGGTCTTGCTGTTTCTGAGAACCATTAGGCCACACTGCCTTTGTGCATGTCCAGTTAACCTCAGAGAATGATTTGTTTACTGGATTCTACTAGCAGACACACACGCAGACTGCTTTGTTTTAGGACCAGTAGAGTAGGTGATGAAGTGATTTGGGATGTTTCTGTTACAGAGTGTATTAATAGCATTCATGGAAAATTTTAAGGCATTTGCCTGTCATATACAAATTCTAAATAGAGCTCTGGGTCTTCTTAAACTTGGGTACTCTGCCCTCTTTGCCTTTGGGTTAATCTGCCTATAGAGATTCTCCCACTGAATGCAGAAAAAACAGAGGAAAAACCTCACTCCCAGGCTTAATTATTAGCAAAATGAATGAAAATCTATCCGTGCAAATGCCTCTGATATGAATAGTCTCCTTGCTATTCCTCAGACAAGACACTCCAACTCTAGGTAGGTTCCCAGAATTTTCTCTGGCTGTCCCCCATGCATGGAATGTTCTCCCTCTTCATCTTTGCCTCCTGGCTTCTTTCAAGTCTCAGTTAAAACCCCACCATCTACAGGAAGTCTTTCCTAATCCCTCTTAATTCTAGTACCTTCTTTCTGTTGATCATGTCCAATCTATCCTGTAGATATCTTGTTTGTACATGATTATGTACATGTTGTCTCCTCCATCAGATTGTGAACTCCTCAAGAGCAGAGACTCTTTGTATCCTCAGTGCTTAGTACAGTTCCTGGCAAATAACGGCTGCTTAATAAATGCTTACTGACTGATTGACACCCTGACAGTGAACAAAGGAGAGAGCTTATGTGTACCAAACTAAAGACTGGACCTTGAGGGCTCACCTACTCACAATATAGGTATCCATTACCATTTGGTTTTCACTTGTCTCAAGACTCCTGAGAGACCTGTCATATTTTGCCCAGGGCTGACATCTCATTTATAGGAAATCGGCCAAATATTAAAGAGTGGGAAGGACCATTTTGTGGGGGTAGAGGATGGGAAATCCAAATCAAGAGAAAAATCATTAACCAAAATTTAAGCTACTAAGGAGCTGAAATAAATGAAAAGATGAGTTCCAGATATTCAGGCCTTGGGGTCACTATTGATTCAGGATGAGAAATACGGACATGCTAAGAAGCCAGAAATTTGTCTGGATCAGTTAGTCTTTCCAAAGCACCAGTATTTTTGTGGCATTTGCTTAGGTGCCCTTCTCTCTACCCTGTGTGATCAATGGCTGAGCTTGCTATCCCTTCCTCCTCACTCGGTCATCCTGTAAAGCATGGGTTCATATGAGGTCATAGATTTCCAAAGGATGCCCAAGTCATATGAGGTCATTATCCTTCCTCAACTTCAGAATAGAGAGAGTATTCTGCCACCTCCCCCAAAAAAAGATGACTATTCTTACCTTCTTTTTTTCTTTCTTCTATCTCCCTTTCTTTATTCCCTGCCCCCCTCCTGTGAAATGCTGGCAACTGAGTTTTACTTTGCCTTAAGAAATTATTAATTGCTCTTTAAGACAGTACAAGATGCCAGGGACTTTACCAGCATTGCACACTGACATTTTGCAAGGATGAATTCTTTTGGCCTAAGATCAAGAGTGCACACATGCTTTTGTTCAACATTAGGCACACATGGTAGATCTTCTGTTCCTTAAGCAGCCATTATATGGACTCCATTTTCTTTTATGTAATTGAGCTTCCCATTGTACTGTTTATGATGATGGTTATCATGATAATCTCATTTTTGTGAACTCATGAAGAGCCTAATTATGCTGCCAATTGCCTCTTGCATAAGTGGGGTTAGCACAGTTGCTAAGCTGAGCATTGCCCCATTATCCAGAGGGTTTGGGACACCCTTCAATAGCTCATTTAGAGAGTTCAAGCCAAAAATGGAAACGGGACTTTGCACCACAGGGTCTCATGGCTCTTTCATGCTCAGGGTAATGTTTACTGGTTGTCAAAGGAATTGCTGGCATCCTCAAGGGGATGAAAAGAAACCCAAAGATTCTGGACCCTCCAAGTCAGCTTTCTCATTGAAGCCAAGAGGTGTCCACTTTCAAGCCTTCCTAATATTTTCTGATTTAAATGCAAATTTCCATTTGCAGTTCTGAGTAATGTTCTGCCTGAAAAACACAATTACACAGTCATGTCATTCTATGACCTTGGTAGATCTCTAATGAGATTTGCCTCAGTGACACAAGAATTACTAAGGAGGGGGAAAGGGGTTGAGAAAACAGGAGGGGACAGGGAAGGAAGAGGAATCCCCCCCCTTTCTATGAGTGGAGTAGGCAGAGTAGAAGATGAGCAATACAGAGAAAACGCTAAAAATTTTCCATCAACAAAATCAATATGCTTTGCAACGGAAACATAATAAATCGCTTCATCAACTAACCCTCAGTCCCTAAAAAAGCAACACATATGTCGGCAGCAGAACCCCAGTAAACAAATCACCCGTGGAGAGTAACTGCGCATGAACTAAGGCCTTTGTAGCATTTCTTTCAACAGACTGTACACAGCACAAATACGCCTTTTTAAAGGCACTGATTGGGTGGCTTTAAAACTATTTAACCTTAATGTTTGTTGTAATATTTTGACCTACCAGAATCTCTCTTATTGTGAAGCCAGAGAACCCATAAAGGAGAAGTGAGAACAGAGTGTATGACAGGCATGGGGGACACAGCCTTTGCAGAGGCATGGTGATCGGAGATGACATGTCACAAAAGGGCAACAGGAAGTGGCCACTCTGGTTGGCAATGAAGTGCAGAAAGGTGAGTGAAGTAAGGATGTGAAGTAAGTTTGGACAATGAAAACTGGAAAAAGATCTCGAAGGGCTTTGAAGGCCAAAATGAGGAGTCAGGAAGTAAGAGGAAACTATGGAGCCAAGGAGGTGAAAGGAGGTGTTTTCCCACTCAGTGTACACATATCCTATTAGTTAATGGGAGTGTAACATGGTTGAATCCATACTTTTAGAATATTAATTTAGCAGCTGAATGAATGAGGGAATAGAGAGAGGAGGGACTAAAGACTGGGAAACCAACATGAAGGCTATTGCAATAGTCTAGGCAAGAGAGACTGTTTCAATATGCTGATTTTGCTAAACTATTTCCCTCCCCTTTTATTTTTTAGTTATTTTTTGTTATAGGTGATTGCTCGCAGGGAAGGGGGTGGGGTTCATCAAGAAATAGAGGGCATGTAAATACAAAAGATAACAATACAATTTTATTCTTACAAACACAATCTAGATAAGGACTGATGAAGCTCTCATTTAGGCTAGGGCTATGTGAGTGGAGAAAAAAGAGTGGGTATTAGGTATATAGTGGAAGTAGCAATATTATAAAGTGAATAAATAACTCTTTGACAGGAGCTCAAAGCATTACATGGATTGGGTGAGCAGGGTAAAAGAAAGGCCAGAAGAGAGTATGCTAGCCCAGTATTCCCTGAGTGTGAGTTTTCAGTTCTTAGCCTAATAGCATTCCTACCAAGGATATTCCCACTGGCTGCTAGATAAAGTTAATAGAGAGACTTGGAGAATTAGCTACTTCATCAACCTTTCCGCCCACAGGCAAAATCAAAATGTGGCAATTATGAAGTAAAGTTTAGCTTCATGTCAAAGGAATTAATGCAAATCATACAGAAAGACAGCAGCAGTAATGGGAGAAAACAGAACCGTGTGTGGGAACCAGGAGATTCACTGTAAACCCTGACTCAGATACTAACCGCGTGACCCTGAACAAGACACATCATATATACGGAGCCTAGTCTCCTCATCTCTGAAATAAGGGGGAAGAGGGATGCAGGAGATAGAATAATTTGTATACCTCTTACCTCACAGGTTTGTTGTGCAGGAAATATTCTGTAAACCATAAAAGCATATAAAACTGTAATTATTATCACTTTTACAGGGAACAAAATACATGGCTGATTTTGTTTTCGAATGCAAAAAAACATTTAAATGCCTACAATGACTGTTTCTGTGGAATAATTATGATTCCCTCTATAATATCAACTAAAAGTTGGAAGCAACTAATAAGTTTAACCTCCTGTATGTGTATGTGTGTGTGTGTGTATGTGTATGTAGAGAGAGAGAGATGGGCATACACATACAAACATAGATAGATAGATAGATAGATAGATAGATAGATAGATAGATAGATAGATAGATAAATAGATAGATAGATAGATAGATAGATAGATAGATAGATAGATAGATAGATAGATAGATAGATAGATAGTTGTTATCCTTTGTGCTCAAAGAAGAGCAAAATTACATCTCTATGTCAGGGTTAAGTGTGTCTGACTATAGCTGATCAAACCAATATCAGAGCTCAGAAGGCTCTACCACAGGTCAGGCACAAATAGTCCATATGAACATTTGGAGGAGTGATATCTCTAAATTTGCTCATCTTATGTTTTTTTTTTTAGCTACTGCAATTCTGCTGATATCTGAGGTGAGATTTCCTTTTCAGCTCCCCTCTATGCTCCCCCCAAAAATGTTTAACAGCCAGCTCTTGGGGGGGGGGGAGAGGAATGGTCACCTGACACACTGTTAAACTTAATCTGTATTAACATTCATTCCATCACTTCCTTAAGTCTAAACTATCAACGAAACAACAAATCAAACCCTGATTTTTTTGCTGTTGTTCAGCTGTTTCAGTCATGTCTGACTCTTCATGACTCCATTTAAGGCTTTCTTGGCAAGGATACTGGAGTGGTTTGCCTGTCCTGCTCTAGCTCGTTTTAGAGATGAGGAAACTGAAGCAAACGGGGTTAAGTGACTTGCCCAGGGTCACTCCTCTAGTGAGTATCTGAAGCCAGATCTGAACTCAGGAAGAGGAGTCTTTCTGACTCTAGGCTCAGGACTCCATCCACTGCTCCACCTAGATGCCCTGATTTTTAAGGTTTACCAATTTCTGAGGCACAATTGCTCACACTGAAAGTCTAATAGTCAGCTAGCAAAGCTGGCTCTAGCATCCCCCTGGTTGTAATCACATCAATCGTATCCCATAATTGAGGGAAGGTGCAGTGGACAGAGCACTGGGCCAGAAGTCAGGAAGGCTTAAATGAGAATCCAGCCTCAGATACTTAACTAGCTGTGTGACCTCAGACAAGTCCCTCACCCTCTGTTTGCCTTAGCTTTCTCCATTGTAAAATGTGGACAGTAACAGCATCTACTTCACAGTGTTGTGATGAAGAGCCAATGATATAATGTTTGTAAAATGCTTAGCACAGTGCCTGGTACTATATAAATAATAGCTGATATTATTACATCATAGTCTCACTTTCTGCCTTGCCTGAATTGTAAAAAACCAGCAAATACAAAAACCTAACCACACATGGGCAAAAGCCAACAAAGTAAGTTGCTCATATGAAGGATTTCAAGTGGTTATCTGAGACAGGTCAAAAATGCATAAGGTTAATTCTAGAAAAACAGGAAGTGAAGTCAACTCATACAAAAGGGAATTCGTTTGTCTAGACAGGTTGGTTCCAGGGATCCTCAGTGTCTGTACCAAGGTTGGTCTGACTATATGTAAGCTACACTTTTCCTAGACCAGTGGAAAACCTGAGAGTGACTGAATCATAGGAAGAGAATGATGAAATGGTAAAGACAAAGAAATGCAATGATAAACTGCAATGATAAAAATGAATGGCAGCTTTATATGAATTAATCAAATGGACACATCAGAACAGCAATGATCAATGATGTCACCAGTACCTGCGCTTCCTCCCTAGTGATGAGCTGTGAATTGGTCCAATAGTTCTGGTAGGCAATTTGGCATTATGCTAAAGAAATGACAAATATCCATACTCTTTGATCTACACATTCTAATATATACCAGGCATATGCCCCAATGAGGTCAAAGATAGAAAGGTAGGTCCTCCCGTAAAGAGCAAAATATTCATGCAGCTATTTTTTGTGGGAGCCAAAAATTGGGAGTGAAAGTAGATGCCCAACAACTACCTACCAGCTAAACTAAGTGTGGTACATGAATACAATGGAACATTACTGCTCCAGGAAAATAAAAATGCAGAGAAACATGGGGAGACTTATGTGAACTGATACAAAGTATAAAGCCAAGAAGAAAGTATACACGATGGCTACAATGATGTGAATTGAAAGAATGATAAAAACTAACGGAATGGCATATAATAAGAATGACCTAGTTTGGCACCACAGAAAAGATAAAAGAAAACTCTTCCCTCTCTTCTTTGTAGAGTTAGGGCACCACAGCCATCAAACATTGCTTATGTCAGATTAGGCTGTTGAGTTGATTGTTTTTTAATTCATTATTATAAGGGGGTGAAGGATATGCTTGGAAATGAATATGGCTGAATCCAAAAGGGTAACACATGGCATCTCAAAATAAGCGAATGTTTTTATCATGTCCAAGACCAGATCATTTCTTTAACTAAAAGAAACTTTTAAAAAGAAAAAAACAGCCTTTTTTTTTCCTTTTAGCAAGGCTCAAGTGGCTACTTCAGCTCACAGAAAAGTGCTCATTATGGTCTTTTAAGTGATATGCAGCATGGAACGAGAAGAAAATGGATCGATCTCCTCTAAGCTTCTAGGTGGGTGCAGTCGTTTTATGTACTTAGTATCTCATACCTCGGTTCCAAAGCCAATGTTAACATTGAAATCAAAAATGTTCTTTTGGATTAAACACTGAGTAAATGTATGGTAGCCGAGGCAAGGTGCAGGGGAACTGAAAGCACTTATAGGGAAACCTGGAGAAAATTCTGGAGCAGAGAAATGAGTCCTGCGTTTTAAGACTTGACAGACCTCATGATCAGCTTCATATTTCTAGAGTGCTCTACCAACCAGAATGATAGCCCCTCACTGCCATGCACATGAATGGTGGCAAAAAAATATCCAAGCCAATTTTGCATTCCAACCCTCTTATTGTAAGTAGATGGACCAAGGTAGATGGCAAGAGGCTTATACTTTGGAAACTGTAGTTCTAGGAATAATACAAACAATATACAACTACTATAGGCAGAATGGTTTAATATGTGGTTTAATGAACTGGTCTTGGAGTCAAGAATATCTGGGTTCAAGATCTGCTTTTCCCACCACTGTGTCACCTTAGGCAAGTCATTTAACCTCTAAGGTCCCCAGGCAAATAAGACTATAAGTTGCAGACAAAATACAAATTGGCATTAGGAAAGGAAATTACTCACCAGGAGCTGATGAAATCATAGGTCCGGTTAAGTACATACTCACACATATGATTCTATGCACATATATCCCATTATACTTGGATCATTCTAAACCTAGGTCATGAGTGAAGTACTGGCTTATTTGTTTGTTAATCTGTTACATGATGCATGATGCAAATTGTCATATTTTAGGGTCAAGATTAGCACAGAAAATATAGAATTCTCATTTCTTTCTCCAGGAAAGAAGAAACAAAACAAATTTTATTTTAACAAATAAGTGGCAAATTGTTTAAAGAATACAGTGAGACTTCAGAACAGGCAATATAGCAGCAGCTAGTTCCTTTATAAAACTCCAATTCTTCACTGCTTCCTATTTGTGTGACCCTGAGCAATTATTTAACCATTCTGTGCTTTGGTTTCCCCAACTGTAAAATGAAGAAGTTAGATTCAATGGTTTGTTTCTCAGATCCTTTCTGCTCTAAATCCATGAGACTATGATGATCTTCCCTTAGGTAGTCCTACTATGGCACTGCCAGGCATAAGAACTCGGCTTCCTTTTCTTTGGCCAAAATTCTAAGAGTTTTAGTAATAGATTCTCTGAATCAAAGTAAGGTGAAAACTACACTAAAAAAAAAATCAAAGTATCTTTGACATGCAAATGGGCCATGTTCCAAAGGCTTCCTCACATACTGATCAACTAAAATTCAGAACACATTTTTTCCACTGAAACCATATAGGATCATCTGGGTCACTTTGGTGTACTGGACTAGGAACCTAAACACCACCTATAATATGATTTCAATAAAAAATTTTGATTCATGTTCCATCTTAACTTAGGACACAGATAACATGTATATCCTTCTGCCCCACTTCACCTGGTTATGTTGAGACTACCCCCTTCCTGTCTCAAAATGGCTTTGGTATCATCATCCCTTCCCAAAGGAGAGATACAGTTAACTACAAGCTGGAGAAATTGTAAGAAGCGGATAGGTAATGGATGAGGCAGCAGGGGCGGGAACACTGCTGATAACAATGGTGGCAGAGGAAGAATGGGAAATAGGAGGACGTTCATATGTACAGATAATGCACACATTGTACAATGTTTTTTATCCCATCTCATTAAAACTTTGTCTCTATCTCCCCCCATGTTTTCCACCATGCTCTGTACACAGCAGGTCCTTAATAAATGTTTCAGAGTTATAAGGAATTTAAAACCCTGGATCATATTAGAAGTCTAGAACTTCCTATGGTCTCACATCTATTATGTTTCCAAATATATTTTTGGATATCAAAGCTTCCCCAGACTATAGGAACAATCAACCATGCCTCAGATAAAATATACATTATATTACATTACATTATACATTACATTAATTATTGTATTATATTACCTTACATTATAAATACATTATATTACATATATTACATTAATTACCGTATTTGTATTGTATAATGTATTTGTATTGTATAATGTAATTAATTACATTAAATGATATATTTGGCTGCATCGGTGTGCCAAATGTGCTATTTACTAGAGTCACCAAATCAATCAAGCACTGATTCCAGAGGCTACAAGCTCTGACTATAAGATCCACAAAGTTAGAAAACACATCATATTTCAATCAACAAGCATTTGCCAAGAATCTATATTCTAGACACTGTGCTATATATTGGGGACATAAAGAGAAAACGAAATGGTCTCTTCCCTCAAGGAATATCCATTCCATCAGTGAAATTTTCAAAGTACAAAATATATGCAAAATAGATACAGAGATTTGGGAGAGGACATTTAGTTGGAGATCTCAGGGGAAGCTTCTGAACTCAGTCTAACAATGACATCAAACACCTTTTATGAGCAGAGCTTTAGTAGGCAACAGAAGTCAATGATATGGGTCTTCATCTTCTAGAACAATGTGAACACAAAATAAGCAGATAAAAGAGAATGTAAAGAGGGAGGAAGGGAGTCCGGCTAACAAGGGGGATTGTAGGAATGCCTAAGAGTGGAAGTGAAAAAAGCAAATAAACTTGGTTTGTCGGGTTTGAGGTGCCAGGAGGATATCTGAGTAGAGATGCCCTATCAGCAGCTGGAGATGCCAGTGTGGGCCTAAGGAAACTGTCTATCTCTATGAACCCTAGGGGTGGGCTCTGCAACCAGGAGCCATTTAATAAGTATTGGGTTGCTATTTTTTTATGGTGAACCGTTTGTTGTCATCTTGAAGCTCATCTCTAACACCTCTGTATAGGAATATAAATATGATATATATGTGACTATAATATATATGAATATGATCTATAAATACAATGTGATATATGGTAATAACATAGCATGATATAATGATATGTTGTAATACAGTGCTGTGACTTTGTATGACAACACAGTATGTTACAACTTATGGTGTATAATAGTAATAGCTAACATTTACACCGTACTTTAAGGTTTGCTAAGCACTTTACATGTTTTAATTCATTAAGTCCTCACAGCAATCCTGAAGTATGTGTTATCTTTATTTTACAGATGAGGAAATTGAGGCACAAAGAGGTTAAGTGACTTCCATAGGATCACATAGCTAATGTCTAATAAAAGATTTGAACTCAGTGCTTCCTGAATCCAAGTGCTGCATTCTATTCATTGTGTCACCTCATATGATATGATATATCATATTATATCATATTATATTATATTATATTATATGAAAGGTGAAAAAAGAAGGAGGAGAGAAGAAGAGGAGAGGAGCTAATGAAAAGTAGAAAAAGATGAGGAAGGAAAAGAGAATGAAGAAATAGAGAGGGAAAAAAAATACCCTGATTTTTTCTCTGGCTGTAGACATTGAAATAGCACTTCCATCAAACAAAAGAGGCATCCTGCCTGAGGCAATAAAGTTTTATTGCTGTGGCCATGAAGATCATAAAACTTCCAAAAGCTACCGATGTAGGGTGTTTTCCCCCAGATATCATAATCATGAGTAAACAAGCTCAATACCTGGTATACAAAGGATATTTCATGAACCTGTGTCAATAGTAAAAGGTGTTGACCGTGGGGAGGTGTTAATCTTAAGAAGGAAACTTTCTGTTTCCATACAAGGCAATTCCTATTTTGGCTTCAAATCATGGGATCACTGGTTGGGAGCTACAAGCAACCTTAAAGTTCCAATTTTAATTTTATATGTGAGAAAAATATAGCCCAGAAGAGATTAGGTGACTTCTCTAAAGTCCCATAAGCAGGAGGGTTTTGAACCCAGGACCTATGACTCCAAATCTAGCACACTTTCCACTGCATCATTCTGGCTTGATTTTCATAGAACATACACATTCAGAACATAAAAATGAGTACAAATTCCTCCTCCTTAAAGCCTCTACCATTTGACTTACAAGTCATTATCGTCATTGGGGCATGTCTTCCCAGTACATCATGTACTCCCTAAAAGCAAATCAGGGACTCTAGTAAACTACATTTATTTTCTGAGGCTGTAAGGTACCATTTAAAGTGGTAGAACAGCGATTTACCAAATATTACTTTAATGGCATGAAAGATTTCATACTGATTCAAATGCTATAATATTTTTAAAAAGCATTTAGCACAGTACCTGGCACATAGTAGGTGCTACATAAAAGCTAATTCCTTTCTCTGTTACCCCGTAAGTATCTGATTTTTTCCCTGTGAATAGCTCACACACTGGGAGAACCTCATTCTATAAAATTAGATAGCCAAGTTTATGTATTCCTCCTACACCATTTTGAGAATAATTGAAGCATATTTCTCTTCACGGTTCTTACATCCTTCCATTCTCCACGTATTTTTTTTTTCATTATTTGGACACTTTTGAGAATTTGAGGGTGAAAAGAGCCAGATGCACATCTCCCAGAAGCCAAGCAAGCTTTGTTCCTTACCAGCCCATTCCTGATGATAGCCCCAAATCCAATGGCCCTTTGATGCTACCCTACAATGCCAGCTGACCACCCTCTCCATCAAATAGAAATGTGAGGAAAGGCCATGACAAGGTCAGGATGAAGCCTAATTCAGAAATTCAATGAAGAATCATGGGATTATCATTAGGATGGTGAGACCATGAACCACAAACTCATGGCACTGATCTTGTTATATGTTCTACCTACTTAACTGGATTTTCATTGGGGTCCTCCTGTTACTTAAAATGTTGCCAGCTGTAGTCATCTGTACTTATCCTTAGATAACAAAGAGGAATTAAGGAATCTCAAGGGAGCGATGAAGCATAGACAACAGTCCAAGTACATTTTTTTCCTCACATAGACCCAGTCTTACTGTAAACAAAGTGCTTTATGATGGAGTCATTATTACTTTTTAAATAATAGTCATTGCCATGTTTACCCAAAGATAGGTGATCTCCCTTTTTTATCTATGATATCCCTCCCCTTTTATATCCTTTCTGTGGATTCAGAGAGAGTTCAGGCGCAATGGTAGACTATGGAGGAGAACAACTCCTGCAATCCCATCCCATGTAATCATATGCTCATATTTTATAACATCTGAGTACACATACATATATAGACATATGTGTCTATATACTTAATTTTAATTTTCAAAATGTCTAAAGGCTTTTTAATTTTAAAAATTGCAATGAAATGCTAAGTCAGGAAGAAGATGAAAACTTCTGGGTTTTTTTCAACATAAAGGTAATTTTCCTGTCCTGAATTCTGGGATATACCTCCCAGAAATGGACTAGCCAGAAGCAAAATGAGTAACAATTTAGAGGTGGTTAAAGTATCTGATTAGTGAGAAGTATGCTTACATTATGAAGATTAAAGCTGGTTTCCTTTGCAAGTATTTTCAAGGAAGCTTATTCTAAGCTTTGACAGGGGCAGTTAGGTGGTGCAGTGGATAGAGTGCCAGGCCTAGAGTCAAGAGAACTCATCTTCCTGAGTTCAAATTTGGCCTCAGACACTTACTAGCTGTGTGACCCTGGACAAGTCATTTAACCCTGTTTGCCTCATTTCCTCATCTGTAAAATGAGCCAGAGAAGGAAATGGCAAACCACTCCAGTATCTTTGCCAGGAAAACCACAAATGGGGTCACAAAGAGTTGGACACAACTGAAAAATGACCGAACAACAATCTCAGAGAAGTGAGACTCTGACTTCACAATTTCATTTCTGAGTACATATGCCTGCCAAGTGTAGTAAGAGCTTTTCAAGATGCTTGGGGACCTGATCCTGTCCCAGCACAATAGCTTTTTTTTGCCAACTCTTATTACCCATTGATGGTGATTAGCCAACCAATCTTTGGAGGAAGTGTACAATCAGGCCACTAAAAATGCCTTTTATGAAACTCCCCCTCCTTGAAATAAATCATCTACACAGTAAACGGTCAAGGTGTACCTTCAATTTTGATCTAAATTACCCATTGATTTTTTTTACCAAGATCTATGTCCTTGAGACTGAAATTAATTTTTGTCCAAGTTCTAAATTCCAAGAGTGACTTCTGACTACCTGTTGTTGGTTCTGATTAACTACCTTTATGGGGCAAGCAATTAGAATGTTTTTTCATTATTCACCCAACCCATAGATCTCCTTCCTTGACTGGTTTCACCATCAAGGACCCATGCCCCAAGTACGGCATAAAACTAGCGTCCCAATCACTAGCCCACGTTCCCAGTTCACACAATGGAGTTGGGATCATGCTGACCCAGACAGCCATAGAAGACGAAATCAAGTAGACGACTAGTAGTTTGGGCCTGCTTGTTCAAAGGAATACCATAGATAACAATAAACACAATCCCATGTCAAGTACACAAATGTTCTCCCGATGAATTTATGAAGCAGGCCAAGTTTCTTAAACAAACGGGACCTATTTCATCGTGACACCACTTAACCGACTCCTGTGCCAACTTACCTCTCCAACCAACACCTTGGACAAGTTTTGACAAATATCTCTGAATCACCTGAGAAGGGCTAAAAGGTCATGGTTCTGAAACTTGGTCAGACCAATTATCTAAAGCTACTGGATAGCAATCTGAGAGTTGCAGTGAGTAGGAAAAGAAAGGTTTTTGTACTACAAAAGCAGCTTTGTCCTTCTATGATGTGAGGACTCCTAATTAGTATCAATGATGGTTTTTTTTTTTTCACAATTGTCATTCCTGATAAGCCTGTTTGCATAACTTCATTTTCTTAAAGTGTCTAAACGTTTCTAGGATGTGAATGCTGTCGGCAGTACACAGAGACAGGCCTTGAACTAGGACTGTGGCATTGCATGATGTTTACAATTTGTCATCCGTGGGGGTAATTTTGCAAGCTTAACACACTAAAGGGCATGTTATAAAGAGCCAGGAGATTTCATTTTGTCTGAATATATTCATGGAAATGTACCAAAAGTACCCATAGAAGCACATTGTCATTTTTTCCTTGAGCTTTTGCCAGTTCATGACCAAAAGCAAGCATTGAGAGAATAGACGAGCATTTATAACCATGCTGTGTGTATCAAGCAAGCGACTTTATGAATAGATGGGGAATATTGTGTTTCAGGATCCTAGGCAGCAAAACAGTACTTGCAACCAAATTTCTTTGCACAATAGTGAATCTCTCAGTGATTCATGGATGGCCCTGCCCTCTATAATGAACTGTTCACCCTCAAGGGCTGGTGAGGAAGGGGAGGGGAGAAGGGGGAAAGGGAATTGGGACATGAAGACCCAGAACATTCTCATAACCCACAACTGATGAGGAACAGAAGGAATTCTGCACCAAGAACATGTAATTTAGAAAAGGTGGAAGAAACTGAGTAATCCCAATGAGCTAACAAGATTTCCCAGCAGGGGTGATTGAATGGCAATGGAATCTACTGAGAGTAAGGGGGATTGACTCTACCACAAATAGGAGTCAATGAATCCAAAGTCAAATGGCAGTGATCTGTACAAATAAGGAAGATGGTGTTTCACCCCCAACCTACCCTTTCACGAAGGTAGGAGGTCCAAAGCTATTACACACCACACTTTTTTTTAAATTTTTTTCAATGTATTGATCAGTTCTGATGACCTTTTTTCTTCGCTAAAAAAAATACTATTTGTCACATGAGACGGCTGTCTGAGAGGTATAACTATGGTGAAGTTAAAAACAAACAAACAAACAAACAAAAACAAGGCAGCTAGGTGGCACAGTGAATAGAGTGCCAGGCCTAGAGTTAGGAAGACCTGAGTTCAAATCCAGCCTCAGATACTTACTGGTTGTATGACCCGGTTTGCCTCAGTTTCCTTATCTGTAAAATGAGCTGGAGAAGGAAATGGCAAACCACTCCAGTATCTTTGCCAAGAAAACCCCAAATGGGGTCAGAAAGAGTTGGACACAACTAAAACAAATGAACAGCAAAAAAAAACCATAAAAAATTTATAAAAACTTATAAAAAGTAAACGATGGTCTTTGACAAAACTTTTTCACTGAAAATGGTTACCAAGAACAGTGTGGTACAATGAAAAGTAAAGTGGATTTGATATCAAAATTTCTGGGTTCAAATTCTTACTTGGTGCCTCATTACCCTATGTGACCGTGGGAAAGCTGACTAACTTCAAGAGGCCTTGTTCGCTTGGTATTAAATGAGAAACTTGGACCAGATGTCTTTTGAGGTACCATCCAGTTCTAAATTGATGCTGTTGTGATTACCATTACCTTCCAGACTAGGTATTTCTGTTATATAGTTACTCTTGCACCCTTTAAGTAGAAGACATAGCAACACTGAAGACTCAAGTGGCCTGAATTCAAGACCTGAACAGTCTCCTTACTGACTGGCATAAAGGAAACAAGGGAAGAACAAAGGCAGACTAGGAAAGGACTCTGTTTCCTCTTTTATCTCTTTCTCAGGAGATATTTTTTTCAAAAGTCATCCCATCACCCAGGGGTTGCGTTCATCCTGCCTTTAAGGAAGATAGTTTCTGCTGACTTCTTAGAGATGTGGAGAAGCCGAACGTGTGTCTGACCATCAGAAGAAGAGTTATCCATAAGCAAAAGGCGTCACTTTAAATTGGTGCTGGGGAGTTGGAGGAACCAAGAATTATTTCCATTTTGTCCTTTCTCTCCCCTCCACCAGGATGGCCTGTCTACCCCTTAGTAGTGATTGGATTTAACATCTTTTAAAATCCATGCAGCAGCTAAGTGGATGGAGCACTGGGCTTGGAGTCAGGAAGATCTAAGTTCAAATCTGGCCTCAGACACTTACTACCTGTGTGACAACAACAAAAATCTATTCAGAAAAAAATATCTGCTTTGGGTTGTAAGATATCCACTGTTTGATTTGAGGCTTTCTCTCCTGGATCCTTTTATTCTCCCTAAGTCTTTAGGGTCTCTCTAGTGTAAGACCCTGACTACAATCCTGAAATAAGATTTCCTGCCTTACTAAAATAGAAGCATGCAAATGAGAATCTCAGCAACAGAATTAATTGCCAAGTGCAAGTCAGTAGTCATGGTGAATAGGGGCAGACACCATGGCCAGATCCTTAGAGGCTAGCTCTGCAATGCTACTTTTTTCTCTTTTCCACAGAATCAATACTTCAAACATTTTAGAGAATCCCACTGTTTCTTATCCCTTTTCAAAATTGGCACAAAATAGAGGAAATAAAAGTTTAGAGACACGCTTGAATGGAGGTAGCAGAGATAAGTACAGTAGGATTCACTGAGAATGATAGGATAGTGACAAAGAAGAAGAAACGTCTAGAAAGCTTTAAGCCTGGGTAATATCAGTACGTCTGCAAAAGGTGAGAAGGAATGTACAGGATAAACAAAAGGAACTAGGTGAAAACGACATTGACAGTGGGGCAGAGAGGTAATTTACAGAAAGTGGGAAACACTGAGCTACCCAAGGGATACAAAATTTCAAGAGCCACTATTGAAGAAATGCCTAAAGAGCAATTAGGGAAGGAAGGACATCAGCCTTTGGGAATTCCCTTACCCAACTGGCCTGGCGATGACAGAATCACCAGCTCACGTTGTAACCTCTGAGCAGGAGACAGAATAATACAGTCCCAAAACAACAATTTTCCTATCTCTGATCCATAAGAGAAATATGGATAATCAGTGAGGAAGGGCTTGGAAAGTTGGGTGAATTTCAATGGTGAGGAGAAGAAAGGATTATGAGAATTTCTAATCTCAGGAGCAACCCCTTATAGGGCATGAATGAGAACTGGTTCAGGGTCTGGTTGAGCATAAATGACTCTTGTTGGTAAATGGGAAATACATAAAGAAAGAATCCCTTCAGGCAACAGAAACTAGGATCAGACCTTAAAATGGTACAACTTGGAGAAGGCCAGTAAATATACCATCACCACTGCCCTTTCCTAAAAAAAAATTATAATAATCTATTACTTGTACTTAAAATTTGAGCCTTAGAGATACTGTTCTCTAGTTCAAGGATTGCTGTTATTGTTCGGTCATGTCTGACTCTGGGGTTTTCTTGACAGAGATATTGGAGTGGTTTTTGTCATTTCCTTCTCAGCTCATTTTACAGATTAGGAAACTGAGGTAAACAGGGTTAAGTGACTTGCCCAGGGTCACACAACTAGTAAGTGTCTGAGGCTAGATTTGAACTCAGGTCTCCTTGACTTTTGGCCCACTACAGAACCTAGCTATCCCCAGTTCAAGGCTTGGCCTCTACAAAGATTCAAGTGAAATGTGTATGTGGGGGGGGTGGAAAGGGGCGGGAAACACACATTAGGTCTTAATGTGTAGGACACATTAAGTCTTGTCAATTGTTAGCCTTATAATAACTGAATATTTTGTCAGATTCTCTCCTAAGAGCAGTTTGGATAAGGAGGCAAGGAGAGGTAATATGTAGTAGACATTGGGAAAGCTCCTGAGATGAGAACAGGGAGGTGGTAGACCTGAAGAAAAACTACCTGTTCCAAGGATGGGAAAGGATAAGAGAAAGGACTCTTTTTTAATGCTGCCACTGGATGGGACTTGAAGGCCCAAAACCCATTCATAAAATTGGGAAATTAAGTAGGTTTTTCATCTTAATCCATAAAGAAATAAAGTGGGCTATTTGAGAAACCCTTGGAAACTACTCATAAGGTCATAGAACATAGAATTGAAAGAGTCTTAGTCATCCTCTAGCCCATCTCCTTCATTTTACACATGAGATGGCTACCTACAGCTGAGAAAAGTGACTTAGCCATAGTCACATGGGTAATTTCAGGATTACAACCCACTTGCATTATCACCAAATCTATGTTCTTTCTGCTATACACTCTGTCTCTTTTAGCTACTGATTCACACTTGTATACTTGCCTAGGCGAAATGGTTGAATCATAAAAATGAGTCACAAACAGAATCTTGGGTTCAAATGTCCATCCTGGAACTACCCAAACTATTGGGACCATTATTGGCTGGCCCACTTAGCCACCTGACTCATGATATGTGCGGGGAAACCCAATGAGCAGACAGCATTGAAGAGGACATGGCATGATGGAAAGAGTTCAAAGATGTAGATTCTAGTATTGGTGGTGACATCTCCTACCTCTGTGAACATGGGTGATGAGTCATTCACCCTTTCTGGGTTTCAGTTTCTTCATTTGTAAAAAGGGTACAACAATATTCATACTACCTACCTCACAGGACTGTTTGGAAGAACCTGCTTTTTAAACTTTGAAGAATTGTATGTAAATGCAAGGTATTCTTGCTGTTATTGTTCATATCTGACTCTTCGTGACCCCATTTGGAGTTTTCCTGGCAATGACACTAGAATGGTTTGCCATTTCCTTCTCCAGCTTGTTTTACAGATGTAGAAACTGAGGCAAACAGGGTTAAGTGATTTGCCCTGGGTCACTGCTAGTAAGTGTCTGAGGTCATGTTTGAACTCAGGTCTTCCTGACTCCAGGACAAGCACTCTATCTGCTGCACCACCTAGCTGCTCATTATGGTATTATTGTAATATAATTATCATTATACAATCCTGCCTGGAAGATTTACAAGACAGAATCTTCAGTTACTCTTTCTCCAAGGCTAAATATGCACATTTGGCTTTAAGATGCCTCTTACTTAATCACTGTAAATCGACTCCATTCTGATCAGGATTGATTCAATTTGTACTTCCCTAAACATTTCAGGCATTCATTTCTGTTGCTTATTAACTTGATATGAGAAGAAAAATTCCAAAGAAAATTCAAGGCTGACAAGAGAAACCTTTAAAAAGTTTGGCAAATTTAATGTACCGAGTGTCGGTCAGAAGCTTTGGTTAGCTGCAGTCCTCTCTTTTCAGATTGCAAAAGGAAATATTTAACTAAAGGAGAGCAACTCATACAAAATAATCCATATGGCATCTGTCTACACCTTAATCATTCTACCCAACTAATCAAATGGCTTCAGTCTCTAGTTTTTCTACTTTTTAAAAATGGAAACTCCATAGTAAAGAACCACATGTATGTACCTTCACATATAAGTGAGCCAGTGCTTCCATGACAGTCAGTTAACCTCTCTGCTTCCACATCTATAAAACAAAGATGTTTGACTAGCAGGCCTTTCAGGTCCCTCCCAGCTAGAGAGCTACAATCCTATGAACTGAAGTGAATTGAATTGAAAACCTAGAACAAGGATAGCACTAACTCCCAATTAAATCTTTGGGAAATCAGTAGGATGAGCTAATACTTCATCTCATCTGTACAAGAGCTCCAAAGCACCTCAATGATGGCTAGTTATTTAATCTTAAGATTATTAATTAATGCACATTATCATTGGTTTTATGCTCGAGGTTTGGTTTAAAGATTGACATATCTTGGAAATGGCTTATTTCTTAAATTCACATACAATCAACTACAAAGGTTTTCAATCTGAGATGCCCATTTAATAATCATAAGCAAGGACATGCACTGACCTTGCAAGGTCACATAAAAAGTGTACATATCTTATTAGGCAAAACATAATTACTGTATCAGGGTTCTATGACCAGTGACTTCAAGAGTCATTCAACTACCAATTTTCTTTTTTTTCTTAATGGTATTTTTTCCCAATTATATGTAAAGATAGTTTTCAACATTCATTTTTGTAAAATTTTGAGTTCCAAATTTTTCTTCCCTCCCCAAGACAGCAAGCAATCTGATATAGATTATACACATACAGTCATGTTAAACATATTTCCACATTAGTTGTCCAGTGACCAATTTTCATGGATTCTACAATTACTAACCAAAAAAGCACACCTAAAGCAACTGGGTGCCACAATGGATAGAGGGCTAGGGCTGCAGTCAGGAAGACCTGAGTTCAAAACAAGCTTAGATATGTACTAGTTGTGTGACCCTGGACAAGTCACTTAACCTCTGTCTGCATCAGTTTCCCCAAGTATAAAATGGTGATCATAATAGCACCTACTTCCAAGTGGTGAGGCTCAAATGAGACAATATTTATAAAACACTTAGCACTGCGCCTGCCAGATAGGTGCCTAATTAATGCTTGTTTCTTCCTTTTCCTAAGAGAATTGAGGAGTGTCTCAAGTGACTTTGTGAAATAGTCCTCCCTGTCTGCACATTTGGGATATGATGTTTATCAGACGAGGCATTTTATATCACAGTCTAAAGCGCAAACTTTCTCCAAAGTGTACATAACAACATGGCACAAAGGCAGGCAGACACATAGAGAAAATAGTCATAGGTAATCGGATGCCCTAGAACTTCTTTATGATGAAATAAGGTTTCAACTGGCCCTATTGTTCTATCTCCATCCCATATACAATTGTATGGTCATGTTATAAAGTCTAATTTAAGAAAGACCAGTCAAAAGGCTTGGCCTCTTCACCTTTACAAGGTGCCTACAGGCAGCTTCAGAACAGGAGATCTGCTGATACTCTCTTTTTTTTTGGAGGGGGGAAGGCAAGGCAGTTGGGGTTAAGTGACTTGTCCAAGGTCACACAGCTAGTAAGTGTGTCAAGTGTCTGGGGCCAAATTTGAACTCAGGTCCTTCTGACTTCAGGGCCAGTGCTCTACTCACTGTACCACCTAGCTGCCCCCTGATATCCTCTTAAGACCTAGTGGCAGTAGTTGTGATTGTATGTTGTGTGGTTTGTCATTCATTCTCAATGAGGACCATGACATCAGAGAGATGATGACATGACTTGCAATGGACTTTGATTTGAATGAGGGAGGGCTGTGCAAGGTCATAAGCCTCACTTTCTCCTCCAGAGCCACCTGGGTCCAGTGGCCAGATATTGATCAGGATGACTGGAGACAGCCCAGGATGTGCTGGGAGACCCTGGCCCTTTTAAGCTAAGGTATTTTCAAGTTCTCACTTTGAGTGAGGCAATACTCATTCAGTGAATAGGCCTCTTTAAGGAATGAGTCAAGGGATGGCCCCTTTAATTAAAAAAAAATCAAAATGGGGGGGGGGAAGACCCTCAGGGTTGCTAGCCAAAAGAGAATCAGTTACTATTTACATTCACTCTGAGCCAGGAGGGCTCAAAAATAACCATTAAGAGGTGCTTAGGAAGGGACCTATTGTCGTCCAATCCAGGACAGGAAGACAGCACCAATAACTGGGAGGTGGGGAAGGAGGAGAGGGAGAAAAATAAGAGAAGACTTCACCAAGAAGGTGACAATTCCTCCCAATAAGAAAGTCAAGGATCCCCTCAGAGCTCCCCTTAAAACAACAATGAATAGGGTTATTGCCAGGTTCAGCAATCAAGTGTAGCCCCGTTCCTTCTCTAGGCCTCTATGGGGGGCTCCACATCTTCTTTCCCCACTAATCAGACACTGATTCCTTCTGCCTTTCAGGGTGGAGAGGAAGGCATGGCAGTTGCACAGCTGGACATGGCAGCCAACAACCTCATGTTGCCAGATGTGAAACTACATCTATTTCTTCCAGTTTCTTTTGCCCCCCACTCTCTGTAACTGAATCTACTGCACAATTGGTAGTGCTGGCCTTGATTGCGTAATTATAGTAAGAGTTCACAAACCTGTCTGGAAAAAATAAAAATACTTCTTCCATGGTACTTTACTCAGAACTTGAAACAAACTTTTTTAAAAGATCAAAGAGGGGCTAACTTTTTTAGAAAACTTTCAAAAAATTTTTCACTCTAAACAGTCAAGTCCTGTTTGAACTTGGAGCATGTCAGCACCTCCACTCAGAGAAAGTATATCCTTTGCAATTTCTTTTGGCCAATTGAGCATCAGTAAGTATTCACATTCAGACAGGAGCCTTCGCTAAGAAGGCTCCAAACTTATTTTGCGCACTTGTGCAGTTCGAATAAGTTAAGGCAAACATCTAATAATTGGAATCCATATAAGAACCAAACATTCAAGACTAGAGGCTTCTTTTTAACCTCACAGTGGGGTAATTGGTGAAAAATTTTACAGAAATTATATGAAAATAAAATATGCTATGCATGCACAAATAAGATGAAGCAACATTAAAAGGAGCTAAAAGGGCAATGTATTATCATGCATTTAATGATTTTTTTCCTTCTAGAGAAGATGAATTCCCCCAAACAAATATTTAACCTCTTAAACAGGACAAGATGATTATTTAATAACTTTCATTAATGCTGGAATTTCAGAGAAAAGAAACACAAACCACTACATGCTTTGAAACATTGGCCCAAATCTGCTACTAATTTTTCTTCAGGACAAAGTTCATGAAAGGCTAGTTCCTCAGGTAAACTGGATCGAATGCCTCCTCAGGGGAAATGAAATTACTCCCCTCCTCCCTCCAATGGCAGATTCCTAAATTGGTTGTGGGATATGAAATCCAACTTGGCAGGTACCTTCTAGACCTCAGCCAATGCCACATCTGGAGAGAATTTCTGAGACTTCTCCTTTACCTTTTCTGGTGAGCTGTGAAGCCTAGGGTGATAAATATATGTCTACAGGACATTTGTTATACATGCAAATATATGCACACATATCTCTTTGCTGTAAAGAAATCCCTAAAAGATATCTTGGGGTACTGTTTTATCTTTTGAGGAGAAAGTCTTACAATCATGTCTGTAATATTGTATATTCAATAGATTGATACCCTATGGGATATGAACTAGAAGCTACATTGTCTCTGATTTTTACCAGATGTTTCACTGGTGGTGTTTCAGCCCGGAGAGATGAGGAAGATATAACTTGTAATTTTACTCATTTAATCACATCGGGCATTTTGATAAAAGGGAAAATTCAATGTTTTAGTAATTGACTAAGTCTCTGGTAATTTACTGTATCTAAGTAGTAGGAGTGTGCTTGGAGATTAGGTTATTATGAAAAGCAGAAAGGCTTCCCTTTCTATTGGAAGAAGGTAGTATTTTCAAAAAGTCTCCTGGTGCTATATCTAAAGTTAAATGACCTAGTTTCAAACCTGAGATCAACTGTTTACTACCAGGAGGACCTTGGGCAGAACACTCCCTTTCTGAGTGTCTCAGTTTCGTCATCTATAGGATGAGAGAGAATCAGACTAGAGAATCTCTAAGATTTCTTCCATTTCTAAACCCAAGATCCTACAATCTCCCAATGACCCATTAGGATGTAGAAGTGACTCTTGTATGTCAAAGGCTAAGCCCACAAAGCGGAAACTTTGGACAGCTCTCTCTAGCTAGCAAATCAGTGAGAGACTCCTAGCAATTAGTCCAGTCAAATGAAGATTGAATTCTTTGGCCACAGAAACCCGAGATCCCCAAAATTCTCTATTTTGTCCTGATTTTTAAATGAATGAAGATAGAACTTTTTTTCTATTTATAAACACTTTCAGAAATGATTCATAAAGTCTCAGCCACCCTGTTCAGGAAAGTTCTGGAACCAAGAGTTAATTGATGATTGTTTGAAAAGGAGGATGACCTTATGAGCAGGACAACCCGTGGAAAAGGAAAGAAACTAGACAGCTGACGTGACTGTGATTGCTGACAAGTCTTCAGCTTTTTTTGTCTCACTTGCATTGATTTCATTTAAGAGAGTTGCAGCTACTCACTATAAGAAAATGACTTTTTTTTCTTTTTAGCAAAGATAAATTCCCCCAAATATCTAACCTCTTAAAAAAAGGTCAGAACTAGTAATACTGATACCATAAGAAATATCGCTATTAATGTTAATAATGGTACTGAAATAGCACTTTAAAGTTTGCAAATCATATTACATATATCATCTAATTTGATCCTCAGTGCAATCCTGTAAGGTAGGCTTCCAAAGTCAAACCAATTCTAAAAAACAGCCAGTTTTTACCTAAATGTCAATGTCAGAATGCAGAAGCTTTTAGAATTTATATGTAGGAAGTAATTATAGATCACTCATTTAAAAAAAAACTAGTTTTTAATTCACTTTCTGCCACTAATTAGCTGTGTAGCCAGGCCTACAGTCAGAAAGACTAGAATTCAAATGTGAACTCAGATATTTACTAGCACTGTGACTGAGCAAATCACTTAACTTCTGCTTGCCTCAGTTTCCTGATCTGTAAAATAGGAATAGTAATAGTGCCTACTTCCCATGGCTACTGTAAGGATCAAATGAGATAAAAATAGTAAAGTGTAAAATAGGTAAAGCACATACTAGGTGCTTTATAAATGTTAGTTATTATCACCATAATCATCATCATCCCCTCCAGGCTTCAGTTTCTTTATCTGCAAGATGAGTGTGGACTCTAAATGATTCCCTAAGACTCATTTGAGTCTAAAAGTCTATAATTACAAGTACCAAATCCTAGCCTATTAACACAATAAAAGTTGTGAGGTATCTGCACTTTTTGCCCTTTCCTGGGATTCATGATGAATTAGTTTTCCATAAGAAATATCCTGGCTGGATGAAATATCCTGGCCTAGAGATTCTAGGAGCAGTCAACAAATAGAGTAATAGCCTAGGCTTTGAATTTATTTTCTTGTATTCACATTTGAATGTTACAGAGATATACTTAAAAGCGAACTGCTCAATATTCAGGCCAAAGAAAGTATTCTAGATTTTGCCAGTCAAAATGCCTGTGGAGAAATGAGTCAATTCATACAAAATTCAAAGCTGTCTTTCGGTCAGTGACATTTTTATGAAAATCCATGGGTGGGTGAAAGTTTTTCAAAAGTCTCTTTTGTGATTGGGCAGGATTCATCCAGGAAAAATAAGCAACTTGCAAGCGGCAGTCCATAATCCCTTAGGTCCCTTGTTCCCACTCCCTAAACTCCTGGCAAAATTGCTTTCTATTGTGTACAATGGCAGATCATCAATTTCTCCAAGTTCTGGAAACAGTTTTACAGCCAGAACTTAATCTCTCCAAAGCTCAATTTCCTCATCTGAAAAATAGGGATATTAATATTTGCAGGGCAAATCTCACAGGGTTCTTGAGGGAAAGGTACTCTGTAAACCTTAAAGCAATCTACAAATTATATTTATACAACATGATGATGATAATGATCATGATATATCCTATCACCCTTGCTAATCCACTCTCTTTCATTTACCCAGAAGATTAGTAAAACCAGACAGACTTTATTGAGAATTCTATTAAGGCAATAATTCCATATGTTAAATATTGTTCAGTCTGATGGGCATGTGTGTGTGTACGTATTTCCTCCTAGGTTTAATGGAGGTATGAACTTTATTAGAACAATCACTGCATATAGAGGGGGAAATGGTTAGGAGAAATTGATACAATTTTTAAGGTTCAAGGGTTCTCCTTCCTATTGCCTTTTTGGGGCTGTCCCAGCATCATAGGACTTAGCAACAAAAGCATATGAAACCAACCCCTTCATTTTGTAGGTGTGGGGATAAATGAAGAAGGAGAACCTGAAAAAACTGTCCTTTCCACTTCTGGAACAATGATCAAGTCAATGCTACAAATGCAACTAGAAAGGGATATCAGTCTATGACTCTACTTACCATCCAGGTAACTTTCCAAACTGATATAACCTCCCTAGCCACCACTCCCTCTGTTAGAATGCAATTTCCCTGAGGGCGGGAGCTGCTTTTATTTTTATATCCCCTGAGCTTAGCACAGTGCTTGGCACAGGTAAGCATGTAATAAATTTATTCTTCCTACAAGGCTCCATTCAGGTACCTCTGCCTTCCCTCTTCCCCCATGCAATCATATGGAATTTCCTCTTCTCTTGGGCCTCATAGCAATTTATAGATTTTTAAAGTGCTTATGTCAACTTGTTTGCATACTTATGTCTAGATCTACAGCAATGAAGATACAGGGGAGAAAAGACATATTTGAGACAGAGAGACACACACACATACAGAGGCAGAGAGGGAGAAGGAGAGAGATTGGAGAGAGACAGAGATGGGGGAGGGAGGGAGGGAGAGGGAGAGAGAGGGGGAGGGAGGGAGAGGGAGAGAAAGGGAGAGAGAGGGAGAGAGAGAGAGAGAGAGAGAGAGAGAGAGAGAGAGAGAGAGAGAGAGAAAGATTAAAGAGTTATCTCAGATTGAGACTTATGAGACAAATTGCTATTCACCAAAGCATTGTGCTGTTCCCTCCCTAGAGTATATTCTGACCTACTGAGTATTGATCTCTTTACAGCTTTAACTCAATCCAGATTCAGTTTCACCACTCCTGACTAGGCCTCTCAATTTGATTACCGCCCCCCCCCAAAGAATCCTTTCTGAGTACAATTTAACTGATGCCCTTTTCCTTATAACCTGGCTAGAAGTGAATTCTCCCATCCCTAAATCCCTCATCCCTCTCTGATCCCCAATCACTATTCATCACATTTTCACTTTTATAAACAGTTAAATGTGTCTTATCCCTCTATTGTTGTTAAATCATTTTTCAGTTGTGTCTGACTCCTCAGGCCCTCTTTTGGGGTTTTCTTGGCAAAGATACTGGAGTGGTTTATCATTTCCTTCTCCAACTCATTTTACAGATGAGGAAAATGAAGCACACAGGGTAAAGTGACTTACCCAGGGTCACACAACTAGTAAGTATCTACAGCTGGATTTGAATTCTTGAAGACGAATCTTCCTGATTCTTAGCCCAGTGCCCTATCCACTGAACCACCTGGCTGCTATCTTATCCCCCCCTGCTGGATTGCAAACTTCTTAATGACAGGGGCTGGGTCACTTTTCATCCTTGTCTACCTACTGCCTTCATGGGGCAGATGCTTTAATAACACTTGTTGAACAGAATTGTTTTATGTGCCCAGACTGAACTTGGCACTGGCTGCACTGGCAGTAGCCTCTTACAGCAAGCATGCTGTCAGTGGGCGGGCCTTTCACATATTCTTTTTTTTTTTCACTGTGCCTTTCAAAATCACCCTGTGTTGCCTGTAGTCATGGTGATTAGGCACAATTGGGCCATCATATCTGCTTGGGTCAATAAGCTAAGTGAGTGAAAATGATGACTAGCTCCAAAAACTGTACACACCAAATTAATCACAGTTAAACAATCATGAAGAAAAAAATGCAAACTGTTTTAAAATAGCACGTTCCTTACACTGACACCATGTGATGCAGCCACAGAAACCAAAAGATCATTTCATGTTTCCAAAAGAGAAATGTGGTCATTTTATTTGGCACTAACTCTGAAACTCCAAGTCTGCTGCCACTAGATTTTTTTTCAAGTGAAGAGAGATAAAAAACTGCAGTTGTAGCAACTATTTGTATCTGGCTTCAAAAACCTAACGTTCATAAAAAGAGATATACGTTGCTTGCAACAGGTAGATGCACATTTTCTTGGGTGCCTATCCATATTTGCAGTGGCAGACAGCTCTTCTTCCATCATCGGTTGAGAACATTGCTAAATCTTTATTACACAATCAGCTTGCTTGAAGTTGAGAGTATTCCCAAACAACAATCAGAAATTGTCTGGCAACATACGGTCTGGTTTTCAGAAGACATGATGACTGTGATTCATTCATATAGTTTTTGGAAGAATGCATGGCTTACCAAGAAATAGAGTCCGAAAGCTAGAAATACAGCTTTTAAGAAACATTCAGATATAAATACTGATGCAGTATCCATTCATTCATGCATTTATTAAGCACCTATGATACACAAAGCATTGCGCTATTTAGTAGCATCATCATTAAGACATGACCCTGCCCTCACTGCACCTTCAATTAGCAAGAGACATGATCCCCACACAAATATTAATGTTCTATAATATTCCACAATAAGTACAGAGTAGAATAGAATGGAATCAAAGCCTTAGACAGGTACCATGTGTCATATAAGAAAGGAAGGCTGTTAAAAACATTTCCAAGAAAGGAAAAAAAAATATCAATGCCTTGGACTTCTAGGTTTTAATAGGTCAATAGTGATTCTATTAAATGGATCAAGAAAAACAAACGGATTCACGTGTAATAACCTCCCCTAGAGGAGAAAGTGGTGGTGGATAGGGACGAGGTAGAAGGCAGAAATGCAACTCTTATGCTCATCGTAACTGAAACAGTGAAAAAACTTGACACCAGCCTGAAAAAATGTACCTTTTGGCTTTCTTTTTCACTGAAGTATTTCTATTTTTAATTGGAATTTTGGAGTTTGACAATAGCTGACCTTATGCCAAGAAAGATTTGTGCATTCACAAACTTTTGTAAACAATGATTATGAAAGTCACCGAATAACAGAAAATTGAAGAAATACTTCTGGAGAATTCATTTTGCAACACAATTTTTCCCCAAATTTCATGACTTATTTGCTTATTTCAATCAAGCCAAATCCAGTGAACTATTTTCACCCAAGATTAGTCAGAACTAGAGGTTGGACTGTTTTCTTTTAAAGCCTGAAGGTTTTTCCTGACTGGAATACAGCTACAACCCACCAGCATACTTTGAACTGTAAATATTATTGCCTACAATTATGGCTCCCTCTCTGATACGTGTAATGTAGAATACCACTGACAGAGTAAGGTTTAGCTGGCTGAAACATTCTTATTCTCCTGATTGGTCTAGGCCAGTATTCTCCCAAAGTATCAGTTTCAGGTTTCACCTTAAGAATAACAACATGATATCTCTCTCTCTGTCTCTTTATCCCTCTCTCTCTCTGTCTCTCTGTCTCTGTCTCTCTGTCTCTCTGTCACACACACACACACACACACACACACACACACAAATGCAATTTAATCTTTATTTCATCCAAAGAAATTTAAAGATTGTTTTAAAAAATAACCACTACATAGTTAAAGAAAAGCTGCCTTTAATAATAACCTGAAATCAGTTGACACCTGTTTTGTTTGCTCATAACATTAATTGAGGACAACTCAGCGTATCCCGTTGACAATCAAACATAAGCATATGGTAGAGATTCTTTATTATCAGGACCTGCCAGATAAGGGAGTGGAGGCTGGGAGGGGACAACCACAGTTCAAGTCAGCACCTTTTCCAAGAGGTTTATGTTTCAGACACGTGAAAACCTATGGCATCTCCAATGTACAGGGAATTCCCACTTTTTCACCTCTAAAGAAATGTTTCTTTCCATCCACACTAACAGTAACTGTTAAAATAAGCTGTCTGAAGCAGTGAAAATCCTTCCTGCAGTTGCCAAGACTATCATAGTTGAGATGGCCTCCGTTAAGGTTATGAGCAAACAAAATCAATTCATTTCAGCTTATTATTACAAGCAGCTTTTTTCACTATATAGGATCATAGATTTAGGGCCAGAAGGAATCAGAGTCCAAAACCCTCATTTTGCAAATGAAGAAACTGAGGCATGGGGAGAGGTAAAATTACTTACCAAGATTACATAGAGACTAAGAAAGACAGGAGGGATTTGAGCCCAGATCTTTTGATGGTTAGATGGCTCAATAGATAGAGTACTGGACCTAGAGTCAGGAAGACTTGAGTTTGAATTCAGCCTCAAGCACCTACTAGATGTGTGAGCCTGGGCAAGTCATTGATCTCTGTTTTAATTAGCCCACTGGAGAAGGAAATGGCAAACCTTTCCAACACCTTGACAAGAAAACTCCATGGGGTCATGAAGAGTCAGAAGTTAATGAATGACCGAACAACAACCACTACCACCACCACCTTTGGATGCCTAGCCATTCTTTCCTGCCCTGTACCATGCTGCCTTTTATGTCCTCTACACATTCTCAGTGTCTGCTAGGTGTGAGATAAATGGAGAGTCACTTATTTTAAAGTAGCTATTTAGATGAAAAGCAAAAATATTTTTAGGCCTTACACTGTGAAAGATAGAGAGAAAAATAACTCGGCATCTGAGTTGTTCATCTCCAGTACTCAGAGACTAGGCCTTTCTCAGCTTCTTCTCTTTGCATTTCTTCCCCAAATGCCCTTACCCAAAAACAAGGTTTGTACCTGTTACAAGCCTGCTCACTTTAAGTCCCACACATTTTAACTATAGCTATCAGCCATAATAACTTATTTACCAACCTGAACAAAATAGCATGAGAGGCTATGCGGGCATATGAAGCATAATTTTTTACTGGTAAAGCTGCTTAATGGTGAGTTCTTTTCCAAAAAGCAAACTTTCCCCCACCCCAGCTCCCATTATTTTTCACTTCCTACGAAGAATAGGGGGGAAATGCTTAGAATACTTGCTTTGGATAAGGTCTAAACCTTGGTTGCTGATGGTATATATATTCCCCACATCAGTCATATCCATAAATAGGTGAAAAACCTCAAGTTTATATGTGTCTGGTCAACTTTGATTCCATTGGTTTGGAGAAAGGACAGAGCCAATGCTCGAGAATTTCCCTTAACCATAGAACACTTACTTTATGAAGGTTAGTATCAAAGGATGGATGATTCTAGGAAGCCTCCACAAACTAAAGAAACATGCTGTTATTTGGCTAAACACCAACAGCTTAAGAATGTACAGAAAATATTTTACTCAACAAGTAGATGCTACTCCCCTCCTCAGCTCTCAGTTTCTAAAATGGGCATGTTTATTCTTCACCTAACATGCAAAGGTTAAGATGATCTATCCATACCTGGAAGCTATGTTTGGGAAAATTATATCTTAGACTTTCTACAAAATTAAACTTTGGCATCCCACTGAATATATATCTATATTTATATCTATATCTATATATGCATACACACACGCATATATACACATATGTATCTATATCTATATATCTATATATCACCACCTGGGTGTGTATATATATGTATATATACCTGGGAAGTATCTATCTAAATATCTATATGCAAATGCTGGGTATACACTTTTGTATGTGTATGTTATATATATATATTATATATATATATATACACACACATATACACATATACATACGTAATACACATATACAAATACTTGGTTCTCAGGTGGTGAGACATTTTTGTGTATGTGTGTGCATTATATGTGTGTGTGTTTATGTGTGTATACACACATGCATGCATACATACACACGCATATCCAAAGGAGGCCAATGACAAAAAGAATTTTCAGTCCTTCATACAATAAAATATTTGTAGAAGAGCTCTGTATGATGGGGGGAAAAGCCCTAGAAACAATGTAAGTACTCACTAACTGAATAGCTGAACAAATAAAGACATATAACAATAGGATATTGTTGCACCATAAAAAATGATAAGTATAAGGAATTTAGAAAAAACATAGGAAGACTTTTATGAACTGATTGAGAGGGAAGAGAGTGGAACCAAGAAAACGACATGCACAGTGACTAAAATAATGTAGATGAAAACAACACTAAAATGCTATTGAATTCAGAAATGAAATGACCTATCTGGATCCCAGAGAACAGAGGAACATACACATCAACCTTTTCTCAATGGAGATGCGGTGAACATCATGGATAATGGTTTAAATATTTTCAAAAATGATTAATTTTTGGATTAAGCTTTACTTAAATTTTTCTCTTCTAGAAAACAAGTTTCAACTAAAAAGTATATTGGAAAATGATTTTTGACATTTTTAAAAGGCAAAAATAAAAGTTATTGTTTGGGAAAAATGAAAGATACAATTAAAGAAATAAATGAATGCATCTGAAAGCACACAAAAACAGGCTTTGCCTTTAGCACATTCAAGTTTGGGCTTTTCAGACTCACCGTACACTTGTTCGGCTTCTCTCCTGAGTGGACTCTCATGTGGATCAACAGTTTGTATCGGGCATTGAATGGTTTGTATCTTCTAGGGCAGCCAGCCCAGAAACAAGTAAAGTCCTCTCCTTTCCTCTGGTCTATGTGGACTTTCTCTATGTGCCGTACAAGCTCCTCTTGCTGGTCATACGTGGCACTGCAGTCAATCCAGCGACAGCAGTGTTTTCCGTTAAAATCATCTAATTCTCCATCCTCTTCCTGTTGGGGACCTTGGGCAGAAGGGGGTAAAGGAAGTGGGTGGGGATGGTGAATGAGATCAGGTTGATGAAGGTGCTGATGGGCATGGTAAGGAGGTGGGGGTCCTTGTGGTGGTGGTGGTAGTGGTGGTGGTGGCAAAGGAGGAGGTGGGGGAGGAGGAGGAATATCAATGACGCCACCTGGGAAGTCATCCAATCGTTCACTTTTTAATAAACCAGCTGTCTGGCTGTCTGAAGCAGGCAAACCCTGCTGTACCACCATGTTGTTCATAATTGCTGACTGTAAGCTGCTCTGCTCCAGCTGCTGCATGCGCTGGTACTCTACCACTCCATTCTCATTGTAAGCAGGGATGGTGAGGCTACCACTGGTCACCAGAAGACTTCGCTGAGTGCTTGGGATAGAACATGACTGTGGAATACAGCTACCCCTCACTCCTAGGAAATGTCCATAGACCTCTGGTTGGGGAGAGATATTGGCAGGTGATGCCCGAGATCCATTGATATAGGCAACTAGGGATGTTGGGGAGGTCCTGATGATGGTGTTGAAGTCAATGCCAATGCCATCAGACAAAGGGGACAGAGAAAGAGCTCTCTTCTTAGAACGAGCTGAGTGAGACCGAGTCGAAGAGTGTCTGGGGCTGGGGTAAGGGGAGTGGCTGTTTTCCATGCCAAAAAGATAGGAGGGCAATGAATTGGAGACACTATTGTTGGAAGCAGGTGTCCCAGGTGGGATGCTAAGTAAGTCTCCTAGATCACTGCCATTCTGAGAGCCTGAGTTGGAAGGAAGGGAAGGAAGAGTCCTGTAGCCATGAGACCACTCTTGCTTCACACTCAAGGCTGAATGACTTTCTGACAGACTCAAAGTCGTGGATGCCAAAGACTCCCGTGACATGAGGGACCTAGAATGGCCAAGACCAAAACAAAACAAAAACAAATGTTTTAGTAGAATCTTGATTTCCAAAGAAATAAAAGAATATTAACAAGCATCTATATCTTTCTCCTAATCATGTACCCAAATAAATAGCTCCAAATCAGAATCATTTCCTCCTATATCATTGAAATTTACTGTGAAGATTGATGTTTACAGGAAAGATAAAAAAAAATTGTTCTTTTAAATATTTTTGATACTCTGAACTGACTAATAAATAGATCTTGGTTTGTTTTTGTTTTTTGAAACATTCAGGATGAAGAAGGAAAGAGAAACAAAAGAAAAAAGAAAACTGAATATTTTATAGGAGATTAATCTAGAGAACTAGGAATAATTTATTCACTATTTTTACACCAAATCAAGCTAACTAGTACCACCTAAGCATAAAGTATTATAATAGATGTTATGGATACTACTCCCTCGCACTCCAACCCCCCCCCCCCAAAAAAAAAAACATTCTCTCATGGAGTTTATTGTACAGTTGAGAAAACAAGACATAAACATATAAAAATGCTTTCTTCTTTGCTTTTTTTGTTTCTATCCTTTCTGAATGCTTCAAAGGAATGAAGGATTTGGATAACATTTTAAGACAACCATGTAAGTAAGAAATGTCTCCAAGGCAGTATATGATTAATTGATAAATAAATTGTAATACAATTAATCATTTCAGGAATTCTGAATATGGAGATAGATGACAATTTAAAAAGGGATAATCAGGAAAGGTTTTACAGAGGAAATGAGATTTTAAGTTGCAAGATTGAAGGAGAAGGAGTATTTGGATGGAGAGAAGAAAATTTTAAGCATATAGAATTCCATGACCCAAAGCACAGAGATAGGAAAATAAAAGGACCAAAAGGTAAAAGTCATAGGGTGGATGAGTTCAACTCCAGGGAGCAGCCAGGTAGTACAACGCATAAAGCACTGGCTCTGGAGTCAAGAGGACTTGAATTCAAATGTGGCCTCAGATACTTGACATTTTCTAGCTGTGTGACCCTGGGCAAGTCACTTAACCTATGATTGCCTCAAAAAAAAATTCAGCTCCATATGAGGAAAAAGCTCTCTAGCAATTAATACCACTCAAAAATGGAATGAGGGGGTTACTTTGTGAAATATTGGGTTCCCATCATTGGAGGTGTTCAAGCAGAGGATAGATAACCATTTATCAAGCATGGTAGAAGAGGGATTTCTAACTAACTAGACTAGATGACATCTAAGATCCCCTCAAATGCTGAAATTCATTTACTGTAAGAACAAGGTGTGTTCAAGGCTCAATGTATAAGGCCAAAGTGAGGGATTTAGGAATGTGAATTTTTGTCAATGAGGTAGAAAGTAGGGTGAGATCAAATAAGAAGCAAATATGTATTACTACCAATAATAATAGTAATGAGTGTAATAAGTATCTTCACATTTCAACTGTAAAATCCATGAGGGCAAGAACTACATCTAAATTAATTTTTTTATTTGGGCCACTGCCCAGCAGCAATGTATTGTACACAGAAGGTGCTTAATAAATAGTTGTTGAATAGATGGATAGATTCAAAGGCACTACTCCTTAAAGGTCAGCCAATGAATATGTGAGCATCATGCATAGGTGACAATGTTGCTTCATGACTCCTGGAAATCTTTGTCCTTCATACCTTAAAGCATCATAGGAACATCAGGCAAGGAAGTAAAAATAAGAAGTTCAGCAAGTGATAACCCTATAGCCAATTATGAATACAGATCTATCTCATACCTCTGGAATGTAGCATGGCATTGGAATGAAGAGCAAACCTGAGTTCAAATCCTGCCACAGACATTTAATTACTGTGCACCTATGAAAAGTCACTTGACTTCTGTGAATCTAAGTCCCCTAATCTATCAAACGAGGATTAAAATTCATTTGCTACCTACCTTAAGAGAGTTAGTGAGCGGATCAAGGGAAGGAACATATATAAAGCACTTTGCAAACCTTAAAGTGGGAGTTATTTTGTTACTATCATTACTATTAACTTTGAAAAGGCTCACCCTAAAAAGAATTAAACTTCTCATAATTCCAGGTACAAATATAACTGAGAAGAGAGAAAAATTAAGAAGTCCCATCCCAATTCCAACTTGTATGATCTTCTATCTTGTTATCTATCTATCACTTGCTGAATTCTGCTTGATGATCACTAAGGTCCCTTTCAGCTCTGACATCTATGACTCTAACGCAAACAGTTTCTATTACTGCTTTAGCCACTTAAAAACTTCATCCTGTTCTGTGAGTAAGTTCTTTCCTTCACACATGTGCAAAAGCAAATACAGGAACAAATGTGTTAGAAATGGCAACGTTATCATAACACGAGAATTTATATGCCTCCCTTTACCCCACTGCTCAGACACTAGATGGGTCTAGAAAACTGGGCTGCCTTTATTTGTACTTGTATTGACATCCTATTGAGATGTGGGCATCTTCGTTGGTTTGTCTTGGATCTAAAAAAAAAAATAATCCTAAGTCAAAGTTGTCTAAATTCTTGAAAGGCTTCTCAGAATGAATACCTCAATTATTTCTGCTAGAGAAGAGCAAACTTACAAAAGAAAGAGTAGAATGTATCATCCAAGGTTCCTATCTCCCTTTCCTCCACCACCACCACAAAGATCACCATTTTCTATATCCAAGCATTAAACATTTCAGTTTCCAGGTTCTCCACATAAGGTGATCAAACAGGGATTAATAAGCTTTTCCCAGAGAATGAAGTAATGTTTGCCAATGATGTTAATGGTGAGAGTTGCAAGTAACTGTCCTTGACATAATTTGACTTGTTCACCCACACCCTCATATTTCTGAAATTTACTCAGGTCACACCCAAAGTGGGAGTGAAGGCACAGCTGGCCTGGATTATGATGCCCATTTCTATAGTTTTTTCAGATTTTTGAGGAACGGCCATCATTGTGCTCCCCACAATGTGTTCTGGGGGTGACCCAGGGTAGGTCTAAATCTTAAGAGAGTTTTTTGCATGCCACTGGCCTCCCGGGCCCCTCTCCAGTCATGCAATGAAACAGTAGTATCTCTGATTCATTGAATGTTGTCAATGTCATTTTAAGTAATAAGTGATAAGTCCTGATTCTCACCCAATAGCTTGAGAGGGCCTTTAGAAAATAAAGCATCAGGCTTCTTTACTGACTGAGCTCAGTGATCCTTGTCAGGTGGAGGATATATGTCCTGGATCCAGCAATACTGGTGTGTTTCTCATTTTAAAAGCAGAAATTGTATCTTTTTTAAAAAAGCATTTCATTTCTCTTTACCTGATTCACTTATGACAGACCCAAAGCTATTCTGTTTGAGGTCAGGAAGAGTTCTCAATAGTTATCTGGATCATCCTCTCCAAAGCTGAAGGATTTATGTTGCCTCTCTCAAATTATGTGCAACTTATGGCTACATCTAACCCTAATCAGATAATAATAACTCACATTTCTATCATGCTCTAAAGCTAACAAATTGCTTTCCTCACAAAAACCCTGGAAAATAGGCACTGCATGTATTACACCCATTTTGTGGATAAGGAAATAGAGATTCTGAGAGATTTAGTGACTTGCCTATATTTATAACACAAAACTAGTGTCAGAGGCTAGATTTGAACCAAGTCTCCTGATTTCAGGTGTCCAGCACTTTATCACACCATGTAGCCATAAAGAGGTGGATTCCTAACAAATGAGATAGCGAAACATTGCCTGGTACATAGGTGTCTTATTAATAAGAGTCTGTTCCCCTTTCCTACTTCCTGTTCTAATATACTTGATCATCCAAAGACTCTACATGCCTTGGACTGTATTTTTTTAAACTTCCTTTAGCACAGTGCCTGGCATATAGTGAGAGCTTAATAAGTGCTTTTTTATTGAGCGGTTTCATTTTTCTAACATAGTTGCAATAAAAAAAATTTCCCCTCAAGGATACAGAGCCTATATTCCTCCTGCTATACAATGAAACTATTTATTCCCTATGTTTCTAATGACTGGTGAGAACGATGCTTACAATGTCCTGCCTGTAACAATTGCTTTCCTCTCTTTGCTGTCTATCCAAATCCTTGTCCCAAGTAGGTACCAGACTAGAACATCTCAACCATCCCTTCTAGCCTGAAGGCCTAGAACCCTATGATTTTTCCGGGTTCCCTCATTGGTGGTGACTTTTACAGCTATGTAAGCCCTAAGGAATTCAGTTCCTATGAATTCCCACGGTACATATTGCCTCTGTCATTTATTTAGCCTAAATAAAACAACTCCTGCTTATACACTCACGTACTTCCCTTAGAATGACTCTGTGAGGTGGATGGTATAGATATGATTATCTCCCTTTTATAAATGAGGGTGCCGAAAAGCTGAGAGAGCAAAGTGAATTGCCTAAGATCATATAGGTAGTTTGTGTCAGACCTAGGATATATACCCAAAGCTCCTGAGTTCATGTGCAAGCACTCTTTCCACTTAGTGCTACCTTCCATGTATGTTTTTATGTACTACTTAATTTATCATTTGCATATGTAACTTGTCACCTATGTGATGCTTTCCTGACTTCAGTTTCTTCATCTGGAAAATGAGGCAGTTGAACAAGAAATCCTCGAAGGTCCTTCCAGCTCTGATTGCTAAGAGCTCGTGTTGTCTTGTTAAATCGAATTACAGACTCTTCAAGATCAGATTTAAGTCGATTTGTCAAGCATTAATATGCATCCATTATATGTCAGGCACTGTGCTAGGTGCTAGATGTACAAAGGCAAAAATAAAAAAGCTCCTTTCCTTACATTCCACGGGAGGCTATATTTTGTATGGCTTTGTATAACCCACAGAGACCTTTTCCCACCCCCAAACCTCCTAAGGGTACCGGAGAAACATGAGTAAGAGGTGAAATGCAACATGCTTGGCCTCACAAATACAGCTTCACAAAGGTCTCAAAAAAAATAAAGGGAGGGGAGGTAGAGAGGGAAGGAAGGGAGGGAAGCAGGGAGAGAAGAAAGAGAGGGAGGAAAGGGGGAAGGAGGGAAGAAGAGAAGGAAGAGAGGAAAGGAAGAAGGAAGGGAGGAAAGGAAAGAAGGAGAAAATGGAGGGAGAGGGAGTAGGAAGAAGACAGAAGGAACTATGGAGAGAAAAAGGGAAGGAACGGAGAGAGGGAGAGGAGAGAGGGGAAGGGAGGGGAGGGGAAGGAGACTAGCTTATTCTCTAAGGAGCATTACACACATCTTTATTCAATCATCCGTCCTACTGAACAGGCAATGACTCTGGGAGAGGCTGTGAAGTATGCAGGGCTACATTTCTATCAATAGGTTGATAATGGTTTACTTGTTCTTGTTTTCATCTGATCCTAAAGGTGTTATTTCTGGTGGTTGGCCAATTTGGAGGTCTATCTACGTAAAAGGAAAGCAGATATGGTTCAAATAGAATAAAATGGATAGGAAAGCACAGAGCTTGTGGTTGAAAAGCTATTGTGGCTGGTGAGGTAACAATCCCTCACTTGTCAGGACATGACACATGTGTGCACAGTGTTTGAGCTTTAGGCCATGAGAGAAATTCAGTGACTGGAGTAACTGGGCCAAAAAAGATACCTCACCAATACTTTTCCCACAGATCCTCTGAGTTCCCTGAAGCTATTCCTTGAGTGTCTAGGTCAGTTGCTCAAATCTTTTATGGAAGATTTGGTCTAGTCCTTGATTGTACTGGGAGTCCTGATCCAGAGAACTAGAGAATGTTGGACTATAAAACTCCCAAGACCAGAATTGCCTGAATTTCTTAATAAAGAATGGTTTTATAATATGTAAGAGCTGAAACAGTATCCTTGAAGATACTCCAGTTCAACTCCCTCTAACACTTGCCCCCACATTATACAGAGAAGGAAACTGAGATCTCCTAAAACCTGTAACTCTGTGGGTCACTCCATAGCCTATCTACTAAATATATTCCAGAACAAACCAGAATCCCCACTGTTCCCCAAAGAAGAAGTCTCTTATTCCTCAGACAGGCAACAAGAAAGTTAACTGTGGCAGCCCCTTTGGCATGTATTAGCCTGCTGCCTAGGCTCTGTCTCTAGCTATGACCTCAACCAGGGCTTTTAACTATGGTGCAGAAGAAAGAGCACTAGACTTGGCCTCAGGAGACCTCAGTTCAAATTCAGAACTCTCACTTAGTAGCTGTATGATCCTGGGTGAGTTTTCATCTGAAAAATGAGAATAATATTTGCCCCATTCAGAATGGATCACAGGCTCAAGAGCAGGGGCCTCGGAGATCATCTAGTCCAATCCCTTCATTTTATGGATGAGAAAACTAGGTTTGAGGAGCCCTAGGGATCATCTAGTCCAAAACTTTCATTTCACAGATAAGAAAACCAAGGCTTAAAAATGAGGAGTGACTTCCTTAAGGTCTTCCTTGAACAGCACAGCCAGGTTCACAGGACTCATATAAAGGAGAGAACTTTGTAAATCTAAGGTGCTATAGAAATACACATTCAAAATTAAAGAAATGAATGGTAAAAAAATAAATAAAAATGTTTTCACGTGTATAACGAATATTATATTGCCTGTTTTCTCAATAAGTATCATAGGGGTCGGAGGGAGAGAAAGAATGGGAAATTCAAAATATAAAAATGAATGTTAAAAAATAACAGGAGGGAAGGAAGGGAAAAAAGAAGGAAGGGGAGGAGGGAGGAAGAGAAAAAGGGAAAGAGAAACAAAGAATCAAAGAAGGACAAAAGATGCAATACCAGGCATTGTTCATCATCATGTATAAAATAGGCATAAAAATAACATCCTACATAACTCACAAGATTTCATAATAAATAAATCTACATTATAATAAAAATAAATATATAAAAATATATAATATGAATATATTTCTATTTAACATATATTAATATTTAAATATTTTATATTTAAAATATATTCATATTTTAAAAATACATAATATAAATATATAAAAATAAAAATAAATCTACATAATAAAATCTACATTAATGTTGTATGAAAATATATTTTGAAAGATAAGAAGTTCTATATAAATGCACTGAATCCTTTTAATTATTCCCTTTCCTGAATGATAAATTCAGGAAAACAGCAAGTTGCCCTGAAAGCATCTCAGGCTTCTCAGTTAGGGAAAGATACTTGCCAATGTATTGAATAGACAACTAGGGAGGGAAGATATACCTCATTTTCTTTTTTAGACAATAATTACAGACATGCTTATGAGACTTTAGGACGTGTCCCAAAAGTCTTTGTGCCATTTTAAACTTTAATAACATAAAATAAAGACTTTTGGAACACCCCGTAGAATAAAACCCTATGTTCTTTCCCTTATCTGATTCTTGTCCTCTCAGACAAAGTTTCACTGGGTGGAACAAGGAATGATTTTCCTATATAACCAGCAGAAATTTTGTATTTCTGCAAAGCAGTCACACCTCACATCAAAAAGTTCATTTTTATTGGTTTGTTTGTTTCATTCTTTATTCACTTTTGCCAGGCAGCCCCTGGTGGATAAGGCATGAAGGTAACTTTTTTTCCCCTTTCATCTTCTACTTCTCCCTAGAAACCAAAATACCTTCGAGTTGAGCTGACTAGCTCTCTCCTCAAGCTGCTTGATGAGAACATGCACATACATTTTAAATAGCACAAGTAAATCTTCCTCTGACCCAAAAAAATAGTTTAAAATTAAGTTTCCCATCCTTTAAGTGTCCCCTCCCAGCTAGGACTTTTTTGTTGCCCCTATAAAAGATTCTTAGTGCAGGGTAAACAACCTAGATTTCTTCCATGAAGAGTTTAACACACACACACACACACACACACACACACACACACACACACACACACATTTTCTCAATGTACCTTTAAAGTGCTTCCTTTCAAAAGTAAAAAGTCATTCTAAGAAATTAAATATACTCCAAGAAAATAATGACCTATTCTTGGCCAACACAAGGAAAAGTGTTATTGGAGTTACATGGCATGAATTTTCTATGCCTTCAGTCATGCTGTTCCATTGATTATGAGAACTCTGCCTTCAAGGCTTGGACCTGGACATGGCATGGACAGGAATATGAAGGGCTCCTGGTGACACATACCCCATGAGCACATCTAATTTTGCATGCAATTCTCAGGAAGTTGGAGGAATCCCTCCAGGCAAAACCATCAATGGGGAAATGACAGGCAGCTTCCTATCATGAAATATCTCAGGTGAAAAACAAGCTTCTATCTCATAAAAAATTGGCATTTTTTTCTTTTGCTCTTAAAAAAAACCTAACCATTCTGGAGCTCTATGATTTTATAGCCACTCCTGAAACAAAGAAATATGCAATGTTTTCAGAAAGGGGGGGGGAAGAGAAGCCTTTTTTCCCATACAAATGGTAGACCCTGAAAGAAGAAATAATGTATTCCAATCATTGAAATAAATACATTTTATTGCACAGCAGCACATTCTAAAATGGAGCCTCAGAGCTTTAAAACTACTTTACTGAGTAAGATGGCTACCAATTCCCTTCATTATCCATTATCCAACCCACTCAATAGATCTCCCAGTAAAGAGAGGGAAAAAAATGGAACTTATTTCTGGTACCATTCATTGGACACTTGCTCATATTAAGCGAAGATCATAATGCTTGAACTACAGTCCTAAGGGAGTAAGCTTTTTAAACTTTGAGATGTTATATAAATGTGAGATGTTGATATGGCTATAATTACTGCCTTGTACTTGTATGGTTTATCTCTCTAGCTAGGTTTTAAGTTCCTGAAGGGCAAGGACTTTTTTTTCCTCCCACGTAGTGCTTGAAACCAGGGCTTAAAAAGATTATAGGTGCTGAAAAAATATTTGTCGAATGCATGAATAAATGACAAAGTCACAAATATTTATTAAACACCTACTATGTGTTGAGCACTATGCTGCTAGGACATGTTGCAGATAAATCTTCAGGAGCATACATATACACAAATATATACAGATACATATGCATATATATACAGTCATACACACACATACATACACACACACATATGACTAAGGCACATTATACAGCTATTCAACAGGGAAGCTAGATGCTTAGATCATCTCAAATTTCTGTTGGCCACATTACTGTTCATACGTTTATGTCATTCTATACTGGGGACTTGACAATATTACAAATCAGGGTTCTACCATGAGGCACCTAAAAATTCCTCCCTGAATTTTACTAAGCTCCAGTCATACACTTCCCATCGCTAGCAATATTTAAGTGGAGACAGGATGGCTACTTGCTAGAGATGCTGTAGTGTGAATTCCTGCCCCGGTATGAGTTGGGCTCGATGACTTCTTAAGTCCCCTCCCCTTCTATGATTTGGTGATAATACTTAGCTATAATGTCCTTCCCAGTTTTAAAACCCTTCCAATCAAGATTTTAATTAACCAAATATACATTATATATATATATACATACATATGTATGTGTGTGTGTGTGTGTATGTTATCCCCTTAAAATAGGTTGAAATAGCATGACTATATGCATGCCCATGTGTATGTGTATGGAAAATGGAGGGAAAACACTCCTGGGGCATGTCATTATACTGTAGAGACAGAAAAACAAATAAATAACTCGAGACCTGGTATCTGAAGGAGGTATATTCATGTTGGTTGCATTCATTGCCCTCTGTAAGCTAGGACTGCTCTGGTTGCATGCTGTAGAGACCTGGCTTGCAGGAGGTGATATGGGTCCCAGCCGTTGAACCATCATGGGACTGCTGGTGACCACTAGATTGTTGCAGCTGCCTTTTCCAATGGACTTGCACTGAGGCCCATAGCCAAGACCCCCTAAAAACAAATGAAGCAGATTAGCTTTCATATCCTGTATGCAAGAAAGTAGAATACATATACACCCCAATTCATGCTGAACCCCTTCTCCATTAAACTTCCTCTAGTCTCCATATTATTTGGGGTCAGAGAGACAAAGGAGACTTTCATTTATTTTTTTTACTAGCAGTGATGAAGTTACCATAATTACATAGCAGAGACCTTAGGGTTTACACAATCACTTCTCATCCACAGTATTCTTAGATTTTGCTGCTATGCAAGTCATAACCAAGGCCAGGAAGAACTGTGTCTTACAAGCTCCTTATCTAATAGCTTACATTCCAATAACACTTGACAGTTTTACAGAATACTTTCCTTAGAAAGACATTGAGAGGTGGGTGGTGCAAGTATTATACATCCTTCTTCTCTGGAGAAGTAAAGTGAACTTTAGAAATGTGAATTAACTTACTCCAGGTCTCCCAGAAAGTATGTAACACAACTGACACTTCATTCCATATCTGCCTCTAGATGCAAGGAGTATTGGGAAGATTAGCAGTGGGCCTGGAGTCAGGAAGACTTGAATTCAAATCTGGCCTCATACACTTACTAGCTGTGTGACCCTAGGCAAGTTTTTTTTTTTAATTTCTGTTTGCCTCAGTTTCTTTGACTGTAAAATAGAGATAATGATAGCACCTACCTCCCAGGGTCATTGTGAAGACCAGATATGATAAATTTGTAAAAAGCACTTATTAGCACAGTGCCTGGCACATAGTCAGTGCTATATAAATGCTCATGCCCTTCCTTATGTGTCTCCAAGGATGACAAATAGTAGGACAGATAGTGTAATAAATCACACATTCTTGAAGATGTTAATACATCTCACAGAGAAAAGCCATTGTATTATGTATATCAATTCAACAGGTCTGTTTTCCTTCAGAATATGCCCCTCTGGTGTTAAAAGAGAAATCTTTAAAAATATATACTTTACAATTCTTTTTTTTAAAAAAAATTGTGTTTCAAATTCTCTCCCTCCTTACTGCTCCCTCCTCCACCCAATATGAAGGCAAGCAATGTGATATCAATTATATACATGAAATCATGCATTAGTCATATGGGGGGGAGGGAGAGCAAGAAAAATGAAGAAAGTGAGAAAACTTCAATTTGCACTGAGTTCATCAGTTCTTTCTCTGGAGGTAGTTAGCATTTTTCAAAATGAGTCCTTTGGAATCTTCTTGGATCATTGCCCTGATCATAGTAGCTGAGTCTTTTACAGTTGATCATCATTACAGTATGTCTTTTACTATGTAAAATGTTTTCCTGATTCTGCTCACTTTACTTTGCATCAGTTCACTTGTCTTCTGATGTTTTTTTTTTTCTGAAAGCATCCCCCTTGTCATTTCTTATAGCATAACAATATTTCATCACAATCAAGTGCCACAAATTGTTCAGCCATTCCTTAATTGATGGGCATCTCTTCAATTTCCAATTTTTTACCAAAATAAAAAGAGTTGCTATAAATATTTTAGTAATGTAGGTTCTTTTCCTTTTATCTCATTGGGGTACAGACCTACTAGTGGCATTGCTGGGTCAAAGGGTATGTGTAGTTTTATAGCCTTTGGGGTGATAGTTCCAAATTGTTCTCTAGAATGAGTAGACCAGTTCACAACTCTACCAAAAGTTCATTAGTCAATCTATTTTCCCTCATCCCTTTCAGCATTTGTCATTCCTGATAGATATGAGGTGCTACATCAGAGTCGTTTTTTCATTTCTCTAATTAATAGTGATTTTAGAGCATTTTTTCATATGACTATAGATAGCTTTGTTTTCTTTCTGAAAACTGCCTGTTCATACTGCTTGATAATCTATTAATTGTGAAATGGCTTTTGTTTTTATAAATTTGACTCAGTTCCCCATATATTTGAGAAAGAAGCCTTTATCAGAGAAACTTATAAAAATTTTTAATATTACTTCATTATCTATGGTAACCTTTTAACAAAATGTCATTTCCTTGATTATCTCTTCAAACTAAGTCTATTTTTGCTTTGACTTTGTCTGAGATCATGCTACCCCTACATTTTTTACTTTAGCTGAAGTATAATAGATTCTGCTCCAGCCTCTTATTTTAACTCTGTGTATGTCTTTCTGTTTCAAGCATGTCTCTTGTAAAGAACATATTGTTGAATTCTGGTTTCTAATACATTCTACTATTCATTTCAATGTTGTGGAATCTCATTCATATTCACAGTTATGATTACTATGTATTTCCCTCCATCCTGTTTTCTTTTATTTATCCTTCTCTCTCTTTAAAAGAAAAAATTTGATGAGGACATATGAAAAAGGATACTATTCCAGACTACAACTTTCCAACCCTGGTCCATCCCCCTTCCTTTCAATAATCTGTTCCCTAAGACACAACCATGTATCGAAAAACCAGGATGACAGGATTCTTGAGCAAGTTTTCTTCTTGACAGCAGAATAGGAACCAACTCTGGTAGGAATTTTTTTTTTATTTCTATTAGGAACAATCTTCTAGTGTTAGAAAATTTGGGACAGCCCCAAAGAGGAAAAAAAAAAAAGAAAGAAAGAAACCCACAAGAATCTATGCTGTTAAAGAAAAGAGAGAAGCAGAGAGAGGAGAGGCAAACACTGTCATGAGTCATTTGTTAAAAATAATAATCATGGCCAAATCATTCAAAACTTTCATTCTGCAAGGTTATACCTTTTTTTCAAACATTTTAGCAAACCACCTGGTCAAGTCTGGGTGACTGTACATTCTGTTCCCATTTCTACTAAGTGAAATATCTCAGCCTAATTTTGATGGGGTACAGGATCTGCGAGCCCCCTTGAATTCTCCTTGAATCTTCCCACTCCATGAGGCTTTTGTCTGAGGCCATAAGCCTTTCTTTATTGCTAGACCCAAATCCCTAGGTTACTCTTAATCTAGCCTAGCCCTCCGTGGTCCAGCTACATCCCACCCTTGATCCTATCAAAGTGCCTATGTCCAAATCTGTTACTCTTAAACTAGCCTAGCCCTACGTAGTCTGTTATCTCCAGGTAGCTTTCAGCTACTTCCCACCCTTAATCCCATTCTCTTGGTTCGCAGAGTCTGACCTCACCCCAGTCCCATCAAGCTCCTCCTTAGACTCCTCCTCAAGACTCTCCCTAAACCCCTCCTCCCATCACCCCAGGACCACTCTAGATCCCTCCCACAATATTTCTGTATATAAGTTTCATCTTGCCTCCATGAAGGTGCTCAGATTCATTCTAGCTCAGCAGATGGAATCTGGCTCCCTTATGAAAATGAATGTCACAAATGGTGAGATTTCTTAAGACTACTCATTATGGCGAATCTGTAATAAACTTTGTTTTTCTCTTTGGCTGTGAGAAGGCTTGGGTTGAATTCATTCGAGCAGGACCCGGCATGTTGGTATTTTGGGGTCTCAAGCACCCCTAAAAGCATTGTTCCCTGACCTCATCAGTTTTAGTAAATTAAGTTCTAAGAATTTCTCACCAAATTCTCACACATATATGTACATATATATACATATATATGTACACACACATATACATATATATGTAACATATGTATGTATGTGTTTTTTTTTTCTCCCTAGGACCTAGGATCAAAGTAGGCTAAGACCTAACCACAATCTTCCTTATCCCCATTTCAAAGCAATAATCATTTTGGCTTAATTTTATATATTCTTAATGATTTAAGTAAGCTTTCTTAAATTCACTTTGTCATCATCTCTAAAAGTCACATTTAAGAATTCTTAACACTCTGAGACATGGACCTCTAAACAGTCACCTTGACCAGAACTCTGAATTATGTTAAGATTAATTTACTCCTCAAAAATCCTAATTGTCACCAAGATTTCAAGTAAGCGCTAGGTATTTGGTCTTGGTTTTAGGAAGCTTAAAATCTCTTAATTTCCCATGGATGACATTCTCTCAGTTTTCTCTAATGTTTAAACTAAATGTTCTCCACCCATCCCTAACTCATCCAGACTTCTTTTACCTTCTTGAATCACCGTCTCAGCTTTTCTGTATTCCTTAATCAAACACAGATTTCATCTGGACAACAAGTATGATGAATGGTTTCTTGGGTTGTTCGTTTGTTTTTCTTAATTCATTGTAAGTTTTGGCATTAAGAAGATGAGTCCCCTTTAAGATACTTACTAGCTGATACTTATTGACCCTGAGCAAGTCACTTAACCTGTCAGGTTATTTCTTTATCTATATAGTGTCATTTTTCAGTCTTGTCTGACTCTTTGTGTCCCCATTTAGGGTTTTCTTGGCAAAGATACTGGAGTGGTTTGCCATTTGCACCTCCAGCTAATTTTATGGATGAGGAAACTGAGACAAACAAGATTGAGAGACTTGCCTGGGGTCACACAGCTAGCAAGCTCCTGATGCCAGATTTGAATTCACAAGGACAAGACTTCCTGACTCCAGACTCTATGCATTGTACTTAAAGTAGATAATAATAGCACCTCCCTCACAAGGTTGTTAGGAGGATAAAATGAGATCACAAAATGAGTAGCATTCTGCAAACATTAAAACACTATAGAAATGTCAGCTGCTGTTTAGTAGTAGTAGTAGTAGTAGTAGTAGTAGTAGTAGTAGTAGTAGTAGTAGTAGTAGTAGTAGTAGCAGCAGCGGCAGCAGCGGCAGCAGCAGCAGCAGCATATTAGTATGTAGATCATCCTCAGTGAGGTAAGTCCTGTCTTAACCTTCAAATCTCCTTTCCATCCTGAGAGGCACTGTGCTGGGAGTAACAATGGATAGATAGATAGGATATCTAGTCACCACTCCCTACCACTGTTTATAAAAATGTCTTCCTGTTCCAAGTGCTACAATTAGCATTATTTGTAATCTCTTGAATCAATCAAAAAAAATGTCTAGTAAGTAGTTACTATATATCAGACACTGAGCTGAGCTCTGAGCTCTGAGCATACAAAGGAAGGCGAAAACAGCCTCAACCCTCAAGGAGTCCTTCATCAGAGTAATTTATTACTTCCAAACTGGTCTATTCCTTGGCCAAGCACCACTTGGTCTTTGTTTGAGACCTGATTGGCTCAGAGTAAATGTAAATAGCAAGTGTTTTTGTTTTGGCCAGAAACCCTGAGTGTCTTCCCTTCCCAGAGTGATTTTTTTTTTTTTTTTGATACAGAAAGAGGCCATTCTCTGCCTCATTTCTTACCTAGCCTTAATCACTGAATGAATGTTGCCTAAGTCAAACTGAGACCCAGAAAGACCTTAGCTTAAAAAGGCCAAGGTCGGGTAGCAGAGCCAAGATGGTGGCTGGAAAGCGAGGACTCGCTTAAGCTCTCCCCCAAATCCCTCCAAACACCTGCAAAAAATGGCTCTAAATAAATTCTAGAGCTGCAAACCCACAAAATAGCAGAGGGAAACAGGTCTCCAGCCCAGGAGAGCCTGGATGGTCGCCAAGAAGGGTCTACCACACAGTGCTGGGAGTGGAGCGCAGCCCAGCATGGGCCACGCCAGGACAGACCAGACCTGGAGTCAGACAGCCAGAACAGGCCTTGGGGCCATGAATCAGTAAGCTGTGGCAGTTACCAGATTTCTTAACCCACAAACGCCAAAGAGCAGGTTAGAGGGAAACCGCGGAATGGAGTTCAGAGCAGTCTAATCACCAGCCCTGGGGGTAGTGGAGGTGGTGCAGTGGTGGCAGTGGCACCAGCAGGAAACTCCTGAGGCTGCTTACAGAGCTACAGCATCAGCTGCTTCCAGAGTCCCTGGCTCACGCAGTGGGAAGAATGTAGCAGCGGATGGCGGGGGAGGGTTGCAAGGAGTAGCAGTTCCTGGGGGCCGAGAAACGCTGCTGGGACAGAGCCTGGGGTGACGGTGGAGTAGAAGTAGCTCTGAAAACAGCAGTGCTTGGACCCTAAAGCTTGGGACAAAGTACTCTCTATTCTACAAGCAGTCATATCCTGACAAAAAGTTCAACAGTCAAGTAGTTGGCTTGGAACGTGAACGAGCAGCGAAAACAAACTCAGACTCAAATGCAGACTCAAACTCAAACTCTAGATTCCTTTCTTGGTGACAAAGAAGATCAAAACATACAGCCAGAAGTCAACAAAGTCAAAGAGCCTACATCAAAAGCCTCCAAGAAAAATATGAATTAGGCTCAGGCCATGGAAGAGCTCAAAAAGGATTTGGAAAAGCAAGTTAGAGAAGTAGAGGAAAAATTGGGAAGAGAAATGAGAGTGATGCAAGAAAACCATGAAAAACAAGTCAATAACTTGCTAAAGGAGACCCAAAAAAATACTGAAGAAAATAACACCTTAAAGAACAGACAAATCCAAATGTCAAAAGACCTCCAAAAAGCCAATGAGGAGAAGACTGCCTTGAAAGGCAGAATTAGCCAAATGGAAAAGGAGGTCCAAAAGACCAATGAAGAAAATACCACCTCAAAAATTAAATTGGAGCAATGGAAGCTAGTGACTTTATGAGAAATGAAGATATTATAAAACAGAACCAAAGGAATGAAAAAATGGAAGACAATGGTGAAATATCTCATTGGAAAAACCACTGACCTGGAGAATAGATCCAGGAGAGATAATTTAAAAATTATTGGACTACCTGAAAGCCATGATCAAAAAAAAGAACCTAGATATCATCTTTCAAGAAATTATCAAGGAGAACTGCCCTGATATTCTAGAGCCAGAGGGTAAAATAGAAATTGAAAGAATCCACAAATTGCCTCCTCAAAAAGATCCCAAAAAG